>CM033723.1:52809564-53545213 GCA_019671005.1 Hibiscus mutabilis | reverse complement strand
GTGACCATTAAGGTGTAGTTAACTGCTTTATTGTAATAGACTTCAATGTTGACAGATGTTGCATTTAATAGTATAGGTGAGAAACAATCTCCATCATCATCCACTGTAGGACTCTCCATCAATCCTTCGATGTGATAACGATCATGATCTCCATCTATAAAAGGTCAAAAAACTGAATTTGAATACTTATAATGTCATAGTAGATGGTAGTTAGTACTATCTGTTCCCAATAGACATTTCTGGTCAACATAAAAAAAATTGTAGCTGTGAAAGGAGACCCATCTATAACTCGCCAAGTTCGATTGGTCTTTTGGCTGCAAGAATTATCTGGTAAGTTGCTTCCAGTTGATGCACATTCCAATGACATTTTAAGATTTGTTTTGTTCCAATAGAAGATGAATGGGAACAGCTAGATAAATAAAAGGCCATTTCCCCAAGACCTTCCATAAATCAAATAATCAGTCCTTATACCCAGACTAGATCCAGATAGAAATGGAACCCAATTGTTTGCAATGACAATTTACTGATTAAGTCTATGAAGAATAATTCGATATTTATTCTTCGATTGCTTAATTTAATAGATTTTGGTATAAAAAAAAATCCCGTATGCTGGTCAAGAAATAGACCAGAGAAGAATGTAATAGAAGAAGAAGAGGATGAGGCATGCTGAATGATCTAAGAAGTTGAGATAACTCGAGTACCATTTTGGCTGGATGAGATGCGCGAAATTTGGGCAGCAATTTCTATATTGCAATGTTTCTCCATCTCATAAATCGGTGCTGCAATAAAAGAAAACAACATTCACCATATTGCAAACCTAACTTGACCTTAAGATAAGCGAAATAGTTTTAAATTACAATTTTTTCTTCTCCATATTTTGTCACGTGGAGAATCTTGGAACACTTGAGATGAGAAAACTCCAAGCTGTTCAAAGACATTGCAAGTTAGTAAACACAATCACCATAAATAAAAACATTTATCAAACGGACAACTAAAACTGTGTCTGCTAAGCAAAACACTAACTCAAACATTAACTAAAAAGCAACTCATGGACATAATCAGCCAGAGCCTGCTGCAAAATACACGGATACAAATAAAAGCCCATAACTCACAAATGCAAATTCAAAATCTTGCAAGACCAAAAAAAAAAATTAAGCTGAAGTGAAACATGAAAGGAAATTTCTTCTTTCACCCAGGTATCAACTTTCTTCAAGTTAAAAAGCCAAAAGTCTAATATATGGGCTAAACAGCCCCAATCCGAGACTGTAACTATATAGATAAGGTAGCAGACGACCGTTTTATCCTTTTGGCCAGGCATTCAGATAATACCATTACTCTAAGCAATGACTTTTGGGGACAAAAGCAACGGACTAGCAGCATTATACATCACATTCTGAATTTGAAACCATTCTCCAATTCCAAATATGATGTAGAATCAGCATTAAATGCTAGTGCCAACAACCTCTTAGCCTAGTGGCAAGACTTTTGTGTTGTGTGAGAAATTGGGTCCAATTCCCTAGCATCACTTCCCCCAATTATCCAAAAATAAATAAATAAATGCTAGTTAACTGCGAATGAGTATGATACGAAGCATTACCAAATGGTACGGGTTGGACAAAATATAATCTTCCTGACTCAGCTCTCCCTCCTTTCCACTGCAATAGTGTACCAGTAAAACATGTCAATTGAAATGCAATGAGCATTCACAAAATGTCATCTTAAAAGAACACAAAGAGTGGAAGTGAGAAAGTTAACAACTATATTGCAATTGCCTTTTTTCTAGTAATTGGTTGGATTTGAGTTCTGACCCCCCCCCCCATTTCTCCCAACAGTTTCCCGAGTCAAATAGAATCTCTAAAAATTAGGTAACAGTGGTTTGGAATACTTTTATCTGCACTCTTTTGTTGCGACTAGTCGACTAGTATGCGTTTCTTAGTCAAGCAATATCCAATCAAACTGAAAGAACTTTTAATAAGCAATCAACATAGTCCAGATTTACCTGTTAGCTACCATTCGAAGCTGTCTAAAAGGCCATATATATACACCCTCTACCCTTATTTGAGCACCACCAACATTGTGTTTGTTATCAAACACATCATGGAAAATAATTACACCCTGTTATCACCACCACAAATGAGAAAAAAAAAGTCAGACAATAATTAAAAATGGTAAGATACAGCTTACAGTAGTTAGAAGCTATAGTCTTTATAAAGAGTTTTCTTACTACAAAGAATGGAATAAATATGATTAGGCAAAAACCTAAGAGGATGTAATAAAATCAAACTCAATAAGATAGCCAGGGTATCATGACTCATGAGTGTCACAGAATTTCTTATAACAAACAACCAAATCATGTATTCGGGCCAACTATAGAACATCTGTGTGTGTATATATTTTGCATCTAAAACACAGTTCAATTGAACTAAAAAGTTCACTAAGCAAGAAAGACAGGAGTGAATCTCCTTAATATGATCAAGAACCCCCTTACCTGAACATAATGTACACCAGTTATTTTTGTTGGTGTGCTAACTAATTCAATGACTGAATCACCAGCTGATTTCCTGAAATCGGGAAATTTGGAAGAGCTATTCATAGACTCCAGAAACTTCCAATTGCCTGCAATTTCCAAGTCAAATCAACAAACAATTGTCAACACAAATAAACTTGCTTAATGAACTCAATGATTGACGTTAATCCATTCTACTACAGTGATAAACTAAAAATCTCAGAAATTTACTTTTAGAAGCTAGACAATTCATTAGTTTCCGTCCTAAATAAGTTTTTTTTTTCTTTTGTCATCCAGAAAAAATTGACACAAAGCATCTGGTTTGGTAAATAAATTTGCATTTCTGTTTTACTTTGAGTGTTTATGGAGTGTGGGTTTTGAGCCTTTGGCGAAAGATATTTTACCAATATTTTCCAGGAAATTCATCATCCAATCATGAGCAACTGAAACAATGAATGGAATAAAATACAAAGTGTAGGAAAATAAAGAGATGATGCAGGCAAAAGAACGCAATCAATCAATCAAAAAACCGCATGCGACATCAGTCATATGCAATAATATCCAGAAAACACCCTTATGCATATGCTTGAATTTACTCACCTCGATAAGTTCCTGTTATGTTCCATGCATGAAATGGACCCAAATCGCTTTCATCTTTTCTAACAAATAGCCACTGCAGGATACATTATGAATATCAATAAATTTATAGCACCCAAAATGAAGAGAGCAAGGAGTGAAATGCACATGGAAATTTTAAACAACAGCAGAAGACCCAATCTACTTTTTCTTAATAATTTGCACCAGACAAACAATTAAGTGATATAGATAAAGAACAAATCTTTAAAAAAAAAGAGGGTGTAGATCAAGGCGAAGACATTTTTCAAAACATAAAACCCATTAACCCAAATTTATCTGTCTAATTTGATTTACCCCAAATTTCTCAGCAAAATGAAAGATTAACAAATTTCATGGTGGTTAAGGAAACTTCAAGCATTGCAATTTAGCACTCCAATCTCCATAATGAAAATCCACCTATAAACATAACCTAAATTCCGGTTTCGAACACCTATGTTCTCTGGGCAAGATTGTTAAATTCCATCACCAAACTCGACATTGCCCACTCCCATTTTGCAGCATTTCAATATACATCAACAAAACAATAACAAGTCAAAACCTATCAAACTATGAATTTGACATCCAGAAGCAAAACCCAAAATTCCATCTTTGCTTAAGAAAAAAAAGAATCAAATTTAACAATAAATTAACATAAATAAATAAAAATCACATGGAATTAAGAAGCACCAACCTCATCGCCCCATGACAGTGCCCTCTCCCTTAGTGGTCTCAATCCCGCCACTGGCTTCAACATAACAAAACCAAGCCATAATCCAAAAACAACCCTGAACACAAACCCTAAACTCCTCCTCCTCGAAATCCACAAAAAATCCAAATATTCCCTGGTGATCATATCAAAACCCCAACAGCCCATTTCAATAAAAACAAAACAAATAAAATAAAATATCCAACTTTAATTTCCAACAAAGAAAGCAAATATGTTCAGGAAAACTGATTTAGATGATAGATTATCCAGGAAAATGACACAAACCCACTGCGCATTAAGGAGAGCGCTAATAAAAGAGATTGCTTCAAGTAGAGTTATGTGAACCAACAAACAACCAAAGATCAAACAGTAGAAAACGAGAGCTCAACAAACTAATCCCATCTCTCTCTCTCTCTCTCTCCCCTTCCTCTTCTGGTGTATATAAAAATCGATTCTTTTATAGTAATTGGTTTAATTTAAGCAAACCCCAGAAAAGAACTTTCGCCAGAAACAATTTTGGACCCAGAGACAAGAACAACACACTTATACAAAACTATATATTATTATCAGAAAATACAAATCCGAATTTTTTAATCTAAAAATGGTTTGGCAAAGTGGTGAATTGTTGTTGACATGTTAGCTTAAGTTTTGGTAATTAGAAGTCGAGAAAGAGAGTCCCCCCTCTAGGTTTTAGTTGGTTCGGTTACGCTCTTTGAAGCGAGTTGGAGTTACGTACCAATTAAAGAGAGTCAACTATACATGGTTTGGTCATTACCTTTTTTGGTGTATTAATTAAGATTATTTTAATCATTATTAGTTAGAGGCTATTAAAATACAAAATAGTACGAAAAATAAAATATGAAGTAAATATTTGACATAAAATGATATTGAATTCTTAAATTTAATAATTTAATTTCTAAATTATTTTATTCGTATAAATATTTAAATTTAAATTTTCGATCATGTAATACTCGAATTTTAACCGGGCTAAATAAAAAAATAAATAAAGGGTAAACTACATCAGTAGTCACCGAACTATGGTTTCTTTTCTATTTTGGTCACCGGATTATTTTTTTGGCAAAACATCATTAACGTTATGTTTTCTTCCTATTTTGGTCATCAAACTATTTTTTTTGGCAAAAACCTCACTAACATTATGTTTCCTTCCTATTTTGGTCACCGACTATTAAAAACGTAACGTTTTTGCTGACGTGAAATTTTATTTTTTTTATTTTCCATGTCATTTCTTCTCTCTCCTCATAAGCAATATATGCTATTTTATAATATTTTTATCCAAACTAACAGGATGATGACACGTGCCACTACCTATTAGTGGAATAAAAGGAATGAAAAATCAAGCCCGTTATGCAGCCAGAGAGATTCGACTAATAGGCAGTTACGCGTATCACCATCTCTCTGTTGCATAAGGGGCTTGATTTTTCATTCATTTTATTCCACTAATAGGCAGTGATACGTGTCACCATCAGAGTTTGAATAAAAATATTATAAAATAACATATACTGCTTACGATGAGAGAAAAAAATGATATGGAAAATTAAAAAAAATAAAATAAAACTCCACGTCAGCAAAACCGTTAAGTTTTTAACGGTCGGTGACCAAAATAGGAAGGAAACATAACGTTAGTGATGTTTTTGCCAAAAAAATAGTTCGGTGATCAAAATAGGAAAGAAACCATAGTTCGGTGACTACTGGTGTAGTTTACCCATAAATAAATAAATAGTAAAAATAAATATAGTATTATAATAGCCCATAAATAAATATTAAACAGTTCATAAATAAATGCCCATTTTAAATGTCCAAATTATACACAAAAATACCCAAAGCCCAAATAAAACACATAAGGCCCAAGATACAACTGGTTACAACCCATTTTCGGGTATATACAACTAAACAAACACAAAACCAGATTTTCCCGCCCAAATAGTGCCACATATCACAGATTGCGTGTCTTCTCCCGTCCAGCTGGCCTCGCTTACGTCAACAAGTCTGACACCTATAAATAGGGAGAGAGAGAAAAGTCAAAATTAATGACAGTTATTAATAATTACTATAATAAATAATAAACAAATAGTGGAGAGAGATAATTTACCTTTTCGGATGTCGAACCGTCAAGGAAAAAGAACGATCGTTGGAGCTGAGCCACCGAAAAGATGCATCGTCGCCGATTGACTAGCATCGGAGCATCACCGAAAGGTATTTCCTTCCCAAACTTTTTTCATTTTTCCTGCAAAAAATAACAAATATAAATGTTAGATCGAAGCTAAAAAATAAAAGGGAAAGCCGAAATAAATAGGAGAGATCGGTGTCTTATCTATTTTTTGATTGCCGAAGTGGTTTATGGGCTATTGGAGTCGAACATGAGAGTGGTTCGGGTAGTTTTAGCTGGGTGAAGTGGGTAGATCCTATTGGATCTGGATAGATCTAGGGGTTACCGGTGAAAAAGAGGATTTTTTAGGTTTTTTTGGGTTCGAATGACGGCGGAGCACGGCGATTGAAGGTGGCCGAAAATCGCCTCACGGCGGTTAAAAATTTCCTTACTGCAGCCGACCGAAGTGAGACGGTGATCAAAATCTGGGAACGGTGGCCGGCAAACACTCAAGGGTTGTCGGAGCTCTGGATTGAGCGACAGAGTGGTGCCAGAATGTATGATGTTTTCATGTTTATGAAGAACACCATCCCAAACTTAAGGTTTTTGATCCAAATGGGTGTGGTTTTCTGGGAATATTGTGTTTATGTTCAGAGAGTTTTGAGGGTAGTAAGAGAGAAGAGAGAGGGGAGAGCGGGTAAATGGCTGAGCCAACTTGGTTTAGGCTCATTTATAGCCCGAGTGAAACAGTGCCGTTTTGGCACCAGGTCAATTAGGATCCGCGCACCCTTATCCGGGTTGGGTCATATCCGCGTTTTTAAAAATGGATACCATTTGGTTTTGACTTGTTTCTTTTCAAATTGGTCTCCAATTCCCTTACAATTGAGCTTTAAACTTTGTAATTTTCCTAATTTAGTCCTCCGTACCACGTAAATGTATCCCTTAGGTTTGAATTGTTTCAATTGAGTCACTATTGTTTCATAATTCTACCCCTTAGGTTTGTATTAGTGTAATTAGGTCACTAGGGCTTTGTAATTTGGGCATTTAGATTTTTGTAATAGTTTCAATTAGGTCCTCTTTCAATAAAATCAATTTTAGTTTTCAATTATTTTAATTTAGTCATTTTATTTTAATTGTAAAATTCAATTAAATGCAAATTAATTTATACGAGTGATGCATGTTTTAAAGCAAGCATATAGTTTTAAATGTTAGACAATTAAATACACTCGGTTTAATTAACTATTTAGAGCCTTTAGTGTAGGTTCTCTAATTAGGATTTCAATAATTAAATAGGATAGATAATTATAGTAATTAAAATATATTAAATATAAACTTTAAAATCCCAATTTTGATGGTGTTCCATTGTTTACAATGGAGTGTTATCTCAATATGGATTTTAATGAATATATTTAATATATTACACTTAAAATTGAACATTAATTAGTTCTTTATAATTGACATTAAATAAGAAAACATTGTAGTTAATTGAATGTATATCGAATAGAATCTTTGAGATTCAAATTTGGATAGTGTTCCATTGTTCACAATGGGGTGTTATCTCAACATTGGTCATAAATGTGTATATTCGATATACATTTTCACCTACAATTGAATAATAAATTGTTAGAGCCTTAATTAGGACTAGAACTTTAATTAATTAGAATAATTAATTAATTAATTATGAATATGATTAATTTAAAGACTTTAAATATATGGAAGGTGCTCAGGAAATTGGCATTTTCACATAAAAGTCACTAAATTAATTAATATTCATAGATTTAAATAATTAATTAAATAGAGCATTTTTTTAGGAATATAACTTAAAATTGATAAAACAATAAATATCATTCATTAAAAACCTTTTATGTTGGAAATTCATTTTTTAAATATGAATAGGGGTGCCTTTAATCTCATATTCGAACAAAATGAATTTCCTTATAAAATGATATCTGCATTCGGAATTTAAATTCAGTTAATAATTATGGAACAAATTAAATTCAAATAATTATTCGAAATGCCAAAATGCCACGTAAAATTAAAGGCACCGATAACGGGCGTTCGTAGGGGTGCTAATCTTTCCCTACACGTAACCGACTCCCGAACCTAATTTTTAAGACAAAATATCTGGTTTGTTTTTTCCGGTGTCCGGTCTACCTTGAAGTGATCGATGGCGACTCTAAATATTTTTTAAATGATAAATAAAGGAAATTTGATTTAATATGAAAAACTCTAAATTTTTAAGATTAAATTAAAAAATGGCCAAAAAACACTAATTTTCCAAAAGATCGATCGTCAAGCTATTTTTACACATCTCGATTTTCAAAAATGGTCGCGACACATTCTAATGAAATATAACACAATTTTAGAATATTAGGTCAGCTTAAAAAGTAAAAATAAGGGGAAAATACCAACTTCAAGAATTAATGTGAATTAAACAGAATTTAAAATCAAATTAAAGAAGTTACATTCAATAATTAGATGTTATTTTATCCCTAAAATATTTTAAAGGAATATAATTTAGCAGCCAAACCTAGTTTTCTTTCGACCGTTGGTTCACCGTAGAAAAATCTACAAAATGTTACGAGTATTAGCCGAAAATTAAATTACAAGAAAAATCTAGAAACGGAGATTTGGAATAATATTTCATTTAATGAAAATATTTGAATTTTGTAAAGAGTGTTAATTTGGTATCTATCTTCTAGTTGTATTTTAATTTTTTAACAAAGAGTTAATTGCACCACATGTCCCCTAGCTATGACACTCATTTTAAATTGGTCCTTAAATTTTTAAACATTCTAATTTCATCCTCAAACCATGACCTTTATTCTAAATTGGTCCCGAAACTTGTAAGCAATTTAGTTTCACCCTCAAACTATGTCTATCATTCTAAATTGGTCCTCAAACTTTTTGAATGTTCTCGTTTCATCCCCAAATTATCAGTATATGTTAATAATATCTTATGTTAGTAAAATCGTTAATTGTCATGAAACACTGATGTGTATTGTGTAATAATATGATGTGATATAAACGATAATTTGTGGATAAAATTAAAATATTCAAAAAGTTTGGGGCCCAATTTAGAATGAGAGTCATAGTTTGGGGATGAAAACAGAATATTCAAAAGTTTAGGGATCAATTTAGAACGAGGGTCATTGTTTGAGGATGAAATTTGAACATTTAAAAGTTTAAGGACCAATTTTAAACGAGGATCATAGTTTGGGGACGTGTGGTGCGATTAACTATTTTTTAAATTTTAAGTAATTTAAGTGTAACTTAACATCTAAAGTAGTTGCAAATAAATACTTAATAATTAAATTAAGTAATTTTCATTTAATTGACATATTATATGTAAAGTGTAATTATATGTAACCTACACGATTTATCTATCTATAATATATAATATATGAACATATATTTGGAGAAACTTTTGTATCGTCAATAATATATTTTTTATTATATTACTAAGTTGACAATTAAAAAATAACTCTTTGGGTAAATAATAATAATTTTAGATAGAAATTCAAACATGATTAAATTGAAATAATTAACTTTTAAAACCAATTAAAACTAATTTTTTTAGATAAGCTACAAAATTTGTTTAAGATTTAAACAATAATTAGTTGTGTATACACATGAATAACACTTTTGTAGTATGTAATAAATAATAATTAAAAAATATTACGATAATAGTAAAATCATATCTATAATAAAGTACTAATAATAGCTCAAAACACCTCTTTTCAATAATCAACTGGGAAATAAAAACACATTAAAAAGTAAAAAAAATGATTCCCAAGGTTTTTTTTTTTTAAATAAGTCGGCATTCATTGACAAAAATAGAAATTCAAAGACACAAGAGAGTACATGGAAGAAGAGAAGAAACATAGCAAGCAAACACTATGAACAAACATTGCCATAAAACAAAGAAAAACAAGAAAGGAGAGAAAATAAGCATTCAAAAAACAAGTAAGACGAAACGACGAAAGAAAATTATACTACACACCCACAAGAAGAAGAAGATAAAAACGATGAAAGAAGAAAAAGAGCATCGAACCAACTGTCGATCTTGAACTTGCATGAATATTTCTGACAATGCAGAAGGATAAAACGTAAAATAAGCGATACCACAAGATATTCACCGAAATTAACGCTTTAGAACCTCGAAATGGTGATGACGGGAGGCGGACAAAAACATGAGGACGAAGTCAAATCAACCACCGGTGGCAGAGACTGAGAACAAGACCAACGTCGAGGAAATCCGACAAAATCTGAGGCAAAGGGTCCAACCAACCACTCGTCTGCGAACTTCAACTTTTTTCATGGACGACAACCCGAGCAAAGCTCTGAACACCTGGTGAGAGGCTTCGTAAGTAAATGATCATCGGATGGTGAAAAAAATTGAATACCGAAAAAGAAAAGAAAAACAAAATAAAGAAAGGAAATGAAAAAAGAAAAAAGACGGTGGGATTGAGTGCAGCCACTACTCGACAACCGAAAACGACAGCATCTGAAAAGAATAAAAGAACAGTTAGGGTTTTTAAGAAGAGAGGAGATGATTTGGTTTTAGGGTTTATAGAGAGTTTTCCTTTGAGTGTCTCTGTTAATTGATTCCCAAAGCTAGAACTCGGTTTACAGAGAAAATACAATCTGTATATTAATTAGGACTTAGGATATAAACCCATCAAATTCGAATAATTTTAGACATCTTTGTTGCGAACATCTTGTACAAGTTCCGGCAAGTAGACTTTCCGATGTTTTGACCCAAATAAACATTCAAACGGCTGCGTTTTAGACATCTGAAGCCCCTTTTCTGTAGAGTCTTTTTTATTTCCTTTGGCCCTAAACATACACGCGCGGCGCGCACAAGAAAGAGTCACCGCTGGTAGGGGCGAACGTTCGATCGAGTCGAGTCAAAAAATTTCGAGTTATTCAAGTTGACGAGTCTAATTTTATTATTTGAAATTTCATTCGAAAATTTTTCGAGTCGAATCGAGTTGAAGAAATTTGAGTCGAGTTATTCGAGTTTCTATTCGAACTTAGTTGTAATTATTTATAATGTTAGTACGAATTAATTCTAATTTTAAACGACTTTAACTAACCATATAAGATATATATATTCGTATTATTTTTCACATGTATAAATAAGAATTATAAAGTTATTTAATAAATCAAATATCATCTAAAATTATATAATATATATTTTAGCTCAATCGATAAATTTTATAGTACGGGTTGATTTCAATTTAAATTACTTTCTCTAATCATATAAGATATGAACATATATATATATATATTTCTTCATATGTTGTAATATTTCTTCATATTTTTATATATCGGTATATATATAATAAAAAAATTAAGAGACTCTTCTCGAACTTAAAAATAAATCCATTAATTACTAAAAATTTTGAGTTATTCGAGTTTCTATTTTACAACTCAAACTTTATTTGAAATTTTTTTAAATCAAGTCGAGTTTATGAACTTTCGAGTCGAGTTTTGCTCAGCACACACTTCATTCTTCAACCCTCATGGCTCACAATTCACAGTTTTACAAAATAAATAATTTAAAAATGATCCTTTTAAATACACAAAAAATATTAAAGGAACACGTCAACCAGAACATGAAAAACGGTAAGAGAACCACCATATGCTCATCCGGGGAATCGAACCCCGGTCAATACCGTGGAAGGATACTATGATACCAGTACAATAGATGCGCTTATTGTATTATTTATTAAAAAGTACTTTCTTTAAGATATAACGTAACAAGGAATATTGACGAAAAAGATGTATATTGATACTCCCTCCGTCTCAATTATTGTGTCACATGTTAATTTTTCACGGAATTAAAAAAAGTAATATGGTGTAAAATAATTTAAATGACAATTTTACCCTTAAAATTTTAACTTTTCTTTTTGTTAGAAAATTAAAAAAGATGGAAAATAAATTTGTGTTAAAAAAGTTGATTAAGTTTTTTAAAGTAACAATTTGAGTGAGACAATTTTAAAACACAAAAGAGATAATTTTATTAGGACAGAGGGAATATAATATACGCAATTGAATTATTATAGCAACCATGTTGGTCGAATTGTTTCTTTATTTTTTTATCTAGTCTATATTTGATATTTATAGTTATATTTCTTAACAATATATTCTTTAAAATTTAAGGCATAAAATCAAAAAATATCATCAATATTTGACTGAATAGTCATTTTGACTCTTACTCTTTTTATTTTGAAGCAATTCAACCATCAACGTTTCATTTTAGGTCAAAATGGCCTCTTTACGGATGAAACTGTCAGTAAACTGATGGTAAATGGCTTGAAATGACGTGACAAACTTATATGACAGTACATGGTAACATGATAGTATCATATATACAAATATGTTGACATGAAAAATCGTTACACCAGTCAAAAAATAAATTTAGAAAATTATTTAAAATATAAAATAATTTTTTCTAGTGACTTATCATTCTATCAAGTCATTTTAAATTGTTTACCGTCAATTTTTTAAACATTTTTTTACCTAAAATAAAATGTTTATTTTATCCATTTTGACCCAAAATAAAACATTAAGTGTTAAATTGCTCAAAAAATAGAATAGGACCAAAGTGACTATTCAGTCAACGTTTGTGGTATTTTTAACTTTATGCCAAAATTCAAATATATATTATTTCATTAAAAATATAGTGGGACTTACGATAATACCCAACATGTATAATTTTCCATTCCTTCCATTTGCTCTGAGGTGGTTACAAGGACTTTTTAAGTTCTTCATAGTTTTTCTTCTTCGTTAAATTTTTTTCTTCACCGACAGAGGTCTTTGGCCGTTTTGCTGGTTTTGTATATAAATAAAAATTCATCTTTGTTGATGAATTATATTTGCAAATTTTTCTTGTTTTTTACTTTGCCAGTTTCATTTCATATATGCTTTTTTGCAGTTTTTTTCGTCTGCTTTTATGGTATTTCATTTGTCTACTTTTATGGCAGTGTTAGTCTGTCTTTGTGATAGTGTTATATGCTTTTAGCAGTGTAACACCCTCGACCCGGATGCTGCAATTGGGCCACGAGCCCGAACTATAAAAAATCGCTTTTAAAACCAGTAAAATCAATCTCATACATCCAAACATGTCATAACCAAAGCATTAAAATCCATGCTTACTTAAAAACATTCAAAATAGTTAAAGGAGCTCCAAATGCAGTAATAAAACATTTGACCAATACAAGTTAAATCAAATAGAGTTATAAATACGTAGGGTCATACGAATACATAGCCCACTACATCTAAGTACTTGTACTCTACCAAAAGGCCAATGCTGGATCCTAGCTTCGATGGTGCTTCGCTACGCTCGAACTATCTATCAACCTACGAATGAAAACAACGATTTCGAACGCTGAGCTAACAAAGCTCAGTGGATACACAACAACTCGACCATACTTCAGGTGAATCATAATTAAGAGCATGCTATGAAATATGATGCCAAGATAGGATAAAGCAATGGCGCTACTATAACCGCCTAAACACATGCTATAAACAAACAACACCTCAACAACATAAAAGTAAACAAACCAAGAGATTTAGGACCAATGTCACCCGACACTGGAAGACCCACCCATGCTTGGAATCTCACATCGAATCTTCGCTCAAAATCTCACAAGTGGGTTGAGGCGCAACTAGATAGGATGAGGATCTATCAGAAAACCATCAACTGAGTTCATAGATTAAAAAGAATCCAATGTTTTATGGACAAACATCACAGCTCAGTCTTCGGTCATTTAATCCTCAATTCCGCATCCGATTCTCTTCATTCAAAATACCAATATCAGTATACAATATTTTTCTAGAGGTCCGATGTTTTAATTGGAACAATGGGCGTGCCGATGTTCTTCGTGACCTGCATTCTCCACTCCGCGATCGCAATAAGGAGTGGATCCTTGATAATCTTCCATCTCGAGGACGAGATCAACATCTTCGCCCACGGTGTCGAAACGTCTCGAAACCTTTCAGGGTCAACTTCACATGATCAGTTGTTGATTCAGACATCGAACTCTTTGGTCGGTTTGCTTCTGTGTGTGGTCGGGCTCATGGTGTTCATGGTGGCCTTTGTGGAGGACAAAGAGTTCCAGAGCTTCTTCGCCAAGGGGTGTATACTCCTCCACTTGTCAATGGCTCTTTGGAGAGTTGGTTTCGAGAGAAGGTTAGAGAATTTGGCTTGGGATTGGGCAGCACAGGCGGCCGGTGATCTTCTGCTAGCTCTTACTTGGGTCTTCTTTTTACTCCACACGTGGAAGGAGAAGTATGATTAATCTTGTGGTGAAATTTAGGAGTGAACATTTGATTGCGTGAGCCAAAATATTTTGAGTTAATTGATTTGATTAGTCTTATTTTATAATTTAAATTTTATTTGAATTTTTTCGAACTGAGTTATTCGAGTTCCTAGTCAAATTTAATTGTATACATTTATAATGTTTTGGTACTAATTAGTTTTAATTTTTAGGGTAAATTATGTAAATCATTAATGAACTTCAGTATCAAACCTATTTTGATCACTAAAGTTTTAAAATATTTAATTTAGCCACTGAAGTTTAGACATTGACATTTTTTGTCACTAAAGTTTAGACATTTAATATTTTTTTGTCACTCTTAAACCCTAAACAATCATAGATGGTGGTCGTTCCGTCCTAAATTTCACCAATCACTTCGTCTGGGGTTCCTAAGTTTGAATTCGACCTCCATTTTGTCGAAAAGTGCTCCGAAATTCACAAATAGACTAAAAACTTTTTGGTTTTTCTCTCGTCGATCTCCCTCATTCGTTGTCAGATGGAGCTCATTTATCAATATGTTGCTTCTCTCGTGTCAATGAAGTTTTCCACCGTTCGGATCTTGGAGAAGTTCTTTCGTTCGCCAGTAATTGGATGTCTTCAAAAAATTAACAGAGGAGTGAACAAAAACGTTCAATGTCTAAACTCCAATGAGTAAATTGAGCGTTTTGAAATTTTAGTGCCCAAAATAGGTTTAGGAGTAAAGTTTAGTGATGATTTACATAATTTACACAATTTTTTATAATCATATACAATATATGTATATGATTCTTCATATATTTTCGTATGTGATATATATATTTCAGCTAGAATTGAGAGACTTGACTCGAACTTAAAAATTGATTCACTAATTATTAAAAAATTTACATTATTTAAATTTTTATTTTATAATTCGAACTTTATTTGAATTTTTTTCGAGACAACTTTATTAAAATATTATTTGTCGAGCTAAGACGAGTCAATTTTTTTTTTTTGCATCGAGTCGAATTAAAAAGTTTAATTTTTTCGAGTCGATTTTTACTCCCTACTAAAATCTATGTGGTGACTTTGCTCGTTCCTTCCTGTTGCTCTTGTTGGTTGTTGCTCTAACATGTACAATATGTAATGTAGACATAATGGGTACCCAAATGAACTGTGGAACATACTGCCCATTTGAATCGTCAAACGAAGCATTTATTTATATGTACATATAAATGTGAAGCTAAATCCAGCTTCATTTCATGTACATTGGTTTGCTCAACGCATTCCATAACTGCAACACCCTCTGCTAAGTACGTATAAGACACGACCCAATGAGCTGATGCCATAGACTCTAGTGGTAAAGTTAAATTGATAGTAATTGCGGTTGGTATTTCCTGTTAACTTGGTCGCTCAAATCCCACTCTTTCATCATCTCATCTCACACTCTCCGACATTGGGACACTACCAAAAACACTCCAAGAAAAGCAATCCCAAAGCCCCAAAATAGAACAGTCAGAGAAAAAAAAAGACACTTCAAATAGGAGAAAGACATGGCGCAGGCACAACACGCGCCACCGTCCATTTCTCCCACTTCGACATCGTACACGTTGTTTCTAACGATTATGAGCAAAAGGAGAACATGGTTGTTTCTGTTTGTGCTGGTTTACGCCATCCTTTTAGCTTCTTCGTGGGATTCCCTGAAATCGATACTTTCTTGGTACAAACACCAAGCCCGACCCTCTTCTCCTTCTTCCGGTTGGCCTGCCCTCTACGCGTCCGTCCTTCTCGGTGCTGTTTTCGGGCTGCTTTCCGTGGTTGCGGCGCTGGCTGTGGCGGTGCCGGCCACTTTGTTCACCTGGATAACTATTGTGGTCTTGCTCGCTTTCTTTGGGAAACCAAAACGGACCTTGGTGCTGGAAGGAAGGAAGATCACTAGAGAAATCGCTAGCTTCGCGTTCAAGATTTTGTTGAAGGAAGGGAACCTCGTGGCTGCTGTTTGTGCCGTTTTGGGGTACTTCGCACTCGTCCGGAAGAACTCCGGTGAGCGATTTGTGGCCTTATTTTAGCTGGAGATCAGGTTCTTGTAGATTTTTCAATTTTTTACCCTCTTTTCCCATCTAAGACATTGTTTGGTTTCTGTTAATTTGACTTAGATTAGTCATTACCAAAAGCAAATACTAATTGTATATGAGACGATATAGATTGTGATCTATCCGAGTTTGATTCGGTCAAAGTTTAATTAGATTGGACTCAACTTAAGTATGGATGGTCAAATTACTCAACTCAGAACCGATTCGATGTGCCCGACCCGGTCGGGTTTTAAGTCTTGAATTTCGAGAATCGGGACGAGTTCGGGTCTATAGTAAAAATTCTCCGCCCCGCCCGATATATATTTAAATAAATATACATATATATTATATTTATAAAAATATCACTATATATAATACTTTTACGGTTGTTCAGCTTTTTTGTGTGTGTGCGCGCTTATCGTAATTTTTTTTAGATATTGTTTAAGTTTTAATCTATTTAATTCTGACCGTTAATAGTTAATGTTTATTATTTTAAATATGTAATTTTCTTGTGGGTAATTTAAAATTGATTTTTATTTTATGTTTATATAAATTTAAAGTCTTTTGAAACTATATTTTGTGATCACGATGGTGGATTGATTGGATCTAACTTTTATGTATGCGGAAATTAAATTTTTATTTTATTTTTCAGTTCGGGTCAGGGTCTAGTTTAAGAGTTTGTACATCTGGGCGGGGCAGAGTACGTAAATTAATATTTTAATCAATGGCGGGTGGGTCGATTTTGGGTGTTTATAGATCGGGGCGGCCAAACTTTGGTCTGCACTGCCTCGTGCCCATCCCTAGACTTGAGTTCGAGTTCTATTTGATTTTTTAACAAGTCAAGCTGAGCTACTTGATAACTGACTCAAAAAGCTTGCGAGCTACTAAAAAATATAATATATTAAAATTTTTAATTTTTAAAACTAAAGTGAACTAAAATGTATTATGTTGGATTATTATTATTATTATTATTGTTGTTGTTGAATAAATCTACTCAATAATTATTATTAGAATAAGGTTGTAAATGAGACAATATATCTCTAGTTATTTGAATATGATCTAATCAAAGTTTGGTCAATACTCGACTTGAGCTTAAATTTAGTTTGAGTTCTTAACGAGCCGAGTGGAGCTCAGCACTATTCGAACCAAGTTGAGCTCAGCACTACTCAAACTCGACTCAGCTCGTTTACGCACCTAGCAAAGACAAGCCTTTTATTAAAGGGCTATGTAACGGTTACTGCTCTCTGTTGTATAAAGGAATTATGGACTGTTATTTTCAAATGAGAGTTTGGTCCCCCTTCAAATGCAGCGTTGCCGTTTATCAAGTTCTTGGACATTACCATCTTAGAGATTCTGTGTTCTGCGTGACAGAAAGTAAATACAGAAACTGAATTAGTCCGATAAATATTCGAATATGAGGCATATGTATCCTCAAGTACCATAGGCATCTTATTCGTTTCCCTTCTTTTGATTCTTTCATTTACTTCTCCAGTTCTTGTTCTCCTTTTGGTCGAAATCTCAGGCCCCTCTTCGAAACCCTTTTCTTGTTCAATTTTACCATAAATGGAACAGTTAAAACTTAATGTATGTACATGAAGTTTTTAGCGATTGGCGACGGCAACAAACCTCTGTGTTGAACCATTTATTTACAAGGGCATTCACCCTGCTGCACATGAAGCTTGTACTACAATGTGCATACCGACTAATGTTTCCGCTCGTCAAGATTGATGTTGTTGAAGATGGCTGAAAGTTATTCCTCTGAATCATCGTCCGTGTTAGCAGAGCAATACGGTGTAACAAAGATCATTGCGTGCACGCAAGCCATGTAACCAGTCATGAATGCCATGAGCATTGGAGCATCGATGTTGGAGCTACGAATCACTACTCCTGTATTGCAGATGACAGACGGATCGATGTTGGAGCTACACATCGGCATCGCTACTCTTGTTGGATCGAACACGGTCTTAGGTTTTTAAAGGCTGTTGGTTGATAGCGTGGTGCTCAAGTTAAGTCTGAGGGGCTAGCCATGTGAATCGCTGCACAATAGATGAACAAGATATTTTTTTTTTTGGATAAATGGGTGTTTATTATCCAAAAAGCAGCAAGGTGCTGCAAAAAAAAAAAACATTACAATCAGGGGATCATCACATTTGGATTCTCCAATCTATACACAGCTGTACATTAACCCTATCAGTAATGTCTATACCCTTCCCATGTATACGGAATCGAGCTATATCTTTTATGCATCGAACAATATCGTCCACTGGTCGAGCAACACCCCTAAAAAGTCTATGGTTCCGCTCCTCCCAGATATAATAAATGTATGCACTCCAAGCCATATTGAGGATGAGGACAATGAGAGATTTCCCCTTCAAATTCTTCAAAGACCATAGGAGCTCATCTTCCCAATCTGCGACATGTTTGTACAATCTGCAATCTTGCAAAATCTTACTCCAAACACAACAAGAAAAAGGGCATCCAAAAAATAAATGACTTCTCGATTCTAGGCCATTGTCACATAGTATGCAAGCAACATTCGTTACAATCTCCATGCGGGATAAACGATCCTTTGTGGGCAAACGGTCCAGTATGGCCATCCAAGCTATTATGGAGTGTTTGGAGATGTAGAGAGGGTACCAGGTTAATTTGTGCCATGAACAAGATAATTATATGAACCAATATATGTATATTGCTTGCCTTTCAAATTAAAACTCATCAGGTTTTTCTGGTAACATGGTTATAAGTTTGCCAAGGTTACCGACATCTTCCTAGGATTCAAGTAGGCGGTTTTCGACCATATACTTATTGAAAGTGGTCTCACTCACCATCTTTACCAGTGGCAGATCCAGAAATATATTTGAGGGTAAACACACATAAAATTTTAAAATTTCAAGGTGAGTACAAATAGTAAATATTACAAAAATTTAAGGATTAATTCATAAAAATTTAAAAAATTGAAGACAAATGTATGAACTTTAAAAAATTTAGGACGGATACGGGCTCACCCCACGTTACATTTGGATCCGCGATTCATCTTTACATTACATTTGAAATGAGTATGCATTTATCAGAACATCGCTTGTCCTCCAACCAAACTACCAAAGTAATCAATTTTACCGATAAGTGTTGGTTAGTCATAGATTAAGAGAATTTATGTTCAACTTCTGAAATCGACATTGTCGAAAGGAACATTCACAAACTCTAAATATGTACCATAAAATAAACATGAAAGAAAAGAAAAATAAGACTAAATGCTTAAATAAGGTCTAATCTTTTAGATATTGCTCATGTATGGTTTTAACCTTTCAAAACGATTGAATAAAGACTTAATATTTTTAAATCTACTTATATAATGGTCTAACCTTTTAAAACGGTCAAATAGGAGTTTAATATTTTTGAATATGCTCAAATAAGAGCTTAATGTTCTCAAGTATGCCCATATAAGGGCCTGGCATTTCTTAATACACTCAAATAAAAGCCTAACATTTTGAAAAGGTTATGTCATTGTTTGAGCAAATCCGGAAATATAGACCATTATTCAATTATTTTAAAAGGTTAGATTTTTATCTGAACAATATGTCAAAATAATAATAAGGGTAAACTACACGGGAGACTACTGATCTTTGGGGTTAGTGTCGAAATGACCACCGATCTTATAATTTTGTCAAAATGAGAAATGACCACCGATCTTATAATTTAGTCCCCGCGATTTACATTTAATCAATTTAGTCCTAGTTTCAATTTAATAAAATAAATTAATTATTCAATTAGGTGGTGGCATGTGTCACCACCTTATTGGAGAGAAAAATAAAAGCATTGCATAAATGTAGTTGGGGGGAATTAAACCCACATTCCCTTGGGTGTAGGGGGAAAGCCTCTACCACTAAACTAGGCACGACATAAAACACAAAATCTAATACATGAGTTATATGATTGTTAATGCCATTAAAAAATATTTAAATGTGATTTTAGGGGATTCGAACATGACACACTTATGATGCATAAAAACATCTAACCCAATATTTTATAAACCCTAGAAATTTTATAGACCCTAAAAAACCTAAAAAAAATTATGAACCCTAGACCCTAAAAACTATAGTTAGTGCATGATTTAAAAAAATCTATAAACCCTAAACCCTAAACTCTAAAAATATAGTTAGTGCATGATTTTAAAAATTTATAAACCCTAAACCCTACAAAATTTTATAAACCATAAACCCTACAAAATTTTATAAACCATAAACCATAAAAATATAAAACCTTAAACCCTAAAAATTATACACTCTATAACCTAAAATTTTATAAACCCTAAAAATATATAAACTCTAAACCTTAAAAATTATAGTTAATGCATGATTTGAAAAATCTCTAAACTCTAAACCCTAAAAATTATAGTTAGTACATGATTTAAAAAATTACAAACCCTAAACCCTAAAAATTTATAAATCATAAACACTAAAACCTAAAAAATTTATAAACCCTAAACTCTTACACCCTAAAAATACGTAAACTCTAAACCCTAAAAATTATAGTTAGCGTATGATTTAACTTTTTATAGACCTAAACCATATACCCTAAAAATTATAGTTAGTGCATGATTTAAAAAATCTCTAAACCCTACAAATTATAGTTAGTGCATGATTTAAAAAATTATAAACCACAAACCTTAAAAATTTTATGACCCTAAATCCTAAACCCTAAAAATTATAGTTAGTGCATGGTTTATGATTTTTAACTTAATTAATAATTTTTAGGGTTTATGTTTTATAAATTTTTTAGGGTTTAGGGATTTTTTAGATCGTATACTAACTATAGTTTTTAGGGTTTATAAAATTTTTAGGGTTTGGGGTTCATGTATTTTTTAGGTTTTAGGGATTATTAAATTTTTAGGGTTTAGGGTTTATAAAATTTTGTGTTAGATGTTTTTATGCATCATAAGTGTGTCATGTTCGAATCCCCTAAAATCACATTTAATTCTTTTTTCATAGCATTAACAATCATATAACTCATATACTAAACTTTGTGTTTTATGTCATAAATATGTGCATAGCCCAATGGCAGAGGCTTTCCCCTTACACCCAAGGGAATGTGGGTTTGAATAATTAATTTATTTTATTAAATTAAAACTATGACTAAATTAATTAAATGTGAAAATTGCGAGGACTAAATGTGTAATTATACAAGTTTCTATTAACTGCCACGTCAGCCTCTCCGTTAGGTTTTAACGGCTGGTGGCTATATTGGAACCATATCAATAGTTGAGTGGTCATTTTGACAAAATTAAAAGATCGGTGGTCATTTCGATACCAACCCCAAAGATCGGTGGTCTCCAGTGTAGTTTACCCTAATAATAATAACAACAACAAGGAAAATATTTTGATACATAAGTTTGTGTAAATTTTAGTTCATACAAGCCTTTTAATTTTATGGTTTTGAAGATTTAGATTTGGGTTTAGGGGTGTAGGTTGTAGAATGTAGGGTTTAGGGTTTAGGGTTTAGAGTTTAGAATTTATGGTGTTAGTTAGAGATTTAAGTTTTAAATTTTTTTAGTTTAAATATAAAAGATTGTGTAATTTTTTGTTACACAGCTCTTGTATCGAAATACAACCCTGTAGGTGATAAGTCCTAGTTTATATCTTTATGGACTTTAATCAACTAAAGGGTCTTGTTCGTTTTACCCTGATTTTTTCCCACTACCCCTTAGCGTTGCAGCTTCTTGATTCCTTTGATTCATTGGCCGGTTCATTATTTTCTTACTTTTTATATTTTTAATAAGAATTTTTGTCTTTGTGGCACTTGTTCCCTCTGCCCTTGTGGCACGCTTTTTATTTTTTTTTGTTTTATTTGTCATTTTGGCATGATTTTAACATACCTTAGCGACCGTTTGGTGCTCCTACAAAGATCTTCACGGCGCTAGTTCTGAGTATGATTCTGTCGGTGGTCGTAGAAAGATAGATCCCCACTTGGTTGATGGTTGTTTGTCGATGTAATCAGATCTGGGTAGCAGAGAAATTTGACTGATAGTTTGGTTAGCTCACCACTCATTTCCACCTCGTACAGCGTCTCATTTGGATAGAGACAAAGAGATTCATGAAGGTTTTTAGATTTTGACATTATGTTATCTCTGTAGAAGTATTTATTTTTCTTTGCACTTTTGGGTTTTTGTAAGAGATTTTGGTGGATTAGTCCACCATCATTCTCCCTTTTAGATGCGTAGATACGTTGTATTTATAATATCTTCTATTATATTTTAATAAAAATTCAGTGGCCATTTGTAAAAAAAAAAAAAATCAACCCTAATAACAAGCAATTATTGACAACTAAAACAGACATTATGAATGGGCTTAATGTGGATGTGTCTCGAGAGATAAAAATTAATTTGTTTTGGGGTTAATAAGGATAAACCCAAATTATTCTTAGCCCAATTAATATATCTTTGCTCTTGACTCTGGACAGTTGAGCCTGGTTTGGTTGCTGACATGACAGGGTGGTGTTTGGTTACCCACTCCACACTCCAAAACGGAAGCAGATGCTAATTAATTATATTTAATTTTCCATTTAACATCTAATACATGACATTGACTTGTGTAATGAAAATCCAACAAATCAAGCAAAAAGTCAACTGTACTCTGTCCTAAATTACCACATCATTAAATTAATTAATGTCATTGGTTTAAGACTGATTCAATCTCCCTTCACCTCTATACTAATATTATATACCCACTGATTCTTCTCAACTATTGACGTTTGTATTTTTTTTTATTTATTTAAAGTATCGAGCTTTGATTTATATTGTAATCTTTTTTGGGATAAAAATATTTTTATTTAATTTAATATAAAATATTTTTAAACAATAAAGTAAGTTTACAACTATTAATTATTATTTTTAAATAATTTAAAAGCGATTATAAGATAGTATCTGTTCATAAACTATTAATTAAGTCTAACTCGAACCGATACCAACATTAAAAATTAAGCATCGAATTTAGTAATAAAAAATCAATTACACTCCTTAGCTGTAGTCTGACAGATGTCCTAGTTTAAAATAATAAGACCCGGTTAATGAGGTATTTAGGATACTTTTAATGTAAGTTCAAATATTAATTATATAAAAATAAATAAATCTTTTACATTTTTATATGGAATAGTTGATAATTAATATTCACAATTTTTAATGCATAGAAAGAATAGATAACATAATATAATATTCTTATTTTGTTTTTAGAGTAAATTACATTGGAGGTCACTTAATTATTAATAAAGTTATAATTGGGTCACTTAATTATTAAAAATTACAGTTAGGTCACTCGCTCAATTAAAGGTTTAATTGTACAAACATGCATATAACAAGGTTTGGTATAATGACATTTTTCATCCTCAAAACTTATATATTGTAACAATTTAATCCTAATTTAAAATAGTTCAATAAATTTAACCCTTTATATTTTAAAGAATATATCAATTTTTGTTATTTTTTCTTCTCTCAAATTGCTTGTATACCCTCGTTAACACTAGAGTTATTCATTTAAAATCATTAATTAACCTAATACACTAATTTGTAAATGTAGATATTATAATTATTTTTTAATTTTAGATCTGTAATTATTATCTACATTAAAATTAAACTCGTTGGAATCTATTTAAAATTATTTAATGAAGACCTTCAGGTTTTAGTTACTTCTACCACTTAATTTTATACAAAAAGTTCATGTTTTCGTATCATTATACAATTTTCTTAATAATTTCATATTTTTGAATGACTCAATATTTTTCTTTTATTTTAAAATAAACTAATAATTAAAATTTTTAAGTTAATATTTATTATTAAACATGTTTCTTAAATTATTTGAAAGTTTGTGTATTTTTATTAAAAATTTGTATAATTTTTACAATAAATTTAATTTTTTTCTTATTTACAAATGTATTAATTGTTAAATAAATTTTATTATTATGAAAATCTATATAAAAAAACTTATTCATGTTTAAAACATGATGAAGCATGCATGAAGCGATGGCAAATATATTTTCATTACATTAATAATTAATATTATTTTTATTATATAATTCATTTATTTAATTAATTATAAACTTCAGTTATTTTTTTTTTTGCAGATGTCCAATATCTAATATATATTTTAAATATAAAATGTTAGATTTATTGATTTTTTTATTAGGACTAAATTGAAAAATATATATATATTGAGGACTAAAAATGTCATTATACAAAATTTTGTCAGATGTCTGTTTGTATTTTAACGGAAAAGTGATCCGATCATAACTAAACTTTTAATTATGTGACCTAATTGTAAATTTTTATAATTAAGTGGCCTTCGATATAGTTTACCTTGTTTTTAATCATTTCGAATACGGGGAAGGAAAGGTGTGAAATAAGAAAAATTATTAGATGGGTCTGACTCAACACGTCATTCGTGATCTCATCCAACATTTTTTTTTCAAAGTGAATATTCACCTTTTTCGTACATGTAACTAAAGAGAGGGTAATTACTTAAAAGTTACATTGAAATAAATGAATGTTATTAGATGAACCATAAATAACATGGTAAATCAAGTTTATCTAATAATTTCTCGTAAAACAGATAACCCTATTGTAATGTTGTCAGCTAATAGTAACTCTACTTTAAACATCTCTCAATAAAACCTTTAATAAAAAAAAAAAGTATAACTAAAAAATGTTTGAATTTTTTTTCATCTAAGCATTTACCGTTTTTTAAGTTAAATTAAATGTGTTACGTTTTAATTCCTAATATTTTTAGGCCGTCAATAAAATTCAAAATCCTTTTGCTCGTCATTATAAGGGAAATCATAGTGTTTTAGATTAATTTTTTGAAAGTTACAGTATTTTTTCAAAGATGTGCTTTCACACTCGAAGTATTTTTAGATGTTTTTTAAGGTTTAGGGTTTTTGATTTTATAAAAGAAAATAAAGACTCACATATCGAAACTGATGCACCGTGAGTATATGGTTCACGAAATTAAAGTGTCCTTTGATTTTCTGTATATTTACCTAGAAAAATGGAATGAGAGGAAAGAAAAAATGAACCGATGTCACGTATTACTCATTTATTTAGCATTTTTTTCAAACGATTAACTTAAAAATAATTACATAATAAAAAATTAGACATGTTTTTGAAAGAAAGAAAAAAAACTTAAGAAGCACACATTCAGTATGCAACAACAAAGGATGAATTGCATGTGTGTCAAAGGAATGTTTTATAACTGCACTTATATTTAGTATTTGACATTTGATGTTGCGTTTGTAATTGTTTAAAGCGATTATAAGATAATATTTGTTTATTAATTATAATCATTTAATAAAATACGCATTATACAGATAAATTGTTTGAACCTGAATTACCTAAAAATAATAATATTTTCTTTTTCTCTAGTACCACTTGATGAGTCCAACGGACTTTACTAGAATAGCTTATATATATAAAGCATTTTTGATAAAATTATCCCAAAACAACAATTGGGGCATATGGTCATCATCTTGCTTTGAGTGGGAAATGAGTATTATTACTCCCAAAAGCAGGACATTATGGAATGCATCGTCTATTGTTTTTGACCCAGAATTTTGAATACTTTGGAACATTTACATTGTAATCAAGATGTGGGTTACAAGGTCCAAATCTTTGTTTTATTACCCATTGTATAATTATTATTCTTTTCACTAGCATAAGTAAAAGTAACTCAATTAATAGCCGCCGTAAATTTTTTATTTCTTTTTTCTTCTTAATTGATGACAACCCTTAGGGGTAGTTGCATCCTCATTTTTTTTTTTTTTTGAAAACACGTTTAAGTTGGTGTGAATTTTTTCTTATTTTTTTAATTCAATGTGTAAAGGTAAAAAAAGTGTTTTTGCATACCCATTTTAGAAAAAAAATTATTTTGGCCCTTCATTTTTAAATTTTTAGACGTCACTGCTTTGTAACGTGTTTTTTATTGGCTTTTGTAGTTCGTTTTATCTTTCGTTTATACGATTTCGGCATACCTTATCGGTCGTTTGGTGCTCGTATAGAAATTCTCACGACGCTAGCTTTATGATTTAATTATATCGGTGGTCATAGAAAAGATTGATCCCCACTCGTTTGATGATTTGTTAGCCGATATAATCAGAACTGTGTAGCGGAATAATCTGTCTGATAGTTTGTTCACTCATCACTCCCTTTTCATTCCGTAAAGTTTCTCGTTTGGCTAGAGACAATGAGATTTATGAAGGTTTTTAAGTTTTGATGGTATGCTAATCTCTATAAAAATGTATGTTTTTCTTTACACATTTGTATGAGATTTTGACTATTACCTTTTCTCTCTCTTTTTTATGCATTATATTTATAATATATTTCATAGTCTTTAATAAAATCTATATATTATTGTTCAAAAAAAATTAATCAAAAATAAAATAAATATTTTAAATTACATTAGTTAAGAAAGCACCGTCTTATTATATATATATATATAAGAAAACACCGTCTTATCACCAAACTCTTTCTTTATTTTAAAGCAACAGTTGCAAATCTTGTTGACCTCCATTATTATTGTCCCAATCACGTAATAAAGAACTCAGTGTTTATGTCACTGCCAAAAAGCTCAACATTTTTAATCAATTTAGCTGCATTATCAATCATATATCTGAATAGGTAGAAAAAAAATGAATTTAGAATTTTAATTTATACGTCGAATATTTGAATCTTCAAAAATTGGAATTTAAATCCTTAAAATTATTGAATCTTGATGATCAATATTCTTGAATATACAAATCACTAATCCACCTCCACGTAACTTGAGCTAAGAGCGGCGGAACTTGAGCTAAGAGTTTGAATGGATAACTTAAATTTTTTAAAAAACAAAAAGCTTAATTTTTATAAAATTTGACAGTTTAACTAAAATTCTTTATTAAGAAACCCTAATTTTATGAAACAGGAACTAACTATATGAAATGACAATGAAATTGTAAAACTGTAAACCTCTTGTATTCATCATTGAACTGTGTATCTCTTTACAACCAAGATCGACCTTATATACACCTACTTAGAAGCTTAACAGAATCGGTTATACAAAGGGAAATCAGTTGAGCTGCAGCAACTGCATAATTGCTTGAGCAGCTTCCAGACTTATCTCTCAATATGCTCCTGCTTTTTCCACTTCTCAACTCATCAAGGGACACCACTCCCAGCTTTTGTCGAAACAAAAGAAAGTAGGCTTTAGACAACGGTTTTGTTAGCCCATCTGCCACCTGGTTCTCAGCAGGGACATAGTTCGCCTGAATCTTATTGGCTGCAACTTTCTCACGTACAAAATGTACATCTAATTCAACATGTTTGCTCTTGGAGTGATAAACAGGATTCGCACTCATAGCAATGGCACCTGAGTTGTCACTACAAATTACAGGCACGGCTGTTGTTTGAACTTGTGGCCGGAGAAGATAGAACGACGGTGGTGGCTTGTGTGTAAGAGAGATGAACGGTGGTTAGGGATAAATGGTATAATAAATAGGAGCTAAAATGAACAAAATACAATCTGATTTTTTTATTATTGATGGATCAAAAGAGAGTGTTGACTCATTACAAATATTAGGCTTATATAGCCCACAACCTATAACTATTGCTAACGGCCCAAACGGTTTAACAAACTAATTAACAGCTCAACTAACTGATTAGTCTAACCTTCTTAATAACTATGAGAGATTTAATAAAAAAAATTAAAATGAGTATATATTCATAAATTATTTTCATAGATTACCGACAGCCCAAACACTTGGTTGTAACGACCCAAACACTGATCAGTCTGCTGTGTTTGAATGTTGAAAACCAATTAATCACAAATTTTAATAATTTTATATTTAAATTTAACAAAATGATAAATACATTAATTTATAAATTATCAGTAAAATATAATGACATCCATTAAAAATAAATTATTTTTGTATATTTGTAAAAATAATAAAAATAATATTTATATACATACATACATCAATTACAAAACCCCACTAATACTAATCATAGCAGCATCAAGCACTACTGTAGATAATTAAAGACTTGTCTTATTTGAAATTTCCTGACAGTCACAGGTGGTCCATCAAGCTGACTGCTGCCCTAATTTCCTAATCTCATCAAGAGATAAGACTTTGTGTACATTCATAATTTCATTAATATTTTTTATTATTTTTATTAGAGTTAATTACATTATGCGTTCTCAAATTTTTAAATATTTTAGTTTTATTTTCAGTTCTTATTTTAAAATGGTCTCTAAACTTCTGAACATTATGACATTATTCTAAATTGGTCTCTAAACTTTTGAACATTATAATTTCATACCTAAAACATCATTATATTCTAATTACATCAATTGTTAATAAAATCGTTAAACAATTAGCTGGCATGTAAACATTAATGTGTATTATGTAATAATATGATGTGTCATGGATGATAATTAATGTTGCATATATTGATAATTTGGGGACGAAACTGGAATGTTAAAAAAGTTTATGAACTAATTTAAAAGGAAAATCATAGTTTGCAAATAAAATTAGAATGTTTAAAAGTTTAGGGGCTAATTTAAAATGATAGTCATAATTTGAGGATATATAATGCAATTAACTTATTATTATTATTATTATTATAAATTTCCTTTTTTTTTCCTTTTTTGTTTTTCCCATTGCTAGACAATTATACTTGGACCATGATCTTACATTCCCAATCATAATATTTGCTTTACATAATAATAAATGTGATTTCATCAATTATGAAATATTATTCTTTTCGAGCCCATCAAACAACGAACATAAGGGAATCAAATTGTCATCTCAGAAATTTATACTGTTTAGAAGGGTTTTGAAAATCAATGATTATTTCGAAAAGAAAAGAGAATGATGTTCATCCGATTTAAAATTGGGTAAAATTGATACACAAGTTTGTGTATTTACACTATAAAAATTCAAATCCTAAATTCCTAACCTTAACTCTAAAAAATTAAACATCACACCTTAAACCCTAAATTCTAAACACTAACATTAAATTTTAAACTCTAAAACTTAAACCCCTAAACCTTAAATCCTAATTTAAAACCTAACCCCTAAAACTAAAAGGCACGTGTAAACTAAAGTTTCCACGGACCGTATATCAAAATTTTTCCCCTTAAAATTTACAAATAAAAGAAACTTTAAAAGAATTTATCCCGTTTAAGTCAAATCCGGTCAAAATAATTTCAAAACTCAATTAAAATTTATATAGTTATCGAACACGAAAGATCTCAAAAAATGCAAAGTGGGACGATTTAATTAGTGTTACCTATTAAATAGTTCAAAGTACACGCTGATTACACGACTGAGAATTCATTTGTCAAATGAACCAGCAATCAAAGGAAAAATTTACTCCCAAAAGAAAGAAGTTTGTGTATGTATAGATGTGCAACGAGTGTAGCCCACGTTGTCGGGCGTTTCACATGGGAAAACTTTGTCGGTTGCCATTAACAGGTTTGCCTAACCTAACCAGATTGCTCATAGCATATGCGGCCATGGAATCCCACACAATTATTTTAGAACAGTTACAAAGGCCAAAACAATCCAAGTTTTCCCAGTAAATAATTTGGTAAAGTTTCTTCTTTTACGGGGGAAGATAATCACGTGGGCCAAGAGACTTAAAAATTCAAGGAAAAACTGTGGGGAAAGGAAATCAGGTGCAGTGCTTATATCTGAGATTGCTGATTCCAACAGTCCACCATCCGAATCTTACCTTTGTCTTTGAAACTCTTGAATTCACAAGTTAAGGGCTTGCTTTCTTTGCCCTTCATTTTCAGTCCATTCATGTTTTCTCGGCCCTCCTTGTTTCCTGCATCTTTTTCTGGTATTAAAACCCCACAAATCTTAAACAGAAACACTTAAAACTTGCAAATCCATCTGCCTCTGTTTGTTATGTTTGTACTGTCTTTTTCTGTGACCTTATGAAGAAGGATCTGCGTTCACATTGGAGTTTAAGGAACTGTAAGTCTGTAATCTCCACTTTGGGTATCCTCAAATTTTGGAACTTTGTTAAAAGGGTACCAAAATAATCTGTTTTTTCAACAACAAAAAAAACTGGGTTTTTTGCCTGTTGATTGATTTTTAGGTTTACAAAATAATCTGTTTTTAATGATGGAGGCTATAATGCTCTCCAGGTTTCCCCCGGGCAATTCGATGAGCGAGTTTTCAAGGTATTTGTTCGAGATTCGGGTTTTCTTTTTGTAATTTTTTATGTCTGCGTTGCGAATTATCCTATATGATATGGGTGTTCAATGCAAGTGCTGTTTCAGTTTCGAGCTTACAAGAGATTTACAATGTTCATATTGAAGATGATTTAGATTATTGCACAGTTGCTAATCTAAACTAGGTTTGTTTTGAATATAAATATGATTGGCCTCTCTAACAATGAAATCTAAGCAATTCAGATTTCGAATTGCTTTGTTTTTCTCAGCTTCTTGATTAGAAACATGTCAAAAAACTGTGAATTATTGTCTCTGTTGTGCTCTCTAATGCTGGTTAGCAACTTAGTATGATTGTAGGGTACTTTTTTCTCAATTATTGTTATTTATGTTGACGACTTTCGGTTTATGCAGGCCTTGGATTATGTCATTGCCGAAGCAAGGCGGCATGAAATTAGGCTGCTTCTTAGCTTAGTAAATAACTTGCAACCATATGGTGGAAAGACGCAGTATGTCAACTGGGCGTGGCAAGAAGGCCTTGGTTTGAGCTCTTCTAATGATTCCTTCTTCTATGATCCATCAATCCGCAAATATTTCAAGAATTATGTCCTGGTATCTTATCATCCATCTAAGTTTTTACTTATATTTTCTTATCATATTTGAATAATGAGAATTTTCTTCCCCTGCATCGGGATGCATGTGTATCACTGCATATCTCTGTGAACTGCTCTTGGAGTGCTGACATTACATTGTTGAAATAGATAAGTGTTAATGTTCAAGGGGAATCTGATGCTGCGAATGTCGCATCAACTTGCTTTTTAATTTGGTCCTTACTGGACAGTAAGGACCAAGCGTTTCACCTGTAGATGACAAACACAAAAGCTACTAACAACAATTTGGTTGTGAAAGAGAACTGAAAGTGATAGGAAATGTGTTGTTCAGCTTTACTGAGTGTTATACTTTCTTTTTTTTTTCTTATTTTAGGCCCGAGGGGAAGGATATAGGATTTTTCTATTTATCTTTTCTTTTCTAAAAAAACAAGGGGTTTTGTTGGCCTGGTTTCTGCCTTTTGAAAATGCTAAAATATTATTCGTCATCGATGCATCGCTAGGAGTTTGAGCAGGTTAGATAGTATGGGCGCAAGTATGATTCTTTTTAGGTGCCAGCCAACAATAAGTAGGAAAACACAGTCTTCCTGGGTTCTGTCTACCAACGTAGTATGTACTGAACCTCATTACAAATTTTTAAGAAACATGATTTTATGTGAATAAGGTTGGCAAGGCCAACCAACAGTATGGTCTCAAATGTGAGGGATGATGTACTTTCTTCCTACGATGTTCTTTTTTCTATATTTGCAAGATAAATTCAAAATCTTTTCTAAGCTGCAATTAAGTCTTTGTGTGATGTATTTCTTGCTCCCAGACTGTCCTCACCAGGAAGAACACCATAACAGGAATCGAATATCGGAATGATCCTACCATCTTTGCTTGGGAGTTGATAAACGAACCCAGTTGCATAACCGATCCTTCTGGGGATACTCTTCAAGTAAGTTATGAGATATCGGACTATCTAGATGGACCAAAAAAGAGACCGTACACATGTTATTTTAAGCGCTGATGAATGCAGTATTGGCACTATTTTTGTTTCTAACTTTTCTCTACAATCTAGACCAATTATGCTCGACTAAGATGAATGTGATGGTGTTGTGCAAAATGTTCATATTTCAGGAAAAAAAAAACGATTTTATATGTTGTATGGATTCATTTCAAAGAGCAAGGTTTTGCTTTCTTCCGAGATATATTGTTTTGTATCTTAACGCTAATTCAATTTTACGGTATTCCATTGCAGGATTGGTTAGAAGAGATGACGGCTTTTGTAAAATCAATCGACAAAAACCATCTATTGACCATCGGCTTAGAAGGATTTTACGGTCCTAAAAGCCCCAAGAAGTCAACTGTGAATCCAGAAGAGTGGGCCTCAGCCATTGGATCTGATTTTATGCGCAACTCGAACATTACACACGTTGATTTTGCCTCTGTTCATATATACGCCGACCAATGGTAAGCAATACGTAAAAAAATCAATTGCATGATACAAAATGAAGCCTTATCATTTTCTCGCAGGCACTGTTGTTTCTTCAATAAGTATTTTCTCTAATATTTTTTTTGTACCCTCTTTGGTAGGTTTCATCATCTCGGTTTCGAAGAAAAACGGACCTATGTTTCCAAGTGGATGCGCTCGCACATTGAAGATTGTGACAAGGAACTGAAGAAGCCGATTATGTTCACCGAGTATGGCTTGTCGGACCAGAACAAAGACTACCAGCCATCCCAACGAGAGCTGCTCTATAGAACCATTCTGGACATCATTTACAAGTCTGCAAAGAAGAAAGGGTCAGGGGCAGGTGCTTTAATCTGGCAATTCTTCGTTGAAGGAATGGCAGAATATAACGATGATTTTGGAATGGTACCGTGGGAGTCCCCACCGATTTTCAAACTGACAGTAGAACACTCGTGCAGATTGGCTAGAATCCAAGGACTCTTGCAAGAAAACGAGAAGTTCAAACAACTGTGTTCCAAGAGAAAGTAAAGCTAACGCTGTCAGAAAATTCAATTCTTTCTGGTGAGGTAGTTTGTGCAAGATATAAAAAGTTTATTGCTATTGTATTTTTTTCTTTCATATCCATACAAATTACTAGTATATGGTTTAAGTATGTATATATATATATATATAGTACATGATTGCTTGTTTGCTGCAAAATTTTCCTAGCAGCTGTGGACTGTCTACAATGATTAACAGATTCTCAATTCATGCCAGAAATTTGAATGAATCCCAATGTAATTGTGGGTTTTGGTAGAATTTACGCCTACAACCAATAAATTAGTTGTAGAGGTTCTTCTGTTGGAGATGGCCAGATGCTTCTAATTATTGCAAATGGAAATTTACAGATAGAATTTCATTAATTCAGTTGAGAAAAATAAATAGATTTATCATTTTTAAATGACAGAATATGAGATCAGGAAAAATCGGACATAATTCCAGCCAGAAAAAAAAATAGTTGTAGATTTTTTATCTTTAAAATAGGCTTAACCGTTATAAGTGCTAAAATTATATATTTTTTAAATAGGTGTCTAAATTATATTTTGGGTTTCATTTCGTGACTTGTTACATTAATTTTTTTTTGTTATTTAATTAAAATCAAACACGTGACACTATTAAACATTTTTTGAATTTTATTTTTAAAAAATAAATTAAATTTTTTGTAAATATCTTAAAATTTTCAAATAATATCAAAATAATTCTCAAATCTCTAAACCTCAAATCCAACCACTATCACCAAAATTAGTTCCGTTTTTTACAACGAAATGAAGCACCCTCCTTCAATCAAATAACACATACATCGTTCATCGTCTATTATACAACCGTTCATCGTAAATTGTTCAACGTGTCAAATTACAATAAAAGCCGTTTATCGTAAATTGGTAAGCGTGTCAAATTACAATGAAAATTAATAAATTAAACAGTAATAATATGACACCTATTTAGCCCAAAATAGAATTTAAATATTTAAGTAGAAAAAAATAATTTAGATATTTAATTGACTATTAACCCTTTAAAATATTTTCACTCTTTTGATATGCTAGGCTTCTTCTAATCAAACCAAACCCTAATGTTCATAAATCAAGGAGTCCATGAATGATTCTTTTATTTTATTTTCAATAAACATATGAAGGGTAGGATTTTCAACATCGATGAACATTCTTTCACACTCAAAACATTAAGGTGTGTTTAACATCATAAATTCCAGACAATCAACCACGCTTTGCCAATCTCGGAGAAGACCTGGTCTTTGTACCTGTTCCACTCAGTTGCAACTCGCCTTCACCCTTCTTCAAACCCTTTACAATCCTCTTCTTCTTCTTCGCCACCTCCGATTCACCGTTAACCTCCTCGACGATCTTCATTACATCGCCGCCGATCCCATCAACGAAACTCTTCTTCTCTGTATCATCTGCCACTCTCTCAAAATCATTTCCCAGATTCCTCACCGGAAACTCCCTCAATGCCCTCTTCGCTTTTCTCTTCACCGCCACTTCGTCGCCTTCACTTTCGCTCTCCACGTCGTCATCGTTAAGATCGAAGAATCTCCTCCTCTTGACGGCCATTGGAGCAGGAGGGGGCGACAGCGAACCATCCCCGTTGTTTTTCTTAACGATCGGATCATCATCCTTGTCGTTAAGGAGCTTCTCGCGCTGGGCTTTCAGTCTATTGACGTTGCCTTCGATCCGCCCTTGGAGACGGAGGCGCTTGAAACTGAGGCCGCCCATGGACCAGTGCGCTTCGTTGGCCCAGGCCATCAGCGGGTCAAGGACTGGAACCGGAGGATCAACGCGTTCGGAGTTGAACCGGATGTCGGTATAGATACGGGGCCGTGGAAGACTGCTGCCGTAGAACTTGCCCGGGCGGAGAGGAACCACCATGGTCTTTTGGGAATTACTGGTGTAAGCAATTTTGAGAAGTTTTGACGAAAAGCTTTAGATCTGCGAAAGGGTTGAATGAATTGAGTGAGATTCGTCTGGTGGGGTTTTATTAATCGGGTTTCAAATGAAGAAGGTAAAGGTGGCGGGTGAATTTAGCGGGAAACGTCTGGTTTGGCGCCACCCTCATCTGGCAAATTTTTCGATAAGTACGAGTTGTTGCGCCTTTTCACAACGAGGGGATAAAAACTAGTAGGAATATATATATCGGGTCGAATCGGGTCAAAAATTTTCTCTATCCTCACGATCCAAAAACTCAAAGAATTTCGCTTGAATTTGACCCGACGTTCGCTGATATTTTTATTAAAATTAAATCTGATTTAAATTTTAGGATTAAACTTGATTTTTTTTTTTTCATTTTCATCGGAGGCGAACATGACGAGGGAATTAAGTTTAAAATCTTCATTAATTTTTTATTCTTTAAATGTTTTTAAATAAGTCTTTTTCTTAAAAAAATATCAAATCTTGAAAAATTATTAAATATTTAATATTTTGGTTGATATTTATTTTTGGTCATTGAATTTTTAAAAATTATAAAATGATCATTAAATTTTAAATATATTATAAAATGTTCATTAAACTTTTAACAAATTAGTATAAAATAAATTTTTAGTGATTAATTTAATCATTTTAGCATAATTTAGTGACTAATTGTGTAATTTACCCAAAATTTTATAATAAAGTTTTGGTCATTAACCTTTCAACAGTTAGACAATAATCATAAAATTTTATCAAACTGTTATAAAATAGTCATTAAATTAATTGAATTATTATACTATTTTAAAATATTTATTGATTATTTTATAATAATTTAATAAATTTAATGATTATTGTATAATTTTTTAGAAAAAAACAGTAATCAAAATAATTACTTTTTCCCATAATTTAACGAGTACTACTTTACCCTTTCTAATTTTGTCACTCGAAATTTTGGTCCGACATATACTCAATTATAAATATGAAACATGATTTTCTTATATATATGATTTTTGGGTAAACTATAATGGATGTTACCTAATTATGGGTAAAGTTATATTTAGGTCACCTAATTATTAAAAGTTATATTTAGGTCACTTAATTGTGGGTAAGGTTACATTCGGGTCACCTAATTATTAAAAATTACACTTGGGTCACTCAATTATGGGTAAGATTATGCCAACCTTTATATTTCAAAAATATATATCAATTTATGTATTAGATTAATTAATGATTTCAAATGAAATACTCTAGTATTAATAATGGTATACAAGTGATTTGAAAGAAAAGTGACTAAATTGATATTTTATTTTAATATGAAATGTGACCCAAATGTAACATTTAATAGTTGGGTGACTTAAAAATAACTTTACCCATAATTAAGTGACTCAAATGTTTACCCATTAAAAAATGGACCTCATACGATTAGATCGGATTAGTACTCGTCGATTCGGACCATCTCTTGATACTTGTTTAAAATTTCATCGATGTCTAACATGATCTTTTACGTTTTGCTCTAAATATGACCTCGACTCTATTTATAGATAAATAGAGAGAAGTAACTAATATGAATATAAATTTTTAGAATTTTGTTGAAGATGGAGTCATTTAAGGGTTTAACGAAACTGTTAAGAAGTATTATTATATAAATATATTATAAATTAAAATAGAGATTCATGATCTTTTACGTTTGGCTATATAGTTTTGTGTTTTAGACTACTAATATATGTATATATATTTTTTGAGGAATACTAATATACAGGGGAGGATGCTTAACGAGACCGGTGAGGGCCATGCCCCCTTAAAATTTTAAGAAACTCAAATTTTTTACTTAAATTTTTTAAATTTTTTAATTTTATCCCCTCAAGATTTTTAAAAATTTATATTAAGCTTGATGGTTTTGGTGCTTGAACTGGTTCAAATGGCGGTGGGATTTCCATCTACTGGGGCCAAAATGGTAACGAAGGTACTCTAGCCGAGACTTGTGCAACGGGGACGTATCAATACGTGAACATAGCCTTCTTGGCAACATTTGGTAATGGCCAAACTCCCATGGTAAACCTAGCTGGTCATTGCTATCGTTATAGCGACGGCTGCACCGGGTTAAGCTCCAATATCAAATCGTGTCAAGCCGACGGTGTTAAGGTGATTCTCTCATTGGGCGGAGGTGCCGGTAGTTACTCCCTTGCTTCCTCCGATGACCTAGGCAAATTGCCATGTATCTTTGGAACAATTTCTTAAGGAGAATATCGTCGTATTGACCGTTCGGACCTACAGTTCTCGACGGAATCGACTTCAATACCGAGAGAGGGACGGGTGAACACTGAGACAATCTCGCAAAATATCTTTCGGGATATATCAAGAAAGGGAAGAAAGTGTACTTAACGGCGGCTCCTCAAATGCCCGTTCCCCGATGCTTGGGTGGGAAGTGCACTAAAAACGGGTCTATTTGTAATTTGATTATGTATGGGTCCAATTTTATAACAACCCTCCTTGCCAATACCGTCTGCCGATATTGCCAACCTTGAAGATGCGTGGAAACAATGGAGTTCGGATATCCTGGCGACGAAGATTTTCCTCGACCTACCGGCATCTCCGGATGCAGCCGGCAGCGGTTTCATCCCTGTAAATGATCTCACATCCAAGGTTGTCCCTGCCATAAAGAATTCTTCCAATTATGGCGGTGTTATGTTGTGGTCCAAGTATTATGATGATCAAAGTGGATATAGCTCTTCCTTTAGGAGCCATCAGCCATGTATGAAAGCACGTGTTTCGAATCGGTGATTGACTCTACGAGAAAATTTTATGTTAAAGATCGTTTTAGGTGTGTTTCCTTCGTTGTATATTCTCGTTCGAGGATTTTATATTATTAATAAAATAAATATTGATTAAACGAAAAAAAAACATTGGCGTAATGCCAAAAATAGCCTTAATATTTAATTGGATAGTCCTTTGGTCCTTATTTTTTCTGAACAATTTTAACCATCAATGTTTTATTTTGTGTTATAATGGTCTATTTGTGGATGAAAACTATCAACCAATTGAAGATAAACAACTTGAAATGACTTGACAAATGACACTTCATCAGAAAAATAAATTTATATTTTATAAAATTATTTTTTATTAACGTGTCATTCTGTAAAATCATCACATTTGTATATATGATCATGCTATGTCAACGTGCACCGTCAAGTAAGTTTGTCACGCAATTTTAAGCCATTTAATGTTATTTGACTAACATTTTTTTATCAAAGAATGAAACATTTTGACCTAAAATAAAATATTAAGAGTTAAATTTATTTTAAAATAAAAATTAAAATAATTACTCATTCAGTCAAACGTTATAGAATTTTTTAACATTATGCCAAAAATATTAAGTGTCTTAATAATGTACACCAAACTTCACATGCCGATAAACATCTGTTTATCCTTTATAATACATATTTATACTAATAATTAAAATTTTGATTGAATTTATTGTCATAAATTAACTCGAACATCAACTTAATTTACGGCTATAAATTTACCCTTGATTTTATGTATAATAGAATTTTGTTGTGCGATAAAACTGTTACGGCCAACTTGCTCTTTAATTCCTAAAAATATATAATTCAATAGTAATATCTTTAAATTTAAATTTTTTTAAAACAATCCCCTTAATAAATAAGTTGGGTTCCACAAACATTATTATACAGGGTATGCAAAAGCATTGTTAAGCGAGGGCTGAATATGGTTAACTGAAAAATCAAAAATTGATGTGCTAAACGATTTATGATTTACAAGTTTATGGATTATAGTTATTTGAATTGAGCTGAATTTAATTTTTATTTAATTTATAATTATTTTTAATATAAAAACAAATATTTATACTCTTTTTTTTGAACAAAAATATTTTATACTTAAAATCTATTAGATGTATTATTAATTATTATATTTACTTCAAAAATTATTTTTTAATAAATATTTATGAAAAAAAATTTAAAAGTTTATCATTTTTAAAAAGTCATAAAATAAAGTTATTTTATCAAAATAAAGTACAAATTTACAAAAATCAACGTAAAAATGAAAAAACTGAAAATCAGTGATTATTAAAATAATTTATCGAATTAAACAGAAATCAAATCGTATACACACGGTAAATGTTAACATATATAGACATTAATACATTATTTCAAAAAGAAAACGACAACAATATATTAGAATAAATAAATCAAATCATTCTCGTGTTAGATAAAAATACCAGCCACATTATTATATTGAAGGTAATATTTGTATATGCACGACAGTAGAAACAAAAAATTTTATAAGCACTTTAGTTTTAAGGTCTACGAATTATTTATGGTTAAAGATTCAAAGGTTTAGGGTTACGAGATTATAATTTAACGGATGTTGTGAGAAATTAGAGTTTATAAGTTAAAACATAAATCCCTAACCATGTTACCCGAAACTTAAACCATAATATTTAAACTTTTAATTCTAACCACAAACCATGATTATAAACCCATAAATCTAAACTCCCAACTCCTAAACTGAATATCTAAAACCTAAAACTAAGACGTTTTTGAAAATTTTATGTTTTTACCGCCGGTTTATATAATATTTTTCCTAATATTAATTGCATATGAAAATGGCAACCCGTACGATATTTTTTTATTATAATCACAAATTCAATTAAATACCATATGCAATTATGCATAATAAAAAAGTAATAAATACCATATGTAATAAAGATGGACACGGTCACATGGTATCCTGTCTCATGCTTCCCTTCATGCGTACCACACAAGGGTATGTGTTTTACCTAATCTGGTGCTCTCTTTGTCTTATCCAATATTAAAAATGTTTATTTATTTATTTATAAATAATAAGATAATTAACGTATTTATTTCTTTATTATTGGGATAATCCAATCACATGTCACAACACTGCCATATTTGATTACTGCCTATGTGGCCATAATTTGTTTACATTTGTATTTGTATTTAGGGTTAGTTACATCATGCACCCTCCAATTATGATGTAGATTTTAAATTTGTTTTGAAACTTCAGGATCGGGGACTTGTAAAATAAATCCTTGAATTAATAAAAAGTTAAAATAAATAAATAAAACAAGTATTCCGCCTTTCCTTCTCTTTCCACGCGCTTCACCCACTCTTAACATGAAACTGTTGAAGAAAATTCGGGTTTCAATTGATCTGATTTATATTGGGAAAAATTAGAGTTAAGTACATAAATGATTATTTAATTAATAATAATATTTTTTAATAATTAAAGTATTAAAAATTAGAAAATAAGTATTAAATTTATTAAACTGTTATAAATTGACAAACAAATATAGTAAGTATAATACTGAATAATTCGATAAATTTAATAATAATTTTAAATTTTTTAAAATTTTAGTGATCAAAAAATTATTTTTGTTTAATTAAGTGACATTTGTGTAATTTACTCAAAAATATTAGAATTCCAAAGAGAATCACGGACGATTTCCTACTCGAACAAAAATCTTCTTCCTCTTTTTAATTTCCCTAATCATGTTTTAACATTAAAAAAAATTAAACCCTAATTTTTAATCATAATTTTAAAATTCTAAACTTTAAATTTTAAAATTAATTCTTACACTATGACTATTAACCTTAAATTTTAAACTAAATTTTTTAATAAACACAAATAAATACACTAAAAAAAGTAAAAGATTTCTGTTTTTTTCTCACACTTGCTTTTTTATCCCCCCCCTTTCCTATCTCCATAAATTTGGTTTTGCCTTTTTGTGAGTTAGTGGGAAAGATCAAGTCTTTTTTTATGGATCTTCGTGTAGACGACGCTTCGATCTCCAAGCGACTTAAACCCAACCAGGTTTTCTTTCTAAATTAGACCGGATTATGATTTGTGTTTTTTGACTGTGGCGTGCTTTATAGTTTGATTAAGAGTGTTGCAGTTGATGGAATTTGATTGTCGTTGCTTTTTGATGAATGATCTCTTGATTTTGATCGACGGATTTTGATCGGAATTCTCTGTGTATGTATGTGTTTCCCTTTCTCTCGCTCTCTCTTACTGAATGAGCTTCGTATGGAATTCTTTATATGTAATTCTTTTCAAGACTCTGTTTGGTTGCTGGGAAAATTCTCTCACCGGGAAAATTATGTGTATGCATGTGTTTCCCTCTCTCTCGCTCTCTCTTACTGAATAAGCTTCGTATGGAATTCTTTATATGTAATTCTTTTCAAGTCTCTGTTTGGTTGCTGGAAAAATTCATTCCACGGGAAGGTCTTTACTGCCTCTTCAAAGAGAGAAGTTAAAACAAAATAGTATTTGCAAATAACTATCACCGTGGAAACGGAAAAGGGTTGCTGCTTTTCTTTCTCTTTCGCTTTCATGTTTCTCTGTTGCCAGGACGGAACCAGATTGAACTGAGGGGAAAGTTGATTAACATTGAAATATATGGGGTTTTAGAAAGTAATTAAACCATAAAATTAAGAGAGTTAGTTTAGGTTTAATTTCACTGATTTTAAAATTAAAAGGCCTTAAAAAGTAATTAAACTAGAAAAATTAGGGGTCAAAGCTTAATTTCATTAATTTTAAGTAATAATAATAATAAACCCGAAAAGTTTTTGTAGGGGTAATGGCTTAATTGCAAGGATTTCAAAATATCAGTGACCTAAATGCAATTAAACCATAAAATCATGTGCAGAGCCATAGCTTAATTCTTGTTTGTTTCGATTTGCCCAATTGTTTTCATGTATATATTTTTTTTCTCTTTCATCCAAAGCCTTCGTGTGTTCCAAAGAAGAAGCTTCCATTTAATATTATTTGAAAGAATTAGAAAATTTAGCTCATAATGGTTTTAAGGTAGCCTTTTTAAAGTGTTGTTAAGTATAATATTCTGATTTGGTTTCTTGGAATATCAGCGTTTTCTTGTACTATAAACATCTGGAGATTTTTTTTTCTATGCATGAAGCGTGGGACAAAGCTATCATTCTGTTTTTTCCGATCTCTAAAGAATGCGTAGAACATACGTTGAGGATGAGTTCTTGTCAGTGTCATTTTCCAATTTTTTATAATTGTATTTGACCATTTGGAGCCCTTCTGATATGCAACACTTTCAAGTTTTCACTTGAATATTTTGCTTGAACTTTTTGTTGAGCAGCCAATCTTCTTGTTTAGATTCTTCTTTCTGATGCAATGGATATAGAACAAGTTGATGATTCAACTGCGGTTTTGATTGGTTCTGAGAAAGCTGGCATGGACAGCAAGGGAAAGACTAAGATATGCTGTGACAAGAAGTTGGAAGACAATATAAAGGTACATGTTTGCATTTTTAAATAGAAACTGCATTTTACCTCATTCAGAGGCGGACGGTAATGGGGGCCAAAGGAGGGCCCCAAATTTGTTTTGCCACGATCTGCCGCTGCCTCAGCACAACTTTTTATTTACTTCACCAGCTGACTTTCAACTAAATTTGCTTCTTTTTTCCAGGATGCTTCAGCCAGTGATCAGGGAAATTCTGTCAGTATAGCAGGGTCTGAGGACAGTAACAATCCTTTCAAGAGTTCTACTTCGGCATCAATTAATTCGAATAATATCAGTAGTTCTAACTCTGATTTGTTCTATGCTGATGATGACGAGGACTGCGATGACTATACTGATGATGTTTCTGATTATGGTGACAATGATGATTTCTTATATGAAGATGATTATTCAATTATGCAATCCCATTTTGATAATGTCGATCTTCCTCCTGGGGTCGAGGCCTCGATTCCATGGTTGAAAGACTCTGCTCCAACAGGAAATCTGCCTCCTTTTCTGGGTGTCCCAACTGCCCCCTGTCTGGATGAAAGCAAGAAAGCCACGACAACTGATACCAATACTTCAATGGTCCCAAGAGAATCGGGAGAATCGAGGTCTGATTGCAAAGGAGGAAATGAAGAAAATGGAGACATGGAAAAATTTCTCAGTTTCAAACATTTTGATGTTGTGGATGATTTCTCAGACCATCATTACAGCAATATGACATCAGGAGGGGTAAATATGCATCTTGTTTCTCTGTCATGCTAAATTTGTCGGTTTTAATATAATATAATTTTTGCATTTTCCGTTGATAGCAACCAAAGGAGTGGGCGAAACAAATACAAGAGGAGTGGAAGATTCTGGAAAAGGACTTGCCAGGTGAGTTCTGATTTATGAATACATTTTCTGAAATCTTGTGCCATTGTCATAGTAATTGACAAGGAATTAAGTATGACTCAATAAATTACTTTTATCAAGTGTTAACTATTGCCATAACTGAAATTATACGAACATTCCTCAGCCGAATGACATCGTAAAGGACAGCTGCAGTGGTTTATGAATTTTGCAGTTTCTTATTATGAAAATTTCTATTTTTTGCTTCTTATCCCCTGGCATTATTTTGTTTGATTGACTCGTTCTCCCACTCTTCGTTTTACAGAAACTATATATGTGAGAGTTTATGAAGGAAGGATGGATCTCTTAAGGGCTATCATTATAGGACCAGCTGGTACTCCATACCATGATGGCCTTTTTGTTTTCGATTGTTTCTTCCCTCCAAAATATCCCCACGATCCACCGGTATGTTCAGTGTGTATCTGTGCACTTCCCCCAAAATTGTTCATGTGATGAGTATTATTAACTTATTTTACTTTCGATAAAAAAAGTATAAACTTATTTTACGGTGCTCAATGAATATATGGCAATTTCTTGTCAGATGGTTTACTACTACTCCGGTGGCCTCCGGTTAAATCCGAATCTATACAATTGTGGTAAAGTATGTCTAAGCCTTTTGGGTACCTGGCATGGACAACAGAATGAGATGTGGAATCCAGGGCAATCAACCATGCTTCAAGTATTGGTGTCTATACAAGCTCTTATTCTGAATGCTAGACCTTTCTTTAACGAACCTGGGTATGAAAGTTCGTATGTCGGGGCTGAAGGTGAGAAGAAGTCCAGGAAGTACAATGAGGACGTATTTCTGCTATCATTAAAGACGATGATTTATACACTAAGAAAACCGCCAAAGGTATCTTTCAGTATCTAGTTTATCCATCGATTCTCTTGTGTCTTTATTGTTATTTATTTTTATGAAGTTATCCTTTTTTGTTCAGTCATGTTTCTATGCACACTGTTCTGAAAATTTTACTGTTTTTCTTTACATTTTATGTCATGACCGAATCTGTCATGTTTTCTCTACAGCACTTCGAGGACTTTGTTACCGGTCATTTTGGCAGCCGTGCACTTGACATCCTTGTGGCGTGTCAAGCATATAAAGAGGGTGCTACGATAGGCTCTGTCGTGGTTAAAGATGGTGTTCCGGACCCTACCAAACTCGAGCAGGGTAGCTCCGAGGAATTTAAAGGAACAATCCCGAAGATGATCAATGTGGTGGCTAGAGAGTTTGTGAAAAACGGGTCAATGAACTGCGAGCAGTTTCAGGCTAGCAGAAGCTGATAACTATTGGGAGTTGTGGTTAGGTCTAAAATGTAGGATGGGATGTGTTAAGCCAATATAGAAGCTAATGTAGAGCCGTATGCCTTTACGAATAAATGATTTGGTGAACCCAATTTTGAACTTGGTTACATTTTGACTACTTTTGGTATATAATCTTGGTATTCTCTTTAGATATTCGACCACATATGGTGGAACGGCTCCAACTGACTAAAAGAACTTGCACAATAGCTTATTTTTACTGTAATTATGTGCTTGGAACTTTTAGTATGTTTCATTGAATCTGTAGTATTTAATTTTAGTCCCTTGCACGTTCAATAGAATTGAAGCTTTGAACAGTAGTTCATTTTTTTTACTTTATTTCCAAGAAATTAGTACATCTGGAACTTTTTTTTGCCCTTTTTCCAAGCTAGACCTTTAAAAGGAAGGGTAAAATTTTGATATACAAGCTGTGTAAAATTAATTTTATACAAGCCTGTGTATTTACACTATAAAATCTCAAATCTTAAATTCCTAACCTTAACCCTAAAAAGCTAAACCCCATGCTCTAAATCCTAAATTCTAAACACTAATCTTGAATTTTAAACCCTACAACCTAAACTCTTAAACTTTAAATTAAAACCCTAACCCCTAAAACTAAAAGACACGCTTGGAATGTGTATCAAAGTTTTTTCTTAAAAGGAAACCTAGTATGTATTGGTATGAAATGGCTGATCAGGACACACGTTTGGATATGATCCTGTGCAAATTCTACTTGAGTTTCACCTTGTGAGGACATTATTCAAATATAATCATTTATAATTATAATAAAACTTCCTTTAAATCACATATATGTATTACTTAATCTAGATTAGTCTAAATAAAACAATTTTTTATTAAATAGAAAGATTTATGACCCGTTTAATTTTAGAAAATATTTTTTTTTTGTTTTCTATTTTTATTTTCAAAAAATAGTTTTCATTTTCAGTTTTTTAAAAATTAGAAAACATGCTTGGTTTATAGGAACGAAAACTTAATTTCAAAAATAAAAATAATGAAAATATGTTTGGTATCTAGTTTTACAAAACAAAAATGAAAAAAAAAATGAACTAATTGAAATAAAATATAGTTAGAAAATACTATTATAATAATAGTAAATAAAATATGAGTAAATAAACTAACGTTTTAGAAAACAACATTAGAAGGATTCAAACCCAGGTTAAAATGAAGTTAAAATTTAAAAACCCCTTGTTTTCATATTTTCCACTTTCCTAAAATATTTTCAATGGAAACAATAAAAACATATTTTTTATATTTTCAAATTTGTACTTATTTTTTATTTTTATTTTTTAAAAATCATTTCTAATTTTACAACCAAACACATTTTTTTCACAGTTTTTCATTTTCCAATAAATAAAAATAAAAACAGAATCTATTTTTTACAACCAAACGCACCCTTACATTCCCAAAGCAAATATTATATTTTAAATCCATGTAAAATGGAACAACAAGAACATCTTGATCACCCCGCCAATTAATAGATTTCATACCTGTCTCTTTTATTCATCATGATTTTAAAAGGGGTATATTCTAAAGCTATAGAAGAAAGAAAATTTTCAACTCAAATAGTCATCAAGCTGTTTGGATTATCATACACAGGGCCGGCTATAGGTGAGCACCTTGAGCGACTGTTCAAGGCCCCCAACTAGTCTAAGACTTTTAAAAGTTTACTATCTATATTTTAAAATTTTTTAATTTATCAAATAAATACATTAATTTAATGGTAAAAAATTATTTATCTTTCCTAAACAAATAAATCAATTAATCTAATAATGAAAATAATGTGTTTAAAATATTAAATTAATTGTTTAAAGCAATGAGATGAACAAAAATTATGTCCTTTTTCGATGCTCATTTCTATACTCAACATTAAAAAATTAAATTATAAGCTTTAACCCTAACTTTTAAATACTAAATCCTAAACTATGCACCCAATACCTTAAACCCCAATCCTAAATCATAACCTTAAACTATAACCATAAACTCACCATAAACTCTAAAGCTTTTCTTTTTTACTGTTGGGGCCTAAATATGGGTTGAGAATTTCTATTCATAATGAAGATATGCTTTCTTTATATAAGGGTCCAATTTTAATTTTCGCTCAAGGTCCCGAAAATCTCCGAGACGGTCCTGATCATACAAATAATACTTATATCAATATGAAAACTGACAAGTTAACATACAACTCTCATCGATCTATCATCAGTAGTATCCTTTTTGGTCGCTATGCCATTCTAATTGTATAAAATCCAAGATGAGACAAATATACAAGGACTCCAATACAAGCAAGAACCATAAACTCACGTTTGGGGATCTTTAGAAGAAAAACAAAAGAGATGATCTTTGCAACCAGATTCGGGTGTACATCGATGAATTACAGACCGAGTTGAACAAACAAGTCATGCACCTAAAAGTTCAACAATCCCAAAATGAATATTGGGTTTATGCACTGCAACCAAGAGCTTGTTATTTAAAAGAAATTTTGCTTACCAGAAGATATCGAATCAAGCTAGGCATTGGAGGAGTCTGAGGAGTGGCTTCTATCCAGCTCTGCACTCAACATGTGATGTAGAAGAACATCAACTCTTTGACTACGAGTCTTCGTGCTGTGCATCGGAACGGGATGAAAGAAAATCGAAATAGTTAAACATCAAACAAATTGATTGCAAGTAAATGAACAATTGTAGAAATATCGAGACAACTAATACAAACCCAGCGAGTCTTCTTCGACCTTTTCCAGATCCAGCAACCTGGGAATATGAAAGTGGCAATCAGATTTGTATCCTTTCAATGGATACATTAACACGAATTTGTCGGATAACGGCCATGGTAACGAGAATGACAATGTGGCCATAGGCATACATGGTAATGGTAATGAGATTATAAAATGTACCAACCTTGTCATCATCTTCTTCACCAGTCCCTGATGCCTCAAGATCCATTTCAGCGAAGAATGCCTCCAAGACAAAAGCTACAACCTGTATTTACAGAGGAGAGAAAAATAAGTTTTTTCTTCTTTTTTTATAACGTGTCTGCAATGTTAAATGGCAATGGGAATAAATAATCTCAAAGGCTTACCAAATTCAAAAGCAACAAAACAGTAACTAGGTAGAAGCTGATAAAATATACAAGGGTCCAAGAAGTTCCAGTTAAGTCCTTGTAGCTCTGTAACAGCAATTCAGAAGGGAAAAAAAATCAATGCCTCCAGGAATGTGTATATCACTTGAGTAGACCAAGAGGAAACAAAAGAAAAGAACATACAAGAGCACGCGAAATTCCAAAGAAAAGAACATCATTTGAGATAACTATTGGGTCAAAGAAATATATCCAAAAGTGAAATAGCTTAATTCTATACTAATCGACCATTGAAACAATACATTGAGATGATGTATAGCAAGGATGTTACTTCCTCTACATGTCCTACACAGAAGTGTATTGAAAAGGCAACAAAATGAAAAAAAAGAAGAAAAAGATTGGCACAAAAGCAATACCTGCATCCATATTTGCCAATTTCCCATCACTAGCAAGTTAAAAAGAGTGACCATTCCATTTGGATAATCATTAAAATTGAAGAGCAAATAGCTGATTTTGTCAAGGAAAGTCGCTGAATATTAATACAGTTTAAAACATGCCATTGGCACTAAACATACCTCTAAACCAAAAGCAAAATTTCCTAATGCAACATATTTAATTAAAAATATTACGAAGGCATATAAGAAGGGATTACAGAAACCACAGAAAAGGATACTCGTCGTCAGAGAGCTCTGTTGCATCTAGATTGGGATTCCCAGCATTGACAATCCCACCAAAGATCTAGAACAAATGGTGATAATTTACATTAGTAACATAATCAGAACATTGATTGGGCTGAATAATAATCCATTATGAATTTCTAGGGTTCTAGGAATTTGAAACCATTTTTCTTTAGGATAAAAAGTTCATGACTACATTGTTTGATATATTGAGGCAACTTTAATAGAATGTTGCATCTAAAATCCACGTAGGCAGGCAGATGACGGGTGGAAATAAAATATCCATAGTACCTGTACGCCAATTGAGCAATAGATGCATAGGACACAAAATATAGTCCCAAGATATGGCATTAGACTTGGTATTAAGGTTAAGAATGTGGCAACAAAAGCTCGGTAACTTCGGACATGCATCAGGAGCCTTATCAATCTTAGCATTCTGGCAAGAAGAAGGTAGCGAATCCTGTAGACAAGAATGGGCAGAAAATGAGATATTTAAAAGCTAGAGGGAAAAGGGACATCCAAAACTAAAGATGTTAGCTAGAATTTATTATAACATATGTAGACAGGATATGTTTAAGGTTAAATGAGGAGTGATGGGAGGAAAACTTTAAAATGGTGCATATAATATTCAAACTTTGAAATATTTTCTCCTTACCATTCTCCATTTGAGAAAAAGGAAAGTCCATCAGGAGTTGCAAAAGTTACAGTTTCTCCTATAACTGCAAACACACATTTGATAAAACGGAATTCAGTAGCCAATAATAAATGAAGCGTTTTCCCTGAAACGATATTAACCCAGTGCAGAACTAAAAGCCTACGTTTCAAGTTGAATGGAAAAATATTGCAAATGTAAACATGCAGTAGTGCACATGCCATTTGCTCTATCCCCAAATTGTACCCTACTTGTTTGCAAATTTATACAACAGTTAACTTCAGTTGAGAAAATCAATCAGCAGCATATTCCTTAATATACTGATCATAAAATGTCATTTCATATCTTCAATTTTTACAGGTTACCTAAAAACTTTTACAACGGTCAACATTTAATAATTGGAATGGCAACAATAAAAGTCATTTCCTAACTATGCCGTCCTCTATTTTCAGTCACCAAGGAAACTTCAATGCAGTCCGCTTAATTTCTACATGAATTGACAGTTGACACAAATGACAATCAAGTTTTTACAATTGGTTTAACCAGTAATTAAATTACGGTGTCATCCAATATAAGAACATGAAACAAAATAATTCCTGAACTTTGCTTTCTGAAAGCTCATTGTGATGTTTTTATTATTATTATTATTATTATTATTATTATTATTATTATGAGAATTAGAATTTCAAAAAAATATGAAAATAAAATTGGTTGCTTTACTTTAGTAGAACTAGGTAAAATACCAATGATTTAACTTGGTTAATTACCTATTATCCATGTGATAAGAAAATCAAAGCGATTCTGACCATCCCTCCAATAATTTGCAAAGCCAAATGCATAGACTTTCAGTGCCATTTCCAGTACATATATCCAGCCTGTCAAATGAAAAGAAGTGCATGAAGCAGAAGCACCATGAGAAAGTAAGCAATAAACATAACAAGCATTAAATCATGCAAACTTGTGAATTTAAAATTAAGTAAATTCAGGGAGTTAACCGACAAGCCAAAACAATTTTGACATGCATTACAAAGTACTTACCAAAGACAAACTCAACCTCTTGCCACACCTTCTGCCCAGAGTTGTTTTCAATATCAAGCTGCAGGCAAATTTATATTACGGAAATTAGTCCAAGACTGTAACTCAGGATTCAAATTTGGCAATATGAATAATAGAGATCAAATCATCTGAAGCAAAAATAAGGAAAAAAGTTCACTCTTTTTAGCATTCCATCCAATGATAAAAAGATAATGGTAAAAGCAGATTAGGGGTCTTCTGTTGATTTATTAGCCAATAATGCACACACTTCTCTCTCTTGTTTATTAGTGTCAATAGCGCCACTTCCCTACCCCATCCAAAGGCATCAGATTTTCAGATCGTTGCATAAGCTACCTTATATATTTACTTTTAGCTACAAATGAAGACCATGTGGCAAACATTAGTCCATGTTGGAGAGGCCAAGAAACAATGTTAAAGTTGGGAATCACATTGCTGGACTCTAGCTATGGTAGTTGTAAAGCAATGGATGGCGGGCTTTTGTGATCATTTATATTTCATTTTGTTAGCCTATGAATTTGATGCATTCACAACAATCTCAGAATTGAATTGACAAATTTTTCTTCAGTCAGCAAACTAGAAGGAAAGTTACATGTAATCTAGATGCATAACTAGTAACCAAGTAGTTTCCTATTGCCTAAGTGCATGGGATGCCTCCTGGAGAAATGGAATGGAAAAGATTTAATCATACAGAAAGGAAAGGGAAAGCTTTAAACAGTTACTCATGGGGCACTGATCGAGTTATTTTTCAGTTTACAACCCTGTCTTATTATGTGCTTCAAAACAATTTGCAGCCCCTAACAGTGGACATGAGAAAAAGCAAGAAAAAAATCAACACACCAAAGGTACAGTTCTACATAGTTTCCAAACTCTTAAATTCGAGACAAAGTATTAGTTTGACTCCAATGTGCGAGTACTTTGTAGGAAATATAGTCCATAACCAACAGCAACAGCATCAGATAAATGCAAGTAGAAAAGGCACCAACAAAACCAGCACACGCCAGAGGCATAGTTCTACCTAGTTTCCCAACTCTTAAATTTGATACAAAAATTAGTTTCACTCCAATGTGTGAGTACTTTGTAGGAAATGTAGTCTACAACTGACAGGTTCAGCACCAGATAAATGCAAATATATTTGTTTGATAAAATTGTGGAACTACTTGCATCAAACAAGGAACTTATAAAAAAATCTTAATTGTTAAAAAAAAACTGTATACTAATATTCACCCAGATGAAATATGTTAAGAGGCATACCGTTGTCTCAACGATAACTGCAAACAGATTCAGTATGAGAATGAAGGATATTATGTATCCAAATTTGGGACTCCGAACAAAGGCTTTCAAATTTTCAGAGAAAGGTGAACGGTAGATTTGAAATCTTTCGAACAAAGATGGCTGCACACCATAAAAGATCCTGTTGTCATAAATATGAACATGTTTTGAGAAGGTTAATAGCAAAATGTACTTACAGTATCCTCCTTTTGAAATCTTAGACCAATGGCGTTGCAAAGATCAGTAAATTCATCCAAGTTGATCTGTAGGTGGAAAAATATCAAATTCAGCAATAATTACAATAAATGAAGAATAGAGAGTAATAATATTGTACAAACAATCAATGCAATGAGCAGAAAAGATATTTAAGACAGAGCTTTCATACAAGAAAAAATATAAAAGAACAAATAACTATTTAAAATAATAAAATAGAATTCGATGCGCATCCTGCTAGCATTCCAACACCGAGTTAAGAACAGAAATTGGCTTCTGGCCAACAAAGAAGAATAGCACCTAGCTTAGAATATTATCTCATTCTCTCCCATTCTTATGACCTATCTTTTATGACTTATACCCTTCTAAAGAAAAACTATTTATCTCTTATTATAAAAAGATTTTATAATCAGTTACAGAGACAAACTTCTCGGTTCTTCCAGAAGGTTATCCTGCCAAAAATGAAAAATAAAAACCACTATTTTTTTCAATAAATGGTATTCAGGCCGTTCTATTTGCTCAAACAAGAAAACAACGAACTGTTTTGGCCCAACTTTTCTCATTAGAGATTAGAAAATTTTGGTTATGCTATTCCTTGATCTCAATAGCTATAAGTACAATCTCTTCTTGAGTGACATTGAAGTTAACAGCATATACTGACCAATCCCCCAATGGGGGAAATGCTCAATTTAAATCAAACCAAAATGGTGAAGTAATAAGTCTACCTTGAAGTCATGACTATCATCCAGCTCATCAAATATTAACTCAAATTCTTCCCTTGATATTTTTGGCAAAGACCTGATTATGATAATTGAAGACATACTTAGCATGCACAATATCAGAAGGACTAACAAAAGAAAAGAGGTTGAAAATTCAATAAGATCAGGAACCTTGATACATTAAGCTACTTATGGCCAACTCAAGAAATAAGAACTACAGCCTTATCAATTAACTACATCTACATAACTTTTTCTTTCATAATTGCATCAAATATTTATCAATTATAAGACACAAAGATACAAAGAGAAAAGTAGCTAATCTTTGACAATCAAACAGGAGATTGTTTTTTTTTCTGGTTCAAAAAACGTTTTGACCCTAATTAAGAATTAGCAATGTGCTAAACAGACTTAACAAGAGAGAACTTGATAATAATGCTTAAAACTATTCCCTGATTTGAGACAGTTAATACTTCCTGCATCCTTTCTTCTTCCTTTTTTTTAACATAATTCACTTCCTTTTACCCCTAAATCCGATAGTCTAGATCTTAAATAACTTAAACCCAACAGAACCTGCGTACCTATTAGAAGCCGGCGAAATATTTATCAATGCGAGAGATAAGAAAGCAGTTTACCTCTAGATTCTAGAAACACATTAAATATGGTATTGTAATTAGTACCTGTACTTATTTAGTTCTTCAAACAGATGAATGCATTGCTCCTTGTTGAGGAACCCAACATTCTGCAGATAGAAAAGGAGCCCTGATAAAACATACAGAAAACTTAACTAAAACAACATCAACATCTACTAGTCTTTTCCTGCAATGTGGGGTTGGCTACATCAATAAAGCAGCTATAAGTGTCTTCAAATATCATGATGTGAGTATGTATCTGTAATTCAGGATAAGGATAAGACCTTATCTCTTTGCTGTATCTTAGACAGATTATTAGGCAGATTATGGGGCTTAATCTTAGGGATTTATATTTTTATTTATTTGTTACCTAATTTAGGGATTTTTTACTTGTATATATATCCTATATTATGGTGAATAAAAGTAGAGTGAAACTTACAGTTTTACACCAGTTTCTACACATGACATTCAAACAAGTTAAATTAAGGTGATTAAGACTGCATAAAAGAAACAATGACAATCCTTTCACAAGCAAAAAAACAACAGGACAACTCACTCGAACAGAAAAAAGAAATTGTATTGCGAAGGAGTAATGCTACTTGTCAAACATTTTTGTCATTACTTTTTATCCACCTAATGTGGAATTTTTTTTTGGATAAATCCAAAGGTGGGAGCCTCTAATTCATGGATAAATCAACCTAATCAAGTCAAAAAGATAATTGAGAGAAATGTGTTTGTCATTGAAAAGCCTCTCCAGAAGTAAACACAAAACAAATAATCCAACCACCAATAGCAACTCAAGGACATAAAAAATATCTCCGTTTCAAATTTACATGATAATTCAAACATCTTTATCATTGATAGATTCTGCTAAAAGAAACATGAAAGATTGATGACAGTGGTCTAATTTCTATCTTTGAGCGCTCATTATCAGAACTGCCCCCATGCTATCCTTGTCTTAATTTATCCACCTATTTTCGTTCGAATAAGATGCTTAGACAATATCATACATATCTTTATTCATCTTATCTTTCTGATACATTTTTAGTTATGTAGTGTGTACTACCGAAGGACTTAAAAAAAGAAATAGTGAATGAATCCTAAAAACCCCACATCCAGAATCCAGGTCACAATGTGAAAAGACTACCACAGAGATGAAGCTTTGCAGGAGTTAGACATACAAAGATTTCTAGCAGCCATACATTGCACACAAAGGTAGCAGCATTCACACAGAGCAATTTAGAACGTAAAAGGATACTCGACCAATAAGTGAATAGTGCACTTACATGATCATCAATAAGGTCAAAGGCTTTACACAATATTTTTCTCCTATTCCGGTCCATCTCAGAGACTTGTTTTGCAAGCTACAAGAAAAGGAGATTTAAGCATATATCTTTTTTTTTTCTATGAAATGACCGTCTCATTAGCAATATGCAAATAATAACAAATCACAAAAGCAAAAAAAAAAGGAACAAACCTCAGAGCAAAAATAAAAAGAATTTACAACAAACCTCGCCTTTGAAACTGTCATATACAACAGCAAGAATCAAATTTGTGACGAAGTAAACCCCAATCAGGACATAGAGAACAAAAAAGAGGGAATACCAACGTGAAGCCCTGTAGCCAAAAGATTGAAAGATGGTAAAGGTTTTGTCAAAAAGAAATTAGGTTGTAACGTGACCCAAGTTTATAACAGAAGATAATCATCCTGATTTTCTTAAGAAATGCTGATTTACCTATTATAATTCAAAAATGCATAAATAAGGCTAACTTTGAATTGAATTTACCATAATCAACCGTGGAAGAAAATGATAGGACACGGGAAAAATTGATTATTACATAAAAAACAAACAAGCAAGCAACTAACGTTATATACATAATAAGAGTGTGAAGTTTCATGAGATGTTAATAAATGTAAAAATTTGTCTCTATAGAGGGGAAAACACCATCCAATTCGAACCATTTTTTTTACATTGAAGAAAACCAAATAGATCTTAACAGTACAATAAATTACAAACATTCAAACAAATCACCATTTAACTCCAAACTTACTTATAGGCTGGTATCCACACATCTGGGTTGTTAGATGTGGTGAATAAAACAAACATCTGATACAACGTGGTACCATATGAGGTAAAAACCGATCTACCCTGTTCTGTATCTTCAAACATAACATATGCTACCCAACTGGCAAACAGAAGAAATAACAGCCACAGAGCCTGCAATGGAAGCAGATGAGATAATAACTATGATTGTGCTAGGAAAAAAACATTAGCAGTATGTACTTATGAACAATAAATTGGACCAGATTAGAAGGCAAATACATATTGTTTAAAATTAAAATACAGCACTGGTATGGTGCTAAGAGAATGAACAAACCAAGACATTCAAGTATGTTCTGATCATTCCAGCCAAAATGATGATGCTAGTTCGTAGTTCCCTAAGTCAAATACAGAGAGGAAAAAATATTAAATGAAAAAAAAAACTGAAATCATGTAGAGCAAATAAGCACAAGTTCCTTCAAACATGTATATTAAAAATGGACAGTAAAATCATGGAATCTTTATGATGATAACATGAATTCGCAATCAAGATTCATAGACCATTGTTAAATAGGGGTCACTCATTATGTCAAAAAGACAAGGAACTCTGAAAAATATTGAACTAAGTTCAACTATGGGCATAACAATTTATAAATGATCAATTTGTACCACCCAGAACGGACCATATCAGCCTTAGTTTAACCTATCCAAAAATTATTGAACTTTTTTCTGGTTTTCTTACCTCGGAGAAAATGACACAGAAATGCTAGAGGGAAAAAGAACATACTTTTCTTTCCACCTCTTTATTTAAACCTTACACTTCAACTAGTGGAAATAGAAGACTTCAAAATTCTCTGTCTTTCATATGTCTCCAGTGGACCCAAGTATGGAAAAATATACTAGAGAAAAATATCCACACAGAACCAACGGTTTCAAGTAAAGGGTGCCATCAGCCCAAGAGGAATCATCTTTTCTTTTTCCTTGTCCCTGAAAAAAGGAACAAGGAGACGTGGCCCACCCATAACCTTCTAACAAACCAATGAAGTTAGCCTAAAAGACTAGGATATATTTCTAAAACCAAAATATCTCTGATAAGTACACGCCATGCTCCATCTCATGGCAGCACCAAGCAGTTAGTGATGTGTAAAATCATGCTTACTCCAGATTAAATCCTGACATTAAGATCAATAACTCGTCTAAAACTAGGTTGTCAATTTTATCTGATTGTGAACATTAGCAGCACAAAAACACCATATAAAATTCACTATTCAATATTTCAAATTATCCTCCAACTCTATTATTCTTGTAGATCCATATGATACTCTCTGATCAGATCAAGTAATGACGATGACCATGGAAAAATATGTTTGGTAGTTCCAAGTTACATGGTGCATAATTTCACAGCATGCATCTGCAAAACCACAAGCATACATTTTTTGGCTTACTTAGGCTCAATTCTAGACATGCACATGAACAAATAGATGCCTGTCAGAAATATAAAATACAAGCATATACACATGAAACAACTTTACAAAAAAGAAAGGTACAGATTTTGTCACACACTACCTAATGCTTAGGATGAAAAGAATAACTCTGACATAAGGTGCAAGCCTGAATGGAAGAGAATTCATGGCCACCGGAGACAAATAGAGGAAAAAAACCAGTAAATCTGCAACCAGAATTAAGAGGCAGACGACCTGGAAGTTGAATCAAAATATGCAATGTTAAGCTACATCATAAAACAGAAGAGCAAAGCAAATTATATCCTGCAGAGGATAATATCAGGGGGGAATCAAGAATTAAAGATAGTAAATTCTACTCATAGAATTCCATAAGCAAAAGAAGCAGTTTTAGCCCTTTAGAAAGTCGATAAAAAATGAAAAAAAATCAAAATACAACGTGCAAAAGCCAATATCAAATCATAAGAAATGATAAATGACAAACATCATCTTTAAGAAGCAGTTACTTGTGAATTGTTTGGTTTATGGAGGTAAAAAGAATAGAAGAGCACAAAGTCGGTCTTTATTGAAACAATAAGTGTCCAACTCCATTGTTTAGCTTCAAAGAAATAAATTCTACTCAAAGTCCATATGGTTGCAAACGGAAATTGGTGACAGGATTACACCAAGCATAAACACTATTGTGGATTTGGGCATTGTCAGACAGTATATACGTCCAACACAATATGGAATATCATCCCTGAATACGGAAGTGGATGTAAGAAGTCCAAAACAGGTCCAACATAGGTATAAAATGTACATGGAGGAGTATAGCTTTGGAATGATATTTTTGTCATTCTATGTCTTTTACCTTTTTTTCCTTGCAGTCAAGAAATCCATCCATAAAAGAATCTTACCCAAATACGGAAAAGAGAGAGAGAGAGAGAGAGAGAGAGAGAGAGATTAGGAATATGTAGTTATCCAAAACATAATCATATGCAAGTACCTTTAACTGATTAAGGGGACGCTTCCAATAGATACTGGACCCTTCATAGGAAATTGGGAAAAAAGTATGTATTGCTAGGACAACAAGAGTCACAACCTGCATAACAATATAGGGAATTCAAAGGTTTATGTTTGTGAATTTTAATATGAAATAACACACGTTAAATTGATTATTCCTGAAAATCACTACTTTTTACACCAGATAGCAGTAGCATAGAGCAAACAACAGTTTGTGACTTGAGCACAACTCCACAGAAAGTACATGCTCTCGGGGTACTCTTACACATAACCAAAAGCCAGCAAAGAAATGCATTACATAAATACATAACCACAAAAACAAACGTACTTGCACTTATTACCATACAGTCAAAAACTCGGCAATTTTCACTGTGCCTTATTCTTTTTTCCTCTTTTTAAGGTACATGATGTTTTGTTAAGCTATATCACAATCCAAAGTGATACAATGCATAAGATCGCACAAGCATAACAGACACTTTTTTGTAATAAACCAGAGCATTTTCCAAAATATATATCTACCTATATTACCATACCTCATATATAATAGACTCTGTAGCAGTCAAGTAAGGCAACTGCCCAAGAAAATAGTAGCCCCTGTCACTGCAAGAATATGTACTATTCGTCCAACACCACAAAGGCTTCTGCAAAGAGTCAATTGAATTCAGAATCAGATAATCATCTCTATAAAATTTCTAAAGCATTTCTTCATCTTTCATTTTTTTTTCAATCCTGGTTAACCAGAAGGTCTTGTACCACCTAGTTCAAATTTAAAGTAAATAGCAAAAAAAAAAATTTGTGCGAACCTCAAAGAAGTTTAGAACAATCAACGCAAAATAATTAAGGGTCCAAATGATATCAAATTTAATGAAGATGAAGTAGAACTTTGCAGCACTTCCGAAGCTTGATTTATCAAGAATTTGCTCGGGCAGACCAACACCATCCTCAGCCTATAAAATCATGCCAACCAAATAAGTTCTCTCCTTTCTCGATTATTTGAGTAGAAGAGTAAACATATAATTTAGTCACTGCAAGTAACGTTAAGTTAAAGAGTACTAATTCCAGGAACTGTTTCAAGTATTTGTCAAAGTGAGGATAGTATAACTATAAGTAGAAAGTTGAAACGGCACATTGATAATTGATAAATATGAAAAGATAAGAAGAACAGATTAATAAACTCTTATCATACTATTTAACGAAAAAAAGAGAAGAGACTCTATGATTTTGAATGCTAAATCAAAATGCAAATCTTCCAGTAACTCTTATCATACTATCAAATCATTTGATACCTATTATATTGCTGCACTTCAATTACAAACTGGAAAATATAAGTCTTAAGATCTCAAATCAATTACATCTAGAACTATTACTATTCTGTACTGTTCGTAATTTAGATATACTAAAAAAATTCTGTATGCTATGAATAATAAGTTATCTACAAAGAAATGATCCTGAAGCTCAATCCACTAGGACACGAAACATAATTAAAAATTTTAAAAGAAAAAGACCGTTAAACTAAGGATAATCAATCGTTTTCAAACAAACTTGAGAAAAACGAAGATCATTCGAGAATTAACACAGAGATCTCCAAACAGAAGATAGAAGGTGACCAGATCGACGAGGGCAGCTGCTCTCTGATAAGGAGAGCCATAAGTAATAGCTTCAGAGCGACGATACAAACGGTCTCGCCTTCCACCGCCGTCACTAGTTTCTCCGAACAGCAGAGGCTTATCCATTTCTTCTTCTTCTTCTTGCGTTTTCCAGTTTTTTGCAGGCAGTCGGTAATGAACACAGTGAGAGTCGAGAAGCTTGGATTATGAACAGAGAGTTTGGATCTCTTCTCTTTTGACTTGAGTTGGAATCATTAATAGTACTGTCAGATATGCTGGTGGAGTTGAATCTATCACATTTCTGTCTAACTATATTCATATTTTTCATTTTAATAACTAAATATTTTAAATCACTTTAAAATTTTATTTTTATATAATTATATATATTCAACTCTGTACGGCCAATTCTAGTTAATTCTTTTAATTTAATTTGTTTTATTTAAGTTTATATTATAAATAAATATTTAAAGTATATTTAAGAAACTCGGGTTTTATTAGTTAATTATTAAAAGGTTAAGAAAATAAATAGATGTTATATTGATAAAAAAAATACGTAGTAGTTATAATAAAATCACAACAGAAGTTAAAAAAAATATTAAAGTATATTATTTTTATATATAGGTATTTAAAATATACCACTTTTGTATGTATAAAGTATTTTTTATTAAAATAGAAAGGTAAAGTATATCATATTTTTTTATCAAAGTACCTGAAATATGTTAAAAAATATTTTTAAACATGTCATGTGTTAAATTTAGGAACCTAGATAAAGAAAGAGTGGTATACTTTAGGTATATATTTTAACTAAAAAAATATTTTAGATACCTAGATGAAAAAGATAATAGTTTCAATTCTTATTTTGACAAAAAAAATTTACTATATTTAGATGGAAAATGTTAATATTTTTCTGATAGGTCAAATGAGGTCATTAGTGAGACTTGAACTTTAATTCTCATTAAGGTGCTAATAAATATGCAATCAACTAAACCGATAAAATCTAATATCATATCTAATTAAACCGAATGTTAATTAATATTTATTTTTTAGCAAGTACATTTGGCCGGTTGACCAAGCTGCTCATCTTTGCTCCTTATATTCTCTTAAGTCATAGTTATAGACCCATTGACAGAGCCATAATTTGAGGTTATGGGACAAAATATAAATATTTAAAAGTGTAAGGATAAATTTAAAATAAATCAATTTTTAAAATAATTTTACATGAAAATAAAAATAAAAAATATTTTTTTCGGGGTGAGAGACAATTGTCTCTCTCCGCATCTTAATAGCTGTGTCATTATCTAGACCCACAAAGGACATTTCACTTCTTTTTTTCTTCTAAAATCTCTTTCTCTTAATCTTATACTCTTTCTTTCTATGAAGTTCTCTTCTTCTTTCTAAATAGAATTAAAATTAAATTTAAATTTAAAATTTATCAAAAAAAATTAATATTTGTTTTATTATTTGAATTATCACCTCATTCCAGCAGTTCACCCAATAAAAAACCCGGCAAGAAACAGATGGCATCTTTTATGAATCAAATAAATAAACATACAGTGCATTGTTATAGGTTGACATTAGTATTTCTTTTTCTCTTGATTCTTCAAAGTTTTACACATTTGTTTTTAGTGGTTAAATCTTTTAGTTGAATTTTTTACGTACACAAAATTTTAAACTTGAGACATGTTTAAACGATATTAAGTTGTATAATACTTAAACCAATCCCGTTAATATAAAATAATACTATTTTTAATTAAATGACAAATGATTATTTAATGAAATAGCTATTCAAATATCAAAATGAAGTTAAATTAAATCATCAGGAGTTGATTTAAGTGCTAAGTAGTTCGATATCGTTTAAACATATTTCGAGTTCGAAACCTTGCGTATGTAAAAAATCTATGTTAGAAGACTTGCCTACAAAAATCAAATTTGTGAGCAGATCGATTTGAATTAGTCAGATTAATGTCATAAAAAAAAGCTCGAATGACAACAACAACAAAAAAGATAAATTAAAGGTTAAAATGTGAAGAAGGAATTTTTTTTTTCAAATTCGCGTAGATAGGATAAAACAAGGTCCTCATTTTCTATTCCTCTTTTGTTCTTTTGCACATCATTTGTGTCTCTACGTGTTGGTCCATTTTCTCTTTTTTCAAATAATGTTGACAGGTGGAAGTTGGGATGACATATTGGCCCACTACATCCGAATTGTGATTTTGACATTTTAGTACCCGAAATCCACGCTTTGCCGACATGAATATTAATTATCTAAATTTTTTAAGTCCAAAATTACTATTTCATGAAAGAAAGAAAGGTGGCGTGCGAGTGAACAAAAGTGCTGTATTTCAGACAAAAGAATAACAAATATTCTAATCGCTCAACAATCCATCAAAATACAAAGCTGTACTGGCTATCAACAACACTGCATAAAGAGCATCAGCTCCTCTGGATATCTGGGAAAAAGTTAAAAAAAAACGTAAAATTGGAAGTTCACCAGCTGAAAATTAGTGGGAATAAATAATATGAAAAGCTTAATTACAATAAGAGTAATACAAAGCTGTTGAAGCTGGCCATTATGAACACCGTATATCGATATGAAGGCGATCCCGTCTCTCTCATTCAAGAATCTACTAAATCAACTCTGGTTCAATTGGTCCCGTGATGAATACCGACCTGCAAAATATAATGCCAAGAAACCTGAGCAATCCATGACATCACTTGAGTGTTCTCTGTTCAGTTAAAATGTTCCAAGAAAATCAGCATGAAGCATTTCGAAATTCGAACAAATGGCCTAGTGTACATGCCAAAGCTCCTAAAGCCCCTTCTGAGCCACATGCCAATTCATTCCAATAATCAGTAATGACCCAAGAAACTTAGAAGGCAGACAATGACATTCCACATCAAGGCTTAAAAGGACACCAATGGTAAACAGTGTCTGATTTTAGACTTTTCTACTGCTTGGTATTTAAAGTTTTTAACAATATTTAAATCAGAAACTACGGTACTTCTCATATATTCTACGGTTAAATTGCTAAGAACACAGGTCTCAAAGGTAAATCCATTAGTTTAAACTTTGAAATGAACTAAAAACACACCGAGGATAACTTCAAGTACTAGTGTATAATTGCGCAATAGCTGCTTTTTAACTGTGATGATAGAAAGTAGAAACTTCGTATGATAAGCATACAATAGACGGGACAGGTTACGAAATGCAATTTTATGTATGTTTCCAGTTATAATGAACTGAGAATGTGATATGGATCCACTACCCAACAAAGTCTTAGCCACTTGGCATTCACAACCCCCATGATCTATACAACTACCAGTTCTGCCATGTTTTTATTATTTCTTATTTTTTAGGACTTTAACTTTATTTTTCAGCAAATAACAGTCCAGACTATTTATTATAAATAGGCTAGGATTTGTTCTTAGTTTTAAGATTAAGATTATTGATTATTGTTATTTGAAATTTCTAGTTTATTGGTTGTGGTGTTGAAGATTCTTGCACTGTTACAATTAGTAAATAAAATCTTTGGTTCTTCTCCATTTCTTTTCTTCAAAAGATCGGCTCCTATCAGAATGATTGGAGGAGGGTCATTACATCTCAAGCTTGTTGCATGTTTTGGACTCTGGAACTTCAACAAACAGTTTACAAACACGGATGGGCCGACGACCAAATCAAAGCCTTTAAGGACAAAATGTATCTCAAAGTGGAATGTACAGATTGCAGCAAACAATCGTATTACTAGAATTTTCAGACCACAATTATTTTGGGCATATTAAGGACAACAATCCTGAATAGAAGAGAGTGGACCCTAAACAGGACAAATCAAGAGGCAAGGCATATTATTGAGGGGCCTTATTGAAAGGCAACGCATGGGCATGAACAATGATTGAAGAAAGCATAAATATTTACAATCGACGGTAAAATAGGATTGGGGGAAATGCAGGGGGGAAAAGAGAAATTGAAAACTGATCCAAATCGTGGTGTTTGGATGAATTTTGGTTCACAAGTTAAAAAACAGCAGTTTCCCAAACCAAACCGAATCCTATTCTCTTTAATCTATAATTAGTTTACACGCCTGTGTATTGAAATTTTTTCCTTTTATAATGTAAAAATAAAAATATATAATATAGTAAAAGTGACTTAAAAATATTTTTCAAAAAATGCTATCTAAGATTTTTTTTATTATTTACTTGAGAAATTACTTTTTTTAAAAAAAATATTTATGAAAAAGGCTTTGGAATTTTACCGAGCAATGTCCAAAAGAACAAAAAAAAACTATTTTGTCAAAATAAAGTCCAAAAACCTAAACCGCTAAACCCCAAAATTAATATGGAAAAACCAAAAACCAAATCGGACCGAATCATAATGGACAATTAAAAAAACTCAACTGAACCAAACCGAACTAAGCCCTAACAGTAAAGTAGCAAAAAGGCTAAAAAAATTTGCATTCATGGCAAGAATCCATAGACCCACATCCTCCAATTTCTATCTCCCAATAATACATAACCAACATCTGCAGCCTGCTGCATAATAAGTCAAATTCAAAACAAAACCCAACAGAGCTTAGGATGCAGCATGATCCAACCTAACCGAAACTTATTCCGATAAATGAAGCTAAGAAGAAGAATATGCATCATAAAACCAAACACGGAAAGGAAAAGGATGGACTATGCAATAGCAAAAGCATAAAAAACTTCATAGTCCACAAACAGGATCAACTTGCCGAAAAGAAAAAGAATAAAATCCATAGCATCTAATATCATTATGATCAGGAACTTAGCACCAAAGTAGAAAGAGAGGACAGAAAAAAAAGTTATGAACAAGGAAGCCACATATATGGACTGGGAAAAAGTCAATGTTCCTCTCGTTTGAAATAAGCAATAAAAACTTCAGAAAGAAAAAGCAAAAACTAAGTGAACCTAACTAAACAGCATTATGCAAAAGTATAACACTACTAACAAGTCAAATAACTCCCTAGCATTTAAACTACTAAATAAATAATCAGCCACAGGTAGTAATTATACTATATCTCTGGGCAAATAAACCATAAAAGAGACAATTGCTGGTAATTACCTCAAATCTCTAGTCGCTCGATTTTTTACCAGTAACAATCTGGAAAATCCTTAGGCCCCTGCTAAATGCTTCATTAAATAAGATCCTTGTCTGCATTGATTGAAATCCAGGCATCCATGACAAAAATGCCAGTGGGACCATAACAAGAACTCCAAACAGTATATCATATAGCCGAGCTACAGAAACCACAGAATCCCAAAGACGGGTGGACTCCAGAAATGGTCTAAGTACTTGAGCGATTGACAAGAGTCCCCATCCAGTGGGAAGAAAAGCCAATAAACTGGTGAAAATGTCAACAAATCTGAATGCCGTAAACTCAAGCAGTGCAATAATAATAAGTATTCCAAGAATGATGACCAGGAACTGAACCATCCGAAAATATATATGTTCCTTAGCTGCGTATTTGTCCCGAGCATATGAGATTACCAGATAAATTCCAAATGCCACGAAAATGCAGATCCAAGACAGCAAGTAAACAGCAATACTGGTACTATGAGCAGCAATACCCAATTGGTATACAATCCCATACTGGAAAAAGAAAAATCTGAGGTCTAAAATTATCTCTAGTAGCTTTCCCCAGAGGCCAGTTGTCCTTAGATGATCCTGCTCCTCATACCACCACCTCTCCCAGCTTTGTTCAGCCTTTGAAAACACACCCCCATGGTACCAAATCCAGTTCATAAATTCATCAAAGTCATAAACAGTCTTTAACCAATCAAAACCAGAAGGATTGAATACAAAGGGGGCCATAAGCCACGATAGAACCAGAAACCAACTTGAGATAGTCAAAGCTATGTAAACAAATGTGCCCTTTGCCACAGGGCTGTGAGATGCATAAACTGTGAGTATGAGACCAAGCTCAATAGCCTTTATAAAATGGCTACGTGCATACAGTCTATAATTTTCTGCAAAACTCTTGTGCTGAACAACAAAACCACGGCCAGTCGCACGATACTTTGCACCACCATGAAGGACAGTCCGGCCAAAGTAGTGAGTACGGGTTCCCATGGAGAAGGTGTAGAAAACGGATGAAAGCTGAAGCTGCATTGTCAAGAAATCCCAGAGAGCTTGAAGGAAGCCATGCTCAAGGGAATTCTCCACTATCATTGGAAGAGCAGTGAAAAGACCAAGTTGGATGATGAACTGTTGATTTAAGATGGCACCAAGTGCTCTATTGTTGTCACTGTTGCTAGCCAGAGCAGCATTCTCAACACCACTAAGAGCCAGATAAAGTCTGCCCCACAGAAAAGCATATACAGTAAGAATGACCATCATTGTATTGAAAAAGAATCCCACGGTAGTATAAAAGAATGACAACATCCTGAAGAAGTCCAGTCTATGTCCCAGCCGATAGACATCTCTGCTGAGAACTTGCTCACCATTCCCACTGGCAACCTTGGCTTCAAACATAGATATTTGATTCAACCCAACATCCCTTCCTTTGCCAACCTGGATGTATTCATGATGTGTGACATTGCCTCCTCGCAAAGTACAATTAAAACCAGCAAAAATGTCCTCACTGATATTAATCACTCTGGAAGCTTTACTGATCCCGCCCCGAGGCAAAAACCAAAACCTGTCAAAAACATCTGGATGGCCATAATGCATTCGAATTTTCAAAGGATTTGCCAAGACACGCTGTCCCAATGTGACAAAACTTGTTTCTTGAGCTGACATAAACCAAGCAAGTGATGAAACAGAACCAGTAAAAATGTGTTCCCTGACTCCTAAGATAGTCGGCTTTCGTATACCATAGGAGCGCCTGTATTCCTCCAAGAGATTGCGCATTTTCAATGCCTCCTCGAAATAGTTGTCTTGGTTCATGTCAATAGTTTGAACAGCATCACCACGGGTGAAAATAAGGGCATGGTTTTGATTTTCTGGCTTGCCCTCACCGAGCTTCAATGGACCAGGCAATTTGACACGGTAGATCTCCACCTCCTTCTCTAATTGCTGATCATACTTCACAAGAACAGAGTAATACTCCTTCTCATCCCTCCCGGTTGAAACCTCATCAACATAGGCAACTCGAAGAGCTTCATGCTGTTTCATCAGATACAGGATTTCCTCAGCATGCGGATCCTTTTTGGCCTTCTGAGCACCATAAATCTGGCAAGCAACCACATATGTGTATTTCATCAAACACGTGCCTTGCTCGTGGCCTTTGAATAGCAGACCCAGAGAACTACTTGTTCTGCTTAAACTCCTAGAAGGAGACCGCTCAGAGTTGAAACTATCCACACCACCATCTCTACGCATAGAACCAAGTTCCCGTGCCCCTTCTCTAATATCCATCTCTGATGCAGAATCAAGGAAAGCCAGCATCTTCAGAGCTCTGTAATAGTACATCATTCCTCTGACAGTGCGTGAAAGTGTCTGGCCTCTATAAGATGCCCAAGACCTCAGATCTCTCATCTTGGTTGTCCATATCTCATCATCCTTTACCATTCCCTCTCGTCGCATTCTTTCCATGAAATTTTTCCACTCATCATCATATATGGTCTGCAAATAATAAAGGATCGAAATCCCATCTTCATTCTCAGTTCGGAGCTGTTCTCTGCTATATAGCACCTCCTCATTGTAGTAAGGAGTGAGGACACTAAAAGCCATCATCTTCTCTACTTGGGGAGCATGAGGCATATTCATAAAGAGCGAGTTGCTAAAGAAAGCAATTCTTCGTCTAGCCTCAAGATTGGCTGGAATATTCTGCATAGAATCCCTGGAGGTAAGAATTGTATGCAATCGTCTAACTTGCCGATAGAACTTCTCGTCACTGGGGTCAGGCAACTTTACAGCATTTTCAAACAGCAATCCAGACATGGTGGCAGGGTCACGAGGAGCCAATCCATCCTCCCTCAGCTGTTCAATGTTCCTTTTGTCTTTGATAAAATCACGGACAGCAATCTCGTAAAGGGACTGCAAAGTATTAACCACCTGATTCACATCCTTCTTGGGCTTAGTCAAAATATCAACAAGTTTTATCAACTTCATATGAAGCTGGGGTAATGCAGTCATTCTGAATGTCTTGGTGAACCTCTCGATCTCAACAGAATGATCAATTTCTTGAAACAAAACAGTGAGGATCGAATGCTCTTCAGACTGGACATTGAGAATTGCAAGCATCATGTGCTTGATACTGTCATAGGCTTCAATCACAGCACAACATCTATACTCGTTCTTGCGTATCTTATGCCAAAGCCACTTATCAGGAGCATCAACCAATTCTTTTGCCTGGCTGAGAGCAAGCAACAGCTCGTTACATAGCAAAAAACATGGCCAGCGAATAACCCTGACATTCCAAGAATTCTGGGGCAGCTCTAGCAGTTCAACTTCACTATCAGAGATGATATCTTCTTCCCTGAAGATGGTAATTATCTCATTCCATATCAGAGCAAACTTGTGAGCCTCAACCTGGTTTGATTCAAGCTTCCTGAAAGGACGCCCAAGCCCATATCTCAGCTTCAACCGGTGGATAGCGTCATTAAACTTGCTCCTAAATGTTCCTCTGGCATTCAATAGCTGCTCTTCACGCATCAGATTGAACTGAATTGCACTGGCAAAGAACTGAAACCTTAGCTTCAACTGTTGAATGTTCCTAATCTCACCTAAGTGTTGGAATAACCCCACTCCTGCCCCAACAAAGGAGGAATAGATTGAATACCAAATCTGAATATCCATCAAGTAAACGAGGACCACAGGCAACCACAACAAACCAACAGCGAACCTGTTACTTCCACCAAAAAACTCGTGCCACTCATACTCCACATCCCTAAGATTCAACATTAGTTTGGACGGTCTAACCATTGGTTTGATCTGCAAGAAATAACTAAACGCAACTTTCGTAGCTAACACCAGTGCCCAGAACAGAGTATACTTAACATTATCAACTAGCCCTTCCCTCAATCCCCGACCAACAAAACTCTTACTCTGAAACCACCAAAACAACAGGTCAAAGATCTTCCAATTCCTCTTCTCAATGAAGTTCCTAATCCAAGGAATCACAAATAAAGCCAATGCCAATAACTCGGGTAACAGATAAGCAAAGGCTATTTGCAAAAAGAGGCGAACCCTCCTATCAGCCTCAGCAGTCCACCTTCTACCATGGTTATTCTGCCAGATCCTTGCATAGCAAACTGCAAAAATCACTATCCATGCAGCAGAAACAACCACCTTTAACGCCATCCTAATGCCGAGACCCAATGTTTCTCTTGTCACTAAGCTATACTGCATCCCTGCATTTAATAGTGCCTGCAAAAACCTCATTGCACTCCAAGTAATAAACAGTGTCAAAATCTTAACCCGACAATTTCTAATTGACAATGCTTGCCACGGATAATCCCTCTCTTCCCAAGCCACAATAATCGCCGCCTGAAGAAACAAAAACAGCATCACCCAAAGCCTGTCAAAACTCCTGTAAAGATTCCAAAACGACCTTTGCTCAACAAATCCAGTTTTCCCGATGTGTTTACTCTGACTGGAAGTAACAAAAAAATTACTGCCCACATCAATCGGCCACTTGAGTTTCTGAAAACATCTCTTACTCCAAAAATACTCATTCAAATCATCATAATTCCTCCAAGCGGTATGCGGAGCTGTTCCGTTCTTGCTGCTCTCAACTTCAGCCTTTACGGTCTCGTATATGGGCTTCACCACACAGTTCAAAAAAGCATTTTCTCCGGATAAAGAAGGCATAACGGGCTGGCCAGTGTTTTCGTCGATGTAATCTTCAAGAATCTTGTTCAACTCCATGGCCATGTGGTGGAAGATGTAGCAGATGCATTCAGGCATGAAGCGAAGATTCGCAGATTCGCCCCATATCAACAAATAAAGTCCCACATAAAGCAGCTCACGCCGTTGATCAGAGCTAGAGCGACTGCTATCAGAGATCCATATGTTGGATTTCTTGCCTAAGTAAGAGCACCAACTAGAGTAGTTCTTGAGAAGCTTACGGCGAAATCTACGGAGGACGCTAGCGTCGAGAGTGTCGATGTTGTCCGGCGGCGGAGTCAACCGCATCTGAGCGTTGGCCAAGTGGAGCACAATGTGTTCCCTCTGGTTCCTGACGTTGTCGTGCTGGAAACCGAAGAAGAGAGCAAGCCAATCCAGGAGGTCCATGGAAGGTTGCCATTGAGCATAAGGAGGCTTCCGTAGATCTCCGACGGCGCGTAGAGCTGCTGCAGCGGCGCGTACCTCGGGGAAACGGAGTGTAGGGTGGTCGGCGAGTAGGTTGTGGACGGGGATTATGTTGTAGGGTTCATCTTCCGGCGGCGGCGTTCGTGGCGAACCCGACTGCGTGCCCGGACGGTAACGGAGAGACATCGCGTTAAACCAAAAAAAAAATTCGAAAGGAGAGTTTAAACTTTGAAGGAAGTCGTGGCAGCCGGTTTAGATTTTTATTTTTATTTTTGTTTTCTTTTCATTTTGGAGACAAACATAAATAAATCATAAATAGGGGGATTGGGAGGGTTTATTACGCGTGTAACCTTTTTTAATAATTTTTTATTGTTTTAGTTTTGGTGGAGAATATTTTGAAGCTTTAACCGATAGGTTTTCCCTGTTTCTTTTCCTGATATGTTTATCTCCTCACAAGTTTCGATATTTCCTTTTTTGGATGGAAATGAGAAATTTTGATTTTCTTATTAGTTTTTCTGGAAAGAAAATATATATTTTTTATTCTCTTAATTTTTTAGAATTTTATTTTTAAGCTTTTTTTTAATTATTTATTAAAATTTACTTAAACAGCATCAAGCTGCTTACCACCTGAACAAATTCGTTAGTAAAAAAAATATTTTTAATAATGTATTTTATTATTAGTTTTTAAATTATGTATAAATTATAAAATTAATTATTATAGTTTAATTTTAAAACATTAACATTAATACTAAATTTTGATTGTAACTCAAATAATAGTAATAATTAAATTATTTTTGTAAATTGTAGATAATATTTTTTGTAATGTTTAAAAACTATTGAAAAAAATATAGTGGATATCTTTGGGGTTGAGTACAATGCAACATGCTTGCTTAATGATCTTTATTCCATTTTAAATGATGAAAACAAAAACAGTCAAGAAGATTGAGATATTGTAGTCTAAGCTATAAAAATGAATAGATTCGTGAAAAATTGAGCTAAAATTAGAAGTTTGATTAGTCAAATTCGTTATTTTAGATGTTTAGTGATTAGAGAATTGTAATAGCTGATTGGATGAAACATCTCAAATTAAAAAGACTGTTAATACGAATTTTTTAAAATTAGTCATTTTGACATAAGTGTTATAAAGACTTTTTTACCCTTAACAACTATAAATAATCTCCAAATAACCTAAATTTAATATTTTATATTTTCATTTAAATTTAATAATTAATCAAATTGTATCAAAAATAATTATATAAATAATAAATTAATATATAATTCTTTCAAATATGCTTAATAATATTATTTTTTAAATAATAATTTTCATAATCTAATTAATATTAGTAGATACAAATATTGATAACTAAAAACTATTCAAACAAGTATTAAATATAATCATATTCTTATGTGTCATTTTGCTCATTCAAATAATCAAACAGCTATAAGCTATCAATTAATTTTACCAAAGGCTTTTATACAATCAGCTTATACAATTCGCTAGCCAAATCAGCTAATGCAATCAGTTATCCATTATCAGTTAGTTGTTAAACAATGCCATAATTTTACAGAAGTGATGATTTATTTGGTGAAATAACAAGTGTAATTAGGGATGGATATAAATTCGGATATGGTTTTTTAAGGGCTTTTTTTAAATTAGGTTTAGGTAAAATTAGGACGGGTCGGGTTCGAGTTTAAAAAACACATACTACGTGTAATGCCCGAGGGAAATGAGAAATTTTCAATTCGAGGGCGGGGAGATGGAGCGGTGTGCTTTCATATGATTTAGACTTGACCTGGCAAACTTGACCCGAAACTCGAAAATCGAACCGAGACTCGAAATCGACCTGAACAGTATGATCTGAAACTGAAACAAACTGAACTGAACCGAAACCGATCAGAATTTTAGTTGAACCGAATAGACCCGAACCAAAGGCAACCCGAAATATAGAAAAGATATTAATAGAAATAAATAAAGATATGATATGATATGAACAACCGCACAACTCACCAAAAAACTCGATTAAAATCGACCGATCTCTCATTGACCCGAAACGGAATCAATCGAATCGAAAATTAATCGACTTGAAATGACCCGAATCACAATAGATCGAAACTAAAACCGAACCGAACTGAACCGAAATCAAATTTGAACCAAATAACATCAGACCCAAAATAACCTGTACTGAAATGACCCGAACCGAAACCTAATCGAATGATCCGTTTACCACCTCTAATTTAGGCACATGGAGATCCGGATCCCGGCTATATGGGCCTATTTCATTTGACTGACCCTACTCCATTGTTATTTTTAAATGGTTTTTATTATTATTTAAAAGTGTTTTTCTAAACAGTAAAATTAACGTGGAACAAATAACTTTTAGGTGAAAGTAATTATTAATAGTAAAAATAATATTTAAATTTATAAAATATGTGTACATTATAAAATGAATAAAAATATTTATAAACAAATATTATTTTGTTTTTATTTTTAAACTATTCAAAAAATATAAAATATGCATTTAAATTGCTAAAAACTAAGATTTATAACAATGTAAAAGTTTACAAAAAGACAAAACAATTGATGCTATTTAATAAATTTATTATCTTCTGGCAGATGTTTTAATTTAATTAAAAATATAAAAAAATTGAGAGCCAAAATATTATAAAACCTAATTTAATTGGTTCAACACTCGTTAACACTTTATAAAAAAAATAAATGTGAATATCGCCAAAGAAAAAATATGATTAAAAAATATAAAATATAAAATATAAAATAAAAATCTTTGGTTGGACCACACTTTATCGAAGTAAGTTCCCATGAATACTTTGCCCGTTTGCCGATTCTTAACGCCGACGCCACAAAGACAGAAGGCAATCATAATCAATGACTAATGACGAGGAAATTTTCCAAGAAAAACGACTACTTCCTCTAGAATATTCCAAGGAGTTCCCACGTCCACACTAATTCTACGCGCTAAATTCATTCTTAAGCAATTGCCCATTCCAAAGTGTAAACCATACACTAATTCAAGCTGAACAAAAGAAAATTCATTACCGAACTAAAAATATTGAAATATCATCACTTAGTTTGATTGAACATAATAAAAGGAAAAAACTTTGATACACAGGCCGTGTAAACTTTAGTTTATACGTGCCATTTAGTTTTAGGGGTTAGAGTTTAACATTTATAGGTTTAAGTTGTAATGTTTAGAATTTAAGATCAGTATTTAGAATTTAGGGTTTAGAGTGCGGGGTTTAGTTTTTTAGGGTTAGGGTTAGGAATTTAAGATTTGAGTTTTTATAGTGTAAATACACATGCTTGTGAAAATTAATTATACACAGCCCGTGTATCAAAGTTTTACTCATAATAAAATGTTAGATATTTTAAGTAATACAAGAAGTTTAAATTTTAATATTATAAATGAGATAGATAAGATTAAAAAAATATTTTATAATAAACCTAAGTAATATTTGATCTGATCTAAATTAATTGATCAATAAATTATACCTAGTAATTATAATAAAAAATTAAAATAATTGTTAGGACTTATGAAATTTGAATATATATATATATATATATATATATATATATATATATATGTGTGTGTGTGTGTGTGCAGGAAATAACCATTTCAGTAAAACAAAAGCCGGTAAACATAATAACCTAGGCCACAATGTAACCCCTATAACGGCCTATACAGAATGACCAAGTCTAACATGGCACATCTTAAATTTAAAATCCAAATAGAAAATGTTAGAAACTCAACGTCTAATTCGAAAATATAATTACGTAAATCGATAAAGTATGACGAAACTATATATATAAACATATCATATAATAGTTATAAAATAAGTTATGTCAAATATGACAGCAAAATACTCGTAATATAAACTCCATACTTCCCCAAAATATAGGCACATGTCACCTTGAGTGAACAATGGATAGAAACATTACAAACTAGTATAAAGTACTGAATGTGTCGATCCTCCGAATGTCAAGTACAAAATAGCCTATCCCAAAATATCTTAAAGGAAAAAAATTAGGGGGTGAGCTGGGGAGCTCAGTGTGTTCCATTAAGTACAAAATAAAAATATTCAAATAGTTCAGATATACAAATAAATTACATCAGTAAAACATGTGATAAGGGCAACCAAAGTTTTCATGTAAAACCTAGTTACCCTCCAACCGAACTCCAACATGTTATTCTCCAGAACTGCATCTATAAAGTCGTTAACTCAGGCCCATTGGGCGTAGGTGCCATCCTAAGGGGATACCTTAGGTCCATGCGGGATTACCCTAGCCGAAGCATAGGAACTAAATACAAGCGGAATTACCCTAGCCGAAGCGTAGGAACCAAATACAGGCGAAATTACCCTAGACGAAGCATATGAACCAAATACAAGAGGGATTACTAGCCATATCAGGGCTGAACCTATAGAAACTTCATATATTATCCCAAGTACCCAAGTAAAACAGTTTAAACACTAATGTCACTATTTAATAATAAGCAGCAGTAGTAGATATAAAACATACATTTATTTTTAAGAAAACAGTAACCAAAGAGCATGCTATCAAATCGGGTGCTTAGGCATAAATCAGACATATGAAATAACCATGTTTAAAATCAGGAAACATGTTATGTTTTGCAAAGTCAGAAAAATATCAGTCATGTGCCAGTTCAAACAAAACATTTATGTAGTACACAAGGAACACACCTCAAAAGATCAGGTCGGTCTGATGGCCTACTAAACACCAGTGTTACGCTCTGATGCAGTGCTAGAACGAGTCACAACGGGATCACGCGATCGCACATATCGAGAAGAGTTGGTTTGGGCAGATGCGCGATCGAGAGAATCTCTAGTACCAAACTTACCAAAATAGAAGAAACACAGTCGAACTGACGTAGCTATGACGAAGCTTTAAACGACGATGGACCGGTGATTGGCTGTGTGAGTTTCGTTCACCTTGACATGAGGAAGACGACGGTGGCGTTTATGTCTTGAAGAGACGAAAAACGACGTCAAAAAATGCAAAAAACAGTGCGGTAAGGGTTTGAGTTACAACCGAACGTTTAACTAAATCTATACGACGAACGGTAAACACTCACTGCGAGTGGAGGTCAGGGATGAGGTCGGGAAAACACGACGATTCTGTTGGTAGGGGCGGTGGTGACCACGACAAAGCGGTGACGGAAATCAAAAAAGTGATCGAAATAGATAGGTGAGAGCGTTTGATATTCTTCTAGAAGCCCGATGTTTTTGAGTTACAGCATTAAATGAGACATATGGAGGATTAGTTGGCTTTAATTATTATTGGGTCAGATAAACGAAACATAGTTTAAAAGATATTGGTGCAGGATTGAAGTAATAGAGATCCTTAACCCAAATGGCTAACACTTGGGGTCACGGGTTCAAACTCCTTGGACACCCATCATTTATTCATTTTATTTTTTTTTCTCTTAGCTTTAATCATATTTTATGGGTGTCACACACAAATCAGTCTAGAGAACAACAAGCTCCAAAAAGGCAAGAGGCAACATAAAAAAAAAAAACTCAAATCCACAGAACAGACACCAGTCTATAGTTCAACAACTGTCATAAATCCTAAAACACATAAGAGATGGATCATCGCCATGAACAACCAGAAGGAGATGCCGCCGCTCATTGAAAAACTTGTGTAATTCTTTGTCAAAAAGTTTGCTTTGTGAGAGCTCAAAGGTTAGAGAAAGGCTTTCTCAGATTTTAAGCATAGTGACCTAGACAACCGAACATGATATTTTTTTGAAGCACTTTAAGTCACGGCGTTTTATTTTAAGTCAAAATGACTCATTCGAGAATGAAAATTATTTGCATAGCATTGCACACTTATATAGGATGAAAACTATTTTACTTTAGACAACTAATGATAAGTTATTTAAAATAGCGTGACAAACCTACATAGCAGTGTACACTTACATAGCAATGCATATAAACAAATGTGCTAATTTGATAAAATGACACAACAGTAAAAAAATAATCTTATAAAATTATATAAAATATAAAATTATTGCGCCATTCTATCAAGTCGTTTCAAATTGTTTATCATTATTTATTATTTGACTAATAATTTTAATCAATAGATGGACTGTTTTAACCTAAAATAAAATGTTGAGGGTTAAGGTGCTTTAAAAAAAGAAATCAAAGTGACTATTCAGTTAAAATTGAGAATATTTTTTAATATTATGTAAATAAATTTGTAAATAACCAACTTTCTTGGCTATGTTCTCCTCTTGATTCGTTCATCGACTGTTAATCTGCCTACTTCTATATATAAAATAAGAATATGCACTGCTGTGGAATAATTCCATTCCTTAAGGGTTAAATTTAAATTAACACTAAGTTCTTTAAATAACATTCAGGCAATCCACTTTCTTCTGGAAAAAGCTCAAAAATTTTCAAAGCTTTGCTTCAGCCTTCAGGAGACGAGCATTAAAAAGAGAACATCAACCTATGATTTGATTATGTTCAGTGGAATGATATATACAAATAGATCCGTAGACGAGTCATACTGGCAGCCCTGTCGAGCAACTCAACCATTTATGATAAGGCTCAAATTTGGGGCAGTGAAACTGTCTGAGTTTTACTTGCCAAATTCAACACACCATCACCACAGATATAAAGTTAAACATGGTTACTGTATAAGATAATAAACTCACATTAAGCCCACATAAAGCAACACTTCGTAGAAGAAAGGTTTCATTGGGAGGTAACATACAAATATTCATATACCTCCCCGCGATATAAACGACAAATACGATCCTTTATTTGAATAACATCCAAGGCCAACTCATGCATGCAATGGCCTTTACCACCCTCCTCTCTGAGAACCGCCCGAGGATTGTGCATTTAGTCTATCAAGCACAGCATTGAAATCCGGTGGCTGACCACTCTCCTCCATCCTCTGAATCACACTGGCGACATGATCACCTCTGAAACCCATGCTGACCAACTTTTCAATCAGCTCGCTGTAGGGATGGTTGCGAACAAACTGTGAATGGTTGGGGTTCCTAACCATAACAGTAGGGCCACTGCCAGGCTGAGTCTGAAGGGGGACATTTGATGGGGGATACCCACCCTGTGAGGAGTTAGGCTGTTGGGTCGGATGATGTGGTCTGGCTCCTTCACCATCACACATCATGTATGCATTTCCAGGAGGGAAGGGGGGATAGGAGCCAGGTACATTGTACCTATCAGTTGGTTGCGCACCAAAAGTGCCCTTGATTTGCTGAGGTTGCTGGGGAGTTGTTCTGCCAGGCACTCCGTACCCATAAGGAATTGTATCGGCACGGCTAGACACAGGTTGAGGAAGTCCAGAATATGAAATTTGCATGGGCATGCTGTTTGGCAATGCCTCGGGCTGAGATGGGTTTGTTGATTGAGTTGGAGGGTAGGAAGTGTAAGCCGGCGTTGACGGGGGCCTCATCTGTGGTTGCATTGAGGACTGCTGCTGTGGTGGCACTTGCTGCGATAATTGTTGAGGCCATTGCTGCTGATAGTGAGGGAATGATTGGACCTGATTAACTTGGGGCTGAGGAGGTCGGTATTGAGGATCAGAAGTCAAGTATTGATTCTGAGGGTGTCGAGTTTGTGCTGGTGCTTGGGCAGGGGCAGGGGGTAGAGCTGGAGAAGGAGCTGCAACTGGAGCTTGGGGGTTGGATACTTGATTTGAAGGCATGTAGTAGGATTGCTGGGTCAAATTCTGGGGCGGAGCTTGAGAGGGTGGCACCACCGGCTGTTGTTGTGATGCTACTTGTTGAGGCAGGGCTAGAGCTAATTGCTGGTTTTGCAACTCGGATGCGTTGTCAGTCTTTTTGGAATCGGGGGCAGGTGTTGATACTCTCTCCTCGGTAGATTGTGAATGACTAGAAGACTCCTTCTGTGCAAGTTGTAATTTAGCCAATTCCTTCTGAGTCTCAGCAAGCTCCTGCTTATCTCTTAAGATCTGCACAGACCTGTGGACCTACAATGTGCACGAATACGCGAGAAGTAAATAACTTGAATGAAATGGAATTCAACACATGCATGATATTTGACCATGTGTATTTTCTCTCCAAGGTAGTTGACCACGAGATTAAGCCAAAAAATAAGGAAACTGCGAAAACTTAGAAAGCATGCAGATCCACGTAGAATGAAACTACCTTGAGGCTTGAGCCTAAAATCCATATTTATTGACGTCCCAGACATGCATTTTTAAAAAGCAAAATTTGGTGTCAACAACAGAAGAAACTGAAATTTATAATCATAACAGTCGGGACTCAAATACTGTTCTTTTTGCGATCCCTATAATCATACTTCTAATTCATGCTTGCTCTAATTTTGATGATATATTGGCACCTTTGTAAGAAAAGATAAATACATTTTTACTTCAAAGCAAAATAAGGAAGCACTCTCTAAGCTACAAAGCGGGAAAAAGCAAACCCTTGTCAAGATAGAGTGAAAAGAGGTGGTGTATCTTAGAGTCAACTAATCGATGAAGCCACCTTATCTGAAAACATAGGATATTGTTCTAGGGGTACTCACCTCTTGTAGATGTTTCTCAATAGATTTAAGCTTTGAATCTGCATCTCCATTCCCATAAACTAAATCAGATCGCATTTCTCCAATTGATCCATCAAGGTTGTAGCAATATAGCTCCAATTGTGACAATCGAGAACTTATTCCTTCAAGAAAGCGCAAGAGGTTGTCTGTGTATCTTTTCATGGTTTTTTCAACGGTAGCATTCATATCAGATGAGTAAGAATCCTCGGGCTGGCTGTATCCACTAGGTGGAAATACTGATCGGGCCACTCTTCCATTGTGAAACTCCTGCAGAGTAGGTATCACAACAAGATTAAGTATTAACTCTTGAAGCAAAAGCACCAGTATACCACTAGCAAGGTAACACAATGGGAACAATGGAAAAGGTATGGTTGATATTTCCCCATAATAGATTGAAATGCAATGCAGCCCCAAACACAATATGTCACGGTTATTGTATACTATCATAAAGGAATTCACCATAGGCTCAAACAGTATGAAAACTTCTGGGGACTAAATGTTGGTTCGCGGAACTTCAATGGAAGTGCATGTTACATTTTTTTGGTCACTGTTTACATACTGAACAGTAAACACAAATGCTTAGGGTTAAGGATTCAATGCTTTAATAAGGATATATACAAATACGATCAAACGAAAACCCGAAAATGGACTTGACCTCCCTCTCCAATAACATGTACCAGGCCACGTACCCATAGCTGATTATTGAATAACCATAGCATGTTATTAAGGTGTGAGTACTTCTTTAACTATAAAATATTAAAATAAGACAACTTGGTAGTGGATCAAATATGTTCTCCCAAACATAAAAATACTACAAAAATACCAAATGAAAAACACGACATAACTTGTAATATAGTGCGAAACAGTTTCTTCATTTTATAAAAATGATGCAAGTATTGAGAATTATGTAAAAGCTTATTATCCCAAGCTGAATATGCCACCATGAGATTCTTAAATCAATGGCAAAACGACAAGGTTTCTAAAAACAAATGTCAAAAATTCATTTTTACACACTCAAATCTTCCTGTAAAATTACACAATTATTTTAAATAAAAGGGGGAAATTCTAACCCTCACTAATTTAAGGTCAAACAGCCGATAACTAGATCAAATTAAAGAAAAAAAAACCCCCCAAATTTGCGACGTAACAATGCTAATTTACATTGTTAAGCTTTTCAAATCATAACAGTCTCTCGATTAGTCCCAAATCATATTAAATTCTACCCCAACAAACAAAAAGAAGAAGAAAACCCTAGAAATAAAATTCCTGTCATACATACCTTGTTGGAGCTGTTGGGTTCGGCGTGGCTTCCATTAGACGATTCCTGATTCCCGTAGTCCTCATAGGAGCAAAGAATATCATCGGACCCGAAATCGAACGCTTTGGACCCACCCGAGTTTGCCCGACCCGATGACCCATATGCCATTTCCTCCGAAAACAGACTATATCACGGATCCAAACAGTAAATTGCTTCTTCTCGATCTTTATTTCTATTTCCAGAAGAGATTATACATTTCGCTTTGAGGAGTTGAAGCAGAGGGATTTTCTTTTAGTAATTTTTATGCGTAAACAGAGACGGGTGCGAGAGCCGATAAATGTTTTTTGTTTGCTGGAATTAGATAAGGATGAAGGATGGTTTGACTCCTTTCTTTCCTCTTTAGCCCTCCATCTTTTGTTTTTATTTCATTTTGGTATGTCATCCTTTTGTGTTTTTTATATGAGGCTTTGTTAAATTAAGTCATGATCTAACTAAGTATTTAGTTCATTGGGCTTTATAATACCCCAAATTGTACAACTAGGGTCTAGGGATGTGGAATTTCATAAACTTGTTGAAACACCAACTCTATGTTATGTTATGTTCTGTTGGATTTCTTTGCCTTCAATCTAACTACAGTAACTTGTAAGGATTCCCCTTTTTAATTAGTGGAGGGCTTAAATGAAAAATACGGGTTTAAAATATATTTTTTTAACTTTAAGTGCTTAAAGTATTTTTTTGTAAAAATAGGTGTCTAAAATTTTAAAAGTTATAATTTTAGGTCTTTAACCGTTAATGGGTGTTAAATTTTTTTAACCAATCAATGCTTGACACGTGACATATCTAATTTACTTTTAATTTTACCCAAAACTTTCTATTTTAAAAAAATTCCAAAATTTTGAAAATTTTACAAAACAGCCCTCAAATCACTAAAATTACCCAAACCTAAACCCCAAATCGCTAATACTTTCACCGCCGATCGCAGTCCCTGAGCACACCAATTTGGTCGTCGAACCAAGGCAGTCATTTCCCTTAACACGACATTGCCGAAAATGGCGAACGACGTGCCAGCCGAACGTCGATTTCGCGTTAGATGTTCGACGTTCGGCTGCACGTTATTCGACGTTTCTGCTACGCCGTGTTGGGGGAAATGACCGTCTTGGTCCGACGACAAAACTGATGTGCTCAGGGATGGCGATCGGCGGCGGAAGCAGCGACGATTTAGGGGTTTGGGTTTGGATAATTCTAGGGACTTGAGGACTGTTTTGTAAAAATTGTAAAATTTTAGGGTTTTTTGAAAATTTGGAAGTTTTTAATTTTAAATTTTGAAAAAATAAATTAAATATGCCACATGTCAAGCATTAATTGGTTAATTTTTTTAACTCCCATGCCATGCACCTAAAATTATAACTTTTGAAACTTTGGGCACTTATTTTTACAAAAAAAATACTTTAGGCACCTAAAGTTCAAAAAAGACATACTTTGGGCACCTATTTTTCATTTAAGCCTTAGTGGATCGATTTTAAAGTTTGAGTCGAGTATCTCAGCTATGTTTGATATGTGTATAGTGCATATGAAAAAATATGAATATATATATATATGCATATCATATATGATTACAAAAAAAATGTTTAAATTAAAACTAATTAGCATCATGACATTATAAAAATTTATAATTAAATTTGAACATAAACTCAAATAACTCGACTCGAGCTTCACATGTTAGATAAACGTTAATCCAAAACAAACAAATAAATATTATTTAAACTAAAAGAAATTCAAAAATACAGTTTAATTGGAAATTAAATCGGTTTCGAATAAACCAGTATAAAACACGTTGATGCCTGCACGAACGCAGTTTCCTTGAGACAGATTTCGACCACTCTCTTGGTGCTTGAGTTCATTGGCCGCCAGTCTCCCATGATACAACAACAAGATGGTCTTCAACAGTAGCACGGCTGTATAGATCACGAACAGAACATTGCCTTTGCCTATCACCGAAAATACTAGAGAATTTTTGTAGAAGACAAAGTTTTTGAGATGATTTTAAAACTTGAAAAAGCTCGATATTTACAAGGCAACGGAAGAGGAAAAATATGGAAAACAAAATATTTTATATTAATGGTCATTTACCCTCAATCCGATTTAATTCAAAAATAATCAATTTCTATCATTTTAAAACGGATATATTTTCATGAATTGAACCCGATATCTTTTTAATATTCGAATTTAAGGAAGCAAAAAATTATCCCTTTTAAATTCGAAATATTCAAAAAGATAATTTATTTGTAAGGGAAAAAATTATTTGAAGTGGTCCACAAGTCTACATAAGGACCAATCAATCCAAACATGAGCGTCACGCACATTGTACAACTACACCCCAATTTAAATGGGTTCAATGAGCTTCAGTCTACACCCCCTCTGCACCTACGTTTAATGCACGATTTCTATTCAAGTCATTCAATAATCACCAAGTGGGTAAGTGTATATAAACACTTTCAATTCAATTTATCTCATCAATGTGGGATAGGGGTTTTCACTTCCTTACTCAATTCACAACTACCTTAATTTGAGCATCAATTTATCATTCATTACTCAATCATTTTGAGCGTATGAGATACGTTGTAAATGTCTCATAGAGTATAATAGAACCCAATAAAATTCTTATTCGAATCTCTACCTTTACCTTATCGAATTATGACTCAAAATTGCCAATTCCTCACAATTTTCCAACATCATAAACTTGGCTAAAACATTTTTAAATATATTTTAAATTACAAAATAAGACTTGTTAACTTGACTAACTTGAAATTATTTCACTCGACCCAACTCATCGAATACTCCCCCATGCTCAAGACTGTTAAATCAATGGTTTGGTTTCAGATGGTGAGGGTCGTAAATTGTCATAGGTTGTTTACTCAGGGAATGAAGAAAATATGGACTAATAGTACTCACTACTGGGGCCATGGTCTCACAAAAATATTTAAAAAAATAAAGTTTTTATGATAAAACTGTTCTTAAATGCCTCCAATAATATATAATACATTATTAGCCTCCTAAATTTAATTTTTTTTTAAAGTGAATCCTTAAGTAAATAATATTAAATTCTGACATTGGATTTACTAGTTCAAATATACATATTTGAATATAAGTCCAAATATATATGATTATATATTTTAAAAGAAAATATATATCTATGTGCTGTCCAAATACGTGGGATGTAAGTTTAGAACATAATGTCATAGATCTCATAAATAGATGGTAATTGGTATTCCAGATGCCATTGCTTCACCTGCTAAGGGGAAAGGACACTAAGGGCGAGTTTAATATTGCTTTTGAAAAGTGTTTTTTAAAAGTAATGTTAGAAATAAATTTTAAAAATGAATTTTAAAAAGTTAGTTGTAAAATTTTAATGTTTAACATTGCTGTCAAAAAGTACTTTTAAGAAGATATATAACTATTTTGGATATGATATTGTAAGTTATATATATGTGTATGTATATATATAAATGATATTCAAATTCTTTAATTTTATAATATATGAAATATATCAGTTTAAATTATTTATAAAAATATTTTTATTTATAAATATATTTTTTAATAATTGTACGCGTTTCATGAAAATATAATAAATTTAAAATTTTTAAACTAAAAAATAATTATATAATTATATCTTCGTAAAGAATTATAAATTTATAAACTATAAATAAACACAATAACAAATGAAGGATAAAAAATTGTAAGTTAGCTCCCTAAAGTACTTTTACAACCACAAAAACTATAAATTTTAACTTTTACGTTTAGGTTAAAAAGTATTTTTTTTAAAGTTTTTTCTCAAAAAAACAAGCTGTTTAACATTATTTTTAACTTTAAATCAGCTTTTAAAGCTAAAAATTAGTTTAAAAATCAATGCTAAACTCAATGAAGTGATGATTCTCAATTTCATTAGGAAACTGACTCAAAAGCTACCTTTGCTTTACGGGAAATGGTCGTCATTTTCCTTCCTCTTTTCAATTGTGCCATCTGATGTACGGATAAGACTGTCGGCTTGGGTGAGTTTAGAGCGTGGCTTGAAAAATAATAACTTTCGAAATTTGTTAAAGAATTTAAAACATCGATCCAATTAATCCAAAATTTTGGATATCCTATCCTTTTTTAATTTTTTAAAATAATTTGAATAGAATACAAATAATTATTTCACATTCAAATTAAATATCTGATTATTCAAAATCTGAAAATTTAATTTTTTTATAGGTATGAATCTTGTTGTATTTAATATCTTTACTTGTTATATATAAAAATTGAAATTTTCATGGATACATATATTGTTATATTCAATAATTTGTTGATTGATATATTCGAAAACTCAAAATTTTCATTGATAGAACCGTCAAATTAAAAAAATACTTAAATCAAGTCATAAATTCGGATATCCTATTTTTTGGAATTAGATACGGATCACTAAATTACCCATCCAAAAATTTCAGATAATCGAAATTTCAGATCGGATATCCGAGTTATCAAAACAACCCCATACAAAGCCAATAATTCAAAACTTTTAGTTTAGATAATATTTTAGGTTGTTTTTTTTGTGATTTTTAACAACTTTCATTACTTAAAAAACAAGTTCCATATTTTGTTAAAAAACATAAAATGTAAAAAAAAAAAGTATCGAAACTTATCAAAAATACAAAAAAACAACCTAAAATACTATTAAAAAGTTCAACATTTTAAATTTTTTAATAAATTTTAAAATTTTTCATTTTTAGCCACACTCTAAACCTACCGCACTTTAAACTCCCCCTACATTTCTAGTTTTTTTTCATTGATCATTAATGTACAGAGTGTTGGATAGGAAGGACGGAAAGATTGAAAGAAAAATATATTTTACTTTTATTTATTTTTTTGCAGAGTTAAAAACTGAAATTAAAGAAAATTAAAGTTTTATAAAATTTTATATTTTGAATTAACTCATATATGTCCTACATTTTCTCTCATGTTTTCTTTTTAATTTTAAAATAATTTATTTTTACACAGGGCATGAAAAATGATCATCTTTTAATTTTTTTTCCTACCAAATACACCTGAAATATATATTTTTTCTCCTCTTTTCATTCTTTCACTTTTCCACCTAAAAAGTAAAACTTAAATTCAAAAAATTTGGACACAATACAATACAAATTAGACAAATGTAAATATGAATAAAAATAATTTAAGTTTCAGTTTAACAGGCAACAAATAATAAAATTTTATCGAAATAATTATTTAACATTAACCCTAAAACGTGTACATATTCACAAATCTCATTTTATTTGTATTTTATATCTATCAAGATGAAGGTGAAGATAATGATTAACACGTTTTTCATTTACCAATAATCAAATCACATCACAACCTTACCAAAGATAATGATTAAAGCACAGTTTAAACTTTTTTAGTGTTAATGTAAGGTGTTTATTTAAAAAAAATATATCAAATCCAGTGGCAGAGTTACATATATAATTGGACGGACATACACATATAATTCTATCGTCGTGTATCTTGTTTTTTTTAATGTTAAGTAAGAATATATAATCAAAATTGCTTATGAAAAAGAAGACTTTACTATCATTATATAAAAAATATATATCATAAATATAAAAATGGACTAAACATAAATCCAATCTTTTGATGGGAGCTCATTAATTTTAGGCATGAGGATACTTTTAACCCTTAACGTTTATATTTTCTGTCATTTTGTCTGTCGTTCTATTTTGAGAATAAATTTGACTCTTAACTTATAACCTTTTGTCAAATATTTATTATTTAGCTATAATGTTTATTATTCTGTTAAATAATTAACGCTGATGATGTGACAATGTAAAATACATTTTAAATTACATGACTTTTATATACATATGAAATATAATTCAAATTTAATTTAAACTACAAAAAATAATTAAAATTCAGATAAAAATAAAAAAGTGAAACAAATAATCGTGGGGAAGAACTCTTTCAAAGCCTTGATCATAAATGTTTATCATTTTTTCTATAATTTTTTGTGTTTTTTAAAATTTTATAAAAAATTAATTTGATGTTGTTTTTGAAATTTACCTTTAAATTTCAAATATCCAAATCAAAACTTAAACCCTAAATAAAACATCAAAATTTTTAAACTCCACAACTAAAATAATTAAAACATTTTAAAATAAAAGTAATCAAAACCTAATTGATTAGTAAAAAAAATTATACCTTTTAAGATAACATCATATAAAGTGGAAGCCTACACAATTATGAATCGAAATATATCTTGTCATGTTTGAACGTGATGTGATTTAAAATAAAATAATATTTCAAGAGACATTATTTGCTCACGGGGTACCTCAAATTTAGAATTTCAAAGTTTCAACGATTTTAATTATAATATTAAAATAAAGGAATTTAAGATTCTAAGGTTAAACAATTTAAATTTAAAATTTAAAAAAGTAATATATTTATAAATTATATTTTTTTCATTGTTATTGCGTGAAATAATAGTCTAATATTAATAAAATTCAAATTCACTCATGTTTATCTCATAAGAGTACGTGGCTTTAACATCGTATGACCATACAAAGCAAAGTACAATACTATGTACCTGTTCCTGGGTTTACTTAATCTAATCTTTAAATTTCTTGTATTAATTGGATAAAAAAACATGTTCTGGTTAGTCCTATAAAGATCCCGACAAGCCACCTGTCATGCATCTAATTGTCTTAAACTAATCACAAGATTTATCAAAAGAGCATGGCCTCACCACGTCATCTTTCTACTTCCTCGTAATAATTGTTTTTTTTTTTAGAAATTGTTATTATTATTGATCGATGTTATCGTCTTGCTTATAAGTTTTTTTTTTTATCACCGACCACCTCAAAAATCGAAAGGTGTGAAATTCTGATTGAGCACCTTATGAAGTTGGAATTGTTTTTAATTAGGGTATAAAAATTGAATTAATATTTGAAGTATTAATAATATATAGGCCTCGATGAGCCGTGGTGAACCGTTAGGTGAGGAGTACTTCTTCGATACACCTGCAGGTCTGGTTCAGGTTGTGGAGAAGAGGCATATGGATCGAAGGAGCGACTTAGCTCTCCTGCAAGCTTGGTTGGCCATCATGTGGCCATTGTGTGACTGTTGCTTGTTTTGCTTGTCTTTTGGTTTGTAAATTTTGGCCAAGTTTTAATCTTGTTTTATCTCTCGTAAAATACGACTACTTGGTACTCTTTTCTTCTATCTAGGTTTAAGGAAGTTTTTAACGAGGCTGATAGTCGTATTTCTCCTCTTATAATAAAAAATAATATATAGGCCATGTTAGATAAATAACTTTTTGAGCTGAAATTAGAGGTTTGAAGCATTTTTAGTGGTTTGATCAGTCAAATCCTCTAATTTGGATTTCAGTTGTTTATCGCCAATTGACTAACAATTTCCATTCGTAGAGGGGTCATTTTGACCCAAAATGAAACGTTGGAGGTTAAATTGGTTTAAAAAAATATGGGCCAAAACGACTATCAAGTCAAACGTTAGGGGTGTTTTTTGGCATTATGCCTTTAAAATTTGTAACTTTGTCGTGAGCGGAGATATGGTGAAACAGTTTAGGGTATTTAATTTTTTTAATTATTGGTGTTAAATTTATTGGTTGACTAATCTGAATTAGGTACTATAGAAGTCCGTTATTGGGGTGACCCTCTCAACCTAATTTGCTTTGTTCACAAATGTTATGATTCAAACCACTGACCTTGCTTAATAGATCTAGTGTCTCATCCCACTAGACTAACTAGTTGTTGATATTTAATTATTTTTTAAAATTTTTCAAAGAATTAATAAAAAATATTAAAAAATGTTAGGCCAAACAAAAAATATTTTAAAATTGTAAGACAAACATAAGAGTGGTCTCAATAAAAAAATGTTGTTATTCTTAAAATATATAAATTCGAGCAATTTTATCTATAAAATATATTTAAATTCTACAAGGGACTAAAAACAAAACATATATTATAAGAACTTACAAAGAATGCTAAAAGAATTGTTAAGTTCAATTATGATTGCAAACTTGTTGTAGGAATGCATGAGGATTACAATAACAAAAATTTTCAATTTTAATATAATATTTTGTATGTATCAAAATAATTCTTAAATGTTTAATATACATTAAAAGAATATTTAATTATTTAACTCTCATTAAAAAAATGGCTTGAATCTAAATAAGCACATAAAATAAACCAAATTTTAATACAAATTTTAAAAATTAGATATAAATTGTAGTTCTTTTTCTTTATTTAAAAATACCATATTGTACCCTTGAAATTAAAATAATTTAAGATTTAACCATTGGATTCTTTTTTTTCATTTTACAGTTTTTTTCTAAACTCGAAATAAATATGGGATATTTTTGTTTGACAAAAAAAATCCAACATTAAAGAGAGATAGACATTGGGTTGATTGCGTGGCTCTATATGGACCATACACGTGCCCTTGACAATAATTGACTTTTACTTAAATATCAGTGGCCATCTCCAAAGATTCAACGTCGACGTGCCGCGAAATAACTTCCTCAGTTCCTCGTCCAATTTCTCTGACCAAATTGCCCTTTTCCACGTTTTGCATATGGAAGGAAAAAGTGATTTTCTTCTTCTTCTTCTTTATTTTAATGCCTACAAATCTAAATATCCTTAAAAAATAGAATAATAATCTTTCTATCCTATTAAAGTTACCGCTTATTATCTTTTCATTAGTTATTTTTAAACTTAGATTATAATTATTTTGATTATTTAAATGATTAATTTTTATAACTTATATATTTAAAATTATTTGATTGAAGATTTTTAAAAAAAAATTCTTTTTTATTTAAAATAAAATTTAAATAATAAAAAATAAAATTAACAAATGACAAAAATTAAACGATGATATTTAAATTAAGAATAAATCTAGATAGATTTTATAGATGATTTATATAAGGTGTAACTTAATATTTATGGGACCTTTACATTATTATTTTCGGTGAGTGTGTCATTGGCCTGGTTCCTTTTATTAATTTATTTTAGATTAATGAGTATTTTAAGTAGATTTTTTGACAAATTTTATTTAATTTTAATCCTAGAGGGGAGAGATGTGGGACTCTAGGAGAATGAATGTGCACTCTTAGTGGGTCTATAATCTATAACCTAAGAAAAATGAATGAACAAATATGAGCAGTTTGGTCAACCGACCAAATATACTTGCTTAGTATTTTAAATAGATTTAATATGTAATTGAATGATGCCAGATTATTATAAAAATAAAATTTATTTTAATAACATTATATTATCTAATTTATTCTCAGTGAATAAAATTACAATAAAATTCCTAATAAATTATAAGTGCATGAAGAGAGAAGGAGATTTGAAAGAAAGGGTATAGTTTGATAACTAGATTTTATAATATAAACTCAGTCAAGAAATTTATAAGGAATGGGCAAAGAGGTAATTGCAGTGTAAATATTCGAAATTTCAATTTACTAACCGTGAGCCACCCTCGTATAGTCCCGTTATATAAATGCCGTCAAATACCCAAATTTTTTTCTCACAAATTTTCTTTTCTTGTTTAACTTCATCTTCCAAGAAAATAACGTTCTTATTTGCGCTTCTCACGAGGTTTTTGAACCAGATTGCTTATCGTCAATCATGAAGATCTCCGGCCTCTTCGCTGCTTCCATGGCTGCCGCCGCTCTCATCTCTGCCCCTTCTTCTTCCCCTCTTACTTGCAACTCCAATTTTCAGTTTTCTAGCCAGGTAAATACTCTTTGTTTTAGATTAAAAAAAACTGGGTTTCTTTCCTTTTCTTCCCAAGAGTTCATACTATTAAAAAAAAATAATGATAAAGATTTCATGATTTCAATGTTTTGTTCTTAGAAGATTGGATTATTCTCACTCTTTTCTTTTAATTTATTAATCTTGGAAAATTCAATGTTGCAGGAGGAGAAAGGACAAGAAAATTCTAGAACCAAGCAATCAGCCTTAACCGAGAAATTTGCGCCCAGGTTTGATGGCTTAAGGTTCATCGAGACTCTGATTACTTCTCATAGATAAAGCCCATCGCCACAAGCTTCAATTTTTACCTGATTTGAAGACTTTTTTCTTCTTTCAATTGTTTTGAGTTTTGACCTTTTTGGCCTGCTGTAGACTGTTAAGAAGAGAGATGAAATTGTATTGTTTCTGGGTTTTTAGTAAAAAAATGGTATAAAAAGTCTTAGCTTCAAATTATAAATTTTAATTATATCAAATTAGATTGTATGAACTAATTAAACTAAAATTTGAGTACGAAATTCTGTTTCGATTTTGTTAGCCTATTATTAGTGTTGGGTCCAACTAATTAATAGATCTCAAAATATTGTATTTTCTTAATTATTAATATCTAATTTATTGGCCAATTAATTTAGATAAGAGTGTCATATAGGCTCATTGTAAGGTGATTCTTTCAATCTAATTTATTTCATTTATAACATTAAAATTCGAACCCTAACATTGTTTAAAGAATTTAGTGTCCCATCTTACTAGATCAATTGATTATCAGTAAATAATGTATTTTTTATATATCATAATTGCATAATTTCAATTATATTTATGGTCAAATTAAATGGATGGTAAAGTTCTCTTATATATCATCCTTGATCCAATTTTTATTAAGATAAACTATATCAGATGTCACTTAATTATAGGTATGATTATATTTGGGTCATCTAATTATTAATGTTATATTTGAGTCACTTAATTACGAGTATGATTATATTTGGGCCACCTAATTATTAAAGGTTATATTTGAGTCACTCAATTATGAGTAAGGTTATATTTGGGTCACCAAATTATTAAATGTTACATTTGGGTCACTCATTATGGGTAAGGTTACACTTGGGTCACCCTTCATATTTGAAAAATATATATCAATTTATGTATTAGATTACATTTGGGTCACTCATTATGGGTAAGGTTACACTTGGGTCATCCTTCATATTTGAAAAATATATATCAATTTATGTATTAGATTATTAAATGAAGTGCTCTAGTGTTAACGAGAGTATATAAGTGATTTGGAAGAAAAAATGACGAAGTTAAAATATTTTTTAAATGACCCAAATATAACATTACCTATAATTGAGTGACTCAAATGTAACTTTTAATAATTGGGTGACCCAAATATAACTTTACCCATAATAAAATGATCAAAGTGTAATTTTCAATAGCTCGGTGACCTAGATATAATTTTATTCATAATTGAGTGACATCCGTTGTAGTTTACCCTTTTTATTACATATCTATGATGGAAAATCCCCACCATTGGAGCAAGAAGTATCCACTTAATGATGGGCTATAGTAAAGCAACAGAAAGAGTCAAAGGGATGATTATAAAGTGTTGTTTTTGGATGGATCGAGAGATGTTAAATATAGTCGCATCTTTTAAAAAATTTATTTTTTTATTATAGTTTAAATGTTTTTCTATATTTTTATTAATTATCTAATTTTACATTTAAAATAGTATAATTTTACATTTCTTAAAAAAGTTATTCCCTTGTCCCCGATGTCTATTTTTTCCTAAAGGACCATGACTTATCTGTATCAATAGAAATGGACCAAAAGTGGCCAATAATTTTTCTTTTGATATTTTGATTCCAAAAAGGTTTGCTTGAATTGTCGACCGTTTCATAATAAAAGACTGATTAAAATGGCACGACATGTTTGACTCTCTGTTTTTTTTTTTAAAAAAATTAATTCTGCTTCAAACTTTGAATGTTTCATTTCAAAAGCCTTGGAGGGGAACTAAACATAATGGGACAAATTTGATCCAACATCACAAGTTACAGAAAATAGTTAAATATGTTTGCTATTGTTTGACATTGACTTTTCTTATTCTTACAGGTTCAACGTTTAAATCAAACTATTTAGATCTAGAGTTGTTCTAGACATGCACAATTTTAGCAAAAGCGGCTTTCCGGGTCGTATCGATTGGTTGAAAGGCCTAAAAGAGAACGTTGTGTTAGGGGGTATGATACCCGCTGGTATCGAATTCAAAGGATTAGTGCACCGGTCACGACAATATAACAACATTCTTTTAGAAACAAAAAAAAAGAATTTATTCGGGGAGAAATGAGAGATATTTTCTTACACCACAGAAAATTATTTGACTCTTACATTTCAAACAATTTACATGATACATCATGCCGCTCTTTTATAAGTATAGAATTTAATGATTCTTAAGATAAGAGGAGTAGATTCGTCCTTTTAAGTATTTATTTTGTTGTAGTCATTTGAGTTGTTAAGATTTGTTAATTTGTTAATAGTAATAATTGTTAAGATTTGTTAATTTGTAAAATGAAACAATGTTGCAATTACTGAACAAGGAAATATTAGAAATGAACAAGAAAATATTAGAAGTGAACAAAAGTTGGGTCAAATTAATTTAATCGATCGAATCAAAACACTTCTATTAAATCAATAGAAAAAAATTTTGATACAAAGGCCGTGTAAACTTTAGTTTACACGTGCCTTTTAGTTTTAGGAATTAGGGTTTTAGTTTAGGGTTTAAGGTTTAGAGGTTTAGGTTGTAGGGTGTAGAATGCAAGGTTATTGTTTAGAATTTAAGGTTTAGGGTGTGGGGTTTAGTTTTTTAAGGTTTATAGTTAGGAATTTAGGATTTGGGTTTTTATAGTGTAAATACACAGGCTTTGTGTAAAATTAATTTTACACAGCCCGTGTATCAAAGTTTTACCCTAAATAAATTTGGTATGATTTTAAAATCTAAAACCGAATCAACCAACTTTAACCAACCAATGAAACACAATTACACAAAGGGTAATCTTCACCTGTAGTCTCTTTTGTTTATGGTTTGTTCTATTTTGGTCACCCAAATTAAAAAAAAAATATTTTTGTCAATTACGTTTGAAAACGTTTTTGTTTTGGTCACTAGACCTTTAGTCTCTGTTACTTAGCTAACGGATAGCTGAAATGGTTCCTTTAAAAATTGTCTAAATTACACCAGTAGCCACCAAATTATTGATTCTTTCCTATTTTCGTCACCAAACTAATTTTTTGGCAAAATCATCACTAATGTTACATATTTTTTCTATTTTAGTCACTGACCGTTAAGTTTTTGTTAATTTTTAAGTGATATAGTGACATTTCATGGTATAATAACAATTTTAGTCCCAAAACATATATATTTCATCGACTTAGTCCTTATTTTCTAGATCTTATATTGTATTCGTTTTAATTTTTTAACATTTTTTGTTATTAATTTTTGTAGTCGTAAAAGTTTGAAGATCTTTGTTTTTTTTAAATGTTAATCAATTTTTTGTTTACCCATTTGACAGAAGAAGAATATCATTCCAATTAGTTAAAAAATAGCAGTAAGTTTTGAAATTTCTGATTTTTTTAATTTTTTGATTTAATAATTATTTACTTCATTTTCTAGGAAAACAAGTTTTGATTCGATGGTTGGTTTTAAAGGAAGTGAAAATGAGAGGATAAAAATATAAAAAGTAAAAAAAAGTTAGAACTCTAGAAAATGAGGACCAAGTCGATGAAATGTATATGTTTTGGGACTAAAATTGTTATTATATCATGCAATGTCATCATCTTCGTTAAAAATTAACAAAAACTTAACAGTTTTGCCAAAAAAATTAGTTCGGTGACTAAAATAAGAAATAAAAAATAGTTTGGTGACTACTGGAGTAGTTTACCCAATTTTTAAAGGCGTCATGTCAGCTACCCGTTAGCCAAGTAACGAAGACTAACGGTCCAGTGACCAAAATATAAACGTTTTCAAATATAAGTGGCAAGAATAGTCTTTTTTAAATTTAGGTGGCCAAAATAGAACAAACCATAAACAAAAAAGACCACATGAAAATTACCCTTACACAAATCAAAATTTTAATACAAAATTAGTAACTAGCTACATCTATATTTTGCATTTTGTGTAATAAGTTAGAAGTAATAGTTATTTAATTCGATTTTTCAAGGTAAAAACACACACACATATATATATATATATAAACTCTCTATTAACTCGATTTTTCAATAGAACTGAGTACTCCATTTCATTCTAAAACTCGAATTTGTGTACTCTATTTTATTCTAAAACTCGATTTAAACATCATCCGATAAACCCAGATATTCTAAAAACAACCATATTTGGTCACAAACAAGGATTAACTAGGAACAATGATGTCCCTATTTCTCTTTTAAATCATTCAACACAAATGAGACGATGTGACGAGGAAAACAGAGGTGAGCAGGAGCAACGCAGGTTGAGCAAAGGGCATGGCACTAGAATCGGGTGCCTCGGGGCATAACAGACCCTCTTTATCCTTGGTGCACAAGTTGGCGAACAACCCCGGCGGGTATTTCCCGTACAGGTTTATGTAACTGAACATGGTGGAAGCACAGTTGGTGCTTTCGTTGTTGATTTTCTCGGCGAAAGGACAGGCGAAGTCACTCAGTGCATTGCAGCAGCTGTCGCGTGGATACTTGGGTCCTTTGCATCTGCTTGTTATGATCGAGTAATTCTTCTGCTGGAAGTCTTCATCGCATTCTGCAAGGCTCCGGGAGATCGAATTATGTCAAATTAAAACACAGAGATTAAATCTCGAATTTGAGCACTAACAGAGGGTATACATTGGAAGTGCGTGACGGTTGTTGTGGTCGTGATTTGTTTACAAAAAATTTTAACTTTTTTATATTGTGGATGCGGTTTAATGTCGCGGTAACCTTCAAAACCGTTACGATGCGGTCACAATTTAATACTATAAGCATGAAGATACGATCCTTCCAAAACTCTCAAAATATTATAAAAATTATATATTAATTAATATACTCGTGTTAAACACACTAACATTTAATATTCACTTTCAAATTTGATTAACTTAGAATATAGAAAAAAAGGGGGAAATAACTATGAATATAGGAAAGAAATACGATTTCCAGTCATGAAAATTTTCAGGGTTTTCTTTTTTAGCAAAAATGAAACGTACCCTTTGTAGCCTGAAGGAGGCTACGCCCAATCGTTTCACGAGCTTCCAAGGCAGCATCTGCATGCAAATTAAATTAAATAAATATAATGGGCGATGAAGAAACAAAAATGGGAAAAAAATAAAAGGAAGAATTACATGAAATATGGGTGGAAAAGGCAAACCCAGAAAGAAGGAAAAAGAAAACAAGAAAGAAGAAGGTTGGATTTAAAGAATTTAAACTCATAATTCCTATTTCTTCTCAGTTTCTTGGAGACGCTATAATAATAATAATAATAATAATAATAATAATAATAATAATAATCTCCTCACCACCAAAGGCTAAGTCTGCCTTTCTTCTTGTTCTTTCCACTTTCTTTCCTTCTTTGTTTGCTGTTTTTGGTTCCGTTTTTGGCGAACGGAGAGAAAAAGAAGAGAAGAGGAGGGGAGGAAAATGTTGCAGATTTGTTGGAACTGTATTCTTTTATCATTCCGACAAAATAATTACATGAAAGTCAGTTTGAAAGTTTATGTTTTTTAATTAGTAACATAAATGTAAGATAACAATTTGTTGTAAATTCTTTCTGAGAGTTACCACGTTAAAAAAATTGATAGTTTTAACGCATAGATAATTAAAAGAATGACAATCTTCGTCCGTAGTCTCTTTTGTTTAGCGTTCTATTTTAGTCACTCGAATTTAAAAAAAATTATTTTTATCACTTACATTTTAAATAGTATTTATTTTGATATCTGAACGTTAATATAAAAAATTAATTTTTAATTAACCTTCGAACTTTTAAAATTTTATTTTTCAGCGCCTTTTTCAAAAATATTATCAACAAAAAATAATAGGAGGTAATGTGCATACTACATTGCTTACCCACAACTGGTAAAGCCTGAGGAGGTGTTGGATAATCGATCCCACCCCTCTTCAGTGTAGCAATTTCCCCTTCTTTCTTCATAATCATAAATTCCATATAAACTACGAAGTAAAATCATATATTTTTTCGTTCTGAAATTCGAAAATTTTGAAGGAAAAAAGGGGGAAAGCACCGATGGCATCTTCCAATAACATGGCCGACAAGATTGCTGTTTTCAGAAAGCTGAAAGCAAAATCAGAAAACAAGGTTTTGTTTTCCCTTTATAAAACAAAATTTCATAGCTTTATTTGTAGATCTGATTCAGATCTGAAATTCCCTTAGTTGATCTTCGTTTTTATTCTCTTTTTCGATTCTGTTAGATGTGTTTCGATTGTAATGCGAAGAATCCAACATGGGCATCAGTGACTTACGGGATCTTTCTTTGCATCGATTGCTCCGCCGTTCATCGGAATCTCGGTGTACACATCAGCTTTGTCAGGTTTCATTCTTATTGTTTTTTTAATATGTTTTCGGATCCAGTTTTCGTGTTTTGCGTTAATTGGTTATGCCTTTTAATTTTGCGCTTCCAAGTTCTCAATTATACCATGCATAAACTGATGTATCTGGTGTGGAAATTTGTAAATTAAAATATGGAAAACGTTTAATTGAGAAGAGTAGGTTCTGCAGTTTTGGGTTTCCTGAAATTCAGTTGAAGGGAATGAATGATACGAGAAAAGTTGCTTCTTTGTATTCTTTTTACGTGCTCCTAAATTATGAATTTTCACATACAGAGATGTTTGTAAACTCTTTGTTTCTTGTGCTGGAGAGAATCCTGAACTGAAATAGTATTTTGGGCTTTTGTTATGTAGTAGTATGAGGCTAAACTCACTCTTTGATTTATACACCCAAATGGGGTTAGCTGTTCCTGCATTAGCTTTTGTTCTCCCTTTGATACAGTTTTGAAATTTACTTAGAAAGGTACCCCTTTTTGGGTTTCTGACAGTAGAATCCCTTTTGCAGAGATTAACCTGTTATTAACCTAACCTGTCTATGAGTTTTTTGTGGGTAAGCAGTGTAGTATGCACATTACCTCCCTATTATTTTTTGTCAGTGTTCTTTCTCAGACCGTTAACTTGTTTTGATAATATTTTAGGGAAGATGGTGAAAAATAAAGTTTTGAAAGTTTGAGGGTTAAATTAGAAATTAATTTTTATATTAACAGAGGTTAATGGTCCAGGGACCAAAACAGACATGATTCAAAACGTAAGTGACAAGAATGATCTTTTTTGAATTCGGGTGACCAAAATAGAACAAACCCCAAACAAAAGGGACCACGGGTGAAGATTACCCTTAAAAGAAAGGTAAAATTTTAATACACATGCTTGTATTTTTACATTATAAAACTTAAATCTTAAATTTCTAGCCCTAACCCTAAAAAATTAAACCCTATATCACATATCCTAAATTCTAAACACTAACCTTAAATTCTAAATCCTACAACCTAAGCTAATAAACTTTAAACCCTAAACTAAAACTCTAACCCCTAAAACTAAAAAGTACTTGTAAACTAAAATTTTTCTATTAAAAAAGAGAGTTAAAATATGATATAAGTTCATGTACTTTTTCGTACATTTAGATTTTAGTCATCTTATTTTTAAACTTTTATTCATGCTAAATTTTCTGATGTGACATTTTCAAATAAAAAGTACTAACGTGACAATCATTTAATCAGAAAATTTTGATGTTGTAACAATCTAAAATTAACAGAATAATTTTAATGGTGTTAACAATTGAATTTTAATTTTAAAATTTTAAAAAGTAGAGGACTAGATATCTAAAGTTTAAAATACGAGGACTAAAATTAAATGTATGAAGAGTAAAAGGACTTGGAACATATTTCAAGCTTTAACATTTAAAAATGTTTTTTATCGTAAATTAAAAATGTTTTTTTTATCGTAAATTAAAAAGACATAAATATCCTATCATACTTGAAATGAACTCTGAAGAGCTTAGCAGTCAAATATGGCACAGCTTGGTATCTCGTTAAATTGAGAGTGTCTTACTTTACGAGTGATAGCCCTGCCCATCCGAAGGCGTCTAGCAAAACAACTACAGCATATTCAATTGCATCAGCCTGTTTATCCGATCCATGGATGCTACACTCTAGAAGAAGATGCAGCTCAGAAAGAACACGGATAGCTGTCGCAGCCGTACAAGTACGGTCCCGTGATGTTTGAGGACTGCTCTCGAAATAACACAAACTGTTACCATATGCTTCAACTGATCCAAAGGGATTCAGGAATCAAAATAAGAAGTGAATGCTGGTGAAAAGCAATTGCTTTACAACTTCCGAAGTTTATGCATCGCAGATGCAACTGTCGCAAGAGATATGCAAGGGAGGTCTTCCTCTCCCCAGACCAACTTTGCTTGCTCCTACAAGTAACATTTCTATCGATCTCTCAAATAGAAGTCCAGGAAGTTTTGCAAAATATAGGATTAGACCACAATTACACGACGACGGAACCATCCTTGAAGAAAGCAAGCATCATATAAGTTCTCAAGGGTAGAGATAGAGCCAGCATCAACATACACCGATTATGTCAGTATAACCCCTAAACTCAATACGCAATCTATTGGAAAAAGAAAATGTATAATAAAATGCTTAAGCAAAATACCTTTAGACGCCTGTGCATAGCTGCAGAATTGCTCCATGTACCATCAATCAGAACAAAATTCAGAGGTCTATCTCTATTGTCTGTGAAACAAAATCAATATATTGTATTTTACCTTAGATGTGCTAATGCAAAAGCTTTCTGCACTTGGTTTCCTTTCTTATTTTTCCAACTTACCACATGTAAAATACAATCTCAATAAAGTTCAAATATGGAGAAAAGATACTTCATGCAAATCATATTGCTGGAAATAATTCAGAGAACCTTCAAGTTGTCTTTGAAAATGGCATTAGTATATAACAATTCAATTAGAATACAAAAAAATTACAACTTCTGAAATAGATTATCATCAAGCAGAATTTCCATGCAATTTTTCTGTAATGTTTGGTGAAATACGACCTTTAGTAATGAAGTAATCAACACCCTTCAAAATCAACATATCATAAAGTAAAATGCAAAGCAAGCAAAATGTATAAAGAGGACAGTACCAACAAATATGCACATTCCATATCTGCTGAAGATTGACTGCTAAAGGCATCCTGAACTGTCTTTGGTACTGTGTTTTGATTTGGATAAAGGCACCAAACCTTGTCTTTTCCTGAGATTTCAAAGAAAAATATGAAAACTCACTAGGAAGACCTTTATTTAAATCCAAAATGTAAATAAAATAAACTTTAAAGGTTGAGCATCTGCAAGACAAGATATAATAGCTTCACAAAACATTGATATTGGTGTTTTGACAAATAGTTTGCTAAAATTCCTTGATTTATAAAAACAAATGAACAGCACGAAAAAGGCAAACCAAAAATTTATGTTACCCTCAGTAAAAAGGATCAGATGATAGCTTATCTTAAATGAAATAAAAGATGATTAACATGAAGAAAAGAATGTGGATACATAGTGCATTTTTTACTGGTAGGGAGCTTGTGGATAATATCTTGTTGGCACAAGAGATAGTAGTCGATGGTTATGGAAGGAGGCATCTATCCCCGAGATGTGCCTTGAAGATTGACCTACGGAAAGCTTTTGACTCCATTGATTGGAGTTTTATCTTGCAGGTGCTTAGAGTTCTTGGGGTCCCTGAGTTGTTTCGAGGATGGATTGAAGCATGCATTACTCATTCTCGGTTCTCAGTAAATCTGAATGGTGGCTTGGTGGGATACTTTGAGGGTGCAAAAGGAGTTAGGCAGGAGGAGTGGGGGACCCTTTGTCCCCATACTTGTTTATTCTAGTGATGAATGTTCTTTCCTGTCTGTTGAATTGGGCCGGGAAATTTGGTGTGTTTGATTATCATCCTAAGTGTAAGAAGGTCCAACTCACCCATCTATGTTTTGCGAATGATTTGCTTGATTTTACAAAACGGAATGTGTCTTCTGTGTTGGCCATTAAGGATATTTTGGAGGTGTTTTACCACATATTTGGGCTGCAGATGAATGCTGCGAAGAGCGAGCTGTTCTGGGCTGGGCTGGAAGAAGAGGACGTCCTTCTGCTGGCAACTCAGTCTGGCTTTCGAGTGGGAAGTCTATCAGTTCGCTATTTGGGGGTGCCCCTGGTTACCAAGAACTTATCTGCTTCTGATTGTGAGGGTTCGGTTGGGAAGATGGTGGCTAGGATTAGGTGTTGGTCCTCAAAGTGCTTATCTTTTGCAGGAGGGTGCAGTTAATCCAGGTTGCGTTCTTCAGTATCCAAAACTTCTGGTGTAGAATGTTAATCCTGCCTTCGAAAGTGCTAAAACAGGTTGCTCAGTTGTGTAGTGCCTTTCTCTGGAAGGGGACTGTTGGCTCAGCTCGGGGTGCAAGGGTTAGTTAGGCATGGATTTGTCACCCTAAAAATGGAGGGGGGGGGGGGCTTGGAGTCAAGGATATTTGAGTTTGGAATAAAGCTTGCATGATGAAGTCTCTTTGATTACTTCTGACTCAAGTTGGCTCGTTGTGGGTAGCATGGGTGAATTAATACTTGCTCAAGGGTTGCTCGATCTGAGATTTCCAGGTCAAGGTTAGTCATAGTTGGGTTTGGAAGAAACTATTAAAGTTGAGAGATGAGTTGGCTCTCACTGGGGGATTGGCAGGGGAGTACAAAGCCAGGAAAGTCTGGGACTTACTTCGACATAAGCAACAGAAGGTTCCATTGGGGCGTCTTGTCTAGGGTGGACTCTCTCTTTTTTTTTTTTGGGATAAATGGTCTAGGGTGGACTCTCCATTTCTCGGCACTCATTTATTTCATGGCTGGTGGTGTTGGATCGATTGCCAACGAAGGGGAGGATGTTGAATTGGGGATTCCATGCCGACGCATTGTGTATTCTTTGTGGAAGTGGGGTAGAGACCAGGGATCATTTGTTTGGAGACTGTTGTTTCTTGGATCAGATTTGGCTGCTTGTGTTGCAGACTTGCGGTTCAACTGTTTCTCATGGATGCTGGCTCGAGTTGTTTAAATGGGTACAAGAACATTGGAGGGGAAAGACTTTGAAGGCTCCCATTGTCCGGCTTGCCTGGTGCTGTTTTAATTACTTTGTATGAGAGGGGAAGTCCACAGTCTGCGAATGCCATATTTACTCAAATTAAGAATGTTGTTAGGTTGAAGTTGATTCATTGTAATAATCCTTCTTTTTCAAATTCTTGTTTAGTTTCTGGATGGGGCTTAGCTGATTGATTAGGTGTTGGTTCTGGTTGGATTGGTTGTACAGTCAGGTATTTTTATATGAATAAAAAACTTCATTTATCCAAAAAAATAAAAAAGAAAGTGGATACATACGTCCAAAGAAAATAAAAATATTTCCATTACATTATACATCCAATGGACCAAAAGTAATTCCATCTGTTACAAAATAAGCATAAAACTCAACCATATATCCGCAAATAATTTACCCCATCAATACTGCAATATTCCCCATTTTTTAGAAGGCTGAAGGAAACCTGCGTCCTTGAATGCATTCCACATGGTTTCCTCATCTTCGGAAATTCCATAAAGACACAAAGTTGCAGATTGAACACCAAATACTTGCCATAACAACTTCCCAGTGTTTGTTCTGCCTTGGAAAATCCTGGAAAGGGAAGGTTACACATTTGGTGATATAAAAACCATTCTACTATCAACCGGGAGCATTGATATCAAACGGTAAAAGAAAATCCTGGCCTTTGGATGCATATACAACCAAAACCTTATACCATGCCATAGCGAACAAGGCTCGACTTTCGAACACATACAATCTTCCATAGGAAGCCAACACTGAAAATTGGCGAATTTGTTACGAAATTATGAAAAAAGCAGGGAAATTAGTTTTAAAGGTTGCTATTGTTCTTGAAATATATCAATGACAGCATTGAAAACACATACCTTCTGGCATAGGTAGCCCCGACTTCCGAGCAACCGGCATGCTATTTGTCGAGCACAAAAGAACTGGAACTTTTTGTCCGAGTCACCCAAAGTCTCATATTTAGCTCTGTGTTTTTTTATCCTCTTGGACTTTAAAATCCCCCCTAATTTTCACCGCAATAGACCTTAAGTGAGAAAATGCAACCACAGGCTACTACTAAATGGCATAATTATATAATTAATCTATGACATCCATGAAACTTGCAAAATATACATTGTCTTCTAGATACAATAACATCTACGATCCAAATACTGTGAAATCCTAGTTTTATATTTCTCGAAACATACTCCGATCAATTTTCCACCATTTCAGAGACATAAACAATGAAGTAGCAAAAGAATAAAATTTTCCTTTACATCATCAGAAATAAATAAATCAAAAGTAAACACCAAAGCAAACATATATGTATGTATGTATAGATGAATTGTGAACCTGTAATTTGCCACCATTGCCGCCAAAAACCGTTGAGGCATCAATATTACTCTCCAAAAGCTGCAAATCCTGAATGACGGCGTTTACCATTGGTGGTACTGGCGATACGCAGCCCTATCCTTGCCACTCCTCCAACGTGATGGCGCCAACGCAATCAGTGCCACTTAATTCGGTTTCTCTTGGAGAAGAACGAGAAGCGGAGCTCATGATTAACCATTAAGCCTTCAGGGGTCGATACTTTACATGGGTTTTGGGTGAGAATTTGAGAGACGGTGAGAACTGCATTGTTTATATACGAAAATAGGTCGAATTAAATGAATATTCCATTTTCGGGAATTATCTTAAAAAAAACCATTAAAGATTATGTAAAAAATATCCCTTTTAGCCTAAGTTAAATTTGTGTTTAGCAAAAGTGAATTTTTTTTTAAAAAAAATGATAAATTAAAATTTTTTTTACATACCCACTTAATACGAAACTCACATTTAGTCAAAAGTGAATTCAAAATTAACTTTTCGCTAAACTGAAGTTTTATCCTGCGTAAGTTGAAACTTAAAAGTTTTTTTACACAATTTTTAATAGGGATAATTTTTCTAGATGATTCTCGGAAAGAAAATATTCATTTAATTTTACCACCAAAATATATCCCAAAACGAATGGGTTAAATATAACATATAATTGAATGTTAATAATCTCTATAGCATGTGATTAAAAACTCTCAATTGATACATTTCATCTCTCTTAAATTATACTTCAATACTCATTTTGAACAAATTTTATTCCCCTCTCAATTAAGTAAGAATTGTTAGAAAAACAGATAATAACATATAGAAAAATTCTAAAACGGGCGACACACACAGCTGAACACCACTAACGCAATATACCGCTGAACACCATTAATTTTTTAGTAACTTTTAACTAATTATTAAAAATTTCAATGGCTCACCATAAAATCAACTATATTTTAAAAATAAAATTAGAAAAAATTATTCCATGAATTATTCTCACAATCTTATCTATAATTTTACCCAATTAAATAAACTCACATCGTCTTTCTTTTTTCCACATCCTATATACACTTAGATCAGTCCTAACCCATCGCGTAAAAAAAACACCACCTAATGTAAGAGTGAATGTCTCTTGTTTGGTATATGTTCCAGAAATCCATGATTTTGTTTATGTCGTGGTACCTCTTGTTTACAGTAAGATAGTTCAAATTTTATTTTTACGGTAAAAGTCAAACCCTAATTTTTTGTTAGGTGCATTGTTTATGAGATTTAAGGAAGAAGATGGTGGCTTGAAATATTTAATCCAAGTGTATAAACGACGTAGAAAAAAAGATTGTGTGAGTTTATTTAATTGGGTAGAATCATAAATGAGATTGTGAGAGTGGTTCATAGAATAATTTTTTCTATTTTTATTTTAAAATATAATTGATTTTTTGTCGAGTCATTGAGGTTTTTAATAATTAGTTAAAGGATGAGTCTACTACGTGCGTTGAGCATCGCTGAACACCACTAACGCTGAACACCGTTGAACACTATTAAATTAATTAATAAAGATTAAAAATTTTAAGGACTCAACATACAGTTATAAATTATTTAAAATAAAATTTCAATTATTTTTTTATATATTTTATATTTTTAATTTTTTCAAATAATTAGATCAAATACCAACAATGACTCTCTGAACTCTCTCTTTTCTCAAATTAAAACCAAAGAAATGGCTCTCCGGAGCAAAAAAATGGCTCTCCGAACTCTCTCTTCAAATATGCTTGCGGCCTATTTCGGGTCTTTCGCTCTTCCTCAGACCTTCGCTTCCTTTTCAAACCCTCATCGGCCGTACGACTCAACCGATTTTCTACTGTCTCACGATTTTCTCAAACCCATTGTTTCCCCTTTTCTTTTGATTTTTGAATTTTATTCCTTGCCCTAAAATTACTTTAGTGTTGTCTTGAACTTGGAAATGTCAAGCTCTGATGGTGAACTTATGGAAAATCGTCGAGAACGAAGACCGGCTTTAGGTTCTAATTTGAGAAAAAAGATTTAGGGTTTTTAATTTAAGGATTGACTATGGTTAATGTTTGATTCAATTATTTGAAAAAATATAATATATATGAAAAAAATATTTTGATTAAAATTTTATTTTAAATAATTTATAATTATATGTTGAGTTCTTGAGATTTTTAATTTTTATTAATTAATTTAATGATGTTCAGCGGTATTCAACGGTGTTTGTCGAGTGTTATAGAATTTTCCTTAGCTAAAAGTTATTAAAAATTAATGATATTCAGCAGTATATTGCGTTAATGATTTTCAATGGTGTGTGGCGCACGTTCTAGACCCATCCTTACATATAATATGATAATCACTAATTTCTTTCTTAATAGTTTTCCTTTTCTTTTCCTTTCCCATTTGTAAATAATTGAGACTTTATCATTGGCCCAAAATTCACGGGCCATAATATGACCCAACCACTTCATTCTCGTTTAATCGAAAGTTCATAGAATTTTCTATCCAAAATTAATGACCCAATCAACAGCCGATCTATCGGTAAATCGAGTTTGAACAATAGAATTTTATTTTTGTTTATTTGTTTATTTTTGAATTTGTATTCATTAAAAAATTTAGAATTATATTTGTATTCGTAATGATTTATTTAAAATTACATGTGTTTTATATTCATTCATAAATAAATAGGATTTTATTTTTTGTTTATTTTTGAATTTGTGTTCATTAAAAAATTTAGAATTATATTTGTATTTGTAATCATTTATTTAAAATTTTATGTGTTTATGTTCATTCATTTAATGCTAACAAAAATTAAATGAACATGTTCATGAGTATATAACCGAACATATTTACGAACAATTAAAAATTTATTCGTGAACAACAAACAAACAAATAAATTAAATGAACATAATTCTTATTTATAGATATAAAATAACCAAGTATAAATATCAGTAATTATATTATGAATAAATATAAATATTTTAAAATATCTTTTATATGAAAAGTGCTCAATTTAAATGAGCCAATCCGTAAAAAAAAGAAACCGAATTCGAACTTGTGCGTTTATTAAATGAATATAAATTTTTTATTCATACTCAATTATTTAGCTTAATTAGTTGACATCAAAAGTAGTTCGTCGAATGAACTCCTTTCAATATTCAAGGTCATTCGCCTTATTATTTAATACAAATTTAAACACTATTAGTAACTATGACATATTTCAACCCCTGTAGTGCTGGAATAATTTTAATATAGGTTTAAGGGTTCAATATGCCTCTAAACTTTTATAAAAAAATCAATTAAGCCATTAATTTTTTTTTTGCACTCAATTAAGCCTTCAAACTCAAGAAAAAAAATAATTTGGCCTTTGACTAAAGTTGATAGTTAACTTTAACAGTTTTTTGACACATGTCGCAACATGATAATGACACTTATCATTTTTAGGATTTTTTAAATTTTAAAAAATATGTAAAAAAAGAAAAAATCTAAAAAAATAAAAATTATGGTAAATTCTAAAAATTATTTTAATATAATATATAATTATTTTTTAAAATTTGAAATTTATTTTAAAATAATAAATAGTAATTTTTCAAAAGAATAAAATATTTTAAAAAAATTACAAAATTAAAAATATTAAAACATATTATTATATAATTATAAAAAATAATTTTCAAAATAAATTTTATTGTTTTATATTTTATAAAAAATATTTTTTAATATTTTTAAAAAATCCTTCTAAATATACTTTTAAAATAATTTTTTTTTATATTTTTTTCAAATTATTTTTATACCTTTATAATAATATTTAATTTTTTATTTTCAATATTTTAACTTTTTATATATTTTAATATTTTGAAAATTATTATTTTTAAATAAATTTTGAACTTAAAAGAATATTTTTTATATTTTAAAAATATATTTTAGAATTTTCCAGAAAATTTGAAAAAAAAAGATTTTCTGCTTTTTAGATATTTTTTTAAATTTAAAAATTTAAAAATTCTTAGAAATGACAAGTGGCACTATCCTATTGCAACACATGTCGAAATAAATTTAAAAAAACTGTTAACGTTAGTTGGGTAAAAATAAATAAAGGCTTAACTGATTTTTTGCATAAGTTTAAGGGCTTATTGAACCTTTAAGCCTTTAATATTTTAATATATGAATTGTGTGTTTTGTTTTTTCAATTCCATCGATTAGATTAAGAAATGTATTATATCTTTAATTGATATTTAAAAATAAATGAATGAGACATGTGAATGCTTCTTAATTTCGTTTGTGAAATTAGAAAGAAGGAAAGAAAAAAAAAACACACCATTAACGAGAAATTATATCATGTGTTATTTTCGTCACGTCATTCATGAGACTAACCAATAAAAAATACTCATCTTATTATTTTTTCATGTCATATTTTTACCAATTGAATCTTTACTTGGTAAAAACTATTTTTAAAATTAATTTACTATAAATATGAGAGAATATCCACTTGGTAAAAAATATGGCATGAAAAAATAATGAGATGAGTAGTTTTTATAGGTTTGTCCCATAGATGGCGTGGTGTGAATGACCAATGATATAATTTATCTATCATTAACGTATCATATAATAATATTTTAATATATTGTAGTAGGTAAATTTATATTTATATATATATATATATATACTACTCTTCAATTATATGGATAATTTCAGTCAAAAGTTGATTTTCTAGATTGCCTACACTACTCTAAGCTCCCGGCGTTGGCCATCAAACACACCGGTCCATGTACTTCTCTACATTCTGCAATTTCAACCCCAATAACAAAATCAAATGGTTTTGAATAAAAAAAAAACAAAGGGTGGTTTTAGGGTAAACTACGCATAATGTTACTTGATAATAAGATTCGCAATAAATAAGTCATTGTTCTTTTTATAAGTAAAAAATACATTATTTAATTAAAATATTATTATAAATAGGTAACCTCGTCGATAAAATTAAAATTAAAATTAATGTTTAATATGGTTTGATATAATAATATTTTTAATCTCAAGACGTAGAGATCCTATTAATTTTGTCCTAATTTAAAATAATTTAATAAATTTAACACTTTATATTAAAAAAATTATTATTTTTTTACAATAATATTAAAGTAAGCGAGTCCATCATATCAATGTAACGACAAAGATTTTGAAATCTGATGATCGGTTTAACCTGAGCATGTGGGCTTGAGCGTTGGGCCGAGATCTTGGAGCCTTAATGAGCTTTCTTCTTATTGTTGGGCTTGTATGTGACATTTAGGTAAAATGCTTTAAAATTCAAAAGAAAGGCTAATTTTATTTATTTTTCTGCAAAACGAATAGAAGAGTGACCTCACTCCTATCTCTTTTCTTCTCTCATCTCTCTTCTCCATCTTGACTTAAGGAATCAAAGCAAGGTTCAATATTTGTTTTCCTTTGTTGAATTTCGGAATCAGAGTTTGGGATAAATTGTTTAGCATACAAGGATTTACTAATAATTTTTCTAATAATTTTTTAATCATATTTTATTTAATTATATTTTATTTTATTACTATAAAAATATTTTTCTAATAATTATATTTTTATTTTATTGTTTAATAATTATTTGTTTATTTTTTTGTTCCTCTCTCGATTTGCAGGGCTTTGCCCTGACTATTATGGACCGATCCGCGTCGCACACTTGACTTTGGTAGGTGAGCCTCCCAACAAGGATTTTTTTTTTTACATAAATAAGGCCTCGAACTTGATACATTGTTAAGCAATATCAAGTTGCTTACCACTTGACCAATCCCGCTGGTATTATTTATTTTTTTGTTTTTTATTTTTGAAAACTAAACACCAAACACATTTTTACTATTTTAATATTTTAAAATAAGTTTTCATTTCTATTAACCAAATGTGTTTTCTAATTTTTTTAAAAACCGAAAATGAAAATCATTTTCCGAAAATAAAAATAGAAAATATTTTCTAGAACCAAACGAATCGTAAATTTGTAGGACTCGTAAAATTCATAAACTCAAAGCTCGACTCGAATTTCATAAACTCGAATCGAAAAAAGTTTAAAAAAAGTTTGAATCGTAAAATAGGCCTCGAAAACTCAGCTAACTCTTATTTTTACTCGATTTGATCGAATACCCAGCTATTCAGAAATTCGGAAAACCATTGGCTTCAATTTGCCCATGCTTCCATCGAGTACTGTTCTATATAAATCTTTTAAACGTTGTAATAACAATCATACCAACTATTCAGTCGGCACTGATTAACTTTTTAACCACGATTTAATCTGGTTAATTCTATTGGGGTTTATATGAAGAAAAAGATGCAATTATTTTCATAAAACTAATCAAAAATTAAATGTATTAGAAATTGTAAACAAAATGTCAATTAAATTAGCCAGCAACTTAAATCAAGCATTTGGATTTTGTGTTCAATTCAAAGTTTTGAACGGGACAAAGGTTAGGTAGGGAGAAAAATCTAAGAAATGGGGCAGTGTTTAGGTAGATAAGGAAAGGCATAGGGGTCTTCGTAGCAAAAACGAAGATTAGACTTTGTTGTTTTCCTAACCCTTTTGTTTAATAATTAATCATCTTCGAACCTAACAACTGATTTTAGTAGAAAAGAGAATGATGTTCATCCTATGTAACCTGGGTTCGAACATATGCGTGTAAGATCTATACGTGTCGTTAAATGATTAAGAAAAAGTATGGACAAACTACAATATAATCACACCAGTATATTAAAAAAGATAATTAATCATCCTCAAATTATGAATTAATTTAAGGGCCGTGTAATAGTTTTTGATGAGTCGAGCCTAAGGACGGAACTAAAAATCCAACTCAAATTACTTTGAAGTGCTTGGTCGAGCCAACAGATTCATCTCGATAGAATTTTGTATAATAATTTTGTATTTCAGTTGTTTAGAGGAGAATTTTTTACACTGAAATTTACTTTGACGTGGAATTTTAATATTTAATTAGATTATCAATTAGTTTTGGTCTGATTATTATTTTAATTTTTATTAACATTATATTACTCATTCAACCTTCGACAACTTATCTCCTTCCCCATTATTAAAAAAACCCAAATACCAAATTAAGGGGAAAAAGCCAAATTCAAAAGTCAATTGGTATATTTTTTTTTTCAAATAATATAACTATTTAAAATAATCTGAAAAGAGAAAAAATAATTTTAAAGACTTTTTTATATTATTTAAACTTCAAATTAACAATATCATATGATTGATTATTAATTTTACAATTTCTATGTTATAGATAATATGAATTCATGCCATCTGCAGTTTTTTTATTAATTAGTTGGGTAAATTTATGGTTTTATCTTGGTGAAGTCTACTTAGAGGGTATCAAAATATTTTGGGTCACGATCGAACATATAATAATGTATTAAAAAAAACTACCAACGTTACGTTTAGTAGAAATGTTATTTATTCCCTATGTTTTAGTATATGAGTTTATAATAAATCGATTTTACTCGATAATTTTAAATCATAAAAGAAACAATAAATATTACTACTTATTTTGTAAACTCAACAAGCGGTCATAGTAGAAAAGCAGATGATGTTCATCCAAAGAAATTTGGGTTCAAATCATTTTGTCTGTAAAATGTGTGCATTGTCAAAGGGTTAAAAAATATTAATTATTTTGTCGTTTAAAAAATATTACTATTTATTATGAATATTTATCATTTTTAATTAAAATTTTACTCACCCTTTTAATTTTAACTTTAAATTTATACTAATTCTTATATATTATGACAAGCTGTTTTAAAATTCATATAATAATTAAAATTTTCTTGGGATAATATATGTATAACCAAATATTACATAAAAACATTAAATTGCATAGTGTATACAAAATAAATAAGCCGACAAGCCTTTATATGTTGTCAATATTTTTTAATCGTCATTACAATATAATATTTGTTTATATATATTTTTAACCCTTTAAAAAATATATATACTTTATAAATAAAATTTGTTCGAACTTAAATATCCTAGAATAAATACTATTATTTTTTCCACTATAACCACGCGTTGAGTTTAATATGTTCGCCTTATCTAAAATTATCAACAAAAAATAATAATTTCGATGTCCTTTGATTTCTCCGCATCCATTTCGGCAAAAATATTTTCCTTCGTAAAAATCACACTATTTGGCACCATTCAAAAGACATCAACAAATGTAACATTCTCAGCACAACTACTTCATTTCTTGTGTGGTTCAACGCACAGTTACTTTCGTTAAAGTTAATAGCAAAATGAGAAGAAATATTTATTTGTCTAGAATAGAAGAAAAAATCTTGGGCGGAATATGCATCTCTATTTTTTCGAAAAAAAATTAAAATTAAAATTTAATTTATAAAAAAAAATTATTTTATATATTCAAATAAAAATAAAAAATGTATTAAAATTTTAGATTTTTATTTTTAAAATTTTAGATCCGCCATTCTAAAAAAACTAATGGGGTTGAAAAGTAAATACCCTTTTCAAGCAAAGTTGCCTCGTACGAACTCTTTTTTTTAAAGAAAAAATTAATTTTTTTATGTTCCCTACCGAATGAAAAATGATAACTAAAGGTTGGGTCGGTGGATGGCCTCCAAGTATAAATTAGCATACAACTTCCCTTTAGAGACAATTTAGTGGACCCTCATTTACACGTGTATCTCGTGTATTAAAAAAAATGATGTAGAGTTTTATTATATGGATGAATTTAAAAAAAATTTAAATTTTATATTTATAGACCATTAGATTATGATAAATGGATCAATGACTAACACTAAAAATAAAGAGTTTTTTATGAAAAAAAATAATTTATATCATTTATTTGTTTTCTTTTAGTAGTCAAAAAAATTAAAATTAAATAAATTTTATATGATATAATAAGTCTTAATCTAAAAGAAAATATACAAATATAAAATGATAATCGGTGGGTGATGAATCTAACAAAAAACCAATTATCATACTCGAAAATTGTATTTCGTAAATAGCGGTGAGTAGAATCATATCTACAGTGAGCAGAGTTTTAGGCTCCGTTCGACAAAATTTTTCTATTTAGTCTTTTAAAAAAATTCATCGAACGAGTTATTTTTTACACCTCTTCATCTAGTTTTTACGCATAATTTATTCTCAATCGTTGCGTTTGGAAAAGTCAGAAATTTTAACTTCTCCACAAACACGATTTCTCTACCTAAACCATGATTTAATCAATCCTGCCGAACGAAGCCTTAAACAAGTGAAATAGATATCACGATGGTCTTGAACCATTCACACCAGTCTCGTCGACATGCACCCTTTCGATCCATCTATAGTTGACATCTACAAACAGTGATAACAAAGAGTGTAAAATAAGATTTAACCTTACTGTTAGAAAAAATATCATCCATTCGAGACCTCATCCTTATCTTTTTAATTATTTAAACCCTAAAATGATAAAATTCTTTAATTTATTTAAATAATTATAAATATGTTGATACACATTAAAAGGCCAAATACATGTAGATGTCAACTTTATATATGATTATTAATTACGTATGATATTTGACCACATGCAAAACGATATATAGTGAATTAAAATAAAGAGAGAGAGAGAGAAAGGATAATTATTGATTATAAAGAACAAGTGCCACGCAAGAAAGCTGGAATCGTTGGGCCATCAACTCACCGAGTCACCGTACGACAATTGCAAAGTCTTTTTTAATTTGTGTTTAATCCACATCGTCCCCTAATTATTTACTTAACAAACATTAATCGTAATTTTATTAGGATTTGCCTCCATATTTATATAATCCAGAACTCTCGTTTCTCTCTTGCGTTCATTACTGTTCGAAGCCTTTAAAAATCTCTTATTCCTTTTCAACTCAACAATTCAACCTCCCTTTCTAGTTCTGGGTTTCTTTGAAAGAAGAGTTTAGCAGATTATACAACAGCTCTCCATTGATCAAATTACACGTAAAAGAAACTTGTCAACCAACTGGTATGCTTTTATTCTCTGGGATGGATTTTGTTTTCAAGTTTGGATTTTGGGATTTTGTAGTGTTTTAAGTTGAATTTCTTTGATCATAGTTTAATAACTTTTTTAGAGATTTCAAGTTTCAAAACCCTTCACTGCTTAGCTTCTCTTTCCTTTGGAGGGAGGGGCAGAACTTGGACTGTTGGGGCTTTGAAAACTGAGTTTTTCTGAATTTAAGTTTTCTTTGAAATCATCACCCGATTCAAAAAGTAGATAAATAAAGCTGGTGTTGGGACCATGTAGATTGTAGAACTCTGGTCCTCATGGATCTAGGATCTAGCTTCATGCTTTTAACAATCTGGCATTAGTTTTTTTTATTGTATTTGTTTTGATTCAAACTTATTCATTCTTAGGCAACCAAATAAAGAAATTCCACAAACCCAGAACCAATCTGATTTGCTGGATGATTTAGCATGTTTTCTGCATTAAGATATGCATTCAGGGTTGTCAATTTTATATGATATGGTTAGCTGTGGTGGTTTTGAAAATATATAAATGTTATTTTCTTTACAATATGTATGTATAGGAAAATTGTGTAGGGTTTGGTGCCCCACCTTTGGAAGTTAAGTATTCATGTAAATTTAAAGAGGTTGTGTTGAGCACATAAAGATTTGTTACCATTTGTTGAATTGAGTAACAAAGTTGCCTTCATGCATAATCTTATGCCATAGTTTTTCTTGAGGATTTGGTGTTGCAATTAAGATTTTCATGATTCTAATCTGGTATTTCTTTTTTTTTTTTCCAGATTTGGGCAGTAGATGGCCATTGAACAGTATATTGAAGATGCTAATGACCCTTTAAGTGGAGGAGGAAAAAATTCCTTAGAGAAGTGGGAGAAATCATCGAATTCAATCACGGGTTCGGATGAGGATCCCTCCTCCGGTTTCGACTGCAACATCTGCCTGGAGTCGGTGCAAGATCCGGTGGTTACTCTATGTGGTCACCTGTATTGTTGGCCCTGCATTTACAAATGGCTTCATTTTCAGACCATCTCCTCGGAAAGCCTAGACCAGAGGCAGCAGCAATGTCCTGTTTGCAAAGCTGAAGTTTCACAAACCACACTGATCCCCCTTTACGGACGGGGCCTAACAACTAACGCATCAACGGGCAATACTCCGAAGAGACCTCTTGGTCCTACTTGTTGCGATGGCATGATAAGGTCACCTAATAGTACCGATGGTCTACAGTTTCCGCAGTCATTACATGATTTACATCACCATGGTTATTCATATCAACCAGAAATCTACTACAATCAACAGGGCGGTTATCCTGATTCATCGATGCTTAGTCCTGGTGGCACGATGATAAGTGTACCAGATCCAGTGACTCGAATGTTGGGTGAGATGGTATACACAAGGGTATTCGGGAACTCAATGACGGATTTATACACATATCCGAACTCGTACAATCTTGCTGGGAGCACCAGTCGTAGGATCAGAAGGCAATTAATGCAAGCCGACAAGTCTCTAAGCAGAATAAGTTTTTTCCTCTGCTGCTGCATATTCTTCTGTCTTCTTCTGTTCTGATTTTTGGTAGTTATCTGCTTCCACCGGGAAACAAATATACCTGCATAGGGGACCAAAAGTATACAAAGTACAACCGGATGTAGTAATAATACAGTATGAGATGTTGTCATCTCCTATGCTACTTAAAACAATTAGCATTTATGTAATTGTAAGTTATGTAAAATTAAATAATGGTTAATATGACGTTAGTTACTTCATTTTCAGTTTGCTGTGTTTTGCATTATTAAAATTAAATATATAAAGTTAATGGAGTTAGATGCTAATGCTAATGCTAATGGTATAGGTTTACATTTGTAGACTACTGATAAACTACCAAGAAAGAGAGGTCCATTGGTCGTTTAATCAAATCTGAACTACAAAAATGAGATGAAATAAGTTTTGTTTTCTACATTTAATCCAAAGTTTATCAGTAGATTTTATAACCTAAACTTTTACTATTTGAGTGACTACACAAATTCTAATTCAATTGATAAGAATTTGTGTAGGAATTCACCTCATTTTAATGGCATCCTACGAGCCTCACGGTAGAACTACCGAATAAAACAGAGGTTGAAGTTTGGACATTAAGTGTATTCAAAATGGATTCATGGTGACGCAATTGGAATAAGGAGAAAATCCCATCTATAACCTTGATACGCAAAACAAAACCTTCTCTTCCAAAACAAATTTCAATGAAAACTAAGGTTAGATCGGGTGTTTTGAATTTTTCAAACTAAGGTTAGATCATATAACACAGTTTTTTTTTTTTTTATCTTTTTATAATCTTCATATAACAGATATAGGAAATAAAGCAAAACATAAGCAATGACCATGATATCAAAATCAAACAATAAGACATTCAAACAACATTGAAGATCGAAAGAACAGCCCACAAGGAATAGAAAAAACAGGATCGAATTCTCCAAAATTTAAAGAAGAGAAACCGAGATCTCTCTACATGGGGAAAAAATGAAGCTACAATAATAAGGAAAAGAGGAATAAACAAGAGATAGGTTTCGAAATGTAGATGGAAATGATCAGCCTCTGATGTGCTTGACTTTGTTCCAGCCTTTCTTGCACGACTCTCCCACGATCTTCACGCCCTTCTTGAAGAAAACCTTGAGCTCCTTCGCTCTCTCCTTTACTTGCTGCTCGAACCCAGCCATTGAATCAAAACGTAATAATAAAAAAAGAAGCTTAGGGAAATTTTGAGTTTCGGTTGCTGCGTTGGGGAAGACGAGTGCTGTAACTGGGAAGGAAGCTCCGAGGGTTGTTTTAAAAGCAGGGGGGATGTGAGCTGTGGCCTCGTGGGATCCAACGCATCAAGAGACACGTGGCGGAGATCTGATGGGTGACGAACACGTTTATTGCGGGCTAAGCATGGAAGTTAAAAAGATACGTGGATGTTTGATTGTGCACCCCCCCCCCCGGGTTATTTGATGGTCCCCACTAACTCCACAACTTTAAAATTTTAAAGAAAAAAAAAACTAGAACGGAAAGTGGTTACCAGAGTGAAGAGTATTTTCAACTTAGGAAGTAAACTTCTCGGACCCCACATTATAAAGAATAGAAATCATCTGTATCTTAGGTGCCCTATAATATTAGATTTAGGGTTTATATTTATGATTATTGTTTAGATTATAGTTTAAGAAATTAGGGGTATAATATATTTTTTAGAGTTTGAACTTTAAAATTTATAATTTAATTTTTTAGTGTTGGTATATGAAAAGGGCAAAAAAAATAGAGGGTTTTGATTCGATTATAAATTACCTTCGTGAGAGTGAAGAGTACTTTTCAACATAAAGGCATTGCTCTTCTTTGGAGATTTAGGTTCAAACAGTTTATTTGCAAGGTATGTATACATTTGCAAAAGGATTAAGAATAAGGAACAAATATTACAATGTAATTACACCGGAATATTACCCACGACCTAAAAAAATATGAAAGAATAAATATGAATAACTTGACCAACCGATCGAATGTACTTGCTCAAAACCAACGAATAATTGATAATGTGAATGTGGAATTTATATCATATATATTTGATAAAAATAATAATTCACACAACGTACGATCTAATGTTTATACAAATTTAAAAGGGTCCCATTCCCTCGGAATAACTGGCTTTGCCTTTATTGAGCACAGCACTAGAAATCAAACCGTTGGCACAACATGTACAGCTCATTTGTATATAAGAAAAAGGATTCACCAGGTGGACTTAGCTAAAAGGCTCCAAATTCTCGATTGGCTTATTATTTACAAACATGGTTTGATTTTGGACTTTGCTCAATTGTTAATGTAATTGCTAAAGCTAGAGTTGGGTCTGCAACAAGCTCCAACACTCTAAACCCTAAATTTAATAAATTTATATAAATTTTAATTTACATATTTTGTGTATCAAAGTGTCTCTTTACAATATCAGAGTTCAAAACTCATATAATATTAATATAATCGGGTCAGGAGGGGCTAGGCTAGAATCAAATTATTTTTCTCTAAGATTCAGCTTGAATTCAAAAATAAATCCAACATCTGAACCCAATAAGTGATTCCAGTAGAAAAACGGATGTTCATTCTAGAAGAACCGGGTTCAATCGTTTGTCTGTAAGGTCTGTGTCATTGTCAAAGGGTTAAACATATATCTATGAACATATGCTATCTTGTAATAACCTTTAGACTATTAAAAAAATAAATTCTACATTTTGCTCGACGGGTTCAATCGCTTTGTCTGCAAAATATGTGCCCATTGTCAAATGGTTAAGAATATCTATAAACAAATACTATCTTGCAACCACCCTTAGACTATTCAAAAAAATAAATTCAACATTTTGCTTGATTATTTTTCGAATCTCATACTTTGTTTAAATCATCTCATATTTTTATGGATCTTTGGGCCTAAACATAGAGAAATAGTCGGGCACTGGAATAGGTTATATATATTAGATATACGTGAATTTATTCAAATTTAAAATAAAATTAAACTATTACTTTATAATTGAATTAAAACGCTAAAATAATAGTGCAATGTTATTGTTATGGAAATGTAATAGTCAGGCAACCCATGATTAAGTTTTGGTATAATTAAAAAGGGGAGAATTTATTTAAATATTACTCTCAAGTTTTTTCCTTATAAATATGGCACAAGTTAAATTATTTCCACAAATGTTATGATTGTTACAGTAAATATAAAGGTGACACCATTTTTACACCGTCTTTCATCAATGATTTAATTTTTTGGACAATAAAAAATTCAAAGTCATAATCATTTAGTTCTGTCTTCAAACAGTAGAAGAATAAAGTAAAAATTATCTCCATTACTTGGACTATTTAAACACGGAATGTATAGCCAGGCCTAGCGGGCAACAAGGGCGTTCGCTCAGGGCCCACCGTTCAAGGAGGTTACACGTTTTTAATTTTATTTAAATTGTATTTATTTTTAATGATTTAATTTTTTAATACTTGTTATTAGGTGTTCAATTTTTTCAATATTTGTTGGTAAATTTTACTTTTTTTCTCAATATTTGTTATTAGGAGCCTATTTTTAAATTTTAACTTTCTCTAATACTTGTTATTAGGGGCTCAATTTTTCAATACATTTTATTACAGACCTACTCTTAAAATTATTATTTTTTCATTACTTGCTATTAAGGAAAAATATTTAAATAACAGTATGCAACCGCAACAACGATCATTACATGACGATAGCGATAGTGGCAGAGCCAGGATTTTCATATAGTGGGGTCATGAGTGAAGTATGAGGTATTGAGGATTTCTATATCACTGGAATAAGTATTGTTGACCCCATATCTCAACAAATTAAGTGAGGTCAAATCTAATATTTCTCATGAAAAAAATCTATATTACCTCCTTGAAAATCTCATACCCCAACAAATTAAGTGGGGTCAATTGCAGCCTCAATTTATATGCTATATCTGCCCATAGGTAGCGGCACCATCTGAAGCCGCGATACCCGCAACTGTTATGTCCACAATAACGTATATTATTAAGAGATTTTACAATTGCGATACTCGCAGTGACCGAAATAGCATCTATAATATCCACAACCATAATAAAATTTAACATGACTATAAATACGACCACAATCGTAATTTAAATTTTTAATTTAGGGCTATTTTTTATATTCGCCATGGGCCACCAAAAGCTCAGGATCGGCCCTGTGTATAGTTATCGACTTCAATTTTTTTATTTGAAAAAAATATAAATACTGTTTAGGCGGTAGAAAATTGTATCATCTTCACTTTCACTGTAGCAATTATAATATTTATAAAAATAATCTGACTTGTGTTATATTTGTTGAAAAAATTGAAAACAATATTTCTATAAATTCTCCTATAAAAAAGTGCCAATAAGTTCAGGTTGGCCATCGAGTCATGAACAGTTCTTTTGGTGTTTGTGCAATATTTTCATGTGGTCTAATTTCAAGTGATTCAAAAGTTAAGAGAATACGTTTTCCCCCCCCTTTCTTTAGCAGCCATAACCGTTCTTTCATTTTCATCTTTGCATAACCAATAACAGTATTAATTTTAATGCAAGTTAGCGATTGTGGATAATTTTTTTTCTCTTTTGTTTTATTCTTTGTATTTTAATTTTTAAATTTAATGACTATATTCTTATGACACGTTTTCTTTATCTTTTATTATGTTTTCTTTGACTTTTGGCACGTTTTTTTTCTTAATCAATTGGCTGATTATTTTTTTCATTTGATTTTTTTATCATGGTTGAATTTGACGTCGCCATGAATGATCAAGATGACACTCTTTTTATTATCCCGATGATCTCTATATTTTGGACCCTAAAACTAGATTTGAATACGAGTTCACAGTCACCGCTCTTGTTCGTGATTGAGTTGTGGTAATGACTTTGTTGTCAACGTGCCTTATTGTAATATGCATTTAATGTTTTTTTTACCATTTATCGTCGAGCTTTAGTAGTGTTTGTAACTATTTTGTTTTGACTTTTTGAGATAGGGTTTTAACCTTTTCTTTGTATAATCTTATTTATGATTTAGAGATGTTAATTTTTGTGTGTTTTTATTTATTAAAATATATCCGAATTAAACTTATTTAACTAAATTATAAGCTCTCATTACATTTTTAGATATTTTTATCTTTCAATAAAGCTAACGTACTCGTATTAAAAAATAAGAAAATAGATTGTATGTAAAAATAAAGTGACGCACTCATGGAAGTTTAATCAGAAATCAAATCTTTAAATTTGTTGGTTTCATAATTAAATTAAATATATTTGGCCGGTTGGTCAAGCTGCTCATCATTATTCCCTTATATTTTTTTAGGTCATGGGTTCTAGACCCATTAGCAATACCTCCTTCATTCTCCTTCCCTTTTTCTCTAGGTAAAAAAAGATTAAAATTAGAATTTGTTTAAAAAAATCAAAGCAATAATCACATTCATTTGTTCATTTTTTTTATCAAACACATTCATTGGTTCTTTATAGGGGTGTAAACGAGTCGAGTCGAGCTGGAGTAGTGCTGATCTCGACTCAAATCGTTAAGAATTCGACTCGAGTTCGAGCTTGAGTAGTTTTTAACGAGTCTAAATAATCTGAGCTCGACTCGGCTCCTTAAGAATTCAAGTCGAGTTCGAGCTTGAGTCGAGTTCAATCAAGTTGAGTGTTGAATGAGTCGGACTCGTGTAGCTCGCAATCTATCTCGTCTCATTTAAAGCCCTATTAGGAAAAAAATTATACACAAGTTGTGTAAACTAAAGTTTATACAAGCTTGTTAATTTTAAGATTTATAGGTTTAGGTTGTTGGGTTTAAGATTTAGGATTTAAATTTTCGGGTTTATGACATATGTTTATGTTTTATGTTTTAGGAATTTAAATTTTAAATTAAAAAATAAAAAATTTAGTATATTATATTGAGTAGCTCGCGAGCTTTTCGAGTCGGATATCAAGTAGTTCGACTCGACTCGTTAAGAATTCGAACCGAATTTAATCGAATCGAGTGTTAACCGAGTAAAACTCAATAGCTCGTGATTTGTCTCGTCTCATTTACAGCCCTAGTTCTTCAACAACTATATCTACATATAACTTTAATTCAGATAAATATAAGTGTTTACAAATCGTCAAAAAGCAGTGGCATGTGCTAAACAACTCATATGTGACCAAATCTTATACAACCAATAACACCCTACTACCACCACTATCAATTCTCATACAGCTCGTAAACATAATATAAAGCTACAATCTTAAACCAAGCTTTTATTTGAGCTTTTGCCTTCTTGGAATGGCTGTACTTTTCCTTTTTCAAAAGAATTATTTATTCTCCATGTTATAATTATTCGTATAGAACATGATCGGTAAAAGTTGAGTTCTCGCGATTTTGAATGTCCAGGTTAATTTATGTGTGGGTTTAGATATATTTTGGATCTAATTTCAACCTAAAACATATATAAATTATTATTCGGAATTGTTTTATATTTTATAATTAGTTTATATAAAAACAATCAACCAATAATCCAACTCAAATGAAATTGATATATTTCATCCAGATGACCCAAGTTTAAACACTATGTGTGTATGGTGTATATATTATTAAATGCTAAAAAAAATAAACAAATACTAACTTATAATCACACCAATATATTCAAAAAAAATTATTCCGGATTTCACCGCTCAAATCGTGCATGTCTATTGTGAATACCCCACCCTTTATTCTTTAAATAAGAATATTAGACTATAAAAAAAGAATATTAGTTTTTTCATAATATTTTTTTAAAATAAAATATTAGTTGATTGATGTGGAAGATACCATAGGCATAGGATACATTAAAATAATGAAAGCCAAATAAGCTGAATGGGTTCACATTATCATCACATGGTATCTTCCTCAACGGTATCTGCTTTTAACAACCAAATCAACATTTTTAATTAAAGTTTAATTGAAAATTAATGACATCATTAATATAATAATATTATTTAACTACCAAAACAAACATTTTTTTTATTAAAGAATAATTTTTATATATCGTGCATGTTTATGTTGTATAATAATTATTGAAGGAAGAATGAAGATAGCAGAATGTAGAGCATTATTCGATAGAGTTTAATTTAATTGATATTATTTCTAATGTAATTAATATATAAAAAGACGTTAGATCGAACATGCTTAAATATTCTACGTTTTTTTATTTAAATGTGAAAAATAGTTTAAATAGTGTAGGCAATGAATAAAAAACAGAACATAGAAAATTAAAAACACAACTTTTTTCTGACCATCAACACCATTTCACGTGCTATTTGGTTAAAAAGGATTTAATAACAAAGTTTTTGTCTTTCTTTTTGTTCATTTACTTTCTTTTTCTTCCCTTTTCCTTAATAATCGTATGCAAATTGCATTTATTTTATAAATTACAGCAATATTTTATCACGCCTGAGAAGAGGCGGGGTCATTAATCCCACATCGGAAAGGAAAATGGAGGTCTTGGGATATAAATACGGTGGCGCTACACATCCTATTAGACATGTCTTTTGGGAAGAGGGCAATGGCCCCGTGACAAGTGGTATCAGAGTGACCATTTGACTGCCTGATTTCACGTCGAGCGCCCATTAGTAGGGTAGGCAGGGTGGACAAGCTCGTGACGAGGGCGTCACGAGGTTGAGTGGGAGAGAAATGTCACGCCTGAAAAGAGGCGGGGTCATTAATCCCACATCGGAAAGGAAAAGGGAGGTCTTGGGATATAAATACGGTGGCGCTACACATCTTATTAGACATGTCTTTTGGAAAGAGGGTAATGGCCCGTGACAATTTCTACTAATGATTCTAAAAGGAAATAATTAATATCAATGGCTTAAATTATGTTATACTAATTAGAATTTAAGCATAATCACATACAGGCAGTATTACTATTATATCCTCAATTAATATAGGCTGCATTTATACACAGTTTACATGTTTTTGCCCTTCAATAAATATAATTAAAAATGTCAAACTTTTAAACCTAAATTATTAAATTTGTCAAATTTTGGTTTTGATATCAAATTTGAGGTTGTCATGTTGAGGGATTCAAATAACAATCACGGTTGAACACAACAAGTAATCCTAATAGAAAAACTGATAATATTCATCGTAAGAGACCTGAGTTTAAATCACTTTGTTTACAAAGTGTGTACATTGTCAAAGGGTTAAGAATATGTATGAACAAATACTACATTATAATCACCTTTAGACTATTTAAAAAAATAATAATCACAGTTAATTATCTTAATTAAAATAGTAACATTTTTTTCTTTAAAAAAAATATCTTTTACTTTATTATGTTGACGCGGGTTCATTAATTTAAATAAATATTAATTTTGAGTATAGTAAGTGACATCAAAATTATATTTCTATTTTTTCTTTTTTTAAACTTGTAATTATAATCAATATACACATATGTACAATTATAATTAAAATCAATTATAACAATAAACAAAACAAAAAGTACAGTCAATAAATTTATATTACAAAAAACCAAAATAAATAAATAAATTTATATTACAATGATAAAAATTACTCATTATAAACACAAACAAAACAATTAATAATCAAAAGGCTTAAAGGTCAAATTGGTAGGGGTGTGCATTCGGTTAATTCGGTCGGTAGCCGAACCGAATTAACTGAAATTTTTAGAACTTTAACCGTTAATCGAACCGAATTAGCCTTAACCGAACCAAAATTATTTCGGTTAATTCGGTCGGTTTTTGAATTAACCGAAATTTGTTATAAAATTTTGGGTAAATTACAAATTTGGTCACTAAATTATGGTAAAATAACCTTTTTAGTCACTGAACTTTCATTTTATACTAATTTGATAAAAGTTTAATGAACATTTTATAATATATCAAAAAATTTAATGATCATTTTATAATTTTTAAAAGTTCAATGACCAAAAATAAATATATGTAATATATATAATATTTAATATATAATAATTTCGGTTAATTCGGTTAATTAACCAGTTTCGAATCAAATTAACTGATAACCGAATTTCCAAAAAAAGTTAACTGTTAACCGAACCTACCTAAAATTAACCGACCGAATTAACCGAAAAAATTTGGTTTGGTCGGTTAATTCGGTTAAAACCGAATAATGCACACCCCTACAAATTGGCCCTCAACAAAAAAATCAAAAAACTAATTAAGCACTTATAAAAAAATTTCACCCAATTTAGCCCTCAAATTCAAATTGCACCCAATTTAGCCCCATTGTTACGTTGATCGCGTTATCTGTTAATGCCCTCTATCAGTCAAAGATAGAATGATACATGGCACACTTTGGACGTGCCACATCATTAAAATCATTTTTTTTTTAAAATTCTAAAAACCTACAAAATTATTAAAAGTTTATAAAAACTCATAAAAATTGTAAAATTAAAATATTAAATATTAATTTAATTTAATTTTTTCTTATTTTCCTTTAACTTTTTTTTGTAAAAAACATAAATAATATTTAAAAAAACCCCCCAAAGTTTAATTTCTTTCAAAAAAGCCCCCTAAATCCCTAAATCAAGCATTATCACCGATTCAACCACCGGTCACTCCTCGTCGCAGGAAAACTCTTCCCATCTTCGTCGTCCTTACACCCATTCTCACCGTTCGACACTCCTTGCATCGCCCAACCCGTTCTCCCTCAATATTTCTTCTCACCAGTACCATCGTCTGCCATAGTGCCAACAACTTTCACTGTCGATTAAATTAATTTGGGGATTTGGGAATGTAGGGTTAGGGTTAGGAATTTGAAAATTTTGGGCATTTTGAATTTTTTTTGAAATTTTAGGTTTTATAATTAAAATTAGTCTTTTAAAAAATTATACAATTTTTAAATATTATTCTAGTATAAATATTTATATAGTTTTTAATAATTATTACATTTATTTGTATATTTTTTATAGTTTTGTACATAATTTTAATTTATAGCACATTTAAATATGTTTTTAGATTTTTCTAGAATTTTTTAAATAATTTTTTTATTTTTTATATTTTTAAATATTTTTTAGATTTTTAAATATTTTTTGTATTTTAAATATATTATTTTATAATTTTAAATATTTTTAAAATTTTTAAATGATTATTTATAGCTTTGATGATGTGACACATCTAGAGTGTGCCACGTGTCACTATCATAATAACTACTTTTGAGTTAACGGTCAACGTTACATAATGACTAAATTGATCGCAATTTGAATTTTGAGGACTGATTGATCATAATTTGAATTATGATGGCTCAATTGGGTGAATTTTTTTATAAGGGTTTAATTGGTTTTTTAATTTTTTGTTGAGGGTCAATTTGACCTTAAGCCTAATTAAAATATATTCATACTTAATCAATATAAATTTAAATAAATAAAATTTAATGAAATTTAAACTAAAACAAAATGTAGACTTAAAACTCACATACAAGAGTCAAAGCGATGCTAAAATCTTGACCTCTATCGATACCATTAGGGTTAAGCCAATTTTTATTTGAGAAAAAATAAAATTTTCAACTCGACTCAAAGTAAAAAAATTTGACTCATTTTTACTCTTCTAAAAAATTTAAATTATAAAATTAAACTCATCAATTCAACTAACTAATTTTCTTTTAACTTAACTCGATCTAATATACAATCAAGGCCTCATATCTATTAAATATATTATCTTCGTGAACAGGACGTACAACGGTGAGCTTGAAAACAAGGGAGAAAATTTGATGAGATATTCTTTTGTACGTATTTTATTGGCGAATCTAAGATGTGACTTCTTAATTTAATGTTAAAAAATAATAAATTTAAAATATTATAAAAAATATAATATTTTAGGTTCTGAGACAAATTTTTAATCTTGTTATGAAATTAAAAATTAAATTTTGAAACTTGTCGAAAAAGCATCAATATAAAATGCTATACATTTTTATATTATCTCATTTCGGTTGAATGTTATAATATTTTAGGTCTCGTATTTTATAATATTTTTATATTATAGAGAAATACGTGAAACTATCATATTAAATATATAAACTGTAATTATTGATTGGAAGCTGCTTTTGCCCACAAATCAATATTGCTTAATCCACTAAATTACCTGAAAATTCAGCGGAGAGAGCAATATCAGTTGTACTACCTAATTGTTTAAATAAACTTTCAAAATTTACAAAAAAATGGTTTAGCAGAACTAATTATTAAAACATATAATATATTTAATAATCGAAAACTAAGACAAAAAGTCCTTAAGGATTCTAACTTATCATCAAAATAAAATTTCGTTAACCTTACCTTACATCAAACATGATTAATATGAATTTTACTAAACATACATGAAATTAATTAATATACTATAAAATATAAAATTTATATTACTTAAATAAAATAATATATTTGCTATTCGATTAATTTTGTTACAGAAAAAAAATTAAAGAATTAATTTAATTTATGTGGTCAATCCCTCCATGAGAGCAGTTCAGCGGTCCACTAGTGGAACAGATAAGGTATTATTATTCCACAAACGGTGGACTTTTTCTTAGTTGATAGAGCCCACCAATAATTCAAAGAATTTCGCTAGCACATGTTGATAGGCTTGAGAAGCTTGACCCGAGACACAAATTAATTTATTTGATCTAAGATTTAATATATATCCGAACACGATGAATTAAAATTGACCTGAATTTAAAGCAAATTGAATTAAATAAGATCGAATTAAATTTTAGTTGAACTAAAAATCAACTTGAATTGAAAGTAACCGAAATAGAAAATAACCAAAAATTAAAAGCTACTCAAACCAAAAGCAACTAAAATCGAAAATCACCCAAACCAAAAGCAACTAGAATTTAATTTGGTCAAATATATATGTTTTATTCTCCTTTTGTATTATAATAATAACCACATTTAGTAATAATTTAATGGTTAATATCGTATTTTATCCTTTAAAAGACTATCTTCATATATTGACTCAAATCGCAAACCGATCGATCTAATCCAAAAATCAACTGATCTGATACATGATCTATCCCAAACATAGTATAGACACAGACTAAATCGAATTAGACTCAATCTGAATCGAACTTAAACCGAAAGCAACACGACCCGAAATGACCCATTACCACCTCTACATTTTGAAATGCCGATACGACACCATTTCTAAAACACCAATAATTACGTAACGACGGACCTTCTTGCACAATGCACATGGCCCTTTAAAGAAAAATAAAAAAATAAAAAAAATATTATTAACGGCAGTTTTCTAACTCCCGCTAGGATCACGCGGGATTAACGTCTAACGGTCATTGGACCCCACTCCCTCGAGGCCGCATAATAACATCTAGGTAAATGAATCCAAAACTAGTGGATCCATATTCATACCTATAAAATGACAAGTAAAATTATTTTATTATATTTTCCCTCTTATTAAAATTATTTTTATTCATTTATTTAAATTTTAATCAGAAATATTTTTAATTTTAAATAATTAAATTTTATAAAAAATACATATTTAAAAACTATTGGTTGAAGGTTTTTAAAATGTAATTTTTCAATTTTATTAATAATAAATTTTAAACAATAATATGTCAAAGTTGGAAAATTTTTAAAAATAATAATAAAAGAAAATTTAATGGGAAAAAGAATAATATAAATATATTTTTTATCACGTAAGTTTTAAAAATTACAAAATAGTCACTAAACTTTGAATCGATTGTGAAATTATCATTAAGTTTTTAAATGTTACAGAAAGGTCATTCACACTTATTGACCCATTACAAACAATCCTTATATTTATCAAAATTTAGAACTAGTAGGTATCATTTGGTAACCGAATTAAAAGTTTAATGACCATTTTTTAACTTTTGAAACTTTAGTGGTCAAAAATATCATTTCAGCTTATTTTAGTGACCATTAGTGAACTTTACCCTAATTTTCTCATGGTCAATTCATGGAATAATAATCATATATTTACATAAGTTAAGGTTATTAAATATCCTTAAAAAATTATTTTATTATGTTACCCTAGTTAAATATTTTTTTGATGAAAAAGACAATAATAACACGTGTCTTATTAAAAATCTTTTTAAATCTAAATAGAGAAAAAGAGTACACGTACTAATAAAATAAACAACATAATCCAACGAGAAACACTCGACCAGAAAAACAATGCACTAGGCAAACCGGAAAAACCGAAGAAACAAAACCATGAAAAACCACCCTAAGTAATACCATCCTCATGAAGACTAGAAAGACTCTCTGGCGGAAGAGTCTCGTAAAAAGCACCTTTTTAGAGCGAGCCGAGCAAGATCATCGACCAGCTTGTTGCCGTTTCTCGAAACATGCTGAAACATCACCTCTCGCAGCCTGCGAGACGCCTCCAAATATGAAGAATCACCTATCGTTCTCCTGACCGAAACACCTCCTTCTCAATTAGTCGAAGAGCATCCATGCTGTCTATTTCAACCACGAGCCGGCGACAACCAAGGTCCCATGCCATCTCCATACAAAGGTGAATGCCCCACAATTCTGCCTCAAGGATAGAGCCAGTACCAATAAATTTAGCGAAACCTCGAATTCATCGTCCCTCGTGACTCGGATGATACCTCCACAGGAAGTTGAGCATCGGCTGGTTTGCGCGAGCCATCGGTGTTCAATTTCAGCCCTCCCACTTGTGGGGCGCTCCAAACCCGCAAACCTTGAACCATATTATCTACCATAAAATGCGAGGGTACCTCTCGGGCAGCTGTCTTGGCACAAGCTATTTGTAGCCAACGACTTCTCTCAAGAACCAAACAACGATCATCCACATCAAAACCAAATACCGTCGCATTCCTATGGAGCAAAAGGTTCCAAACAACAACACCAAACATCAAATCTCAGTCATTGACCTCCCTTGCAAGATATGCTGGATTGGTAAGATTAATACAAATCCAATCCTTGAAATTCATAGTAAGGAGTTCTCCAAATTTGTCACGCTTGACCAAGGCATTCCAAACTAAACTCGCAGCCGGGCAGGATCATAAGATATGACTTACCGCGAGGCATTCAACGAGCATCTACCGCATAATGCCGACGTACTCGATCTTCATTTGTCATTAGCTTATTACAACAAACAAGCCATAGAAAGATTTTAACCCGTTGAAGGCCTCTATATTTATGAATTTTCTTCCATAACATCTCACCATCATTCGAAGGAGTGCCGAGCCGGACATTATACGTATTTCTCACCGAAAACCCCGTCCCATTCGAGTTCTTCCATCCCACAGAATCACTAGGCTGCCACGGAACAGGACCCTTGATGGCTGCCACCCATAGAAGGGATTGGAATTTCTCCCAACCCCTACAGTTAAATATTTATTTTATCACTTGTGAATTTCCAAAGCCCCCTACAATCGGCCATGTCCGCAACTGCTGCCTGGGACAATTCCACCGCTACAGTTAAAATATTTTTTTTATCACTTGTGATTTTCAAGTTAAAATTTTGCCATCTATGCTAAATGATTTTATTCTGTATGCATGTTACTCTATCTTATTATCCATTTCGAATTTGTAACTTTCTTAATCTTATGTGGCGGGCCTATTAACAAATTATGATATTTTGTCTTTTTTATTGTATTTAAGTTCAATATTCAATTATTTTGGATTGAATATTTAATAAATATAAATAAAAAATGAATGATATCCAAAAGTAAAGCCATATGTATTATTTATTAATTGTATGAACTTATAAAATTATTGTGAAACAGATAATTATCTTGTTGGTGATACACCAAGATTTTGTACAGCATAAAACACAAAAATAAGATCTAGAAATATATGTATATAATTTTTTCTTCAACGAATTTTCTTGTAAATTGTAATTTTTTTCTTCAAAGAATTTTCTTGTGCTTACAATTTACAAATTATTGTTGTATGTAACACATATTCTAGTTTGATAACATGAAAAATAATGTTTACCTTGTAGCCTACGAGGATATTTTAGTTATCTTATTAGGCCTAATATGCAAATAGGTGTCTAAACTTTGCCCTTTTTTCAGTTAGGTGTCCAAACTATTTTTTGGGCCAAATAGGTGCCTAACGTTTCATTCCGTGACCCATTTAACATTTTTCGTTAATTCTCACCGTTAAAGGAACGTGTTATCTCCTGAATAAAATTATATTAAAAATAAATAAAATAAATAAAATAAAAATATATCCTAAAATTTTCAAATATTCCCAAAATAGTCTCCAAATCTCTAAACCCCCAAATCCGACCACTCCCGCCGGCATTGGCCTCGTTGCCGGCGACGAAATAAAGCGCCATCCTCTCGTCGAACAATTCACACGCTGTTCGTCGTCCGTCCTGCCGCCGTTCGTCGCAAATTGTTCGAAGAAATCATTTGACAATTTCGGCTATTCGCAAGGCGACGGTCGATTTTTGATGACAGAGTGGTGGGGGAAATGGTCGTGATGGTCCAACGATCGATGTAATGGGCGGCGACGTAGCAATCGGCAGCGGAATCGGCCCAAATCAGGATATAGGTTTTGGGGAGTTAGGGATTTTTGAATTTGGGGTTGTTTTGTGAAATTTGGAAAACTTAGAGGTTTTCTGAAAATTAAGTAATTTTATTTATTTTTAATATAATTTTGGAATTTTCAGGATATGACATATTTCCTTTAACGGTGGGAATTAACGAGGAACCTTAAATGAGACGGAATGGAACGTTAGGCACCTATTTGGCCTAAAAAAATAGTTTGAACACCTAACTGGAAAAAATGACATAGTTTAGACACCTATTTGACTTAAGCCTTATAAATATTACAATTAAATTTCATTAACACATCCCGACTCGTAAAATTTTCAAATCAAATTTAAATATTAAAATAAAACTCATCAATTCGACTAGCTCAATATTTTTTAACTCGACTCCAACGAATTCTCACCCCATTTTTCATATATCAACTACAATCTCCATCTCTCTCTGTATGAGTTGTCTATATATACTTATGATAGATGCACGAAGATCTGAACACTGCCTTCAGTCTTTTAACATCAAAGCAAATTAAAAACTGTCGGCAGAACTTGCTAACTAATATTTCCTTCACTCCTCTTTCAACTTTATCTACACCTTCCAGAACTGGTGGTTCTGCCGCCAGTTAACAGAATGCTGCGCCACTGTGGGTTCACCGGGGTTTTTACATTGTGTTTCCTCTTGTTGTTGGAGTGTCTAAAGGTGGCCGGTAAGATCTCTATTCCACATAACGTTACCGACCTACATTGGCATCCCGCCACCGCCACTTGGTACGGCAGCCCCAACGGTGATGGTAGTGACGGTAAGATCCGTAACAGAGCTTCTTGCATTTTGTTAAATCTAGTGCTCAATTATTGCCTTCATTATAATTTTTCCGAGCTGAATTATCAATTATATAACCTCTTAATTTTATTCTTAGGCGGAGCATGTGGGTACGGATCTTTAGTAGACGTGAGGCCGCTGAAGGCCAGAGTCGGAGCCGTGAGCCCGATGCTGTTCAAGAACGGGGAAGGGTGTGGAGCTTGCTACAAAGTCAAGTGTCTAGACAAGAGCATATGCTCAAAGAGGCCCGTCACCATCATTGTAATGGACAGGAGCCCTACGGGGCCAGGCATCATTGGCCGCACCCACTTCGACCTAAGTGGTGCGGCTTTTGGCCACATGGCCGTACGCGGTCGGAGTTCACAGCTCAGGAACCGAGGTGAACTCCGAGTCTCATACAGAAGGTATGTGCTCTAGTGTTTTTGTTAGTCATTAACTATTTTACTTTACTTCAAAACCGAGTAATTTGCTGAATTAAAATTTCAGGACCCCATGTAAATATCCAGGGAAGAGTATTGCATTCCATGTTAATGCTGGTTCAACAGCGTTTTGGCTATCTCTTTTGATTGAATTTGAGGATGGAGATGGAGATATTGGGTCGATACATATAAGAGAAGTAAGTAATTTAAAATTTTCAGGAATACGACTGCCTGAGATGCGATCGTGCATAATGCTGAAAAGCACTTCAATTTGACAACTTAACCATTTTCTTGAACCATAGACTTAATGCATGTGATACAAGGGACAGGCCACACTCAAAAGTCGCCTCCTTACAGCATCTTCAAAAGAAATGATTTGAATGTCACATGACACTAGCATGTGCATGTTTCTTTTTTTCAAGTATTTAGTATATTATCAATAGTGAATACAATATATATATATACATATATAAATAATAAACTATGCCCATAACATGTGGATGTTTGCATGGGCAGGCAAATTCTAATGAATGGTTAAAGATGAATCATCTGTGGGGAGCAAATTGGAACATAAATGGGGGACCTTTGAAGGGGCCACTCTCAGTGAAACTAACAACATTATCAACAAGAAGAACACTGTCTGCAAGGGATGTCATTCCCAGAAATTGGACGCCAAAAGCCACTTACACTTCTCGCCTTAACTTCCTGTGAGTTTTTAACTGTCGAAAGTTGACTGTAATTGGTCCATCACAATAAGGGAACTAAGCTTATGTCGAAAGGCTCACTTGTTCCCATGAGACCAAAAGTAATCCTTGTCCCCTTTGTATTAAAGGAAAAGGTTAGCTTGGACAGAGCATAATAACACCCAAGGACTCTTTCTTTTCTTTTCTACAGTAGTTTTCCCTACTTTTGTGTTCGGAGGTCTTGTAGCCCTCTCCAAAGGAGAGAGTGCTTTAGTACATTGTTAAATGCCATTTATGTTTGAAGAATCTGTTGTATTTTAACTCTTAATGTAATTTGTCAATTAAACTTCGGTTCAGTGAGAATTTACTCGGTTGACACCCTCCCTCTCTCTTAGGTTGTGGGTTCAATATCCATTGGGAGCAAATTTTTCCTCCTCCATTCCCTAGGTAGTAACTGTTCGGAAAAAAAAATTTAATGTAAGTTATAACTTCCAATTCTTAAACATGAGCCAATTGTGTTTAAGTGCATTCAAACGCAAAATATTTTAAATGTTACAATAACAATAACTATATCAGTTAAGTTAATACTCAATCGACTTATCTTATCAAATTTAAAAGCGGATAAAATTGAAGGTAATAGTAGTATAAATTTTTGGTGTGCTGGGGATGATACAATTTAGCCACATGCAAAAGCGTGAAAATATGGTAGCAAAATAAATGTGGAGTAATGGTGTGAGTGGTGACAAGAAATATGTGACCACCACACACGAGGTGGAGATCCTCACTGAAAATGAAATGGGCAAATAGAAGAAAAGGAAAGGAATCTCATTGGAAGTTATTGTCTATGTGGGAGGGACCACCTCTTTGCGGATAGGGTAATAAAAAATAGGTCGAGTTATTCTATTAGCCCCTATACCATATAAAAGTTATGGATTTAGTCCTTATACTCTAATTTGATCACTTTTAATTTTTTTATTTTTAAAAATTTAAAATTTCAGCCTTAACCCTAATAATAGCTATTTTGCTAGTACAGAATCATGATTTCAAGTCAGCTTTTGAGTCACAACAAATCCCTCACCACAGTGGGGGAGTCTCTAATATTATTTCACCAATAACTATAAAATCTTTTATTATGCTATTAGGGGTATTATGTATAAGTCGTATATTTAGTTCTTACGCTCCAATTTTATCATTTTAAGTTTTTGTAATTTAGTCACATCGTCTTTCGATTGTTTGGATTAGGACTAAAATTTTAAAATCCGAAAAGTATAAGATTAAAATTGACTAAATTAAAATACATCGACTAAATCCACAACTTAAACATTGTACAAGGGTTACCGACATAAATTGATCAAAAGGTTAATAAGAAAAAGAGCAACTAAGGCAGTGTTGTCAAATAGAATTCATAAATGTATCCTTTATCTGAACGGCGTTTATGAGATTTTAGTGGCGTTAGGGCGAACCTAAAAATTAGGCCTTAAATTAGGGATTTAAATTACGGTTGCGATCGTATATTCAGTCATGTTACGTTTATCACGGTTGCAGACATAATGAATGTTATTTCTATCACTGCGGGTATCGCAGTTGTGAAATTTTTTAATAACATATGCTTTGTGGACATAACGGTTGCATATATTGTGGTTTTGGATGGTGTCTTTACCGTTTTATAACGATCTCTGTTGCGGTTACATACCTCTATTTAAATACATGTCTATAATATCAAGTATTGAAAAAAAAAATTTAAGAGTACGTCTACAATAACTAATATTTTAAAAAATAAATTTTAAGAGTATGTTCATAATAATAAATAGCGGGAAAAATAGGTCCCCTAATAACAAATATTAAAAAAATTAATTTTAATATTTATTATTACGAGCATACTCTTAAAAAATAAATCATTTTTAATACTTATTATAAAGACCCCGATTTTTCCCCAACATTTACTAATATGAGTATACTCTTACGATTTAATTTTTTAATACTTATTGGGGTCCTCTAAACTTATCCAGCTATATATATATATATATTCATCATTGGGTTCTTTTTTTTCATCCACTCATAAAAACTAAGAACTACATTTAATTTTTTTGTGCGTGAGGGCTGGGCAGGGTGGGGGCCCTGGGCGGGCGCCCCTATTGCCCTGGCCCAAGGACGGCCTGTTTATCTGTATAATTCGATTGATTTTATTCATCCATATTAGGGTTTTGGCGACCAATGTCCATCCGAATCAAATCGTTAAGCTAAAATGGAATCTGAAGAGGACAGTGAAAAGTTTTGAACCATGGCCCTTTTTTTTGTTAATACAAAAATAAAGGCTCGTATTAACACTCGAGACGTAGCATCTCACGTAGAGCATCCGGAGGGTAGACATAAAGCACTTCACTAATCGGCTTATCCCGACTTAGACCATCAAGAACATTGATTTTGATCCCTTCGTATAAGACGAGGACGAACCTCCCAATTACATGCAAGCAAGACTTTGATAGCCTCCACAATTGAATTTACCTGAAGTGTCATAGATTCCCCTATAAGTATCCAATATGCTTCCGAATTATCCGTTTCAACCTTTACTTTTTTAAACCACAGACACTGAGTATGTTTGAGTGCATCATGGATTGTCCATACTTCTGTCATGAGGACTGAACAGTGAACACTGCCCCAAGTTTCGTGAAAAAACAATACACCATCTCCATTTTCATCACGGATTACACCATCGGCATTAGCCTTCACCCAGCCACCTGGCGGTTTCAACCACTGACAGACATTATCCGACAGGTTTGCGCCCTGACTGATCAACCCCAAGCCAAAATCATGGCCTATTTTTAATCTTAGGAAATTATAATACAGTGTCCTGGTGAATTTAACATTGCAACAAACATGGAGAGATTCAAGAATCTGAATGGCATTTAATTAGGAATATTGGAATATGGGTCAGTAAACTGCAACGAATACATTTTGTGAATTAGAATCTCTTCATTTACTAAGTAGAAATTACTGACCTGTTTTAAGTTTGATTAATGGAAAGCATTTCTTTTTATTATTATTGAAAAAGCGTACTATAAATTAAACAAGAAAAAAAAAAACACTGACTAATAATGTCCTAACAAGAGAAGCATGCATGCACTAGAAAAAACTTCCCTCTAGTCTCAAAATCAAATCAGAAGGCAAGAAAGAATGACTACAGATCAGGGTTGGGTTTCACTTTGTTATCAGCCTCAGCCGGAGCTGAAATCTCTGGTTTTGGCTGTCCAGTGCCACCATTAGCAGCAGCAGCATCCTTCCCTAGTGAAGCAGGTTTATTTTCATCAGCAGAATCTGCTGTTTTCGAACCTTTCCCATTCTCCCCGTCCTTTCCTTCCTTTGCATCTTTCCTTTCCTTTCCTTTCCGTCTTTGCCATCTTTGGGCGGAGGCATCATATGGGGTGGAGGATTCTGTTTTAGCTTAACGAAAATTTGCCTCATTCTCGAAAGATCTGTACGATTCCCCGGCTTTGGACCCTGAATCACCGACACCGAAGGGGTTTTGTCGGGGTCTTTCCTTCCTCTCTTCTTCTCGATGTTCACCACCTCTCGAGGAATGATCTCGGCTATTGCTTTCCAGTAATGGAGGTGAGCTTCTTTGAGGAACTTCTCTTGATTAGCTAGGTATAGCTGCATATCAGCAATGCAAAAGATCGGTTCAAGAGAATCGGATAATCACAAATGCTAGTTTCTTCTACCGTTTCTCTTTCTCTGTTGTTAGCCTTATTGCTTTCGCAATTCTGATTCCTTTTCTCGTAAAACAATCGTTTGTATTTGTCTGCTTCGACGATTATCTGATCCCGCTTTTCCCTCTCTCTTTCCTCCTTCTCCTCGAGATGAATGGCGTTAGCTGCATATGAAGGAATTTAAAACAATGAATGAAACGAGCTCTTGCATCTGATCAGGCGGAGGCAACATCGGCCCTGCAGAGGTAAAAATACTATCGTCATCGACATCATGACCGCCAGGAATACCACTACCATCCATCGCAGGCCCTCCAAAAGCGGTCACGAACTCGGTGTTGGGCGTCGACAACCCGAAGCCATAATCATCCAGGGAAGGTGGCTCTTTATGATTGTCGATATTATTATTAGTGTCGTTGTTGCTAGTGGCAACGTACTCAAGGTTTTGACTGTAACTGCGACTGTGAGCGATGTGAGTAGTAGTATAGGTGGTGAGATTATCGGAAGGGAAAGAGGAGGAATCGTACGCCCCAATGTAGGAGGCATCATCGTCGAAAGGGCGAGCCGAGGAATAAATGTCTGCTCCTCTGTCGTTGTTCATCGCATTGAAGGACTCCATTGATGATCAAATGGAAGATCCTATTACTTTTGGTCACGTTGTAGGGGTCCTGTAGCAGTGTGAGGGTTTCAGGTTTCAGTTATTTTTGCTCAGAATACATCGTTATCTTCGTATCCAGAGAGGGAAGAGGGAGTTCGTTGGTTTGGCTAATATTTAATGCCTTTTCCACTTCAATCATGGAAATAATATTGTCGAGAGGGACGGTCCAAAATGAGAACATAAATTATAAAACGAACATAAATGATATTAAAAAATTCTATGATTCCACCTTCAGAATCCCCAAGAGCTCATGGTTTGTGTACAAGTTGCTCAGAGTCTCCTAGTTCTACTTCACCTCCTTGCCATTCATTGTGATTTTGGAAAAGCAACTCAATCTGTTCCAATGATTTCCCCTTTGTCTCCGGAACAAGCTTGTAAACAAAGAGAACAGATAGAGCCGACATCAACGAAAAGAGGAAAAAGGTTCCGGACACCGTTATCGTATGAGCGAGAGACAGGAATGACATGGCAACGAAGCCACTGCATAACCTGTTACCTACGGCGCCCAGAGCCGACGCTTGAGCTCGTAACCTCAAGGGAAAGATTTCGGATGTCACAATCCAGCAAACAGGACCCATTCCGACCGAAAAAAATGCTACATTTCCACACACACACAATAAGGCCATTGCAATTCCAAGCTGCCCTTTCCCCAATATGGCCAAGCTAATGCTCAAGGTAAACAAACATAATGTCATCCCAATTGTGCTCACATAGAGCAAGGGCTTCCTCCCAACTCTATCAACAAGAAATGTAGCAATCAATATGAAAGCGGTCTTCGTCACACCGACGGCCACGGTTGCAGCGAGAAGTTTCGAGTTATTCTCGATCCCGGCATCCTTGAAGATTGTGGGGCTATAGTACACAGTTGCATCTATTCCAGTGATTTGTTGGAAGCATTGGATTCCGAAGCCAGTGATCAGCATTCGACGAAGGGAAGGTGAAGGGCTTAATAGTTCACGCCATACAGCTTTCTCTTCACTCTTCTCTCCATTAGATATTCCAGCTGCTGCTACTATATCCGAGAGCCTCTCGTCCACCTCTTTCTCGTTTTCAATTGTTTTTAATAGCACCGATCTTGCTTCTTCAACTCGGTTCTGCATGACCAACCACCTCGGTGATTCAGGGATAATGAAAAGTGCAAATCCGATAAAGACCGAAGGCAAAATTCCAACAGCCAGCATTACTCTCCAGTTTATATGTACTGAAAGACCAGAAAATGCATAGTTTGAGACATAACCAAGCAGAATTCCTAAATTTATGGAAATCTCAGGGAATGAAGTAAGGTATCCTCTGTCAACAGTTGGTGATATCTCTGCAATATAGACCGGAGCAATCATGACTCCGAAGCCTATACCGACACCAGCCAAAACTCGTCCGATCATTAGTACATCGAATGAAGGTGCAAGTGCCATTATAGCAGCACCAATTTGAAACACAACAGCAGCAAAGGCCATCGTCCACTTTCGACCGATGATATCCGATGTCCTGCCTCCGGCTAAGCTACCCAAAAGCGAAATGACACTCAAAATCCCAACGAGAACTTCTTCCTGCACCTCGGTTATCTTCAGGTCTTCCTGGATAAATATAATTGCTCCACTCATAACACCTACATCTGCACATAAAAAAGAAATTCATAGCAGAAAAGTGTTTGACAAAGATCTGCAAAAAAGTTCAAGATTTTGACCCAAATTGGTAAATTTTAAGCATTCCAAGGGACTTAATAGCCAAAAAAAGATGACAATCAACCATATTCAGTCCAGTTAAAGTTTCTTATTTGCAGTTATGTGCTAATTTTTTTATGCCTACATTATCTGATTCTACACAAAACAATATCAATGAACTTCATAATGCTGAAATCATTACAGGAACTATAAAAAATCAACTATTCCCAGAAAATATACCAGATGAATAGAGAAAAATAGAACTAACCGTAGCCAAGAAGCACATTGTTGAGAGAAGCAAAAATGGCACAAGCAAGAACATATTTCCTGGTACTTCTCTTCCTCTCTGGTTGATGATGATGATTATGTATGGCATCATCATCAAAATCATCAGATAACTCAGAATCCATCCTCTTGTACTTGTTCTTCTTCCCCAAAGACAAACCCATCTCTCCATTCCCATTTTCATGGACATCAACCAACCCCATAGCTCTCCTTTCCACAAAAACAGACCCTGAAGAGTTTCCTTTGTGGTTGACAAACAAAGATTAAGCCATGGGTTTGGGGTTTCAGATCTAAAGCCAGAAAAGGAATATCAAAGAAAGTTCAACAAGCAAGTGGATCCATTATTTTATGTACTCATCAAGCAGGCCACTTGCTAAGTATCAAATGCAAATGAATAAAAAAAAAAGGGTAACATCACAATGTTTTAAACAAATGTGTTTATGTTTTCTAGGTAACAAGTACAGCTCCTCAGGTGTGTAAAATATGCAAGATTCCTACAATTTGTCTGTTTCTTTAATGCAAATTTTCTCAACTTCTATGGTAAGTTAGATAATATTGCGAAAGGCACGCTACCTTTGAGTAAATTATCTGAAATGGATTCCGTGATTTAGAATGATTTCAAGCGTTTGTTTAAATTTTGCTAAAATTGGTTTTAAAATGTACGAGGATTAAATGCGTTTTTGTTTCATATGATAGCCTAAACTACATGAGTCTGATCTATTTTGATCACTCAACTATTAAGTCTGACTTATTTTGACCATCGAACTATAAAAATTTAAAATTCGACCACTAAACTATTTAATTGGACTTATTTTAACCACCGGCAGTTAAAATTTTATGGAGAGGTGACGTGACTGTTAATGGAAGTTTATATAACTATATATTTGGTCCATGTTAGTTACCTATTCTGTCAATTTGATCCTAATTTTAATTTAATTAAATAAATTAATCATTTAATTAGGTGCCGATAAAGATAGAACTTAGGTCCCCTAGGAGTAAATGGTACAAGTTTCCACTAAACCAAATGATCATTTATGATATAAAATACACAATGTAATATATGTTTTAGTTTGTTGTTAATGCAAGAAAAAAATATGGATTAAGGGGACTCGAACATAACACACTTTGACGCATAAAAAATATTTAAACCACTATAAAAATATAATATTTAAATTAATATTGACAACATTTTTTTATAAATGGCACGTGTCACCACCTGATTGAAGGAGGAAAATAAAATTATTAAATAAAAATAAATAATTAAATTCCTCCAATAAGGTGATGACATGTGTCAGCACCTAATTGAATAAATTATTTATTTAATTAAATTAAACTTATGATCAAATTGATAGAATATGTAATCTAACAAGGACCAAATGTGTAGTTATACAAATTTTCAATAACAGCAACGTCACCCCTTCGTTAGATTTTAACGGTTGGTGGTCAAAATAGGTCCAATTAAATAGTTGGGTGACCGAATTTTAAATTTTTATAGTTCGATGGTCAAAATAGGTCGGACCCAATAGTTAGGTGGTCACCCAAGTAATTTACCCTATATGATATATCCTGTTAATAAAAAATACTATTTTAATAAATAATTAGTTTTTTATGTAAATTTTATAAATATTGTGTATATATTTTTTGAACAAATAACACTTGCATTTATTAACAAAACAAAGATAAATACAAAAAAAAAATTGAAACTAACAGAGGATATATGGGAGAGAAAGAAAAACAGAGGGACAGAAAACACAATAGCAGAACTGAACAATGAAACCAAACAAACAACAAGCAGAGCACAAACAAAGTCACAAATAGTCAAACACATAACATGCGTAATGTAAAAAGACCAGCAGAGAACATATCCGAAAAACGAAAGAGGGGACGTCAAGCCACCAAAAACAACAGATGAGGCAGGACGGGAATGAAACCAACAGTTCAATCATCTTCAGATGCATGTCCCTTTTGAGGTTACAGAAGCATAAAACTAGGAGTGTTCATAACTGGCCCAATGGATACTCAAAGCCCAATAAGCTCATAATGCAAGTAAATAAAGTGGAAGAGAGGATGAAAATAGTAATATTATGGTAGAAATATTAGACTTATAGGACCTTTGTGTTCCCATTGGGCTAGTTATGAGCACACCTACATAAAATAGTTTATAGAGATGCAGTGAGATCGTCATCGGAACAACATCGCGGCATGGATGGACGCATCACCGATGTCACACTACATCAAATTATGTTTCTAGCAGCGTCTTTTAGCGCCGCTAAAAACTTTCTCGGCGCTTAAAAAAATGCTGCAAGAAGTGCCACTGAAACCAGCGCCGTAATAGTTCGCGGCTTTTTCTGGCAAAAACGCCGCAAAAGTCAAGATCTATAGTGGCGTTTGTAATTACAAACGCCGCGAATAACTGTTCTTTAGTGGCGTTTAAAAAAATAAAAGCCGCTAATAACATGATATTTCCAAAAAAAAATATAAATTACAGATTCAAATTAAATAAAATATTTATTTCATCCCAAAAATATATTGTCACAATTACCTTAAAATATTTTTAAGCAAAATATTTATTTCATTACAAAAAGTACATTTTGTTGCAATTTAATCCCCTCTACATATTTCTTTCCTAAATCTCTCTTCCCCGATCCACTACCTCTCGGTCACCATTAACGCCGACCACCATCCCGAATCCCTATACAAAAAAAAGTTAAATTCAAGAAGTTAATAGCAATTTTAGACAGTTAAAACAATCAATATGCCTTCTACCACTAGCAATGATAATACTTTCAGAAGAAATAAGAAAGAACAATCAGTTAAGATTTTTGGGGCCCGTGTATCAAGCTAATTAGTTAATATGTAAGAAAAATCAGTAATCGATTAGTTAATATGTACGAACAATCAGTAATTGAAGAAATAATGCCTATTATATCATCCACACACTACAACAAAACATATATGGATAGATATGAAACCTCAAAAGAAAAGAAAAAAGAGATGAAAAATGTAACCAACGGAAGAGACCATGATTATACTTTCCACTAGATCTTCCAATGCCACAATAGTTACTTGTGGAAATAAATTATTAAGAACCAACATATAGAAGTTATTACACCATAAAAGTAAATTTCGAATAAAGAGCTAGTAGCTGTATTTCGAATAAAGAACCAACATATAAAAGTTATTACTTGTAGACATTCAAAATTGTGAACCTCCAAATGAGAAACTCAAGGAAAGCTTCAAGTTTGGGTTCATATTGAAATAACATTCTCGGCTAACCCCACAGAAACAAACTCAGACAATCACATAGCACAACTTCATTTTTGATAGACCATGAACGGATTCAATAATAAAAAGATACCTTCACCAAGGAGAAAACTTTTACCATATGTTCTTTCAACATAGCTGACATCTCAATATCGAATCTAGAACTGATTAACTCTAAATATGAATTTTAGTAGTGCCAAATGTTGCAACAATGGACGAACAACAGTTCATAAGTCTATAAAAGTCTAAGAACAACAAAAGTGGGAATCCCATCTTGAAATTTTATATAATCCTAACCTATTCGCCGAAAGATCAAAACTTTTTTACAAAGAGCATACCTATGTATATCTACTATCTAGAATCAAAATCAAGCTCCTTGCCATCAGAAGGCTGCTCAAAGTAACCCAAAAAAGAAGAATGTCTTGAATCGCCAGAAAAATGATACCAAAAAGCTAAAGGATAAACAACTCTATTCGAACTTGAACATCCACTGCTGTATCTATAACTAGCTACCAACATGTTTCAAACTAAAAACCACAAACACAAGGCATACAGACCTTGGGAGATGGGGAAAACATGGATTTTTAAAGAGCTAAAGAAGAAAGGGAGAATAATTTGAAGTGTTTTACTAATCAACTGAAGAAGCAGGAAGATCATAAACAAATCATTTGGTCCAATAATTCAAAGCTTGAAAATATTGCTTGCCAGATACAACAGAGCACCCTTTCAAACAAAGTTGAACTTGCAACAGAATACTAAATTACTATACAAGAAAAAACAATCGAGTTACAGTTTTCTATATGGGCATATCAGAAGTGAATTCCAAGAACAAAGTAATAAGAATCCCCTAGATTAGTTAAAGAAACTTACTCGAGATTCCTTTTCCTCGGAAATAAGACGCAACCCTTTCTGATTTAGAAGCAAATCCCCATCATGAAATGTCCCACTCGCCTTCCTGAATACAAACTTGACAAACTCGAAGGTCAATGAGACGGAACAGAGACAAAATTGAAAATTCAAATTCAAAAATTTTCACCGACATTTGCCGGAAGCGAAACAAGGGCAAATGAGACGGAAACCATGAATCATCAAACCATAATCTTTTATTCAAGAAACGATTTCTAGTAAACTAAAAAGCGAAACTTTGATATAAAAAAATCAAAGCGACCTTGAAATATGCTTAATAAGAAAGGAAGAAACTTACAAGAAAGAAGAGATCGGGGTTTCTTGAGCTGGAACAGAGAGCTTCAGTTGCTTCAATGGGGAAGAAGGAATCGAGAATCGACGCCAACGATGCAGAGGGAATGGTGACAGTACCGGCAAACCCATTTGGGGAGATTCGGATCGACGGGTATGCTCCCACAAATCAGAAAAAAGGTTGAGAGAGCTAACGCGAGAGAGACGGTTCTGATGGCGCCATTTCATCTTCGCCACCTCCGCGTCCAAATTTACCGGGGACAGACCGACGGCGAGCTGCCAGGAACAGTGATGAGCTGCAACGAGAAAGATACTCCAATGGAAACGGGCGATGCAGCAGCAGAGATTGAGAGGATGGGGCACGAGGATCAGGAAATATTTAGGAAATTAAGTTTAAAGAATGAAGCAAGTGCGGCGTTTTAATTCAAACGCTACTAACGTATGAGTATTTGTAGCGTTTAGTTGAAAACGCCACTAAAACGAGATCTATTGCGGCGTTTGATATTAAAAACACTACAAAAGACTAAACAATTGCGGCGTTTATGAGAAAAACGTCACGAAAGTACAAGTATTGTGGTGTTTCTCCAAAAACGGCACTATACATGAGTCTTTAGCGGCGTTTATTTAACAAACGCCACTAAAAGTGCCGCTATATACCATGTTTGGCGTAGTGTCAGATGGTCCAGGAAGAAGAACCGGTGTCAAAAAATCCTATCCAGGTAGATAATCGCCGCTGAAGAGTGAAAGACTCGATCATACTCCGACTAAAACCCTGGAGCCTAAATGACAGCACTGAAACACGACCATAATACGAGGAGGAAAAGAGGAAGAGAATAGTGGCTCTCCTACTCGTCCACCATCACGACCCAACCTCGCAAAAGACTCGAGCACAATCAAAGACGTCAAAAAATTCAATCCTAATAAACAGGCTGTCGATGTTCATCGAAACACTAAAAACAAAAAAAAAGAGTAAAAAGCAAAGAAATAAACCAAAAATAAACGAAAAGGAGATGAGTGGGAGGCCAACTACCACAGAGAACAATGGATGGGGTTTAAAGGTTTGAAAACGAGTTAAAAGATGAAAAGATTATGACCTTTTACAAAGAATAGAGAGCTTCTCCGAAAGTAAATATTATGTATACATAATTGTTATATTTGTGATCCAGATAATAATTGTGTTTGTATATAATTTCAATATCTAAAATATAGTTTATATACTAAAATTAAATTTTATAAATAATTTAGACTTATATAAAAAAATATTTACACCGATATAAATAAGAATTGATATTTGTAGGGACAAAAAATATAGAAGCATAATTTATAGTTCGAGACATATTAATTATTTAAACATATTTAGACATATTATACAATAATAAAATACATAATTTGGAGCTTAATTTTTAATTTAAGCCAATGTCCCTATTTGGCAATTAGAGGATAGTTGATAGCATATAGCAAATTACATTAGTTAATAATTGATAGCTGATTGCATTAGCTTATTTGACCAGTGGATTGTATTAGCTGATTGTATAAAAGTGTTTGGTAAAATTAGCTGATAGTTGTTTGGTTATTTAAACAAGTAAAATGACATATAAAGACATGATTATATTTAATATTTGTTTGAATAGTTTATTAGTTATCAATATTTTGTATCTATTAATATTAATTAGATTATGAAAAATAATTTTTTTAATATAACATTACTAAGCATATTTGGAGGATCTATATTTTAATTTATTATTTATATAATTATTTTTAATATAATTTAATTAATTATTAAATTTAAATATAAATATAAATGTGTGAGAATAAAAAGAAAAAACAAAAAGTATTAGTTTATCAATGTTACAGTGTAAATATGTGATTGTGAAAAATTAAAATAGAAAATGTTAAAATTAGGTTATTTTAAATATTTTTATAATTATTAAGGGTAAAAAGGTCTTTATAATTCTTATGTCTCTAATTTCAAAAAGCTCCTATTAGCAGCTTTTTTAAAATTAGAGGTTTTATCCCAATCCGATATTCACCAAACATCTAAAGTAGCGGACTTAACCGGTCAAACCTCTAATTTTAACTCAAAGTTATTTACCAAACATGACCAATAATTTATATTAATTACTTAAAAATATCTAAAAATTATATATTATATATAAGAATATCATTATTTAGTCATCATATTTTTTATATTTTAAATTAATTTATTTTATTATATTATTAACGAATTTAAATATTATTACATTAATTTATTTTAAATTTATAATCTAATTTTAAAATAAAAATTAGATCAAAAATATTTTTCAACAATTTAAAATTCCAAACTTGTCATAAATTCAACCGCCTTTTAGATTATTGCTGAATGCGAAACATCGCTTTCCTTGATCTTTAATGTTTTTCTCTACATGAGAAACTATCAGATTGGAAACGAGATATCCAATTTCCAAATCGAAGAATTTTTCTTAATCCTCCATGTCTGATATCGTTCCGCTACTATTGGTGTTGGCCGTGGCCGTGGCCGCGGGAAGCCTGGTGAAGAGGAAGACGATGAAGGGAAGGATAAGGGTTACGATGATGAATTTGAAGGGAAGCCTGGTGTTTTAGCAGCACTGCAAAGTGCAAACCAATAAATCAGGTGGTTTAGTCTGCAAATTTCATCACTTTTGAGTTAGATGAGAATTCTCCTGGGTGATATATCTACCGATCATGCTGCTTATTCCTTCTGGTGAACCTGATCAATGGCTGGAGTTGCTGCAGCAGTTTGGGCTCGAATCATGCTACTTCCCTTCTTCCCAAGTTCCTGTAAGTCCATCAAGCATACATCTAAAAACTGACGGTTCAAGGGACAGAATCATGCAATGGTTTTCAATCTCATATATATATATATATATATATACACACACACACACCACATGTGATGGGCTTATGATCAAAAATATTACAATGGGCCTTGGACAACCCTAAACTAGTTTGGTGTCTTCTACCCATCTTTCTTAGGGGGAACAAATCTGCAAACATTTATGACAGTCACATTAGATCCCCAGTTCCAAATTTATTAGCTGCTATATCACTTACCAAGCATAAAACTAGTGTAATTAATAAAAAATACTTCCCAAAACCTTCATTTATTGTTTAATGTTTAGCCGAGCAAATTCGGAATGTCAGGATTCACGCAAAAAGGAACACTTCCAGATTTCAGCATTACTGTTGTGCCAACTTTTATATCGTCGTGAATTCATTGAGTGGTCCTAATAGAAAATGGAACGTTGTTATTCTTACGAAGTTCGGATTCAAACAGCTTGTCTGTAAGTTGTGTGTGCATTTTATAAGTGTTAAAAGAGTAAAATACAGATACTACACCAGAATGATAGAAATAAACTTATATATCATCATCCTTGTGGATCTGTTATAGTATTAAACTATTATTGGCAGTGCCACCACAGGCTTGAAAACTCATGTGAGTCTCCGTGAGCAAAACTCTCCTCTTCGGTCCTTCCCCTTCCACCCACTTTCTTGTGACTTTTTTTTTCTTCTCATGGCAATCCATATTTCCATACTTTTGCCTGTGATTTGCTTCAATACCCTTTCTCCTATCGCCACTCTTTTTAAATATGGCTCCTCCACTTCACCATTTCCCCTCATATCCATACCCTTTTTCTTTTCACTCGCAATAATATAATCGGAAGCCATGAAACCTTCCGTTTGTGTTGCTGCAGCTCTGTTTTTTCTCTTGTGTGTTCCTGTTTTCACGTCTGCTAGGCATGCAAGGCCGCTACAGACACGTACGTATACACATTTCTGATTTATAAATGCATGTCTGAAACATTTTTTTCTTGTTTCTTATCTGATTTTGTGCTGGTGTGAAACAGATCATGGTCGGCCTACCACGAGAGAAGGTCTGGTCTCGGAACCGAGTTCGTACCTGGAAAGAAGCAGGCCGGCGATGAAAAGGAAGAGAGCAGATACATTACGGGTTGCGGGATCAAGATTGCCTGACTGCTCACATGCATGTGGGTCGTGCACGCCTTGCAGATTAGTTATAGTGAGCTTTGTATGTGCTACGCAGCAAGAGGCTGAAACTTGCCCCATGGCTTACAAGTGCATGTGCAACAAGTCTTACCCGGTTCCATGAAAAACTTTTTCAGATCATCATCCGTTTCTGAAGTTTCGTTTTGTTAACGAGGTTGCCCGTCTTGCTTTTGTAATGTAGTTATGACATTTTTTTTAAATCAAAGAGATTTTACATTTTGGGATAATGTCGTATTTAATACATGTACTATCACGAAATGTTTAATGTGGTATGTGTATTTGTAAAATGTTTAACATAATATGTGTACTTTGGTACTAAAAGACCCAACATAACACTTGAACTATCATTACAAGATTATCATCAATAATTAATATAATAAACACACGTTGTCAACTTTTCTTTCAAAGAATAATGCACATAACATCCCACGAGTTTTTGAAAATTAAAAAAAAAAAACATTTTAAAGTAATTTATCGCCCAAAAAATATTAAAACATTATGTAAGCAAACCAGCATTTTTTTTTACAAATATTAAAACATATACAATAAAAGCGACCGAATAAGGTATAAGAAAAAAGTTTAAAATGAATTAAATTATACTTGTAATAGAAAAGTAAAAGATTAGTTTTAGGCCAATAATAAATAATATGAGTAAAATACATGTAGTATTTTATGGATTTTGAGTTCTGCTAAACTTATTTTTTATGTAAAAATTTAATTTAGCACATACACAAAAAGTCGATAAATATTTAAATTGTTTAAATTAAATGGTCTGTTTTAATAAATTGTACATGTCATCTTTTAAATTTGTTAGCCCCGCCTATGACCACACAACTTCTTTTTATTTCTATTTCCTCAATTTTTTATTTAAAATTTGATTGCACAGTTTATATTAATATTAAATATTTAACTGAGTTTATAGTAAAAAAATAATCAAATTTTATTTAAAACATCATATTTACAATCATTTATTAAATGTAATGAATTGGTCTATTGGTTAAGTAATTGGAGGCTTTTTTTGGGAGAGTTGAGTTTGATCCCCTTGTCTAGTAATTAGCTTTTTTTATTTAATCATTGGTATCCGACTTATTAGCGGACTAATTCGGATCATGTTTTGTAGTGAGCCATATGGGGCGACTCTTTTAACCCAATTTTTTTCATTCACAACATCATTGTTTGAACTTTTAACTTTGCTTAAGGAATCTAGCATCTCATCCCGTTAGATCTACTAATTGTTGGTAATGATTAATTTTTTTAATCGACCAAATGGTGATGTGTCATATTACCCTATTATGATAACATGTGTCACTAAGAAAAATTAAATTTGAGTTGATTAAATTAGAGTTTTTAAATTTTGGTGATTAAAATAATAAGTAAATCCTCCGATTTTCTTCTTATCCGCTTCAGTATATATTTATGTACTTCTAACAAAAATGAGTTATAGGAAAAGGAGAGAGAAATGGCAACAATAGAATTAGAAGAAGCAACGCTACAAGGCCAAGCGGAGATATGGCGGTTCATGTTCAGCTTTGCCGATTCTATGGCGCTTAAGTCTGCCGTGGAGCTCCGCATAGCAGACATAATCCACTCTCACGGCGGCGCCATCACTTTGTCGCGAATAGCTTCATGCATTGACGGCGGCAGCACTCCTTCGCCGGACATCACGACCCTTGCTCGCATAATGAGATTGCTCGTCCGTCGAAAGATCTTCACTGTCCATCACCCTTCCGACGGTGGAGATCCCGAATACGACCCGACTAACTCATCGAGATGGCTCCTACATGACTCCGACCAAACCCTGGCGCCCATGATACTGGTGGAGAACCATCCATTGCTAATGGCTCCATGGCGCTGCTTTAGCCAAAGCGTTAAAGAAGGTGGCGTCGCCTTCAAGAAAGCTCATGGGCGTGAGATATGGGATTTGGCATCGGAAAACCCTGAATTCAACCGGCTTTTTAACGACGGCATGGCGTGTACTTCGAAGGTCGTCACCAGAGCGATCTTGTCGGAGTACAAAGAAGGGTTGAACTCGATTGGATCATTGGTTGACGTTGGTGGTGGAACGGGAAGCTTGATATCTGAGATTGTCAAAGCACATCCACACATCAAAGGTGTTAATTTCGATTTGCAGCATGTCGTCTCGGCGGCACCATCATACGACGGGGTCTGCCATATCAGCGGCGACATGTTCCAGGCCATTCCGAATGCGGATGCGGTCATTATGGAGGTACGTACTTAAATCATGGATTTAAGGTAAAAAAATAATTAAATCAATTAAATTTCTTATCATTTAATATTTTTCTTAGTAACTGTTTGCATGATTTAATATCAAACCAACACTTAGGGTTGTAAATAAATCAAATTGTTCAGTGAATCGTTCGTCGGGAAGTTTATTTATTTATTAAACGAACAAACATAAACAAAATTTTCTCTTCGTTTAATTAAATGAACGAATACGAAAAAATGGCTCGTTCGTTTATTTATGTTCTTGAACATTTGATAATTCATTCATTTACGCTCGTTTAAACTTGTTCACATGTCTATTTATATTTATTTTTTTTCATAAAAAGGATTATATTTAAAAAAATTAAAAAAATATATTAGAAATATGAAAATAAAAGAAATCAAACAATATTCAAACAAATTAACTCTGAAGTTGCAGCTTATATTAATGAATTATTTGTAGTTATTGTTGTTGGGGTTTATGTTGCAGTTTATATTAATGAATTTTATGTGGTTTATGTTCATTTACGTTTGTTTGTGTTTGTTTATCATTTTAACGAATAAACTCGAACAAGCTGAATTCCTTAACGAAATAACATGAATAAAAAACTATGTTCGTTTAGATGTTTGTTCGTTTGTTCGATTAACATTAAACGAACGGACGTGAACATACTCTGATTCGTATTCGTTCAGTTCATTTACAGGCTTACCAACACTCTCTATAATTGGACAGCACAAAAATACATCAATAGTATCCTTATTTTTTTTTAAGTTGACATCATAATTAAACTGATTTACTCCGGAATGAATTAATAGTTTAACACTGCTGTTATTGTCTTTGGTTTTGCGGTGGATATTGCATGATTGGGGTGATGAGGATTGCATAAAAATATTAAGGAATTGCAGGAAAGCAATTCCTAGAAGGGAAGGGAAAGTGATCATCGTTGAAGTTGTCGTGAAACCCGATGGAAACGGACCGTTCGACGACACGGGAATCGCATTCGACCTCCTGATGATTGCACATTCCAGGGGTGGAAAGGAGAGAACGGAGGTGGAATGGAAGAAGATCTTGGAAGGAGGTGGCTTCTCTCGCTATAAAATCATCAACATTCCGGCATTGACTTCCATCATCGAGGCTTATCCTGATGACAATTAATAGGTTATTTAGCATAATGCCAGCAAAGGGGGGACATAATAATATTTCAATTTTATGAATCTGATGCATGTGTTCCATTAGTGTATACCCCTTTTGAATAAAATAAATCTATGTAGATATTAATTAGGATAAGTTTTACACACGGTCATTAAAATATTTAAATAATCTATTTTAAATATTCTTCTTCATTTATGAGATTGTCCCCAATCAACTTATGTTAGCACTGATCCCACTATCATGTACATATCATGTTAAAATTCTTGTTCTAGCCTGATTGATCTTATCATTTCTGCCATGAAATTTAAGATGGTTTCAAATACCATTAACAAGTTAGGTTGTGACTTAAGGAATTATTACTTTTGATACCCTAAATATGATCATGTTTATTTTAATGGTATAATTTGAGCTTTATTAATAAAAGTATCAATAATTTTAAGAGCAAGTGATTAAAACTTTCAGTTGATACACTCTTATCTTCTTTAGGTTGTGGGTTTGAAACCTATTAGAAGTAAATTTTTTCTTCCCTTTCCCTAAGTTATTTTTTTTAAAAAAGAAAATGAACAAAATTCAAAAAAGGAAAGTCAAGTAAAATCTCATATAAAAATAACAGCAAAATTCAAGGATAAATTACTAAGGCTTTGTTTGGCAATTAGAAGATAGATGATTACATATTACATTAGCTGATAGCGGATAGCTGATAGCATTAGCTATATTGATTATCGGATTGTATTAGATGATTGTATAAAACTGTTTGGTAAAATTAACTGATAGCTTATAGTTGTTTGATTATTTGAACAAACAAAATGGCATAGAAGGACATGATTATTTTCGATACTTGTTTGAATAATTTATTAGTTATTAACATTTTATATCTATTAATATTAATTCGATTATGAAAATTAATTTTTTAATATCATTACTGAGCATATATGAAGGATGTACATATTAATTTTTTATTTGTGAAATTATATTTTAATATAATTTTAATATTTATTGTGAAATTATATTTTAATATAATTTTAATATTTATTAAATTTAGATGTATATATTATTTTTATTTATGAAATTACATTTTGAATATAATTTTATTAATTATTATATTTATTAATTTAATTTCTTATTTATGAAATTATTTTTTAAATTTTATTAGTGATTCAAATTTATTTTATTTAGAGATCTTTTTATAATTACCAATGATAAAATAATCTTTATAAGTCTTTTATCCAAACTTCTAACTCAAAAAGCTCTTAAAATGAGCTTTTTCAAAATGAGAAGTTTAACCTCAATCCGTTATTAAAATCTTCTATTTACCAAACATCCTAATTAGCGAATTTAACTGGTCAAACCTTTAAAAATACTTTAAACCTCTAATTTTAGCTCAAAAAATTGTTTACCAAGGCTAAACCAAATTCAATTAAACTAAACCAAATCGAAATGTAAATCGTAATCAAATCTGAAGTTGCTAGACTAAATTGAAAACTTCATTACCTATTGATAAAAATATAGTTACTTGAACTCAAGTATGTTATTCTTGTGAATTTATAAGCAGAAATTATATTATGGATCCTTCTCGCCACATCATCATGGGACCAACTAATAAAAGTTATCTATTTTATTAATTTTTTCCATGTCATCTTTTTACCAAGTAAAATTTCACTTGGTGAAAACTGTTTTAAAATTTTATTTACAATAAATATGAGTGAAGATTCACTTGATAAAAAGATGACGTAAAAAAATAATGAAATTAATAGTTTTTATTAGTTGATCTCATGGATGACATGGTGAGAATAACACATGATATAATTTTTCTATAGTAAAATTTTTCCACCAACAGCAATAAATTTTTTCATTATCCAATTATAGACGGACATGTGGCTTATTTCTGCATTATTCTTTAATTTTTATTATTAAAGAATCATAAAAAATTAATTTTATAAAAAACCCTAAAACATTTAATTTCTTCAAAAACCTACTAAAATCTCTAATCTTAAATCATTAAACCTTTAAATTCCTATCCTTCAATAATCGATTCAATTACTACCGGTCACCTATGCTTTCATCAACCTACCATAGCTAATAAAATCTTTAATCGAACAATGAACAACGGATGAACGAACGATAAATTGAATCTTGCGACTCGTACCAAAAGAAGAGTAAACCTAACTGTTAATAAACTTGCTCCCTCGTTCAATCTTTACTCCGCACATGACTCTAAAATGGAAGGGATAACATGAAGAAGTGTTGTTGGAGGAGATATTTACAGAAAAGACTGTCACATAAATCTGTGTGAAATTACTTAATTTTATACTGATTTAAATAGTTTTCTTTCATCGAACTGACATTATTCAATCATAAACTATGCCTCCCATCACGAGAAACTGAAAACTCAATCATAAAGAAACAACAAGATTTCTAAATTCAACACTTGTTTTCCACGTGTCTAAGGTGTTGAAGTTCATCTCTTGATGACTGCCAAGTGGAACCCAAGTGTTATGCTCATCTAACTCCACTTGCTCCAATTCAACATGTTTTATTTTTACTTTTTTCTACCCAATCTGAGTTTAATTTTGGTGTTCAATCTTAAATCTAATTATACCTGTTCAGATTTTCATACTTAAGAGTTTGAGCTTTTATCAAGCTCGCGAAGATTATTCATTAAATTAAATCATTCAAATATGAAATATAACCATCATTAAAAAGGGTTAAAATTTACTTATATCGTGTAAAATTCAATTATTTTTATAAATTTTTATACAGTTAAATGAAGATAATAAATGATTAAAATTATTTTATTTTTTTCTTTGTGATAATCTTCATATTTTTTACTATTAATTTCAACCATCCATTTACCTTTATTTAACGATTTAAAAAATATAAAACTTTTAAATTTTACCTATTATAAGAGGATTCTATCTCATAAATAAATTTAAAATACTATTTAATCAAATTCAAATAACTTACAAACATAAATATCGTATTACATTAAGAATGAATGGAGCCCACATCGAGTTAAAACGGCCCTTGTGTGGTGCACGTGATGCTTGTTTCAAGGTCTCGTTATAACTCTTTGTTAGTTGTTGGTAGAGGTGGCAAATAGGTCATTTGGTTCGTATCATTTCTGTTCTGACTGCATTCGGTTTAAATTCGGTTCAGTTTGATTTGGGTCTAGTTCAGTTTTAATTCGGGTCTATAGTGATTTCGGTTCGAGTATCGGGTCAGGACATCAAGTTGGTTGATTTTGATTGGGTTGACTTTCGGTTCGATTAATTTCGGGTTAGTTATTTTTGAATTGGTTGATTTCGGGTCGGGTCAATATCGGGTTAATAGGAGATCAATCGGTTTTAGTCGGGTTTTTAGGCCGAATTAAAATTTTCCACCCTATATGACTTTATATAGCATATATATTTGACTTTTTAATAAGTTATACGACAGTTTACATCTCATCTTTATTTATTTATTTTAATATATATTTTTAATTTAGGGTTGCTTTCGGTTCGTTGCTTTCGGTTTAGGTGAAATCGATTTGGTTCCATTTGATTCGACTAAAAATTAATTCGAGTCCATTCAGTTCGGTTAAAAATCAGTTCGGATCAATTTTCGGTTTAACTAAAACTCGATTCAGTTTCGGTTCGGTTTATTTCGTGTTTCGAATCAAATTTGAGTTATCGTGTTTAGGTCAATTTCGGGTCTCGATTCAGATAAATCGATTCAGTTCTCGGGTCAAGTTTACCAAGTCTAGTTGTTGGCCCTTTTCAAGTCCCTAAGACTGGTAACCTGTGATCAAGTCCCAAAAATTGGCAACATATCTGATCGTGGGGAAATAGAAATTTGGTGAAACCGTGGGGGGCATTTTTCCACATCTCCATTAGTTTCTATAATTATGGTCAAAGATAACACATTATCATACAATCCAAGAGAGTTTCAGATCCCCACTTCCTCGACACTCTCAGACCTCAACCCCATATTTCTTTACAATAAACACGGCTGCAAAACTCAACTAATATGCCCCTCTCTGCCTATGCTGGCAGGCCTAAAGTGCCAATCACAATCCTCAAGCACAAAACCAAAAATTCTTAAAACCCAAAAAGAGTTCATTTTTTTCTTCTTTTTTTGTGTTTTTTTGGTAATTAGTTACTGATCAGTCACTTCCATGGGGCTCTAAAAGACAAAAGCTACTGCAAGTTTACTTGAAAGGTCTAGCCACGTTGAATCCCGGTGAAGTAGTTGAAATCGTGGTGCTGGACTCTGAGTTGCTTTAGCCACGAATCAGCCACGCTTAAAAATGACACCAGTCTTTCTTGGTCCCGACCGGAATTGCCCGAGACCCACACGTTTCCTTGCATCTTGTAAGTTGCCAAGCCGAATGCTGGAAGAGAGATGCCTTCTCCTTCCTTCCGTTTGGGACTCTCGATGTCGTCTTCCAGGTCCATATCTGCGCCATCAGCAAAACAAGCATACATAAATATCGAGGAAGCAATTAACTCGACAATGCTATGCTTTTTAAGCGAACAAATTGATCGAAAGAGCACCTTGGAAAGAAGACGATAGGGTGTGATAAGTAAGGAAGCATGCCGACAATTCTTTTATGGTCCTTCCCATGGGAATGTGATAAATCGGGTACCTAATTATCATCAACATCGAATAATATCAAGACGAGGTTATGATTTGTTTAACATGTTCAATGTGCGAATTCGATCGAAAACAATCAAAGGGATAGAAAAAGACCAGGAAACCGCCATCCAACTAGCCGGCGAAAGATCTACGCTCCTCAATGACATCAAACCAGGGTATCTTCTAGATAATCCATTAATCTGTAAAAGAAAGAGTACCACAACACATCAACAACAGAGTCCACAACCCGTTTCGTGGCCGAATTTAAAACCAAAAGGACTTTAAGGGATCACTTGTTCTTTTCCTGTGACAAGAGTAAATATTGGAAAACAATATCATACGAGAAAGCAAGCATTTATGCTCATTGAAGGATGAGATATAAATTGAAAATATGAATCTTTAAAGCAACAAAAGATAAAAGGAAATGGAATTTTCGTATTCAAAGGTCAGAAGTTTCCTTACATCTTTATAAGATGCTATATTCTGACAAATACATAACTAATTTTTCTTGGTCTAATCAATTCCATTACAGAACCAAGATCAAAGCAAAGAGGCAATGTAATCAGTAAAAAAGGTACCTTATCCATGAGTGGAACTCTTCCATAAGGAGTTGATCTCTCGAAATACTGAAAGTAAAGGTAACCCAACCTATTATTCACATGCCAGAGGCTGTCCTGCTCGGAGCCGCCGTCCTCCGACGAGCATCCGTCCCATCTCCATAGCTTGTCACTCTCGCTCTCGTCGCTCAGTGAATCGCTAAACGAATCCCTCTCGCCATCACCCGATTCAGTCTCCTCCCTGTATAAGATTCCGACAAGATGATTTCACATCTGCTTGCGATTAAAAACTAGTAATAAAAAGAGTTTCAGCTGTCGAAAGTTTTTTTTACCTGAAGCTGTTGACCGAGGAGTTGCTGGTGAAGATTTGAATGGCGGAGAGATACGGAACGTAGTATTGGACTAAGGTTTCGGCGTTGTTCAGGACAATGGGAACGCCGGCACCGTACGCACTCCACTCGTCGTAACAATTCCAGAGATCACCCAATGTGAAATATTCGACCTTTTCTCTTTCCCACGGGTGCCATAAACGATTAAGGTTCCTAATCTCACTCTGTAAGAAAAAAAACATCATAAGCAATCAAAATTGTGAATAACAAAAGCAACGACAAGAACAAAAAGGAGAAGGAGAAGGAGAAGGAGAGAAGGGTGACCTTGGGGAGGAATTGGGATTTGACGGTTGGAGTCGTGCAATGGAGGAAGCAGTCGAGGTTAGATTGCGTCGACCCTGTTTCAAAAATCATGATTTCCGACCAAAGGAGACCGGAGAGAGAGAGAGATTGGTTTCTCTTTTTTGTCTCTCTAACTCAACCCCGAAAACAGAGGGAACCACATAAGAAAAACACAAAAGAAAGAGAGAGTATAATGGGGAAAGACGATGGGTAGAGGAGGAGAGAGATTGTCACGGATTTGGTTATATAATGGGAATTTGTGACCGGAGAGAAATTCTAAATTTTGACGTTGTACAGCTAAATTTAAGGAAACAGAAAAGGAAGAGAAAATTAAGAACAAACTCTTGTTGTTGGTTCACAATGTTGTCCAATTCAACACTTTTCTGCTCACCTGTTGATTTGGATATTGCCCTTTAAAAAAGATTAAATTTTCTTTTTCGTCCTTTTTAAACTTAAAGAAAACTCAAGCCTACTCTGTTCTGATCAACAATGAAGAAACAAGTTTTCTTCTCTTTTTTGCCCCAAAAAACACGACCTTTCAACGTTTTAATTCTTCAAGTTAGATCCAAAACGGCACCAGGAAGAGTTCAAAACACTCGTATTCCAACACCAAGAAAAGGAAAAAAAATAAACATAGGAGAAAACAAGAGAAAGTAAGGGAAAAGTTCGATTCTAATGACTTCAGGCTTCTTCTTAAATTTCAACAGAAACTCACGATTTCTGGGTAAAAGATTTGTTGGTTTTGGGTCTTTTCACTAGCAGAAAATGGGGAAAATAAAAAAGAGAACTTCTTTTCCAGGGAAACAAAAACCAGAGCACAATCACAATAAAGTGTAGACTGTTGGGAGAAACAGAGACGAAGAGAGTTGAAAAATATCGAATTTATGAACAGAACTATATCGTTCTCACTTTCTAGAAACAACTATAAAAAACTAGATATCAAAGAATAATTATGGCATCTAATTTTTCATATTTATTATAGAATTTATCGCTCTGAAAAATATAGAAATGTGAGACCATTTAATTTTTTAAATATATCCACTGGGTATTGAATAAAACTAAAAATTAAAAACCTAGCCGCTTTCTATCTTATCTTTATTTTTTTAGCCGCGAGATAATTTTTTTAACGTTTTAAGTTTTGTTTTGTAGCCGACGATGATATTAATTTTGTTGTTGATTATCGATCGTCGAATTTATTTTTATTTTTTAATTTTTAATAAAATAATTTTGTCTTTATGATATTTTTTTTGTCATTATGACATGTTTATCTCTGTCTATTAGTATGTTTAACTCTGTCTATTAGCATGTTTCTCTCTGTCTTTTTGTATGTTTTTTTTTACTCTTTTGGTCATTTTGACCGTTCTTTATTTTATGTTTTTATCAAGATTAGATTTGGCGACCCCACAACTGATCAAGATGGCGCTTATTTGTAATCTTGTTGGTCTTCCCTACTCTGGACTTTTGGTTTAAATTTAAATACGCAGTTTGCGTTTGTGAAGAGTTTTTCACGGTGCTCGGCTCTGATTTGCGTTTTCTCGGTGGTCTATCAATAGCTTCATCCCCTTTTGTGGTTCGTTTTGCCGACGCAGTTAGGTTTCGTATCTATTTTTCGATCGAGTATTTGAATGGGTTTATAACATTTTCATGTATGGTTCATGTCTGATCTAAAGTGACTAGTTTTAGGACAATGTCTAAATTATGTATTTAGTTTACAACGATAGTTTGTAAACCCTTATTTTAATTTTAAGTTTTTTTCTCGTTAATAAAACTAGTGACTTCTTTTCAAAATATATATATATATATATATATATATCCACTGGGTGTCTATCCAGTTGAAGTGATACATAATATAACAGCTAAGATAAATATAATTGAAGAAAAAAATTAAAATATCTTTTACCAATAAACAAATTTCAAGACTATATATGTAATGTAATTAATACATCTTTTATTAATAAACAAATTTTAAGACAATAAATACAATTAATATATCTTTTACCCATAAACATTTAAAAAAAAATTCAATTATAGAATTAATTATAACAAACAAAATATTGATGGTAAAATATTAGTATAATTTAAAATACGCTTTATTTACAAATAAGTGCCTAAATTATATATTTTTAACTTTAGGTGCCTAAACTAATTTTTGGTAAAAAATAGTTGTCAAATATTTCATTTTGTTAATTTTAGGTGCCCAAAGTTTCAATCAATTATTGTTTTAAAGTTGTGTTATTAAAAAAATGATCACCCAATCAAATTTAGACACGTGTTATTTATTTTTATTTTTATTTTTTAAAAATTAAAAATATAAAAAAATCTTAAAAATCCTCCAAAATAGTCCTAAATCTCTAACCCAAAATCCTTAAAATTATCATCGTTGCCACCGTCGATAATCTCATCAGACCCCACCACTGCCGCCGCAGCCTATTTCTCCTAACCATTGATCTTCGGTATCGGCGATGAGTGGTTGAGGAAAATGGACCGCGGCGAGGTTTATCGGCAGTGGTAACAATGATAATTTTGGGATTTAGGGTTAATGGTTTGAGATAGTTTTAAAATATATTTATAGTTTAAAAGATAAAAATAAAAACATATCACATGTCACACGCCTTGTTTTGATTGGATAACAAATGTTTTAATGGTATTAACGGCCAATCACTTAAAATTAACGAAATGAAACTTTATGCACATGTTTCTAACAAAAAAATAGTTTTTCAACACATCCCAAAAAATAGAAAAACTAAAAAATAATTTAGTCACCTAAAGTTAAAAAAGTATAGAGTTTGGGCACTTATCTTTTTCATTAAGCCTTAAAATGATATTTTAATTTTCATTATTCGAAACAAATTTTATTTTAAAGATAGAAAAATCATAGCATTAACATTGCACAATTAAATTACTCCACCCTTCTTTTAGCACTGTACAACTATAAGTAGTCTAAGGGGTTGTTTTTCATAGAAACTGAGGTGAGACAAAGCTTAAAATCTCATGGTTTATATATGATATTTTATTTTTAATTTGATTGAAAACAATAGTAACCTTGCTGTTTGTTTGTTTGTTGGGTTATTGAAGAGATGAGGAATCAATTGGAAATTTAAAATTCAAGAGAAAAAAAACCTATTGTCGTTTATTAAATTGAACAATGTCTAATGGAAAATATAAATTTAAAATGCTAAAATCATAATGTTGATTAAGATCTCGGTATTTAACAAATATCTCAAAAATAAAAATTTAAAATGCTAAAATCATGATGTCGATTAAAATCTTAGTGTTTAACAAATATCTCGACTTAAATAATTTTTAAATAAAAATAGAAAATTAAAATACTAAAATCATGATCCAAATATGAAAATTTAATTTATTGCATACATAATTTATATGTGAAAACATGAAGATGAATAGTACAATTAATTCATCTTAACATGTTAAAATTTATCATTTATATTTATATTATAACATTAAAATCACGTAAAGATCAAAAGATATAAATAATAAATAAAAACTGAATGTGTTTAAATGATTCATTTAATGAATTTATGATTATTTATATAAAAATAATAAATACATAATTTATTATCGTTTACCCAATGTGCTACATCAATTGGGTAAATTATCCCGTAGGTATATAAAGTTTTCTTAAAAAAACACCTTACGGATTTATGGGATTGTTCCGTTTTGGGTAAGGAAATATCTTTTTACTGTGGTGTAAAAGTTAATTACGAAAATGATTTTTATATTTTATTTAATCTCTAATTATATTTAAAAATACATAATATTTTGTTTTACGGACTAATTTATAGTCTGAAAATTTTCGTTAGTATAATTTTGAGAGGAAGAATTCTGACTTTTTGCATTTTCGTCTAATTTAGGTTTCTGTTTTTACTAATCAAGAACAATTCAATGGGGAGGCTAAATTTATCGTATCTGATTTAGGGTTTTATTGAACCAAGTAAATTGATTAAAACGATAATTTTATTTTATCCGTGTATTTAAATTCAGATTTAATATTATAATTATATTTTATTTTTAAATTCAACCTGATCACTTTTAAAAAAAAGCAAAAAAAATCAGTATCTCCATCAATTAAATCTTCAGATTTAATATTTTAATTCGTTATTAATCAAAAATATTATTTAAAATTTTAATTTAACCGATCACATTTATTAAAGTAAAAAATTAGTATCCCCGGTAATTAAATCTTCGGATCCAATATTTTAATTCGTCGTTAATATATATTTTTATTTCATTTTTTGTTCGCAACCACTGGTTAAAAAATGAAAGAAAAAATCTAAATGGAAAAGTAAACAAAGATTGGTAGAATATAATGTATTATTTTAAAATATAATGTATTATTAAATTTAAAACATATAATTTTATTTTTTATAAAACCTAAACCATGACAATTATATTTTTCCTCTATTTGTTTATTGTTTATTTTTTTCTTAACCAATTCTATGCAAGTACATATTTAAAATTTCAAAATTATGTTCACTTCATTAAAAGTTATAAAAGATAAATACTAACAGAAACAATAAATACAAAATTAGGAAAACCGAAAACATAAAAAAATAATTTTTAATAAATAACAGCTCGATTGAAGAAATTTTAACATTATACATTAATTATTTATCGAAATATCAGCTCGAAAACAAAAATATAATGTTAATAGATGTCACGTTCAATTAACAGTGCTTTCTAAAAAATGGAGAACACTTTTGTCCTTCGGAAATTAAATATTTTACTAAATAATTTTTGAAGAGGTTGATTTTAACAAATAATTAACATTTGGGGTGACTTTGCCAAGGTATGTCTTCATTTATACCGAAGTAAATCGTTAGGCTTTAGTTTGTTTCGCATGTAATTCAAAATAGAAAGCTCAATATAAATTCTAATAATTATTAAATATTATTAAAAATAAATGAATAAATTTTATGAAATTAAGCAAATATTCTATTTTATTATATATTTTTGTTGGTAATTTGTTTCTTGTTTAAGATAAGATAAAGGATTAGCTTTTATGCCTTGGTGAAACGCGGTAACGTACGGGCGAAAGTACGATTAAATATTAAAATATTAAATAAAAATAGTAAAAATGTTAGCAAATAAGCCACGCAATAAGAAAAGGGAAATTAAGGATATTTAAGAAATATATAAATGGACAAGTGGGAGCCAGAAGAGGAACAAAATTTCATGTGTTTTAGCTGTCTAAAGTAATATTTTTGGACCCACCCTGTTCTAATTTAAATAATAATATTAATATTTTAATTTGAAAATGATTTTATGTTAAATAATTAATAAAAGGAGAGAAGGAGTAGGGGATTTGTCGGCCAGTGTCATGTGAAACTGAAACTCTTTTTTTTGGTAGATCTACGGTACGATATATTTGTGATAGAAATATGATATGACATCAATTAAAAATATTATAAAATACGGAATGTAAAATTGAAAATATTATTTTTATAATATTTTTAATTAGTGTTGCATATCATTTTTTTTGCTTAACGGTGTTGCGCGACAGTATTAATATTTACAAAAATTTAAACTATTATCAGTATCGATAAATATCGATACTCGAAGTTAAATTTTAATATTTAATTATTAATTTAAAATATTATAAAAATATAATATTTTAATTTTATATTTCATGTTTTATAATATTTTCGGTTGATATCGTACAATAATTATACCGTACTATATCTTAGGTTAGACACGCCCCTGATTTGTTTGTAAACGAAGGAGATACGATGAAGGGTTTTTGATGATGTTGTGTTCCGATGTCTGTAAATAATCATACCCCCAACAGCCAAAGAGCTGAGCAAGTTTCAGTTCAGTGAATGGAAATAAACATATAATACCAATGTGTCAAACACATGGCATGGCATGGCATGACATTTAACATAAATACGCCACGATGTCTGTAACAACTTAGCATGCCTTTGTGGTACCATGACATCCATGGTTAATAGGATAAGTCTATAGTACAATAATTTAATTTACGACAAAAAATGGTACAAACAAAATGTTAGAAAACATAGAATTTTAAATGTTAACCATATAAATGAAATGTTATACTTTTTTTTATAAACATTTTAGGTTGGTGGTAAATTTCGAAACTTATAAACAAATTCTGAAACTTGTCGTGAAAAAAATATTTGGATAACATTTTAGGTTGCAACATAAAATGTTATATTTTTTATAACATTTTAAGTTAGTGGTAAGTTTCGAAACTTGTCGTGAAAAATATTCTGGATAACATTTCAGTTGATGTGGGTAATATTTTATGTTTTATATTTTTTAACATTGTTGGCTATTCTACGAATGATTATGCCACGCGTATTATAAATAAAATAAGAATAATTAATAAAATAATAAAATATAATTATCGATATAAATGACGTAAAATCATTGAGAGAAACATAAAAAATAGCAGACGAATTTTGTTCGTAGTTTCTCTCCGAATCTGGCTCGTTTTTCCCTTTGTGATAAATGTATAATCACATAGGGATGGGCACGGGTCGGGTTGAATTTTTTGCCCACCTGAACTTGACCCTAAAATAAATACCCTAAGCCCGAACCCGACCCAGTCCGAACGTATTCTTTAAAAAATTTGATTCGACCCGATAATAAATACACTAAACCCGACCCCGATCTGTCCCGTCCCGACTTATAGAAACAAAATTTAAGGATATAATTGTAAAAAAATAAATTTAGGAGACTTAATCGTAAAAAATTATAATTTTAAGGACTAAATTATAAATAAAAATTTAATTTTAAGGACCTAATTATAAAAAAATATACTTAAAAAATTTAAGGGAAATTACACATTTATTCCCGGGTCGAATGTTTTTCACTCTAAAATTGAACTCGACCAGACCCGACATCATCTTTAATAAGAACCATACACGAACTTAACTTTTTCATTAAAAAATTTAACCCGATCAGACTGGGCCGGGTCGGAACCCGACCATGCCGGGTAAATGCCCATCCCTCACAAACTTCGAGTTCGACCTGCCACGTCCCAACTTCCCAAATGGTCCCCGTCTCTCTCTGACCGAATAGTTGAGTATATTCTTTTATTAGTGGTAGTGAATTTTTAAGAGTAAATACATTTTAAATCACTAAACTTTACTTTCACTTTCATTTTCATCACAAACTTTTAATTTAATCAAGTTACATCATTCAATTTTTATAATTTATAAATGAAGTCACTTATATTGACAACGTTAAATAATTATAATGTAAAAAATTGAAATCAACACTTGTATTTAATGTATTTTTCATAAATCATCATCAAATAATGTTTAATTAATAATTTTAATATTTTTTTATAAAAAATTTCTGAAACATTTCATTTAAATGAATTCAAAGAAAATATCTAAATTTCCTATAAATCCTAACAAAAAATTAAAATACAAGTTAAAACATTATGTATTGATGATATGTGAAAAATATGTCAAATAAAAATGTAAATTCCAATTTTTTACATTAGAATTATTTAACGTTGTCAATATAATGACTTAATCTATAAATAATAAAAGTTGGATGATGTAATTTGATTAAATTAAATGTTTATGATGTAAATGAAAGTAGATGTTAAGTTTGGTGATCTAAAATGTAAATTATCCAATTTTTACAGAAACATTTTTTCTCTAAATATCTAGCCCATAGATTGGGATGACAAAATTACCCAATCTCGTCGGGTTTAGACCCGATTAGATTATGATAGTTTTTCTTAAATGAATCGATTTTTAAAAAGTCGAGTTGGTTCAAATTTAGGGTAAAAATTTTAACCGATTAATTTATATCTATATATTTATTATATTTATATTTTTATTAATTTTTTGGGACGACTCTAATTTACTCAAATTTATTGTTAAAATTTTGAGTCGGTTAAACTCGAGTCATATTTTTACTACGTTGGGTAAAAACTAAAATATATTAAACTCATACCAAAATCACATCAAAATTTTAAAATTTTGGGTCGAATCGAACTAAAAAACGTGCCCGTTGCCATCCCAAGTAGATGATGCCACTAATTACCATCGCAATGACATCAACTACTGTAACTTGTTCCTGAAATTACGCACTAAAACATGACATATTGACCACAAAGTCCTCATGAATTCACAATCAAAATTCTAATGAAAATACTAAGATGGAAACGTAGAACACAAGCAATGTTATAAGAATAGAATTTAATCGGTCGTGGGGTTTATAATTTTATTAATTTTCACTCAATCAGTTTAATTAAGATAATCAATAAATAAATATTTTTAATTTGTGACAAACAACAACATACGAGTTCTTTAAATATTGCAATCTCTAGATTCAATGGCCTTTGTTATTTTCCAACATGTGATTGGCCTTAAACGTATCTGATTAGTCTAACAACTTTCGATTTGGTCTTTTTTCATTTTATACATGTGCGTTAATTCCTAGCAACATTCTTTGTTTTTTGTAGGAGAGTATTAGCCCCAACTCCTTATTTAATCCTGCTACCTAAGCTATATCAATGGTAGTTGTTACACCCATAATTATCCATTTTAAACATGCTGTTTATATATTCTTATTTATATGGGAAGATTTGGTTGCATCAGTAAACCCAATTAGTTAAAAGACTGAGATCAAACAAGCATGATTATTATTACTAATTTATTTCTATAGAGAGAGATATTTAACGAATAAAAATCTTCCTACTCTTTTTGGTGTCTTATATATGTCTTTATATTAAAAAGTTATATTTAGGGTTTAGGGTTATTGTTCAATATTAAAGTTTAGGGTATTAGTCTAGGGATATATTTTTAAAATTTTGAATTTAAAATTTAACTTTTTTAATGTCGTAACATAAAGAGATGCACGAAAAAAGTCAAAAGATTCTTGTCAAGATTTACCTAAGATATTTATCAGTAATTTAAAAATATGCAATATCTTAGTGGCTGTCAAATTAGTTCTTTTTATAGTGGAAGCACCACTACCTAACTCTCAGTGGCAATAGAAAAATGCCGATTGAAAGCTGTAGATGTAATCAGTTAATTATTTTAGAGTTCAGCATAATTTATTATCAATTTTTATGTTATACTGTCGGGAAGTTAATGATGAGATAAATAAATAAACGTAAACGCAGAAAATAAAAATAACATCAAGAATTTACGTAAAAACCCAAAAGGGGAAAACTACAGGCAGAGGGATGAGAACTTTCACTATGACGGAGAAAGATTACAACTGATTTATGATGTTCTATCTAAACCTCTAATCCCTAGTATCTATTTATAGGGATATGTTTCTTGTCTACAAAGGAAACTTGCATAGAAACAAATTCTACTTAAACTGAATTTTCTACCTTTAATTAATGTAAAGTAAACAAGATCTACTAAAAGTAGGGTTCTAACTTTAAACCAAATCCTAAAAGAATTTGGATCACAACTCTAACAAATCTCCACCTTGAGACAAATTCTTGTCGAACAATATTTCCTCTTCTTCCATGAAACTCCTTCAAGGGGTAGTCTTCAGCAATAAACACCGACTAAATCCAAGCCTTGCCCAAGCTTGGATGTACAAGGTAATTTAGTCTTCAGATCGGTAAGATCAACATTAGTTTTAACTTTGCTCACAACTATGTCACCACGAGCAATATCATGCATAACACAACCCCGATCATCAATGGCAATATTATCTTTCTCATTATTTATCTTTGTAGCAAATCAAACTCTCTTAAGCTTCTCAAATCCATTATGCCTATAAAATTCAACTTTATTCTTCTTTTCAAATTCGTTATGCTCACGAAATCGAACTCTTTTCTGACTACCAGAACCGTTATGCCCACGGTTGTCATGTTCAACACAAAATCCTCTTTTACTTGATTCAGTCAAGACGCCTTCGCCAGTAATATCGTTATTTGACACGCAAGAGGAAACAACGAATGCATCACCTAAAATAGTTAAACCTTGCAGAACATAAAAATTGGTTGCTCTTTTATACATTTTCATAACAACGAGAGAGCCTTTGCAAATTTTCATAGCTTCATCTTCATTGGAGTATTTGTACCCTTTTGAATCTAGAGTACCTAACGAAATCATATTTTTTTTCTCAAATCTGGAACATGCCTTACATTACCAAGTGTTCGAACAATCCTATAGAACATCTTAATCTTGATTGTGCCAATAACTGCAACTTTACACGAGACATTATTTCCCAAAAAACAGCACCTGTAGACATAGGTTTATACGTCGCAAACCAGTCCCGATTTGGACTAATATGAAAACTACTACTAGAGTCAAGAATCCACTCCTCGCTTGCTATAGAGTCCTCGCCGAAAGCAACTAAAAGTTAACCATAATCGTACTTCTCTACAATATCAGCTTCATTTTTACTGGAATTATGATTTTTCAGATTCCATCTTTATCTTATCCTGTAATTTATAATACTCAGATTTGATGTGACATTTCTTTTTGCAAAAATAACATGTTTCACTTCAATTTACAACTTGGATCTGCCCTTATTTTGATTACCAGAATTATAATTGTCTTTTCTTTCGCGGTCAGAACTAGTCGATCCATGCACCATGAGACCCTCTGCTTGAAACTCAGAGCCGGTAAGATGTTGCATCTTGTTATGTAAATTCAGATTATCATATACCTCTTCAAGAGTAAGGGTATCACGGCTGTGTAGGAGGGTGCTTCTAACTAACTAATATGAAGCGGACAGTGAGCAAAGTAAAATCAAATATAAGTCTTTCTCATTGCACTTTATCTCCATCGTTTCCAAATCTGAGACGATCTCCTTGAAATCAGTTAGGTGGTGGTCAAAACATGAACATTTGCTAATTTGTATGAGTATAACTGTTGCTTTAAGAGCAACTTACTGGTTAAAGTTTTCTTCAAGCAAATTTGTTCCAATTTTACCCATAAGTCGACAATTGTCTTCTATTTATGAATATCCTACAAAATATTGTTTGATAAGTGCAAATAAATTTGGGAACCAACTTTTTATCCTTGTGGCGCTTCTCTATATCCGACCATTCTTTCGACATATTATCAAACTCATCTAATGCATCATCTAAATTTATCTGAACAAGAATATCTTGAACCTTCACATGCCATAGCGAAAACCTGACGCTGTGATCCAGCAGCAAAATTTTATACTTCATCGTCATCATTATCCTGAGTAACCTGAAAAGCTCTGATACCATTTGTTAAGAATTTGGTATGCGAAAAAATAACCAAAGCGATAACACCATAGACCAAGACATGCACAAGAGACAATATTTAACGTGGTTTAGTATAGCCTACCTCTACGGATTAGAGAAACGAACAATCCACTATCAACATAGAGAACACGAAGAGTACAAATACATGATAAAATATGTAATCCCAAGACCCGGTGTACAAATCCCATGACCCGGTGGAACCTAAACACTCTTCCCAACATCCCTACAATACCCATCTCTACAACATAGTCATAATAGTTGTAGAGAACCTAAAAGGTGGTTACATATGTCCAAAGAATAATTCTCTCATATATCTCATAATTCAAAAGGTTAAACCTAGTCTATTTTTATAGACCCAAATACTTGATCATCAAGAAATTTTATTTAATAAGATATTCTACCTAAAATAGATATTTACTTATTAAAATAAATTCTAATTACCAAGTAATCTTCAACCACTAGAATTATAATAAAATTCAACTTCATTATCAATTAGAATTTGAGTTAACATATAACAAATCTCATTCTTGATACAAATTCTATTAGAGTATTGGTCTTCAAGTCTTTAACAACTTCAATTTTTAGGTAAGCCAAATATCCGTTCAAGCATTGCCGTCAAGTCTTCAACAACTCTAATTCTTACGTAATATCCGTTGAAGCATCGTTGAATCGATTAAGAATCACTTCCCCTGCAAGTGAAAGCTCTTTGTAGCAATATTCCTCTAGCATGTCTCCAACATCGCTCCACAAAATCCGCATCAAAAATTCCTTCTAAAACGCGCAGCTCAAACCATAGCTCATGATACCATTTGTTATACTACTGGGACGATAATGACGAGATAAGTAAATAAACGTAAACGTAGAAAAGAAAAATAACATCAAGAATTTACGTGGAAACCCCAAAAGGGAAAAACCACGGGCAACATATGAGAACTTTTACTATAATGGAGAAAGAGATTACAGTTGATTTATGATGTTCTATCTAAACCTCTAATCCCTAGTATCTATTTATAGGGATATGTTTCTTGTTTACAAAGGAAACTTGCATAGAAACAAATTCTACTCAAACTGGGTTTCCTACCTTTAATTAATGTAAAGTAAACAAGACCTACTAAAAGTAGGATTCTAACTTTAAACCAAATCCTAAAAGAATTTGGATCACAACTCTAACACTTTATGATTGAAAATGTGCTTTGGAATGAGTAGGAAGAGTACGCAACAAACAAAGAATATTGTTCGAGTAAATTTCTGATACACATATTGAGTAAAAATTTATAAATTTATATATTTATGGCTTAATAGAGAAATAGGTGCCCAAACTATACTTGTGGCTCACTTTTGGTGCCTAAACTATTTTTTGCTCTAAATAAGTGCCTAAACTTTTATTTTGGTCATTTTAGGTGCATAACTGTTAACTACCGTTACTTTTTTTTAAAAATATATACATAATTTTTTATTTTTTATTTTGTTTCTTTTTAAATCTAATTTATTTTTTAACTTAATTTATAAAAAAATCCTAAAATTTCAAAAACTCACAAAATGGCCCCCAATTTGAAATCCTTAACTTCCCCAGCCGATTCCGTTGCCGATGGTCTCACCGCCACCCACCATATCTGTCATCGGACCACCACGACCATTCCCCCAACCACCCATCGCCGGTAACCAACTATAGTGTGTCAATCGGCTTCCTAACTTCGAAGGAAGCCAAACTTGAGAAAAGGAAGTCGATCGACACACCTACCGTTGGTTACTGGTGATGAGTGGTTGGGGGAAATGGTCATGGTGGTTCAGCAGCGGTAATGGTGATCTCCAACGAGGCAATCAATGTGACAACGACGAAAATTTAGAGATTTTTGGTTTTGGGTTAGGGATTTGAGACTATTTTTTAAAAATTAAAAACCATTATTTTTTATAAAAATTTGAATTTTATTTAAAAATTAATTAAAAATTAAAAACATGTCATGTGCCACATTTTAATTGGATAACAGTTATTTTTAACAGTCGGACACTTAAAATGATCAAAATGAAAGTTTAAGCACCTATTTAGGGCAAAAAATAGTTTAGGCCAAAAGTGAGCCACACATATAGTTTGGACACCTATTTGTCTATTAAGCCTATATTTATTCTTAAAATTTAAAATCTCTAACCTTAAAATTTAGATCATAAATTCTTATCAAATACCCTAAATTTTAAATCCTACATGCTAAACTTCAAGACTATAAATTCTGAACTAGATATCTAACCCTGAATTGTGTATTGAATTATTTATCATATAATTTAAGTTTGGTGGTACCTCTACTTGACGAATGACCAATGACTATAAGCAGAGATGATTGAGAGGGTGCCAGAGGAGGGCATTCACATCTCCTGGAAATTTCAAACTTTCATGTAGCTTATGTATTTTCCTTGTATTTTTTATCGATGACTTAAGTTTGCACTGCTTAAATTTATAATATATCTCCTTAATTTTGCACCCCTAACATCCGTACTCGACTATAAGGAGCATCTCATCATTGACCTATTCCATGTCATCATTGTTGGGCTGTTTAAGATATTGGTCATTAAGATTAGGGTCAGAACATTAGGTTAGTTATGGTGTCTTTAGTACCATGTTTGTGATTGGGTAGTGAAAAACATACACCGAAAAATATTGGTTGTAATAAGTAGAATGAGGAGGGATCTACGCACAAGGCTTTGGAAAATATTAGGCACAGCAAATTTTAACAGTTTGGCCAGGTGGTAGTGGAGCACCAACATTTGCGGCCAAGCAGTTGGAATATGCAGCACGGAAGGACCGACCTATAGCATATGAGACGAGAATTATTGTAGTATGAACAAGGCTATGTAAATAGTATGGGGTAGTTTAGTAGGAATTTTTTATGCTGGTATAAAAGGATTTAAATAACGATCCACGATCATTACAATGACCGTTATATAATAATTTTGACATTATCCGAAATCGAGATATCCACGACCGTTATATCCACAATAGCAACCGTGATAAACGCAATGCGACTACAACTGCAATTTAAATCTCTGCTTGTTGGGCAATTGTCTTTTGCATTTATGCTTGTGGGACAGATGGGGAGATTGAGTGGTTTGGTGGAGTTTTCAGCCGGTGTGGTTGTAAAACAGTTGTCGTTGCCGATTGTTGACATCATTTAGGTCTAATGACTCGTTGAAAAAACAAGGCCTGAGGATGTTATTTGTTTGACCTATATGAAACAAGTATAAATGGTGAAAGGGGATGCTGGCCACACTTTAATTGTTTCGACCTGCAAAACTGATTATGGAATCAAATTATTGTACACGTGACAATCAAATTATGGAATCATATGTAAGGATGTAAAAAGCTGATTCGACCTGCAAAACTGACTTGAGTCAGAACTGCTTGTGACCCGAATGGCTAGTGATCCGAAACTGATATGAGTCTGACCTGGTGTTGACTAGAACCCGAATTTGACCTGGAAATTTTGGATCTGAACCCGACATGAGAACGACCTGAACCCGAATTCAACCTGATAATGTGATAACCGAACCTGACCTGCATCCGACCTGATATAAACCCGAACCCGAGATTAACCTAGTAAATAACTGATATTACCCGACCTGTTATCAACCTGACCTGTTATGGACATGATTTGTAATTGACTCAACCTATTAATGATCTGACTTGTTATTGAATTGATCTGATAATTACATGTCTTGGTATTCACCTGACTTGTAAGTTGTAAATTACAAATTTACAATTGATGAAGTTGTAACTTGTAAGAATATGAATTTACTATATTAAAATGTGGAAAAATATATCTTCACAATTTAAAGTACATGATCGTCAAATTAATAAATTTGTTTAGGATCATGAATTTATTTGTTATTGGAAATATTAATTATGATCACTAAATTAATAAACTTGTTTCCTAGATTATGATCATTATATTAAAGTGTTAATTAAAAGTTTATAACCATTAAGTTAATAAGTTTAATTCGTGATTATTAACTTTATTATATTAGAAAATAGATTATGTAAAATGACTTTAAATATTAATAAGTTTACTTCATAATTTTATAAATATATACGGGATATATAAATATATATTAGAAAATAGATTATATAAATATATATATATGTAAATATATATTAGAAAATAGATTATAACAATTAAGTCAATAATTTTATTATATCAATAACTTTATTATATTAGAATATATATAATTAAACGTGATTTAACTTTTGTGAATTGTGATAATAAAAATAATTATAAGGGATAACAACTTTATAAATTAAGGAGATTATATAAAATGACTTTAAATATAAAAAACTTTATAAATTGTGACTTTAATTCATGATTGCACCTTATTAATATTAAAACATGAGAAAACTTTATAAATGGGATATCAACTAAACAAATTCTGAAACTTTGAAACTTTATAATTGTACAAATTAAATTTATTACAATTTAGTACACTAAAATTCCAATTAAATCAACTAAATAAATATATATTAAAATTTAAGCTCTCAGATCTTATAGCAAAAGTTTTACAAGGCTAAAACCAAACTTTGCTACCAGAAATTTCTTCATCGAGCTTTAACTTAGGTTGCCACCATGATTAAATTAAGGGCAACTTTTCAGCTTTAAAAAGCTGAATTGCCACTAGCCTAATTCAATCATGAGCAACTAGCAACTACTTAGACTACAATTTACATTGTAAATTCAGCATCCAGACCAGTCCAAGGGCAGCAAGCAGCATCCTGATTTCAGTTCAGACCACTGTAGACATCAAGGAACAATTCATCATTCAGACCAATAAAACATTCCAGTGGTAAACATATCAAACATTTGAAAGAGTAAAGAAATAAAGATAATAAAACAGTTTCAGTGGTAAACGTTTCATACCAGACAATAGTGTAGGTAGCAGGCAACATGCAGCAAGCATCAAAACACTCAAAGCCTCAAAGACACCCTACAAAAAGAAGAAGAAAAATCATTAATAACAATAAACAATTTAAAATATTAATAAAATAAAGATAATAAAATAAAGTAAAACATATATTTACCTTTAAAGGGCAGAATCATTAACCACAATAAGATATTCCTTATCCCCTTCTTTCGGTTCGAATCCATACAACCAGTTTCGAGTTGTTACAAAAATTTCAACATTTTTAGGTAAGAGTTTAGCTCTCAGCTTGTTTAAGATTCGACCCTCATGCTAAAGGAAGATTCTGAAGCAATAGAAGTATTTGGAATGGCCAAAATATCTCTGGCCATGCGAGCAAGAAACAGATAAGAAGTACTTTGTGTTTTCCAATACTCTAAAATATCAGAATCTTCACTACGAGGGACAACGGACATATTAACGTAGGATTCAACATCAGAATTCCCACTCCTTGAAGCAGCTAGATTAGCATCAAAACTCTGAAAAGATAGAAATAAACTAATTTAGTATTTAAAAATAGAATACAAGTAATTCAAATAAAAGAAAATATGAAAACTAAATTTGTAATCTAACCTCAAACAGAGCAAATTTTTTAAATGGTCGAGGTCGACTGAAACCAGACCCACTTGTCACTTGACTTGTGTTACTTTGGACATAAGAAGAAGAAGAAGAACTACAAGGTGTAGATTTTGAATAGAAGATATATAAATTAACAAACTCAGCATAAATAGCAGTTACCCTTCGTTGAACCTCATCGTCTACATAAATAACACTGTACAAATCTTTCAAAAGTTGTAATTTATATCGAGGATCAAGCAAAACAGCAAAAGACAAAATCATTGAGTGATTTGCGTAGTGTTTTTCATATAACTCAAGCATAGGTCCTGCCATTGCAGAAATACCCTTGAAAGGATCATTGTGAGTATCACACAACAACTTCTCAATTGCAACAACATTAGTCAAGTACAAGTTAGCTGTTGGATACTTAGATCTAGAAAACAGAGTTGTAATTTCATAAAAAGGCTCCAGCAAATCACAAATCATCTGAATAGTTTCTCACTCAGAATCATTAATCACATCCAAGTCATTTTCCCTATTAACAAACAAGTTAATGGCTAACTTAGCATCAAGTGCCCTGTGAATCATTGAGTAAGTAGAGTTCCATCGAGTAGGAACATCCAACAACAACTTACCACGAAAAGAAGAATCATAGTCTTTCACAGCTAAATCAAATGCACAAAGCCTAGAATCATAAGAATCAATAAACTTCACAATTTCACGCAATTTAATAACAGAAGAATCAATTACCTTCAAACCTTTTTGAACTATCAAGTTCAAGATGTGGGCAACACACCTTATATAAAAGTACTTACCATTGCATGGAAGAGGAGAAATGGCATGAAAATCATCTTTAAGACGCTTAACCATTTTATCATTTGCAGATGCAATGTCAAGAGTTATGGTGAAAGCTTTTTTTTCAAGACCCCACTCACATAACATCTTTTTAACAAACTTATAAATTGACTCACCATTATGGGGTGGAGGAAACCGACGAAATTTTAATATTTTAGACTGCAGTTTCCAGTTATTATTGACATAATGTGCAGTGAGAGCAAAATAAGAACGTGAAGTGCAGGCAGACCAACCATCACATATAAAGCAAATCCTACTTGAAACATAATGCATTGAATCTAGTAGATATTTTTATGCTTGTCATGCTCAATCATGCAATATTTAGTAATGGTATACCTAGAAATATCCTTCACACTAGCATTGAGGTAATGATGCAAAGCCCTCAATTTTTCATGCTCAACCATACTCAAAGCATAACCATGACAGAGAATAGCATCAGCAAATAATTCACAGTACTTATTTTGATCGAAAGAATGTAGCATTCCAGGATTTTTAGCAAGATAATTTTTATAGGCTTGACATTTATCAGTATGTCTTTTAGGGTTAGATGTACCAATATAAGAGTCTTGTTTATACCTTTTGGTTTGGCAGTACTTACATTGGGCATAAAGACCACCTTCAGGGGCCTTGATGAAGGTATAATGGTCCCAAACAAGAGAAGTTCTTCTCCCGAACTCTGTTGAACTTGCAGCCTTCCTCTTAGAGGAACTAATGCCATCAACTGCTTGGGAAAGCTAATCATTTACATCTCCTTGTAAAAAAAATACATTAGTAAATATATAAAATAGAATCACTGAAATAGAAATAGAAAATTTGAAACATAATTTACCTCTTTCAGAGAGAGGATCATTCTGGCCTCTTTCCACGAGTCCTACATAATACAAAAAATAGAAACATAAATAAAAATCAACACGTCACAAAAAAAATAGAAACATAAATACGAATATGAAAGGAATTTTTACCAGAAAAGTTCATCTCAAAAGATTGAGTATCCATTGAACCCTAAAAATAAATCAAAAAATACATATTTAGGGTTTTGAAATAAATTCGATCAAAAACAGGAACGCAATGATTTAATCCTTGTATGTGGCGTTGTTAAACCAGCCCCCGAGGTCCTTTAAAAATCTCTTTTGACACCAGTAGCAGCGCAGGACAGAATGTCCAGCCGATATACTCGTATTAAACCATTGAAACAGAACCCATAACCCACACACATATATATATGAACAATGAAACAAAAAATACAGAAATAGGAAAAAGAACTAAGAGAGATCAGATTCAGAGATATACCTGAGAGTTCAGATTCAAATATATACTTGAGAGATGAAAGAGAGAACACATTTAGCAAAAATGACAAGTTAACATAAACAACAAGAAAAATAGAAATCGAAAAAGCAACTGAGAGTGTTACTTAAATTACCCAAACCAACAGAGAGGCTGAGAACTTTACACCATAACCCATAAATGATAGAGAGGGGGAAGCTTTAGTTTAGGGTTTTTAGTTTTTGGAAAAAAGAATTTTGGGGATTAGGGTTTATAATTTTTGGAAAAAAATTTCTGGAAATTGAAGGGTTAGAAAATTTGAAGAGATTAGAGGAGAATATGGACGGATTTGAAGAAGTTGAAAGGATTAGAGAAAGAAGATGAAAAGATTTTGGGGATTAGAGAAATTTTTAAGGTAGAATATAATAAATTTAAGGATTAGGGTTTGGAAGATTGAAAAGGGGAAAGTGGAAGAACATGAGGTTGTTCTTAAGAAAATTTGGGTTTTGATCGACCAGAAACAAGTTTGGGATGAGTTTTGGTGTTTGTTGAAGAACGAGGATGAATTGGGTTGAATATCAAAGGTTTCAATCGAAAAAAAATGATTTTCTAAGAATAAGAGGTTTATGGGTAGAGAGAAGGCAGAGAATCTAGAGAGAGAATGAGAAATAAAATATGGGCAGGGTTTCGGTGAGAGAAAAATGAAATGAGAAATGAGAAAATTTTGGTTCTTTTGGGTTTATATAAAAGGGTGGGTCGGGTTAAAAGATCCGCGCATTGTTATACGGGTCGCGCCTAACTATTCGGATCTCGCTCTACTAGCACGCTTATTTTACATTTGTTTCAATTTGGTCCTGGTCACTTTGAAATTGAGCTTAAAATTTTGTTTTGTTCTCGATTTGGTTCTTATTTGATTTAAAATTAGGTTTAGGGTTTAGTGTGTATAGGATTATTTTAGGGATTAATGGTTTAAGGGTTAAGGTTTGAGGTTTATGTGTATAGTTTATGGGTTAAGGTTTGAGGTTTATGGGATAAGGTTTGAGGTTTATGGGTATAGTTCATGGTTTAAGGTTTAGGGTTAAGGTTTTAGGCTTATGGTATAATTTAGGGGTATACATAATACATACATACATACATACATATATATAGTTTGGGGGTTTAGGGTTTAGGGGTATAATTTAGGGATAAATATAATACATACATTAATACATACATATATACGTAATATATACATACATAGTTTAGGGGTTAAGAACTTAAGGTTTGAGGTTTATGGGTATATTTTAGGGTTTATGGTTTATGGGTTAGGGTTTGAGGTTTTGAATATAATTTAGGGGTATACATAATACATAAATTAATACATACATACGTAATATACATATGTAGTTTAGGGGTTAAGAACTTAAGGTTTGAGGTTTATGGGTATAGTTTAGGGGCATACATACATACTACATACATACATAACATATATAGTTTAGGGTTAAGGTTTGAGTTTTATGGATAGAGTTTAGGGGCATACAACTATACATACACATACACACATACATATATTTAATTAATTAATTATTACAATACATATATATATATATATTATATATACATATACATACTAAAACTTATCTATATTTATTTCTATATACATATTACATATACCTATATATGTATACGTGTATATATATATATTACATTTACATATACATACTAAAAGTCTAAAACTTACATACATACATACATACATATATATATATATATATATGTATATATATATACACATATACATACATATACATATACATACATACATACATACATACATATATTTAATTAATTATAACAATACATATATTATATATATACATATACATACTAAACTTACCTATATTTATTTCTATATACATATATATACATACTAAAAGTCTAAAACTTACATACATACATACATACATAATATATATGTATGTGTATATATATATATATACATATTATATATACACATACACATACACACATACATTTAATTAATTATAACAATACATATATATATTATATATACATATACATACTAAAACTTACCTATATTTATTTCAATATACATATACATATATATAAATATGTATATATATATATATACTAAAAGTCTAAAACTTACATATATATATATATATATATATAACATATATATATATACATATACATATACATATACATATACATATACATACATACATATATTTAATTAATTATAACAATACATATATATATTATATACATACACATACTAAAACTGCCGATATTTATTTCTATATACATATACATATATTGTATATATATACATATACATACTAAAAGTCTAAAAGTTACATACATACATACATATATATAATATATATGTATATGTATTATGTATATATATTCATATACATATAGTCATATATATACACATATACATATATATATACACATACACGTACATATATACATTTAATTAATTATAACAATACATATATATTTTATATTATATATAAGCCGCCATTTTTTTAAATTTGCCGCCCAATTTTTTATTACTGATTAATTACCCTTTAAGTCTTCACTCGTTTAAATTTTTTCAATTTAGTCACAATTATATATATATATTAAATTGTAACATTCACTTTTAAATTTTAGTTTTATTCAATTTTGTCAGAATTATATATATTTTGAATTGTAACATATTCTGGCATCCCAAGAGATATTTTGGTTCATATTAATCCCTAAAATTTATTTTTATCCAAAATTTACACACAATTACCAGACCGAAGTCTATTTGTACACGTAAGATCTGACTTGAACTGCAACCGAAACCGATATTACCCGACCTGAATTTTATCCGTCAACGACGTGACCCGACTGAAGTCCACCCGAACCTGAATTAACCCGTTAATTAACTGGTTTGGACCCGAACTGAAACTTACTCGACCTGAAATTAACCCGACCCGAACCCGAACTCAATCTAATTTGAAATCAACCTGACAATGACCCGAATCCGAGTCGACTCAAACCCGACCTGATCCGAGTCAGACTATTAAATTGACCTGACATAACTCGTATTCGATTTGACCTGACCTGACATAACCCGACCTGAAACCTGAACGATTACCCGATTTCACAAAACGAATCATATGTAGTCTAATCCCCTACACCTAAATTGACCCCGTCACCTTAATTCGTTTTAATATATTTCTTTGGTGCATGAATAGTAACACGTGGAAAATTTTTATTTCTTATATGAATTTTAAAAATGTTTATTATAATATGGAAAAACTTAGTATAAATTTAAAATTTGCTAAACAATATTTAGCCTTCACTTTGTTCAAGTTAAGCCATGGTCATGTGAGTGGCAAAAAAAATTTTCAAGTGAAGTTAATTTATTGTTAACTCATATTAAAACATGATGAATAAAATAATGAATAATTATTCTATTCACATGAGGTGAATTTTTTTCATAAGTGGGTCATTTTTAGGGGTTCAAGATATAATTACATGGACGGAGAGACATGGGTCCCGGGAGGAGCCCATGCCCCCAACTTAAAAATATATATTTTTATCTTTATAATGTAGAATTAAAAAAAAAACAGATTATTTGCACATTCCCCCCCCCTCAGTTTTGAAATATTTAAGTTTGCCCCCACACAAATTCTGGCTCCGTCCCTGTATAATTAGTTTAAGGTTTAGAGTTTATGAGCGTACAACTCAAATTTTATGATTAGAGTTTAAGGTTTATGATAGAATTTAGGATTAAAAATCTAATACTCAGCCACGTTCATCTCATAAAGCCAATGTATGATGCATTTTTAGTATAAACTAATAAACTTGCAGAAACTTTTTTCCCACCACCAATGCATGGAATATTTTCTCATAAATAATACTCCTATAAAATGTAACATTAAGGACAAAGCCACGTTCATCTCTCAAATATTTTTTTTGGTATAACTACCGGTATTCAACTCATTAACTGACTAATTCGGATTGAGTACTGTAGAGGCTCATTATTTGGACGACCATCTCAATACAATTTACTCCTTTTACAATTTCAGAATTCGAACATTTGATCTTGCTTAAAAGATCTAGCGCACCATCCCACTTATACCTAAATTTATATATTTTGCCATTTTAAAGGCATAATATTATAATAGCATGTTATGTGATAAAATATTTGAGTGTCATATCATCAAAATAATTATAAATAAATTATAAAATTTATAAACAAAAGAATACACAGATGAAATTAAAAAATACCAAATTTAAGAATTAAATGTTATTTTATCCCAAAATGGAGATTTATCGGTGGATGGAATCTAGGAGAGATTCATTACCTCACGTATCATTTGGAACAATAAAAACCAACTTTCAAAATCCAAAATCATAATTGATCCATTTTCATTGGATTTATCATTTTTTTTTATCAATTTTAATTCTTATCTTAATCTTATTTAGAGGGAGAGAAAAAAGATTTCAAAAAATATTTTTAGTAAATTTAAAATTAATACCTAAAAAAATGCGAGGAAGAAAAATAACCTAAGAGATTTATCAACTTATCTTATTTTATATAATCACATGTATCTGCATTTATTTCACGGTCTAAAACTAGTTTTATAATAATTTCCATGATACACCGCATCACAGCAATCACTCACAACAATAATGGAATAAAAATTAGAGGGGAAAGACAAGATTTAATAATAGAACTATGTGGGGTAGAAAGGGACAATTGCCTCGCCCAGAAAAATTTTATTTTTTTACCTTTAATTTTTTATATAATTTTTTTAAAATAATTAAATTATTTATAAATTTATTCCATATTTTTAAATATTTATATTTTATTTTTAATCTCAAATCCCGACTTTATCTTATAAGAGTTGATTTGTGATCTTAACATGGGGAGTGAGTGTCCTTTTGTCATCTCCCATTAATTACGCATTAATATTTCTGACCTATAGGATAAACGTCAAACGCCTCATATCCAAGTAGGGACTCCAGCAAACATGATCACATTAATATTAGGTAACATGGAAATATTACAACCCAATTTTTTTAATACAGAGATTATCAGCACAAAGTCCACTTTCTTAATTATGCGCAATAAACATGTTTTAGGATGCAAGTAGTAGTTGAGAAAATAGGGAAGCAAATGCTCCTTGTTTTATCCAAATCTGAAGTGTAATTGCAACTGTTTATGGTTGGAGAGCCAACCATAAAGTCCAGACAAGTCATTTTCGTGCCCTATATTCACTATTTTTTAATTATTATAACTGAAAAGATCAAAATCAACTAGGCATATTGCAAGGAGAAAGAGATTATTCAGTTGTTAATATTTTGTAGTTATTTTTCTTTATTCTTTCGTATAAATGGGAGTTTGTTATACCTACTCTGATCTCGTTATAAGTTTTTTTGTATTATAATTTTTTGTCACTAAACTCTTTAGAAATATCTTTCTGAAACTATCGATCTGACTATGAACGCCAGTCAAACGATTTTCGGAGTATGACATACTGAAGTCCTTGAGAGCAATCTCATCCAGAAGTTACACTATATATATATATATATATATATTGCAAGTCCACTAACTCACCAGCTAAACTTATTAATTAACAATCATGTGTACTCTGCCTCATTCAACATATCTTAGGATGTTTAGACTTGACATTATCGTCAGAACTCTCCAATATATATATGAGAGGTCTATTAGCTTCATTCAAGCGGAATCCCACATCAAGGGTTGATCTAGACCTAGTTTCTCTCTATTTTTTTTTATCTTTCTCATCACCATTAATTGCTACTCTCTGCCCACATCAGCTTGGTGAACTGCCTGAAGATTTCACCACCATCATCCTATTATATCCATCAATAGAGTTGAAGTATCTTTCAAATGATTTAGGAGTTACAAATGTTTTTATAATCACCCAAAATCTGATCGTTCATAATATCAGGATTTATTTTTAGTCGAGACTAATGTCTAATACTACTAGGTGAAGGAGTAATTATTGTAAGTTGAATTCTATGCAAGTTTAATCTTCTGGTCAAATATATTGGCGGCATTTACTTTACTGAGGAGGACAGATGAATTTGGTGTCCCTGTCTCTCCGGAATCAGAGGAGACAGTTCTTTGCTTCAAGTACATGACTTGGAGGTCATGTCCGAATCCTGGTTTCCCGCTTTGTCCTCTCCTCTCTACCCAAAAGGAAACCAAGTGCCGGTTCCTTTAAACCAAAAAAAAAAACAACTTTAAAAACAGTAAAATTGTCATGCTTTTGTATTTGTATAAATGAATGATTTCATGTCCTTTTGTGCTTTAACAAATGGAGCCGTGATCATTTGGTTGATAAAACTTCATGACTATTATAAGCATATTTAACTCAAAACCATATTTGTCGTTTCATTTTTGGTAATCATGCGGATCGAAGGAATTGCGACATCTTTTAGGTTCTGTATAGTTGCACACGATGTTTCGACGACGACAATAATAATAGGACGATGTATTCTATTCGGGAGTAAATATAAAGTCTTGGTCTTGCAATCTCTTCCCCGGTGTCAGCCAAAATGTCAGCAAAGTTGTGCTTATTATACTCTTGTTGGTGTATTGTACTGTTATTGTTCGCATAATGGTTCGGGTGCTTTAATCCAAAATAAATGTTGTGATTCGACCTACATAAGATGAAATAACATAAATATTATTAATCATTCGATCAATTAATGAATTTCATATTTGTACCTTAATAAAGAGGGGTGAATAGTGGTTAACTTGGTCGGTTTTTTTAATATAATCAATCATTTCATACAATAATTGAATCGGTCTTTAAGATTATATAATCAAAACAATTTAACATTCGTCAATTAAGTTAGATAATCGACTTATTTTTTAAAATAAAAATTAATATATATGTATAATAATTGAAATATATATTATATATTTAAAGTAATAAATAATAGAAATATTCAAAAAAGTAATAAAGAATAAATTGGATAACTGACTCATTCAGAATAGTTGAAAGTATATACTGCGCCTTCTTTTCTTTTCTTTTCTTTTTAATATTTTTTAGCAAAATGCAAAATGATGTCAACTATGAAGATGGGTACATGTAGAGATGTAAAATCGGGTACTTGGTAGGGTCAGATTAGGTTCAGGTTATGTCGGGTCGAGTTAATGGTTCGACTCGAGTCGGGTCGAGTCCAGGTTGACTCGGGTTTGGGTCAATGTAGGGTTGATTTCAACTCAGACTCGGTTTAGGTTTGGGTCGGGTCAATACCAAGTTCAGTTCAAAACGGTTCAGGTCTAAGCGGTTAATTATCGGGTTAATTCGGATTCGGATGGAATTTGGGTCGGGTCATTCCAGACATCAGGTCAAGTTCAGGTCGGGCCACGTCGATTTCGGATAAAATTCAGGTCGGGTTAATTCGATTTCAAATGGACTCCGAGTCGAGTTCATTCACGTCAGTTTCGGATAAAATTCAAAGAGTATAATTATAAAATTATATTAAAATTTTAAAAAGTATATGAATAATCTTAAAAAATAAATAACATTACACATCTTTAAAAAATTATGAATAATCTTTAAAAATGTTAAATTTTAAAATCTTAATTCAATGAGTATATTTATAAATTTAAAAATTAATAAATAACATTTTAAATCTTAAAAAAATTATATGAATAATCTTTAAAATTTTTAAATTTTAATTCAACTAGTATTTATGAATAATTTTTAAAAATTGTTAAATAACATTACAAATTATTAAAAAATTATATGAATAATCTTTAAAATTTGTTAAAAAAACTATAAATCATATAATCTTTAAAAACTTAAAATCTCAACGCAATGAATATATATGTATAATTCTATTAAAATTTAAAAATTTTAGAAAATCATATGAATAATCTTTAAAAATTTTAAAATTTAAAATCTTAATTCAATGAGTATATATAAACAATCTTTAAAAAATATTAAATAACATTAAAAATATTTTTAAAAAATTATATAAATAATCTTTAAAATTTTAAAAATATTAAAATTTAAAATCTTAATTCAATGAGTATATATAAAAAAGTATGTTAAAATTATTTTTTTTAAATATGGATTATTTATAATTTAAATTTTTTAAAATATAAAATCTTAATTTTATGAGTATATATATATATATATATTTATATATATGGATATTCTTTAAAAATTATTAAATAACATTATAAATCTTTAAAAATTATATTAGTAATTTTTAAAAATGTTAAAATTTAAAATATTAATTCTTTGAGTGTGTATATATAATTATATATAATATTAAAAATTTAAAATTATATGAATAATCTTTAAAATTATTAAATAACATTACAAATCTTTAAAAATCATCTGAATAATCTTTAAAGAAATTAAAATTCAAAATCTTAATTCAATGAGCATGTATATAAAATTATATTAAAAAATTAAAATTTATACGAATAATCTTTTAAAATTTAAAATCTTTCCAAACACAACACCTTTTTCCTTTCTCAATTTCTTTCTACAACCACCCTCTCCCACAGTGGAAGAACAAGGTATTTAAACCTATTTTTTTTCATTTTTTAGCAAAGCAGACCTTCCACAGTGGAAGTTCCACTTAATGTACTTAACATCATCATAATTGGTTGTATGGTTTTGAACCGAAGAAAAATAGATGAAGAGTATCTTCGTGGGGTTAAAGATTCTTCAGTTTCTAATTTAGAAAAAGAATCACTTCTAGTCTAATTGTTAATAGTATTGTATGTGCTCTTTTTATATATTCACTTCAATATTTATTGATATTGTTTGTTCACTAATGTTTTTGATTGTTCCTTAATAGATCTTTTATTTGGTTTTTTGAATTTATTGGTTGGTCTGATGACTTTTAGTTTTATATGTTCTAGTTATTTTGTTTAACTTTGCAAGTCCTTCCTGATTTGGAGAAGTGGGATGATGTTAGGTCAAGTCTGTAACAGGTAGAATCAAATCGGATCTCGGGTCGTTTCAAGTCGGGTTATATTAGATATTTGCCATGTTAATTTTGGGTTCGGATTCATATCAGGTCGGGTGCAAGTCTGGTTATCACATTATCGGGTTCAATTCGGGTTTAGGTCGTTCTCAGGTTGGGTACAGGTCGGATTCGAATCTAAAATTATTGAGTCCAATTTGGGTTCGGGTTAACATCAGGTTGAACTCGGTTGAGTTCGGATCATCATCACCTTAATTCACAACCAGTTCAGACTCAGGTCGATTTCAGTAAGATTAGTTTTTTACGTGTAGTTTGTTGCGATCACGTTATCAGATTCTGAACGATGTTTTATAATCATGGGAGTGAAATGTTAATTTATCGTTCTTGCTTCAGATGGGGTAATTTTTTCACCTCTGATTTTCCCATTGTCCTTTATATGTGAATTCGGTTCCCGCATTTCTCTTGGTCCATTCAAGGTTGACCCAATTGGGCTTAAAAAAAATGTTTAGGTACCAAAATATATATTTACTCATATTTAAATTGTTTTTATTATCGGTTTGTGATGTATTGAGCAATGAAGAGGTGGTTGAGATTGTATCTTCAGCTCCGACTAGGTCGTCAACCGCCAGGGCTTTGGTCGACTCAGCTGCACGCGAATGGAAACGTAAGTATCCTACTTCAAAAATGGATGATTTGTTTGCTTATTTTTGGATGGTAAAATGGACTCGGAATCCGATTACGAGGAACAAGGGTTTTCTTCCACAACCCTTCAAAGTAATCATTCCGGCAATGCAGTTGATTCCGACCATTGAATGTATCCATAAGAGCAAAACGGATTAAAATGTCGATTAATTTTTTTTATTATTTTGGCAATACCATTAGTTGTTTGTCGCTCGATTGAAAATTTTCAAAGTTTAATGTTCAACATTTTATTGACATGACATTTGTCGAATTTTGACCATGATAAAGTAGAATATTTGATATTAGGAATTCAACGATGAAAGAGCGGATGGTGACTGCAGGTTCTACCGATGCAACATATGAATTTAGGGAATTATGGATTTAGATTAGGGTTTTTGAGATTCTTGAAAATTTAGGAGCTTTTTGAAAATTAAGAATTTTTTTTTAAAAATAATAATAATAATTAAAAACCGTGTTAATTGTCTAGATTGTTAATAACAAATACCTAAAATAATAACGAAATAAATCTAGCACAATAATTTTGAAAAAAATAGACATATGGTAAATGACTATTTAATGAAAGGATTAAACTCTAAATAAATATAGCACAATTAAGCTACAATGTAAGGATTAAACTCTAAATAAACACCGACACTGGATTAGAAAGTAAATGAAAGTGTAAATGACTATTTAATCGACCCAATCTTCTACCCATCAGCTTCTACAAGCTACGAAAAGAATATGCTTAAAGATGACGTATGATAATCGCCGGAAAACCTCATAACTCGCCGCAAAATCTCACACTATCCGGCAACCCTAAGTCGCCCAAAGCTTCATTTTATCAGCTATAGCTTCTGCTTTTTCCCGACATGTTTCAATGGCTTTTTTTTTTCCACAACGGAACCTTTTTCTTTAACACACCACCGAACCATCGACCAACTCGCTTAAACCTCACCTATAAGAAGCCTCATTCTCTTCCCTCTTCCCACCATAAAAAAACGTTCAATCCCTTCGGCCATCACTTGTCTGATAACAATGGCTTCCAAAATTACTTCGCTGCTTCTTGCTCGAGTTTTACTCGTCGGCATCGTGCTTGCCATTGCCATGAAAGCAGTTGCGGCGCGTAACATTCATAAACCTCTGAAGGATGGTGGTAATCTAGAGAAACATCCCGAGTGGCTGGGTGGACATGATGGCAGCGTGCTCATTTCGGGCCTCGGACGAGTGATGATGCCACCAGGTTTTTGATCCCCAGAACCCGTTTTGGGGAGGCATTGGCGACTCTAACGGTGGATCAGGCTATATTCCTGGTGGAGATGACACGTTCGTTCCGAACCCTGGTTTTGAGGTGCCGATTCCAGGCAACGGTGCTGGCAGTGCAGCTGCAGCAAAACGCCCGCATCCTTGAACATGATAAGCCATATATGAAAGATTTAATGAATTAGAGAGTACGGGGATTCGATTATCTAGATGCAAGTGTTTTAGTTTTTGTCATTTCCATGTAGTCCAATGTTTTATTTCCATTTTCCACTTGGAAAACTACTTGTTACAAAGTAAATCACGATCTTTGCCTACTAACTCTATTTTTTTTTCAAAAACAAATATTTTTTTGAATAGTCTAAATGTGATTACAAAGTAGTATATGTTCATAGATATTGTTAACCCTTTGATAATGCGCATACACCTTGTAGACAAAGTGATTTGAACCTTGTCTTATAGGATGAACATCATCCACTTTTATTACTGGAACACTTATTGGGTTCATCAAAACAAATATTTAAAGTTAAACCACCATTATATTAGTCAATTAAAATGAATGGGAAACTTTAGTATAGAAGGACTTGAAAAATTGTACCATGGGCTTGATTTATCATATTAGTCATGGTTTCAACTAATAAAAATCACTCACTTCACTATTTTTTAATTTCTCCTATCGTTTTTTCAACTATAAATCTTCACTAATGTTTTAAATGTTATTTAAAAAACAATTTTTTTTAAAGTTATTAAATAATTGAATTGATGATATAAAATAAAAATGTGAATTTAATAATTTTTATTCGTTGAAATTATGGATGATGTCATAAGTCAATCTCAAAATATAATTTACATACGAAACAAACAGAGCACACAATGAGCTTTTACGAACTCATTGAGATAATTGATATTAAAGATATATATTAAACAACATTAATTCTTTTTTGTATTTTCAGAAATAATATCTAAGATAAATATTGTATTCAATCTCATACACTCAATTACAGACCAATCATTGACAGTAGAGAAGATACCAACAACTTCTTTCCTCAATTATAGAAACTTCTTGACAATTCAGCTAATAATAAAAGAATCTAATAATAATTTTCTATCTCATCTAATAATAATTTTCTATCTCATTTTTTCTAAGGTGAATCTTCACCTCTTTCCTACATGTCATTAAATAAAAGAATCTCATTGGATGGGACCATAGATGACGTGGTAAGCCGGGACCATGTAATAATTTCTCGCTGAAATGGGGCTTGTGATTAACGGTCTAAAAATCCAGCTTATTCCCTTAAATTTTTTGGATCCATATACTTTTAAAATTAAGAAAATTAGTTTTATATCTGAATTTTTAGGTCTAATTACTTTTAAGATCCCTCTTAAATTTGAAGTTAAAAAATAAATTATTAGTTTACATTTTCTCGGTTTAAATACTTCTTAGGTCTTCATTTGTTTCAAAATTAGACAAACTAAATCTAACCCTTATTTTTTATTTAAATTCTACTTGGATCCTTATCAATTTAAAATTAAACAAATTATTTTTGTTGACATTTTATTCCTCCTTTTTTAAAAGTGATTTTGAAAAGTTAATTGTAAGATTTTAGTATTTGGCATTGTTGTCAAAAAGTGTTTTTGAAAAGATAAAATATCAATTTTAGACATGATATTGTAAAGTAAAAATAAATAAACGTAAACGATGTTTAAATTTGTTATCATAAAATTTATTAACATTATTATGTATAAAATAAATCAACTTAAATAATAAAAATATAAAAACCATGACAATTCATTAGTAATTTTTTATATATAAAATATAAGCTTTAAATATTTTTAAATAATTAATATAAAAATTTAGCCTCTAAACTATGCATTTTTTATTATTGTAATATAACTAAATATTAATTTAATATATTAATAATTATTATATTTAAAATTATTCTATAATATTAAAGTTTTTTATGATTTATTTTTATTTAAAATATTATTTTAATATTATTTTAATAATTATTATATTTAATATATAATAATTATTGTATTTAATATTAAAATATTAATTTAATATAATAATTATTGTTATTATATGTAATATTATTTTATTTTTTACTTATTTTGATCACTAAAGTTTCAAAACGTTCAATTTATTCACTGAACTTTACACACGAATTTTTTTCATCATTCTTCCGTTAACTCTTTAACACTGTTTTGATGTGGAATAAAAAATAATAAAAATTGGTGGGTAAAATACATAAATCTTCATTGAACTTTGCTTTCTGGGCTATTTTAGTCACTGAAGTTTTACATGTTATGGTCCACGTCATAACAGTGTTAGAGGGTTAACGGGGAGTGGTGAAAAAATCAATGTATAAAGTTCAGTGAGTAAATTAAACGTTTTAAAACTTCAGTGACCAAAATAAATCTGGAGTAAAGTTCAGTGATGATTTACGCATTTTACCCAAATGTAAATTAATCAACCGTTTCAGAAAATAGATTGGGCTGCCCAGTTATTCTACTGGACCATGTTTATTTTTGGGCCAGTTAAAGATTGTTCTGGACTACCATCAAGTTCATGCGCCGAGTCAGTTTATCACTTTATCTATTTACATGGTGCAGTTTAACCTTTTACTGGTAATTGGCTGGCAATTATTTAAGGATGCCTAATTTAGAAAATTGCAAAATGTAGAGGGTGCAATAATTATGAATAATATTATTAGGGGCGAGCGTTTGATCGAGTCGAGTAAAAAAATTTTGAATTTTTGAGTTGACGCGTCATATTTTACAACTCAAACTTTATTTGAAATTTTTTCGATTCGAGTCGAGTTTTTGAGTTCTTATAAAAATTTAATTGTAATTATTTATCATGTTATAGTACGGTTTGATTCCAATTTAAATCACTTTCTCTAATCTTATAAGATATGCATATATATATTTCTTCATATTTTTTCATATGTTGCAATATTTCTTCATATTTTTATATATCGGTATATATATAATAAAAAATTGAGGGACTCGTCTCGAACATAAAAATAAATCCATTAATTACTAAAAATTTTGAGTTATTCGAGTTTCTATTTTACAACTCAAACTTTATTTGAAATTTTTTCGAGTCAAGTCGAGTTTATGAAATTACGAGTCGAGTCAAGACGAGTCGAGTTATTTGGTTTTTTCGAGTCGACTCGAGTTTTGCTCACCCCTAAAAATTGTGGTAACATTTATTATCATCAAACCATGTTTTTTTCTTGCTATGTATGAGTTTATTTCACACGTATACACACTAACTTTTTTTTTTAGTTTATAGTAGATGAATGGACACGAACAAGGACAGAGCCGAGATTAAACATTAGGAGGAGTCAAAATATTAATTTTTTTAAAAAAAATAAACTAAAGTATTTAAACTCAAAATTCAGGCTTATGGCCTAATTTGTCTAACATTTAAACTTATAGGACCTAAATTGTTATTATACCAAAAAATTGAAGGCACGAACCCATCATTCTTTTTTTGGTTGGCCTTTCGGTTTTCAGGGCTTCACCCTGATTAATTTGAATCAAACCTCATCGCACACTTGGCTTTGGTGGGTGAGTCTCCCAATGGGAATTTGCTGCATACACAATGTCTCGAAACTCGAGACCTGCTTAAGTGATACCAAACTGCTTACCATTTTGATCAACTCCCAATATGGGCCTATCTTCCTTTAATTCAGCTCCTACTTGATTAAATATTTAATAAATTATTGTATTTTTAATTTAAATACTTATTTTTCTACAATTATCAGACTATTATTATATCAAAATTTATTAATATTTAAAATTTTCAACAAAAACTTGAATGGGAATGATGAGATGGGCATGGAGGTGTACATGTGCATTTCCATGTGCAAATGCAATCGCCGGTCATCAACCAACGCAAGCATAGTTTCCCCTTTTCTGTTACAGCTTGCTTTTGAAGTCTTTGAACTCTGTGAATCTCATTGGGCCCCAACTTTTACCTGATTGTCACATGCTGTAGGATTCGGTTGCAAAAACAGGAAAAGTCATGGGATCAATTGTATCCATTCCTACTTGTCACTCATGAATAAGGAAAGGTTGGTCCAATTATCTATGTACCCCCCCCCCTTCATAATTGTGTACTATTTCTGAATTTTACATTTTACACCAACAATTAGGCAGAAGTACTTTTGAACCCCTCGACTTTGAAATTTTAGTCATTTTAACATTTAAACTGTTATTAAAAAATCGACGACGTAATAGAAAATAACAAAATAACTTGTCAGTTTAACTTTACAGTTATTGTTCCGTTACATGTGGATCGATATAACAAAAACATTAAAGAATTGAAAAAAAAAATCAAGGGGCCAAAAAAGTGTTTATTTTAATCCATTTGTCGACGGCATTGAAAAGGACATGAATATAGAGTATCGAGAAGGATATTGATATCAGTTTTTAAAAGTTATATTTTTTCTATTAGGTTATTAAATTTAGTATTTATTTTTAGGGTAAAGATACATTTTGGTATCTGAATTTGGTTTTAAAGCTTAATTTAGTACAAATTTTTAGGTCTAATTAGATACATAAACTCGACTTTAAATTCAATTTGGTACAATTAATTTTTAGTACAATTAGGTACCTAAACTTAGTTTTTTTGTTTAAATTGATACTTGAACTTCATATTTTGGTCTAGATTAGTTCTTGTAGTGAATGACTTCTTTGAATTGTGAAATCAAGTTGAGGTACCAATTTAAACTAAAAACTTAAAAGTTAAATTCATATAAATTAGACCAAAAAAGTTTAGGTAATAAATTAAATATCGAGGTCAAAGATCAACTAATTGGACTAAAAAGCTTAAAAAGTAAATTAAACCTGTAAGTTAATTTCAAATAACAACAATATGTTTTTACTCAAATTTTATAGTAATTACATGTAGTATTTAAGTAAAATTTGATAGTGTTATATTGCTATATTAATTTAAAAAGTTTGTAAATAAAGGAATATAATTCTCTGTCTCTTCTCGATGTCTTTATTTATTTCTCATTAAAAATTTAGGTTTAGGGTTAAGATTTGAAGTTATGGTTTATGTTTAGAGTTTATGGAATTTGGGACAATGTATATATTTTAGGGGTTAGGGTTTAAGGTTCAAGATCTAGAATTTATGACTTAGAATTTGACTTTTTAGTGTTGAAGCATAAAAAGGTACAAAATAAGGTTTTTTTAATAGTCTAAAGGTGATTACAATGTAGTATTTGTTCATCGATATTCTTAACCCTTTGACAATACACACACCTTACAAACATTGCGATTGAACTTGGGTCTCTTAAAACGAATATCATCCGTTTTTCATTGAGACCACTTGTTGGGTTATTTTTTCATTTAATATTAAAAGTTAATCTTATTAGAAAAACTTATTATAAGGCCAATTTTATTAAAAAATGTTTTTAAAGTGATATTATATTCTAATAACTAAATTCAATAATTTTATATTTTGACTATATGAATCAGCTAAAATAATACTTTTTATGTCTCATTAAATTATTTTTTATTAATTTTTTTGTCAATTTTTTTAACTTCGACTCAACATTATCTAAAATATATTATTTATAAAAAATATAAAAAAATATATATTGTAGGTTTAAAATATATATTTTAGAAAATTTAATTGTTTAAAATATATAAAATAATCATGGTTAAAGTTTAAAAGAATAACTTTTAAAAAGCATAAATGACAAAATTAATGGGAAGGAGGGAGTATCACAACTAATTTTTTTGATTAAATAAAAGGTATTATATTTTTATGTCGAGATTCTAACTCATACAAATTAAGATAATATAAATATTTTTAGTCACTAAATCAATTAATAGATCTTAATATCTCGAATAATTTTACATTCTAATAAATAATGCTATATTTCAAAAACCAAACGTTTACTAAAATAACAATAATAATACTTGGGATGGAAAAGGTAAAGTGACAGGGTATGCATCATGATAGATTGGGTCATCGGCGGAAACTGTCGTCTTGCTTCACAATCACAGTTAACGAGAAACAGTGACAGCATCACTCGCATGCCTTTACAACCGGCCTTTGTTTTTATCTTGATCCTTGGTGTTCTCATTAAATAAATATTTTGATAATTTTGGATATAAAATGTATAAATAAATATAATCAAAATAATACTTATAACTAAACAAATAAAATGTAATTGAACCAGCAATCAGTTAGTCTAGTAAAATAATGTGTTAAATATCTTAAATAATATTAAGAGTTCGAATTCTGACATTGTGAATGAAAAAAATAAAATTGGGAGGATCGCCCATGTATGAGTCTCTACAAAATCTAGAATAAATTAATCGAACAATAAATTAGATATTGATAATTAAATAAAAAATAAAATATAATTAAATATAATTTTCAATTGATATTGTAAAATAAGATAATAAGTATAATCAAATAAAATTATCAAATTTTCAAGGTGATGGTCACATTGAGAAAGACATTAAATAAAAAAATAATCGAAAACTACTACCGAGAGTGGCATAGCTTGCATTATTAATATTTAAACTAATTTATTAACAATCAGTTGCTTTAATGAGACAAAATATTAAATTTTTAGAATAAAATTAAAGATTTAATTTTAACGTTGTAAATAGAAAAAAAATTATATTGAAAAAGTCATTCTCATAATAAATTCCTACAATAACCAATATAAATAAATTAATTAATAAATCAAATATTGATAATTATACTACGAATATATATCTAAACTCATTTGCTATCCATATCCATTAAAATTGCCAACACAATTTTTTAAAACCCAATTCTTACGACTTTGACATTGTTTTTCTTTTTACATTTGTTGCACGGTGCACAAGCGTTTGTAAAAAAAATTATTTATACAAACGTCTTAATTTTAGAGTTTAGTTATTTCATTTAGGGTTTAAAGGTTTGAGTGTAATAGTTTTGAATTTATGAGTTGTTAATAGAATTTTGGGTTCATGGTTAAAATATAAGGTTTATAAGTTAAAATTTAAATCCTTAATTATATTACCCTAAAATCTAAAACCTAACCCTAAAGCTTAAATTATAACAATGAAACTTAAATTTAAAACCCATACACTCAAACCCTAAACTCCAAACTATAAAATAAAACTCTAAACCCTAAAATTAAGACGCTTATAGAAATAGAAAGTTTTTCATCGCATGTATATGGGACAATAATCCTTGTTACATTGGATGCAAAATTATGTTAGCTTTCTTATGCATATGAGCCATGGAAATGACTAAACATGTAGGCTATTCTTTTTAAATTAATTCGAGATATAGTTTAGATTTTAGTATAAAGTCATATTATAATGTTTGATTTGTGTACTAATCTCGCGTTACAAAAAGTACACATAATTTATGTAGAATAAAATCGAATCGAATCTTAATAACTCCATCTAAATTGTATTGACAATATTGCAACTAAGTTAAAAGCAAATTGAGTGGAGAAGATTTATAAATATTAAATAAAATAATACTAGAATCAATCAGTTTCTAATTGATTGTAATAAATGGGACGTGTTGGTGGGGAAGAGCCAATGGAAAAATGGAGATTTTAGTGAAATTTGGTGGGTGGCCATCGGATAGATTCTTGTAAGCACATTTAATCGATTAGTTAAACTATTTATTTTTATTCTTTTATTTTTTTTAGGTTATAAATTCTAGACTCAGTAAAAGTACATATTTTATTCCCTTACTCTCTAGATAAAATTATAATTAAAATTAAAATTTGTAAAAGAAATATAATAACATCGAAACCAATGAATATATAAGTAGAGAAGAGAATTTTATTTTATCCTGAAAATTTATGTTCCAATAATTCTATCTGTAAAATGTACATAAATTTTACTAAGTATTAAAAATAAATAGATATAAGAATAAGATTACATTAAAAGGGAAAATATTCTATGCATTGATGGTGAAAAATTTGTTTTTCACGTGCGTCTAATTTTTAGGGTTTGTATGTTAGGTTTTAAAGTTAAGATTTTATTGTTTGCGGTTAGGTTTTAAGGGTTGGGAATATATTTTATAATTTTAAATTTATATTTTATGTTTATAGTTTAGAGGTTAGAATTTAGAGTCCCTGAAAAGAACATATGTCATTTTAAAAACATATGGAAGAAGAAAAAAGTCCCCAGCAGTGCATCAAATAATTACACATAGTTAAAATATTTAAAATAATATAATAAGATCAGATAAAACGGCATTGACACTAACCTTTTAGGACAGTTTTTGAATTTTTTTAAGACTTTCCTTTGGTCCGTTGAAAGGGATAAATGAAATTAGAGTAAACTACATAAATGGTCCCCCAACCATGACCAAATTCTTTGTTGAGTCCCTTAACTATGAGAATTTATAAATAGACCCCTTGACTAATTGCGACTAATAAATCAATTCAATTCCGTTAAAAAATAAACGACTGATGATGTGACAATTAATAATTGTATAATAACATATTTAGCCATCAACTTTTATATTTTATTTTAATTTGGTCATAAATTTAAATTTTCATCTTTCAATATTTACATATTAGAGTGCAACATTTTAGTCCCTTAAATCCTAAACTTCATCTTCTTCCCTTCTAAAAAAACAAACCTCCATTGATGTTAACAGTAGCCATCTGCAACCCCATATGTATGAGTAGTGGAAAAACGTTGGAGAATCAAAACCTCCATTGATGTTTACGGTAGCCATCTACGATGAGCTACCCACAGCAGAAGATGCATAGCTTTTGTTTTTAGAAGGGAAGAAGACGAAGTTTAAGACTTAAGGGACTAAAATATTGTAATATTTAAGTGTCGAGAGCTAAAATTTTAAATTTAGGACCAAATTAAAAAAAAATGTAAAAGTTAAGGGTTAAATTTGTTATTATACAAATTTTATTAACTGTCATATCATCAGCCGTTTATTTTTTAACATAACTGGACTGATTTGTCAGTCGCGATTAGTCGGGGACCTATTTATAACTTCTTATAGTTGGGGGACTCAACAAAGAATTAGGTCATAGTCGGAGGACCATTTATGTAGTTTACCCTTGACAAATTGATGCAACCTCCTTCAAAGCTTAATTGATTTTATATAGTATATGATAACGGTTCAATTTAGATCAATTTTGGAGAAAAATTCGATTACCTTAAATCATTCTGATTTTTAATCAAACTTAAAATACAATCGAAATGAACTGAATTCCATTGTTTTCGACTGATTGTTTATTATTTTTTTTAAAATAAAATTAATTATATTATAGAATTAAATAAAAATTAATTTGTGATCATTTTGTATGATTTCAATTTTTTATTTTACAAATATGTTTAATTAATAGCCGAACCAAAATCAAATAAAAATATTAAAAATAGCTAAAACGAAATTCAGCATTATAATTCAAATCGATTTTAATTTTTCTCATTTTCTTAACCCTAATTTCGTTAATTTTTATTTAATTCTCTTATTTCCCTCAGTGACGGATGCAACATTTTATGTTTAGGGGCGAACCTATAAAATTTTAAGGAATACGAAAATACATAAAAAATTTCAAACAATTTCTAAATCATATACGAATTTCAAATTTTCAGGGGACGACCGCCCCCTCCAACCCCATCGGTCCATCCACACCTTTAAATACAAAGAAGAAAATTCACAAGATACCAGAAGTTTCAAACACATTATACCCCATTGTTGTTTTTGTTTGACAAATTAATTAAAAGTAAGGTTTTGTAACCAATAATTGGATAAAAAATTATTCATTGTCATAATTTCAAAGTTGAATAAACTTGTTGTATGATTAGGGATTTGTTAATAACATTTATAACCCATTATCATTGAAACAAATTACAATTACTCTAGTGTAAAATTACTTAAACTAATTTACATATTTACCTAAATTTTGATACAATTTATGTTCATGTACATTTTTTATTTACATAAATTGAGTGTCTAGGGATGGCAACGGAGCGGGGCGGGTTTTTAGCCGCCCCGAAATTTAAACCACCGACTCGACCCGATTTTAATTTTATCATATCCCCGACCCTACATAATAAAAAAAATATAACCCGACTCTGACCCTGCTATTTTATTAAAAACTCAACTAAACCCGACCCAACCCGAGAAAAAATAATAAAAATATTAAATATAATATATAAAAATATAATAAATATATCGGGTCAGATCGAGAAAATTTTACTCTAAACCCGAACTCGACCTTATTATTTTTTCAATAACCCGACCTGAACCTAATTTAAAAAATGCACGCCCCTATCGGATTGGGTTGGGTTAGGTCGGAATCCAACGAGTTCGAGTTATTTTACCATCCTGAAGTGTCATATGACTTATCGATCATACTAAAATAGTAGAGTCTGAAGTGTCATATGACTTTTAAAAGTTACCTATGTAAAACAAGTTTGTTTTACACACGTATGATATTTTTATATTATATTAAATATATTTTATTAGTCTGAACGTGTTGAAATTCATCAAAATGTTTTTTTTTCAAATTATTATATTTAGTTTATATTGTTGCTCAATAAAATTATTTACAGTTTATATTATTTTCAAAAGTGTACATTTACAAACGGTGGCTTTCACTCAAATGCAACATTAGCTTGCAAGCTTCGTTTTCTTACATTTTAGCAACAAAATTACAATAACAAATTTGTCCTTTATTTAACAGTAGTTCATTAAATTAGTGAAGCTTTATGTTTCTAATTTAGTTTTAAATATACTAATAACATAGGTAATGAAATAAATAAATAAATAAAATAAGAACATTTATGTCTGAGACTCAGTCAATTTCCCCCTAAAATAATTAATAAATATCAAGTACAATAAATTAGTACATTGTATTCAAAGGAAAGAAATTAAATTCAAATTTTAGAAAATATAATATTAAATAAAACAATTCTAATTTTTTTTTTTAAATAGAACAATTCTAAATCTTAAACATGAATTGTAAAGTAAGAATTTTAGAAAAAAAATTCAAGAAGTGCAAACAAGCTAAAAAGCAAAGTACATTTTGATTTTGAAGACCGAATGGTGGGCCGAAGACAAATATATATATATATATATAATTATAAATTATTTAAAATGAATTATTAATTAAATTGTTTTTTATATATAATACTTTTAATTTTTAAAAAATAATTAGATCAAATATTAATTTTAGTCAATTTAAAAAATAAAATATTGAAACTTGAAACCATAAACCTAAAACACTAAACCATAAATCATAAACCTAAAACCCTAACCCTAACCCCTAAACTCAAAACCTAAACCCAAAACACTAAACTATAAATTTTAAACCTTAAACTCTCAACTCTAAACCCTAAATCTTAAATTACTTTTAGAGTATAGTAGTTGGTACTTGATCCAATTACTTTTAAAAAGATATTAACAAAAATTATATATATAGAAAATAATTTAATTAATATTTTATTTTAAATAATTTATAATTATATGTTTAGTTATTGAAATTTTTTATTTTTATTAATTAATTTAATAATATTCAGCAGTACTCATCGAACGTTGTAGAATTAGATTAAAATGTTGTTTTATGATGAACGTTTGATTTTAAAATAAAATAAAATAAAACAAATTAAGAAAAAGTAATCGATCAGCACTTATTTCATTTATTGTTAATGAATAGAATTAGATTAAAATGTTATTTTATGATGAAATTTATACTAATATTTTATTTGAATTTATTAATTATTGGATCTCAACGTAAAAAGAGAGAGATTTATAGAGCGAATTTTTTAGTGATTTTAAGGTACAACAATTTAATTTACAATTAAAAAATAACACAAATAAAATATTAAAAAATACATAATTTAAAATTATTATCCACACAATCAAATATTATATTTTTTAATAATATTTTAATTTAATGATAATTTTAAAAATCATGGAAATTCTTTGTTTCTGCTTTTTTTTAATTGACTTATTAATGGAAATTGAAACTTAGAACCTAAGTTCTCACTTCAATGTTAATTTATTTACGGTTATAATTGAAAAAAATCAAAATATAAAAACAACTCTCGTGACTGAAAATTCTTTCCCACTTTTCTTTTCCTTATTGGCCAAATTTACTTCTGATTTCGCTTCAACATTTCTCTTAAACTTTCAGCCTATTCTTCTTCTTCCCCGGTGAGTTCATTCATTGCTTATTCTCTTCATTTTTTTTAAGATTTGAAGTATACTGAGATTGTTACATGTTCGTTTAGATATTCTCTTGTGTTTATGTTTTTTTGGCCTTTTACGCAGTGGATAAGAATTGGATTCTTTTTTACTCTTTTTCAAGTAGTTTAGTGTTTTTTGTTAAGACCATTTTGAGTCTCTGTTTTTTTTTTTTTTTCAGATTGGAAGTTTGTTGTTACGTGATTAATGGTGTGAAGGAAAGATTTGGAATATTGGAGGACCCTTTTGGAGTTGAGTTCAGAGATCAATGGGTAGTAAGAGATCTGGTATGGAATGGAAGAATTTAAACATCTTTTTGGGATTTTTGCTGATCTGTGCAGCTAGGATTTCGTTTGGACTCACCAATCCGAGTGACGGTAAAGCTAATCTTGCAGCATTTTTTTTTAGTTTTGTCTGTTTGGTTACTGAGAAAATGTGGGAAAGTGGTAGAAAATGAAAGATATGGAACATTGGTTATATCGCTGTCTTAAGCTGGAGAAACAGTCAATCAGTCATAGCTGCTTTGACCATGTCAAATAGCTGAAATGCCGAACAAGTTTTGGTTTTCACAAAATTTTACTCTCTTTAATTGTTCCCTGTATTCTCTGTTATGAATGAAGCCTTTAGCTGAGATTTTTCTCTTTCGTTTTAGCATTTTTTGAAGCTTTACTGCTTGTGTTTTTGGTTCATTTAAATTCTTATGATGCTTTCTAGTTATCATTAAGAGCTGGGTATATCTAATTGCCTGCATTGTTTTTGCTCAAAATAGTTTCTGCGATTAATAGCTTATATACTGCATTGGGCTCTCCCGTACTCCCTGGATGGGTTGCTTCAGGCGGAGACCCTTGTGGTGAAGCATGGCAAGGCGTACAATGTAGCGGTTCGGACATAATTGGCATGTAGGATGCCCCTTCTTTGACTATTTAGATTAATAAAAGTTCTGCAGCATTGCCGATATTTTGCATCTCTAATGTGATGGCCTGGTTTTTGCAGAGTTCTCAATGGTGCTAATCTGGGTGGAGAACTGGGTGACAACCTAGGAATGTTTGCTTCTATCAAGGCAATGTAAGTCTTGTTTTTTCTCTCCTTGGTCCTTACAAACCAATTTCAGTGCCTTCGGCTGTCACTGACCAGCATTTTAATGTCATATTATTGGTTTCTGCAGTATGATATGTTTTGAAACATTAGACATACTATTTCTATATGATGTGTTGGGACGTGTCATCGATTTTGTAATTTTTCTTGTTTCAGATATCTAAGCAACAATCAGATCGGAGGAAGTATTCCATCCAGTTTGCCTGTTACCATGCAAAACTTGTATGTTTTATTCTCACATGAATTCGTATCTTCTCATCTTGTATCAATTTGATAACATTCTTTAAATTTGGCAGTTTTCTTTCAGACAATAAGTTCACTGGAAGCATCCCAGATTCATTATCTTCTTTGACTATGTTGACAGCCATGTAAGTTTTTCGCCTTTCCGTTCGTTTGAGATAATACCTATCTGATATTACTTTGAAACAGAATATATTCTGAACTTTTCCTCTTTTGTGCTGTCAGGTCATTGAACGACAACCAATTGAGTGGAGAGATACCAGATGCCTTTCAATCGCTTTCTGGATTGATCAATCTGTAGGTCCCAGATTCTGATTCGATTAACTTCCAGGTCGTTTCATAGATTCATAGTTGTTGTATTGTTTCTTTACAGGGATTTGTCCAATAACAATTTGAGTGGACCTTTGCCACCATCAATGGAAAATTTGTCTAGTCTAACCACTCTGTGAGTTCTCCTTCTCCTTTCTGAATGGTAATGTTAACTGAATGGACAGGAAAGCTAACTGTCTCAGTTGGCAGACGTTTGCAGACCAATCAGCTGTCTGGGACGCTAGATGTTTTACAAGATCTTCCCCTAAGAGATTTGTACTTTTCTCTACTCTGCCATTTGGATTTTTTTTAGAAATAATGTTTCTTACTATTATTCTTTTACATTTTAAGAAACAATTTTGAATGGTTTTAGAAGCTTCTTGGAGGAATCTTGGCTAACATTCTTCATCCTCTTCTGGGCAGGAACATAGAGAATAACCTATTCAACGGACCTATTCCTGCTAAGATGCTGAGCATCCCAAGCTTCAAGTAAGCTCAGTACTTACCTTTGAAAAGTTTAATCTTTACTCTTTAGTTGCCAATTTTAAGCTAACACTCATCATTAAAGTTCTTGGTGAGGTATATAATCAAATATAAGAAAAAATTGGAAAAAAACTGAGCATATTTATTTCGGCACTCATCCGAATTTGAATAACGTAAAAAGTCTCCAATTTTATTATAGTTTACAGACTAAATATAATCTTCTTTTGTTGATGGATTCTGCCCTTTTTCTTCTTAGGAGCTTCTTCCCATATATATGTGTACCAAATCAAATATACTGTTTGTATACTTATTTCTGTTACTTGTATGTTTGCTTATATTTAAATTCTCTTCACAGGAACGATGGAAACCCATTTAATTCCACTGTTGCTCCATTGCCTGGTCCCAAATCACCATTGGCATCACCGCGTTCGCCACCAACTGCTGGCCGAACACCAACTTCTGGTCAAACACCAACATCTGATCAAACACCTGGAAAACAAGCTGACGGGCCTTCCCCGTCGGAGGGATCTACTTCCAGAGAGAAGAAGAATTTAACTACTAAAAGGGTGGTGTGGATATCAATTGCAGGTGTTTTGTTGTTTATAATATTAGCGTTAGCTCTTCTGCTTTTCATGCCAAAGTTTTGCCGAAGAAGGGAAGAAGCTGGTGGGGTTTTCAAACGGCACCAAGTAGGAGCATATAGAGGAAACAGAGAGAACCTTGTTGGGGATGGGTCCTTGCCCACCACAACCAGTCAAACAGAGAAAGGCAAATGACTTTGCTTTTACTCAATTTCAATTTAGATAATAGATTGTTTGCAAACTTCAATCACTTGAGAAATAATGGATTTTGAAACTTTATGAACAGGCCCGAAAGAGGCAGCTACGGGACCAAGGGGGGGTAATCAAATAGAGAGGGGAAGCATGGGGGCGATTGCGAAGCCGCAGAACAAGGAAGAGAGAAATGTGGAAAGGATAGGCACAACGCCAAAGAGATTTGACCATCAGATAGACATAAGTAGGATGACTAGCTTTGATATGATGATGGATCCCCCTCCACCACCCCCACCTCCTCCCCCGCCTCCACCTCCACCCCCTTCTGTACCACTTTCCGAGAAGGTCATTGTGAAACCCATTGTGCCTGATGAAGTAACTGCAAGGCCTTCGTCCAAAACTCGAAAGACATCTACATTTGCGAAGTCTTTCACCATTGCAGCCCTTCAGCAATATACAAATAGCTTTTCTCAAGAAAATCTTTTAGGGGGTGGCATGCTTGGAAGTGTCTATAGGGCAGAATTTCCGGATGGGAAGGTATAATTGTTGATTTTAAACTGATTTGGTTTCATTAGAAGCATGGACCCTTTAATTGGTTTTCTCCAAGAGTCTATATTATTGTGTCATAGGCTTTCTATTGGATGAGAATAATAATGATATGGACCGGAGCTGGTAAATATACATCTTTAGAACCTATTGCTGGTCAGTTTTATGGAGTAGCTTTTAATTTAAACTTTTCTTTCCTGCCTCCTTCCTTTGCTTACCCTGTTTTACACATCAGTATATATGCACAAGTTGCACTTGGGCATGGGGTATAGCTAATAAAGACCTTTTAAATAGTATATATGTGTCAAGCAGCTTCAGATTCTGATGCATGATCTTGTTGTATGCATTTGTAGCTACTTGCAGTCAAGAAACTTGAGAAGAGAGTTGCAAGCCAGCAGAAGGATGATGAATTTATTGAACTGGTAGAAAATATTGATCGTATCCAGCATGTGAATATTGTCAGGCTCATGGGTTACTGTGCAGAGCATGGTCAAAAGCTTTTGATCTATGAGTATTGCAGCAACGGATCACTGCAGGATGCGCTGCACTCTGATGATGAATTTAGAAAGAAGCTTTCATGGAATTCCCGTATTCGGATGGCTCTTGGAGCTGCTAGAGCCTTAGAGTAAGTGATTTGGCTTGTTTCTCTCTATTCTTGCAGGTTCAGCTTTAGAATTTCTAATGGTCGCTTCTGTAGTTGGATTCTTTGTTTAGGTAGATCGGGTATAATCAGTTACATTGTGCAAATGCTTGAGCATGATGCTATTAACAAGGAGTTACATTAAGAAATTGAAGCTGGTTAGAGCTCAATGCATTTGTTTATGAAGACTAAACTCTTCAAACAATAAATCTAAGTTACTAATGGGGTTTAAAATAAAGTAATTATGAACTGGTCAAAAGGAAGCAGTGAAAACTGCAGATGGGAGGTTTTGTGATGAGTCCTCTTTTCTTTTTGCAACTGACCTTTCTGTTCCAATTAGCTCTATGCTAGGCTGAAAAAATTGCTTTTTTAGCTACTTGTAATCAAGAAATAGGAGAAGAATAACACACACGTGCATTTCTTAGATATTGAGATTGACATAACTAAACAGATATACGTTCACGGTTTCTTCCTGCCCAAGACACCGAGACACATAAACACACTTCATTTTTGGTGCAAACCACTTCAGTCCTAATTTTCTTGTTTTATACGAAAAGGTATATGCACGAGGCTTGCCAGCCACCTGTTGTACACAGAAATTTCAAGTCTGCCAATGTACTCCTCGACGATGATCTCGATGTGCGTGTCTCTGATTGTGGTTTGGCTCCATTAATAGCATCTGGTTCTGTAAGTCAGGTAGGTTTAAGCTTGTCATCATCTTATTGTTGACTTTTTGAACATGATACATTTGTAAACCTTAAAACTTCAATTGGCTTCTCTACATTTTTCATATTCTTATTAAGACTGTTTGCGCATTGACAAACTGCTGTCTTACAATTAATTAGTTGAATGAAAAAAATAAAAGTTAGACAACAGTTTTCTACGAAACACAATTTCGAGGAAAATAATTTACATTTCTTTACCTGAAACTGTTTCACTTTCAGCTGTCAGGACAACTACAATCAATCTATGGTTATGGAGCGCCAGAATTCGAGTCTGGAATTTATACTTCCCGGAGTGATGTTTACAGTTTTGGTGTATTTATGTTGGAGCTCTTAACTGGCAGGAAATCTTATGACAGGTAAATGGTGAAACCTTACTGCAGTTATCATTTAGTGTCCACTTAAAATAATCTGGTTAATTTAATTTTGTTGAAAATGTTATTCAGGAATAGGACTAGAGGAGAACAGTTTCTAGTGAGATGGGCAATCCCGCAGCTCCATGATATCGAAGCATTATCTAGGATGGTTGATCCTTCTCTCAATGGAGAATACCCTGCTAAAGCGTTGTCACGCTTTGCTGATATCATTTCTCGGTGTGTCCAGGTGAGAACAGCATCGTCAATATGCTATATATGTGTTCGCACTATATGCTATAGAAGCATATGCAATTCTGACTGTTTCTTCTCAATCGTATAAGTAGAATTTCTATGTCCCCGTCTAACTGTGATTTCATTTTGCAGTCTGAACCGGAATTCAGGCCACCAATGTCTGAAGTCGTTCAAGATCTATTGGACATAATTCGCAGGGAGCGTCCGAGTAACGAATCAATTGGAGACTGACTTGTATTAGGCAAAAAACCTAATGAATTAGTTTATAAATGGAAGTCACAGTGATTTGATCCGTCAGGCGATGATCCGAGAAAATACATCCATTGTGAAAGGGGCAGCGGGTGAATGCTCCTACTAATTCAACCAAGCGCAAGAGGAGTTATGAAGGTCGTCATGTAGGAATTCCATTGCTGTGACTAGGAACAGTCTGAAACTTCCAGGTCTGTTGCTGTGTAATCATTCTGTTGACCATTAAAATCATGTACCAAAGTCTTGGCTAAGGCATAAATATGCTAACCATTTGTTTCATGACAGGCTATTGTTATTTTGTTACTAACTATTCATTATGATTTTGTTCCCATTTCATTTTCCTGGATAGATCATTAATGTGTACAACATATGAACATGTTCTTGAAGAGAGTGTGTTTTTAGTTTGAAACATAGATATTGCCCATAATTTTCTCACAGCATTTATATACCTATGTATACACTCCAAATATCCAATTGGATTAATCGAATCCGAGTTCGGATAACAAAATTGACAATATGTTTGTTTTCAAAGAGATTTCAAATTGTTACCTTCAAGGCATATTCATACCAGCCACATCAAGGTATTGACCCATTTTACTGGTGGTCTCAACCCAGCTTGTGCCCTTAATCTTCTTCACTCCTCTGTCTTCCATTAGCTTCCTAACCTTTAGAGCATCGTTCCATCGTCCGACTGCTCTATAAGCATTAGCTAAGAGAACGTAATTCATATGATTGTCGGGATCTAGTTCGATCATTTTCCCAGCGATCCGCTCTGCGGTACTGGAACTTGCACTGGTTGTGCAAGCGCCAAGAAGAACAGCCCAAAGGGTTGAATCATCTCTACACCATGCACTCTCTATCAAGTTTTCAGCTTCTTCAAGTAGTCCGGCACGACCCAAGAGGTCAACCATGCAATTGTAATGTTCGATTCCGGGCTTAATCCTGTATTCACGGGTCATTAAGTTAAAATAATGCCGGCCTTGATCTACCAAGCCAGAATGACTGCAAGCAAAAAGAACTCCGATAAAACTAATATAATCAGGCTTAATGCCCTCCTTGATCATCTCATCAAATATACTTAGAGCTTCCCCACCTCTTCCATTCTGAGCAAACCCGTACATCATCGAGTTCCATGTTATCAGATTTCTATTAGACATCTGCACGAAGATCCGCTGTGCAAAATCAATACAACCGCATTTTGCATAAAGATCGACCAAGGCCGACTCTACGATAACATCTCTCCAACCAACCCTTCTCACATACTGGCAGTGAACTTCTTTCCCTTGCCTTACGGCGGCCAAACCTGCACATGCACGGAGAATAGTTCCGAAACAATAGAGATCAGATTCATCCATTTCCCTGAATATTCTAATGACGGATTCGTAGTCTTTATTCTGACAGTAAACACCAAGCAATGCAGACCAAGAAACCGAATTCCTTTTCGACATCCGATCGAAAACGCGCCGAGACTCTTCGACCAACCCACACTTTCCGTACATGTCGAGAAGGCTGCTCTGAACAATCACATTCCCACGAAGTCCATAGGTAATGACCTTAGCATGCACTTGCTTCCCCTGTCTCAACCTCCCTAAATTCCCACAAGCCGTCAAAACCGTCCCGAATGTAAACTCATCCGGGTTCGACCCATGATTCCTTTGCATAAAATAAAAGAACCGCAATGCTTCGGCATACAAATCATTCCTCGTGAGAGCAGAAATAATAGATGTCCAACAAATAGTATCCGGGTCAGGCAATTCATCGAACAACTGGCACGCTTCATTTGACTGCCAATTCCTCCCATAAAAATCAATCAACGAACACAAAATCACACGATTTGAACCAAAACCATGTTTCATAGCCACCCCATGCAAGCACCATCCCAGCCTCGACTTCCCAAGAATCGAACAAACCTTGATTATAGCAGATAAGGTGAAGGCATTCGGCTCAACTCCCAAACCCACCATTTCCGAAAACAATTCAAGTGAACACTCGGGTTTACCCGCTTTAATATACCCAGAAACCATCGAAGTCCACGAGATAACATCTTTAATAAACAACCCATCAAAAACTCTCCGAGTTTCTCTAAAATCAGGACCCAACTTAAAATACAGAGCAAGCAAACTATTACCCACAAAACGATCCGTGTCGAGGCCATATTTAATGACGTGGGCATGGAATTGAAGCCCTTGAAGGAAAGATTGAACATTTGTGCAAGTCTGCAATAGGGAAGCGTAGAGTAATGGTTTATTGGAAGGGATTGTTCGGGTAGGAAAATGTAGAGTGTTTAAGAGATTGATTGCAGGGAAGAGTTGAGCTGACCTGCAAAATTGGAGAATTTGGTGATATATGTCTGATGGGTATTTGATGGAGTTTTCGGGATTTGAAGAAGCTAAGGAGCAGCAGCAGCGTTTAACGAAGAAGAGCTTCATCAAATGGATTAAATGAATGAATGTGGTGTTGTTTTTCGACTAAAGAATGAATGTGTTCTCTCCATAATCAACTTCTTTAAAAATACTAAATATTTGTCGGTTGAGTTTAATTCGGTTAATATATTATTATTATAATATAAAAAATAACAAATTATGTGTTTTCTTTAATATAACACATTGTTTGTTTTTTAAGAATAGTTTATTCAAAAAAAAATAAAGAAAGTTACGCCAAGATGCATTTATGTCCACCAAAAACTTATACTCAAAGGAAAATAAATTATAAAAGCCTAAAACAACGTGGATAAAAACAAAACATACTTTGAATATGATTTCCAACTTCCTTAAAAACCCCACAACCAATACCGCTGCAACGATTAGGGGTGTATATTCGGTTAACCGACCTAATCGAATTACCCAAATTTATTAATTAATTTTTTTCTTTTAACTGTTAATCAAACCGGAAATTTTTCAAAAATTTTAACCGAACAGAAAAAAACTCCGTCAATTCTGTCGGTTTTCGAACTAATCGAAATTTGTTATAAAATTTTGGGTAAATTACACAATTGGTCACTAAATTATGCTAAAATGATTTTTTTAGTCGTTGAACTTTATTTTATGCTAATTTGATAAAAGTTTAATGACTATTTTACAATATATCAAAAAATTTAATGATCATTTTATAATTTATAAAAGTTTAATGACCAGAAATAAATATATATAATATTTAATATATAATAATTTTGGTTAATTCGGTTAATTAACCGGTTTCGAACCGAATTAACTGATAACCGAATTTACCTAAAATTAACTGACCGAATTAATTGAAAAAAATTCGATTCGATCGATTAATTTGGTTAAAATCGAATAATGCACGCCCTTAGCAACGATAGTGGGAATCAAAGAGAGCAACGATAGAAAAAAACGACTAAATTTTATCAATAATTTATTACTGAAAATACATTTAACTAGCATGTTATTAATATAATAAAAAAGGTGATTCGAATAGCTTAAACCTCTTTTCCCAAAAAAAAAAAAACATCTTAAACTTTTAATAACGATAAATTATTAGATAAGTTTGGTGCACCACGTCATCTATAGTTTCTTTCAATGGATGAGTTTACCACGCTCGACGAGCACCGCTAAGCACCATTAAATTAATTTATAATTAAAAATTTAAAGGACTTAACGTATAATTATAAATTATTTAAACATATAACTATAAATTATTTAAAATAAAATATTAATTAAATTATTTTCCATATATATAATATCTTTTAATTTTTTTAAAAAAAAATTGGATAAAATATAAACTTTAGTCAATTTAAAAAATAAAAACCTGAAACTATAAACCCTAAATCATAAACTTGAAAACTAAAACCCTAAACCATAAACTCAAAACTCTAAACCTTAAATTCTAAATCCTAATCCCTAGATCTTAAATTTGAATATTGAGCTTAGGTTTTAGGGGTTAGGAATTAAGGTTTATGGTTTAGTGTTTTGGCTTTTGGATTTAGGGTTTGTGGTTTAGAGTTTTGGGTTTTGGGTTTTGGGTTTTAGGTTTAGGATTTAGTATTTGGGGTTTAAGTTTTTATTTTTAAATTGACTAAAGTTGGTATTTTATCTAATTATTTAAAAAAAGATTAAAAATATATGAAAATAATTTAATTAATATTTTATTTTAAATAATTTTATAATTATATGTTGAGCCTTTTAGATTTTTAATCTTTATAAATTAATTTAATAGTAATCAACAGTGCTCATCATTAATTGTGTTCAGCGATGTTCGTCGAGCGTGGTAAAATTTTCCTCCTTCCAATAATATATTTATTATTTTTTTAAAATAAATCTTCATATTTTTCTTACGTGTAAAAAAATGGATAATTATTTAAAAATTAAAATAAATAAATTTTATTGACCAAAATTAAAAATGACGTACTAATCGGGTCCTTAAATAATTTCTCCTCAATAACCTTTGATTTCTGGAAACAATCCATTCTGATCTCAAACTCAACAAAGACAAAAACATCCGTCGCCTCAGCCAATTACTTATTGCTACTACGCGTACAAGCACACCCTATCTTTTCCATCTCTATACGTGTACGGTTCAAATCCACGTACCCTACACGTGTCGTTAATCTACAGGGCTACTGGTAAGACTTAAACATCGAGCAACTCTTTGCCCATACTCATGAATCAAATGGTCAAAATCAGACACCCAAAGTTGCTCGGTCTTTAACCCTCCCCCCCTCACCTATATATACATATCTGCCTCTCTTAACTCGCCAATACAATTATACAAATAACTTCCTTTTTCTTAACAGCTAAGTGTAAAGTGGTCCACTGTTCTTAAATCGAATTATACATCCTGGTTGGAGAAGCTAGAAACAGGAGGAGGAGAAGGAGAAGACAAAATCATGGTTTGTTTCTGTTTTCTGGTGGATCAGACAAAGGAAGTGAGCAAAAGTAAGCCGGCGGCAGGGTTTTGCTCGAGGTGCGGTGGAGGGGCCAGCGTAGCCGATATGAAAACATGTACCAGGTTTTGCTACGTGCCGTTCTACTGGAAATCTTGGAAGGCCATTGTCTGCACTTTCTGTGGAGCCATTCTTCGATCTTACCGTTGAATATTCATTGTAACATGTATGATCTTCATTCTTTAATAATTAGTTCAAGCACCGATTTTCATCCACATGTAACAAAGCTTTCTCTTTATACACACACATACACACACATATATATATATATATAGAAGAAATTATAATTTGGGGTTTAGAAAGGTTGCAGTTGCAGATCAATGGAAAACATCGATTTTGTTCATCTTAATACAGATGTTTTGTTTGGGTCAAAACCATGCTTGATATGGACTTTTGTGAAAACTGCTGCTGTAATCGCGTTTTTTTGTTGCAGTTGCAGGCATAACGAATGTTATTACGGTCATTATAGACAGTTATTTTTCGTAATAACGATTTCAAACAATATTGTTATTGTTGTATAACTATCGTTATTGCGATAGCAGACCATTATTTGAATCATTGATCGTCTCTTAACCTGGATTATTATGTTTTTCGGACACAATTGCCTCATGTATAATACAATCGAAGGCAGATAATGACTGTCGACAACCCAACTAGGGTCGTTAGAACGTAAGGTTTCAAATGGATCGTTAATGAACACACAAAATGCAAGTTGATTCATTGGATGGAACCGACCGTGTTCAATGCTCTGCTTGTTGCCCTGCCATGCTGGGAACTGAGCTCTAGTGGCTGTTGAGATCCGATGTAAGAATGCACGAGTCTCGTTAGAAAGCATTTGATACAAATTACATATTACTAGTCTAGAGTGATGCTATTGTTAGCATTAGGGATGAATATTCGATCAATTGAGTCAAGTTTTGCTCACCCTTAATCACCATTAGTAAACCTTTCTTTGCTTGTCAAATTATATTTTTCATTTCTTAGTCAAAAACCATTAAATACGTCCATGTTATTGAAAACCCAAGGACCATGAATCATGAATGTATATAGCAGTTGGTTAGGAAGTTAGGTCACGCCATACTAGCTGCCTAGCTAGCTCACAAGTCTCTCTTTCTATGCAAACAAAAATTATATTATATGTTTTATAAGTGTCGGGTACATTGATATTATTTAATCAAGTAACTCTAAATCTCCGATATGAATCATAAAACGATATAAAAAATAATTAGAGAGTTAAAAGATATTAATCACGAGGGTGTTGAACATAATTAAATGAGGTGCATGTGAGGAAAGAAGAGCATAAAAGGCGTTTGGGGTTTTGTTGGAATAAAAATTTTATGTTGCTTTTCGGTGTTCTTATTATTTTTTATAATAAATTATGGTGGCAAATGCAATGACTGTGCCTACTTCATGCTAATAAATATTACAGCTTTTACATTCTATTATTTTTCAGGTTCATGGAATGGTCCCCCATGGTTTATTTTCTTTGTAAAATTTAAAAACAAGCTATTCAAGAAAATTAATTTTGATATTAATTTTTCATTTTAATTTTAAATAAATTTGATTGATATAATAACAATGTAATCTTCAATGTATACACATTACGGTAGTTTGATTATAATTCCAAAAGAAGAAAAAAAGAAATCAACGTTTCCAGAATGTATAAATTGTGTGTTTATCTTTTTAGAGTTAGAAACAAATTGATATAATAACAAATTTAACCCTTAACATCTTAGATTTTAAAATTTTTGGACTTTTATTTTGACAAAATTGGCTTTATATTATAGCTTTTGAACTTTATTTGGTAAGATTGCAAAGTATATTTCATAAATGTATCTTTTTTTTAACAATTTCTACCTAGGGTCCTACATAATATTTTCATTATTTTAAAGTCATTTTTCATTATATAAAAAAACTAAACTTAGTTATAAATTAAATAAAAATAAATAAAATTTGGGGATTGCGAAATTCTCTGGTTCTAATTCTTTTCTTGTTTCTGAATGGGGCTTGTAATTGTTTACCTTTTTTAGGATTATATGTGGTATTAATGTGTAGTGTGGTTGTATTTTTGAGGTCCTTGGATAAATAAAATACCATTTATCTAAAATAAATAAATAAAATTTGACCCAATTCAAATAATCTCAATATGATATTTCATTCACCTAAGTTTATGTTAAACGTGATATATATATTTATATATATATATATATTTGATAAAGAGCTTCATCAACTTTCACAGAAAATGATAATCTTTTAGCTTATATATAGTGTTAAGGAAATGGGCTTCATTTAGCTTTGATCTTATCTGATGTTACCTTATACTGAAGTTTACTGGTCCCAATCCCATTCCCATCAGTGAGTTGACCAAAGATAAAAGTCAGCTTCTGTATATATATATATATTGTTGGGAATTGAGAATAGATAAGTCAACTGTATAAAGAATTGTAGAAATGAAAAACAAGCAACCGAGGGTGGGGGGTCCAAGTTCCGATATCCCAAGGGCAAGACAGAATGCAGGTGAAGAGTGTTGCCCCATGCTTACATGTCGGATGACTTTGGGAGTTTTAGTTTGAAGCATTATATTTATCAGCAGCAATGAATGAGAGGGTAGGGTTGACTTGAAGTGTTTTAATCTTACACAAACCCTTTTGACTTTTTCAAACCAAAGCCTCATCTCTCCCGTGTTTGGCCTGTCTCGCATTTTCCCTATGCATGGTGCCGCGCTTTCTTAATTGCTACACACGCTCCGTCTGGCTGGGGGGAAACTGCCCAAATGGCCCAAGGAACATGAAAGTCGAGATCAGGTTCAGGTAGCTGCTGCATGAAGAAAGATGTTAACCAACTGTATATTCTATTCTCAGCTCCGATGTACCACTTGTGAAATATATTTTGAGTTGGGTTTCCTAAAGGAAAGAGATCCATAACCTTTCAAAACAAAGAACAATTTTTCCTGAAGTTGACAACAAATTAAACAAGAGAGGGAAAGTATCTTAAATGTTGATGTGAAGGATAACCATTCAAATGAGGATTAGTGCGTTTCAGCTAGCATTAGTTCTTTCCACCATGCAAGTCTACGGCAAGACTTCTCTTTGCATGCCGTGTAGTTCTAAACAACATAGCTAAAATAGTCGCACTTGGAGCTATTTGCATGCTATGCTATTAGGCCTATACCAATTCTTTAACGCTCAACATTCACGACCAATAGACTTGAACCCCAACTGACTAATTTTTTGTACGAGTTCTGCCGATCTTGTTTTCAGCTCTTCATGAGTTTCCATTAGCTCTATATTAACAAAATACGAAATTACTCATGCCTGCCGCTGTTTTTTTCATTAGTTCTGTACTTGGAATAGTGCGATAGAAAAATAAACCAAATAGCAGAGCAAACATCAAAGTAGGGATCAAATTTAATTAATTTCAAAGTTTTAAAACCAGTCGATTAGCAATAATGAAGGGGCTGGTAAATTTTTAAAAGTCTAATAACACGAAACAGGAGCATTTATGTCTTCTGGAGGAGGCTTGCTTTGCTTTGCTTCTTCAGTGGATGTGGGGTAAAACGAAAGCAGCAAATAAAAAGAACCCATCCTCCTGATACGACTCAAGCTCTGGCATTCCGAGTGAAGTCGGTGCATGTTTGGCAACTGCAATCAGTGAACCTACAGATTTCACACCCGAAGCACACACAGGATGTACATCCCTTGCATGTCGGAGAATGGGCGCAGCCCCTGTACACCATGCGACTTGCTCGTTCTTCTTCATCATCACAAGTTATTCTGAAACGAAATCGAATCAAATGTATAAAACAAGCTAATTATGAGCTAAAGGGTGTAGATGTTGCCAACATGCCATATTGCAGATGATCTGATGCATGCAACCAAAAAGTTGGACTTAAATTTCTGTCAAAACCTTTAACATGTTCAGATGAAATCCTAATATAAAGAAAATACTAACAATAGCAATTCTACATCTCTGAGCAATTTCGGAACTCTCTTATCCCTCCACATTCAAAATTCAAGAAAGAAATGATACAGGTATTCAAGAACACTGCTCAGAACAGAGCCAGAACATTTTGGCTTCTTCAACTAATGAACAGCAAATAATGCATATCCAGGCAGATTGTAATTTTAATGTACTTGCCAACTAAAAGCATTTTTAAGCAAAAAGTTAACGGTTGAATGTTAATGCATAACTTGAGCAAAACACAAACAATCAAGCACAGAAAAATAGCCGGTTCCTATTGACCAATGGCTTCTAGTAAAAGGTAAGTAAAACATCTGTTGGTACCAAAATTTTGTCCAAGATACTCGATTTCAAATACTTGACAGCTTTTTTTAAAATTGCTATCAATGAAAAAAACTAGCATATCGGGAAACACTACAAAAGCTCAAGACATCTACAAGCTTTCCTTGAGAAAGACACACATCCATCTCACAATCTAAGTGTTATGAGAACTTAAATTAAATAGACTGACCATTTCACACAATGGAATAAGGTTTCAATCAAACTGACACACTAAACAGTAAGGTTTATAACTCGCATTGTGGCACAGGCAATACACATAGCCACATGACTAAATGAAGCATTGTTATCAAACTGCCTAATGCAAATAACCAGGAATTGCAGTTGAACCAAAACTATACTTCACATGCAGTACTAGTTTTTCACCAAAATGACTTGTTATGTTTTTCAAAATTAAATCAACAGATCTTAGAAGTAAAAACAAGAACAGGAAACAAATCCAAAAGAAAGGGTCAAATGCAGATATAAAAAACAAGTTCAGCAAAGCATAGTTCATAATACAAGAAAAGAATGAATCAATCATTAGTTTCCAGTATCCATATATAAGACATCACATGAAAAGGTTTCATGATAGAAAAGTAATATTAAACAGATAAAGGAAAAATATTTAGAATAAAAAAGGCTTTGCTACCACATGCATTATCTACAAACAACATTTTAACATTTTAACAACTGAATTTTTTTGAGGTAGAAAAGAACCAAGTTCACAATCGTGCACTAGAATGACTGATACGTCAATATGTTGTAGGCAGCAGGCTTGGACATGACAAACCGAATTTATCAAGTAAGAACTCAATCAATAATTGGGAGACAAACCTGTCATATGGAAGATCTGAACATTTCCAATTCACATCTGCTAAAGCATCATGGTGAATCCGACACTCCTCTTTTGTCCGCAACCGAAATCTTCTCTCCTTGTTACACCTGCTACAGTGAACAAATTCATCGCGATGGCAAACTCTTCCATTATGGGATCTGTTAGTACCATTGGCATTTTTTGATGCTTGGTTGTAGTATTTCAGCAATGCAGTCTTTGATAATGAAACCTTCTCCCCATCCACTATCACCCAAACGTTATTTTTCCACTTTCTAGCCGTTTCTCTTCCAGAATGCTTCTCAAACGCAGCAGGAGTCAACTTGTCTAGCCATTGAAATTAACATTCACACAATTAGAAAAGAAAAAAGGAACATAAAATAAAGCTTCTATATTTGTTAAGAAAATAAAAAGGAACTAGGACAATGTAAGTTGAAAAGATGGTATCATATGCACCAGACACCGGAAGCTTCTAATAAACAGTAAAGGCAGAGACAACTGTACAGACAACTTAAGCCAGTTTTAGTTATATTTAGTTGTAAAGACCCTGACTATATAGTTCTGCCACCAAACTCACCTTGCTTTTTTTACAAGCCTCAACATGACCAAACGTAAAAAAAGAAAATATTTTAACCGACTTTAGGCTCAAAGTTGGGGGAATTCCACGAGATTAAGGTCTACCTTCAAGGTTTCAAGTGTACAGCCAAGTTTTCTTTAAGTTTGACATGGGTACTATTTCTTCTTTTATGAACAAAAACAGTCTCCTAACAGACCTAAGGTTCCTTCACATGCAGACAGTAGGCATGCACCATACTAACTAAAACTCCTTTGAACAAGAAACATTTGCAACACTAATGACCAAAATGCAAAAGTTGGCAAATGTTCCTTTTATTTGCCAAACTTGATTTCCTCGACAACATTGTTACAATGATAAAAAAAATGGACGCAATAACATTATATGCAAAAGCCTTAAAATAATAGAATCTAGCCAGTAGAAGTACGGTTTGAACCTCCAAGCCAAATTCGCACTCCTTTCACATGGTAGCATCATGTAAAGAGAAGCACATGCACGCAAAGAACACATGAAAGAGGACGTCCATCCCCCTAAAAACATAGCTATCCTTGTAAAACGAGGCAAGAAAATGCTTAAAAAAGCATCCCTCCCAAAAACAAACGTACGCAGAATCCATATGGGCACATGTTTTCTCCACGATTTTGACTCTGTCAAACGATAAGAAACAGAACTGAAGGTTTGAAAAACCAGATGCTGAAAATACTAAATCGAAGACCATAGAATCACAACAATAAACAATACAATGCGGGTGTTATTCTGAAGATGCAACTCAGAGATCTTTAACCAACAAATGAACACACGGGGTGTGCCAAAATATGCACAAAACACGACCTTGTTGTCTTACAACCAAGGACAGCCAAGTCTTTGAGACAAAAGTCAAAACAACATACACATAAACTGTGTCAATAAGAAACCAAAAAACGAAAGGACTCAAGCTTCCCATCATCCACTTCTCACTCTATCAAAACCTCCATTAAATAAGAAAGTGACACCCTTCAACGTCAACTGCACCATAACTTGAACAAAGCACGCATTAAACACCGGCAAAAAAAATCAAAACCCATATTCCCAACAACATCAGAGGAAAACAGATGAAAAGCAAGGAGGGTTAAGCCGGAGAGATGGAGATGGAGATGGAGATGGAGATAGAGATAAGAGATAAGAGATAAGAGACAGAGAGACCTTCATTGCAACCAGGGGTGCATTCACAGGTGATTTCGAGGTCACCGTTAGAGAAAACCCTAAGCCTTCCAACGGCATCACCATATCTATGACTGGTACACCCACATGTCACTTCTATAAAATCTCTTCCTTTCTTCAACCCACTCACCTCTATCAACTCCTCCTCGCTAAAGATCATTGACCCACTCTCTCTTTCTACTTCATTCTCCATTTCCTCTCTAAAACAAGATCCCCTCCCCCCTTCCCCAGACGCTATCAAACAAACACTCGTCTCCTTATTAGGTTTCCCGAAAAGAAAGTGAACCCAGAAACCCCAAAGAAGAGAGAAATCGAATATGGGTAACGTTGGAAGGAGGTTTTATAACAGGTCTAAAGTCTAAAACAAAGGAAGGGGTGGAGAAGCTCGCATCTTTATGGGATTACTCCCGGAGATCTGGTGGAGAATACGTTGAAAGAGAGAGAGAGAGAGAGAGAGAGAGAGAGAGAGAGAGAGAGAGGGAAGGGTTTGGTTTGGTTTGGTGCTGGAGTTGTGTGTATTTGGGGGTGTGAATGAGCTGGCAAAAGAGGAAACAATTAAACAAATGTCGTGGGCCGAAGGGAGTTTTGTTGAGAGAGCCGAGTGAGTGACAAGAGAAGGGGTTAAAAGGCTTAGTTGCTACCAAACTAATTGGTCTAATGAGATGCAATATAAATTTTTTAAGTAAGATTAAATATTAAAATTTTAATATTTTATATAAAAATTAAGTTAAAAAATTGTTTTTATATTAAATTTTTATATAATTTATTTTAAATTAGATAATCAATGAATCGAATATGAATATGTAATAAAAAAAAGTAATAGTTGCATGACATGACATTGAGAGTCGAGGAGGGCTTTGGCTTCGGCTTTCGGGGTCAGGAGCCTTTGGTTTATGAGAAAATCCCTCTCATGGTAAAGGAGACGTGTTTATTGAAATTAGTGTTGGGGGACTTCGTATTTATAGAGTAATCTATTTTTGCCCCTTTTCTTTTTCTTTTTTAACTTTCCCTCTTTCCGATGCAAACGCATCTCTTTTTTACGGTGAAAAAAACTTTACGATTTCACTGTGGCGCAGCGTCATCGCACTTAATTTCTGGCATTGCGTCACACTGCACCTGTATAAATGAAACTTATGAGCCACTCCAACAGTACATCTGTTGTGGACACGAAACTCTACCCAGGTTCTTATTTTTCCTATATAGAATTTAAAGATTCTTTCCTCAATAGTTTTTTTTTTCTATTTTTATTAAATTTAGAAATAATTTTTTTGATGCCTTTTAAGCAATATCTTAGAGACTTTAAAAAACAATGTAAGAATGCACTGAATATATTAAGGTTTTGTACATGAGTTGTAACCATGCAGATACATAGATATAATAAATAAGAAGCACTAACAGTAACATTAACATAAAAACATGCAAGTATGCATGTGAGGCCACATTGTACCCTGCCCATTTCAACTCTTGACGATTACGAGTAAGGTTTTTTTTTTGAACAATTTTTACGGGAGAGATGGGGGAAAATTACTTCTGCTGGGTTTTTAACGCACAACTTAGAAAAAAGAAAAAAAGTGTCAACTGAGAGCTATAATCACTTACACTAAGGATTATTGACGCATATAAAAGTTGTTGAACTCGGTATTTAATATATATATAAATATTTTATGTACGAGCAATGATAAAATATACTTTTTATAAGTGGTTCAGTTTAATGATTATATAGAGACGGATTCATGTGAGTTTTGGAAGGGGCTTTTGTCCCATGCTCGAGAAAAAAAAAAACCTATATTTTGTATACATTTTTGAAAAAAATAGATTAATTATGACTTCTCTCCTCCACTTTTCAACATATATGTTTTATCCTTAGATCTTGATTCTGGTTTCATTTTTATTTATATATTTAGTTTAGAGTGCAACGTTTATGTTTTAGGGTTTATAGTTATAATTTAAATTTTTAGAGGTTAGAGTTTATAATTTAGAGTTTTAATATTGTTATTTATATTTTAGTTTTTAAGTAAAATTAGATATGCTTATGAAATATTTTTTCTATTGTTGATGCATGAAATAATAACCTTTATACGAGAACAAATCCAACATTTAACATTGTGAGGGATAAAATGTGATTTTTTTTTTAAAATTGGGAAGACATTTTTTTATCATCTGACAAAACTTTTAAATTTAAAATATAAAATAAAGGTAAAAACATTGTGTTGGGTTGAGGGGCTCTAATTTTATGATATGAAATTGTTATGAACTTAAATTTTACAAGCCAGAATTATAGAACAGTGTATCATACAAGTTATACATGGACAAATATATATTAGTATAAAAATAGATATGTAACGATTAGGGGTGATAATGAGCCTGATCGGCTCGCAAGCTATTCGGGTTCGGCTGAAGTGAGCTCGACTCGAGTTCGTATTCGGCTCGAGACTTTAACAAGCTAAGTCGACCGTCGGCTCGAAAAACTCGTGAACATGCTCGAAATAATTACATATATATTATTATATTATATATATATATATACTTCATATACACTTGTATGTTTCAGTGTTGTTAACTTGTTATCATGGTTAAATACTTTAAATCTCCTTCTCTTTGTGGACTTGTATAATTTAGAAAAATGTACTATGATTAATTGTGGACTTCAAAAATAAATATTATCTTTTTCCAAATAGGTTTTCACATGTTATTTTTAAAAACTTCAATAAAAATATTTAAAAGCAATTTGAGGAAACAACAAGCCAGCCTCAAACTGTCCAATTGGAGCTCGAACTCGAGTTTAAAATTTCGAGCTCGACAAGCTTTGAGCCCGAGGTTTCGGCTTGGCTCGTTATCACCCCTAACAACAATATCGGATAATAAAATGATATGTTCACCTGTATAGCATTAACCATCTTAAATACACCACTATCTCTTATTAAAACTATAATTCATAAAAGGTACTTTTGTTTATTAGTTAAAAAAATATTACAAAGGTAAATTGCGGGGCAATCCTCACAACTCATTTATTTTATTTATAGTATCATAATTTAAAATTTTAATTTTATTTAAAATATTTAGTGTCTCATCCTATCAAATTATTTGATAATTGCCTAATTGGTAAAACTAAACACTAAGATATTTATTATACAATGATAGTGGTGAACCTATAAATAATATATACATCATTTTTAGATGAAAAAATATTTTTATGGTGGGATACCTTTTATTTTTAAGTGACGTCGTTTTAATTGTTAGAAAATACATTTATCGTAAATTTAAGACAAAAATATTATTTTTGGGGGTAAGCTATCGTAATGATCAACTTATTTCATAAGTGTTCATTTTTTGTCATCGATTACAAAAAAGTTCATTCTAATCACTTATGCTATCAACTTTTTATATTGCGATCACTTAAGTTATCGATTTGTTATATTTTGGTCATTGAGTCGTTAAGGTTTGATAGTTTGGTGACATTGCATGCTAGTTGAAAGAATATTCTCGACAACATAAGTGATCAGAATATAATAAATCGATCACGTAATTTATTGAAATGTAATCTTTTCAATTGACTAGAAAGTGAACACTTATAAAACAAAAGTGATCATTAATGCAAGGAAACAAACGGATGTTTACCTATAATGTTCCTTTTTTCCCTTTTGTGTGTATGTAGCTTTTTATCACTAGGTTTTAGCCAAATGCAAAACTAAATATGAGATCAATTCAACATTTAAACTGAGTTTAAGACGCGTCTTTGTCTTCGAGAGGTGATATTGAATAAGTTCAAGTTCTTCTTTTGAGTGGAAATCGAGCCTAATTAAAAAAAACTCTCATAAATAGAAGAAACATTCGGCCCGAAACAACCGAAAGAGAAAAAAAGTACCCAACGTATTATCAAAAAAATGTGAACATTGCAGAATTCATTACATACAATTTTTGTAAACAATAAAAACACTTCATCACAAACATAACCAACAAAGGCCATCCTTAATCAATTTGTCTGCTTCCTATTGACTTCCCGACACGAGAATAGGACCGAGGCCAGCAAATTCTAGCGCACAACAATAACCTCTTATCTAAGTTCAAATTTATGGTAAATTTGCTGGTTTATCTCCAACTTTTTCTCTGATTTAATAATTCCATGATCAATGAGAAGGTCCTTGTTACTAATCTTGGTATGGGTATTGTCAAGCCTTTGGGGAGAGCTCAGCATTGTTTGTTGCACTAACGTTTTCAAAGCGTGGTGAGCTTTGGTTGGTGGCTGCAGCGGAAGAAGAAGGTGGTCCTACTTCCGTCGTTTTGGTTTTGGCTAGTGCTGAGACGACGGTCTTACGTTTTGTTTTTGGCTTATGTTTATTTACCTTGTTTTTTCCTTTGCAAATTCTTACTCTTCAAGTTTGAGATTCGAATTCTGACTTGATTCAGTTTAATTGATTTTTGGGTTCAAAATAGAAAAATGAGTAGATTTCTTGCTGTGTAAACATTAAAAATTTTAAAATATTTTCAAAATTATTCTCATAATTATAAACTATTAAAAGTATTTTGCATTTTTTACATTTTATAAATTCATATTTTTTTAAATAAATTATTAGAACTTTATAATTTTTTACAATTTTTAAATATGATTTTTAGAATACTTTTTCAAAAGCTACATAGCAACAACATTTAATAATTTTGTAGGCTTAAAGCCTAAAGGCTAGTGAAGTTAAGAAAATTTCGAGAAAAAAAATAATTAAGTGCTTAATTTTCTTCACTCAAATCAACTTTTAAATCAAGAAAATAAATCCTAATCCTAAAAATTAGATTTTTAACATAATTTTTCTTCAAAATTTTGATAATTAAGCAACCTTTTAATCCTAAAAATTCTATATACAATTGAAACACTAAATGGATTAATATTTTTTTATAAATTCAAATCCTACCTAGAGTGGAAGGAACTCTAGGGGAAGGAAGGAGAATGCTCCTAGTGGGTCTAGACTCATGGCCCAAGAGAATATGAAGGAACAAAGATGAGGCCAACTAGCCAAATATGTCTACTCTATAATTTACTTTTGGGTAAACTACACCAGATGCCACTGAACTATGGCTTTTGACTCGAAAATGCCACCAAATTTCAAAATCTGCAAATCTAACATTGAACTTTAATTTTTGACTCGAAAATGCCACTCTTCTGTTAACTCTTAACATTTCTGTTAAGTCAAAATGACGTCGTTTTGGTATGGCTATTTTGAAGCTTAATTTAGCCTAAAACAACGTCGTTTTGCTAGAGGAAAAATATTAAAAACCATGCACTTAAAGGGTTTCAAACCCAGAACCTTCAAATACAATGATTACGCCTTAACCACTGAACCAACATGATATTATATAATATATTACCAAAAATATTATATATCTCAAACTACTTGAGATTAATTCAAATTATTTTAAGAAATAAATAATATTAATATATAAAAACATAAAATATATTATTTGCATATATATATATATCGATATATATATAAATAAAAATATTATTTTATATTTTATATATTACTAATAATATATAAAAAACCCTAAACCTTATGGTTTGAGGTTTAAGATTTAGGTTTAGGGTTTTTATATATTATTTATAATATAAATATATTATTTATGAATATTTTTAGTTTTTTAAAAATAATATATTTATACTGTAAATAATATATAAAAAATAAAAAACAATATATTTTTATTGATGTATACGTAAATAATATATTTTATATTATTTATGTATTAATATTATTTATAGTATTATTTTTTTATAAAATAATTTGGTTGAACCAAATGAAAATTTATATTAATATTAATAGTATTATTTTAAGGTTTATGGTTTAGGTTTGAGGGTTGGGGGTTGGGTTTTGTGGTTAATAGCTTAGGGTTTAGGGTTTTTATATATTATTAATAATATAAATATATTATTTTATGAATATTTTGAGGTTTTCTTTAAATAATATATTTGTATTATTAATAATATATAAAATATAAAAGTAATATATTTTTATTTATATATATTGATATATATATATATATATATATGCAAATAATATATTTTATATTTTTATATTATTATTATTATTTATAATATTATTTATTTCATAAAATAATTTGAATTAATCTCAAGTAGTTTGAGATATATAATGTTTGTGGTAAAACATTATATAATATTATGTTGATTCAATTGTTAAGGCTTAGCTCTTGTATTTGACGATCCTGGGTTTGAAACTGTAACCCCTAAACTCGACCAAAAAAAATGTCGAATCTAAGAAGTCGCGTTTGAAAACTTTTCCCTCGAGAAAACAAATTTTAAAATTACACTTTAATTTAGAAAGAATATATATAACTATAATTTAATAAATATCTCATAATAATAAAATGCAAAAATCATAATTAATATTCGAATATTTAAATAAAATCTCTGAAATAAAACCACAATAAATGAATGCCAAAAATAATCTCAAAACATAATTAGTCCCAAAGTATGAAATTACATCAATGTTTCAAAATAATAATCTGAATAACTGAAAATAGTTTCGTACTGAATAATAAAATAACCGGATAAAATGTGAGATCCCCAAATACCACGTCGCCTAAAGTCCAAAGATATCTGTAAGAGGAAGAGCTTAGTGTGTCTCTAAAGTGCAAGAAAATCAGTCGTAAAACAAAGTAATATTTTCTCAAGTTTCTTTAAAACATAAAACAATGGTACAATATCACAAGCGTAATGCAATGCACCCAACTGCGTCCGTCAAAGATGAGGAAGGTTCACATAACCTCCTCGCTACGTCCGCCAATCCGAAATGGAATTCAGCCCGAATGGTGAAACCACTGAACTTCCTCCGTACAAATCCCAACCCATGCTCATACATGTATGATGTTTAAAACTCAAATTTCATAAACACAATCCCATAAATCCGATATTCCATAAACATGCGTCATAAATCCATAAATCATAGTCCATAAATTCTGATTTCCATAAATTCCAATATTTCGTAAATTAAATATTTCATAAATTATAACTAAAAGCACATTCTAAAATCGTATGCATATGATGTCAACCATATAAGCCATAATGCAGATCAAAATCAAGCAAGGTATAAACCATATAAAAATCATTTATTTATAGCACCGGAATAAAACACACCTTAGACAAAGCAAACTCAACCTACAGAATGACGAGTTTATCATAATCAAAAGTACGGGGTCCAGCTGTATTGGTACCTATGAGAATAATCCTACGATAACACTATTACTATTATCACTATGATTAAGGAATTATTTCTATATACTTATTCAACGGAATTTAACGATAGAAGTGTACTTATCTAATTCGAATAGTTGATCTTCAAATTAACCGAAGATATAGTTGAATTGAGCGGTGCCAGAGACTCAGCGGGATTTGATCGAATTAGATAAATAAATAAAAGAAAGAAAAGGAAGACATGTTTCGAATATAAACCGAGAGAGGGAGATGGGAAGACGGCAGCAGCAAATTAAACTAAAAATTGCAGGGGAAAGGGTAGTTTATATAACCAAAATTTTGGATAAATTACAAGGTAAGTCCTTGTTCTTTTTTAAGGTTCACAAGGTAGGTACCTAATATTAATTCTTTATAAAAGGTCACTAAATTTGTTTAAAATTCAATTAATTCCCAAATTTTTTAATTACGGTTTTATTTTTAAATTCCTAACTTCTAGGGTTTTGAATTTAGGGATTTCAAAATCAGGTTTTAAATTGAGGGTATTTTTGGGTGTTACAGAAACCCTCCAAGCATAAGGTTTTAATATTTTTCCTCCAGCAAAATGAGTCGTTTTGGGCTAAATTAGGCTTTAAAACAGCCGTACCAAAATAACGTCGTTTTGACTTAACGTCCCGTTAACGACGGAGTTACAGTCAAAAACTAAAATTCAGTGTTAGATTTACAGTTTTTTGAAGTTCGATGATATTTTTGAGTCAGGGGCGATAGTTTAGTGGCATTTGGTGTAGTTTACTCTTTACTTTTTATTTGGGCTGGAAGAATTGAAATTGTTTGGGAGATTGAACTCAGACTAAAGCTGACAATTTGATAACAATACAAGTCGTTTGCCACTGCAGCTTTACGAAAAGCTCAAATTTATTATTAATTATAGCATAAATGCATAATATAAATACAATGTCTAGCATAGGGCATGGCCTTAAATAAAATACACAGGTTCAGACTTCAAGCTAGCGGGAATAAATATGAACTAACTTACTTTTGATTATTGTTTTCTCCGAAGTCCCAAAGTTTCAAAGTACGCATGCCCGCATTCTTTACTGTATTTTTTTACCAGTATTAAATTTGAACCGAATGATCATTACGATGTGTAGAGTGCATGAACTCGTCCCCATGCTACATGTCTTCACGTTGCGGTGCTCAAGAATTGCTACTGAAGCTGAAGAAAATCATTTCTTACGTTTCAGGTTTGGTAGCCTCAGCCCGACAACAATACATCGGATTATAATATCTGCTTTGTTTCCCCCCTCTGAATCCAAGAAAAATGACATCATTTCTGGGTTAGGGATGTCAGGAAAGAAAATTCTGGCATTTTCACAGATCATAGGCGTTGTTTCAGCCGTTTGTTGTCACCTTGATTCATGGCGTGGCTGGCTCCTTGTTTCAGCTTTATGTATGATTTGGATTCCATTTTCCTGTCTTCAAATCCAACAAGATCTTGTGTTGGTAGCAGTTATGTCCTCCCATGCATAATTCACGGCCTTTGAAAATCTCCACATATCTTGTGCTACTGCTCGGGAAGATATTCTATATATTCCAACTTCCTGTCTTTATTTCTAGCAATTCATTTCATGACAAAACAAAACTTGGGTTAGAAGATTTGCTTAAGTTTCGGGAAAGAAAGGTAAAAGTTCCTTGGCAGAAACTGATTTGGTTTCCATTGCACGTGCTTAAGTTGTCTGTTATTTCTTGGAGGACCATACTGAATAGGCTTTCCACGAAAGATAGACTTACAAGGTGGGGGATTGTTATTGATAGACAATGTATTTTGTGTGGTGTAGGGGAGGAGTCACGAGATCACTTTTTCCTTGAGTGCCCTTTCTCGAAAGAAGATTGGGCAAATGTTTTACAGTTATGTTAAGATTAGGAAAACTGTTTTGAGTTGGCCGCAAGAATTTGATTGGGCGATTGCTAGCCTTAAGGGCCGGTCTTCTAGAGTGATTGTGATGAAGATTGCATGGTGTGCTTATATTCATTCTATTTGGAGGGAAAGGAATTTGCGTATTTTTCAGCATGTTAGTCATAGTAGTGATGATGTATTGAGTTGTATTAGGGAGTTTGTACAGGTCCGATTTCGAGGGAAGTTGATTGCTAGAGATGTTGTAGACATTGCCCAAGACTAGGGTATTGCTTTGTAGGATTTGACATTTGTTGTTTTTGATGAAATGAAATACAAAGTTTATCTAAAAAACAAAACAAAACTTGGGTTCATATTCATTACAAATGTGATTTATGAAAATAATGAATTAACCTTTGAATGGTCTGCATCCACTGAATCCAACACTGCCTATGCAGCGCTAGCTCCTGATAAGATTGATAAGCCATCGTATTCTCAAAGGCAAAATACGAGACATGACTTCATTGTCTTACCTTCTAGCACGCGCCCCTAATAACTTGACTATTTATTAATTTAAATTTTAACATTTATAATCCTTTTCCGACTTTATTGATGAGCAAAATAGGATGGAAGTGATTATTGGTGTTTAGATGATTTACCTCTTTTGATTTGAACGGAAAATATTAGTCTATTGTTGCTAAAAAAGGAGGGGAGAAAAATGTTTCTTCTTATGTTCAGTTTTAGATCTCACTTTCCTGATGAGCGCAACAATATAACTCTGACAATCAATTATTATAGTAAGATAGCGTGTTAGGTAGACTTGACTGTCATCTTATAAAAGATAATATAACTTTTTGATAAGGTTGATCATGAGTGCCGAGTGAATTCCCTGAAGTCCATATATGTCCAAATGAGTGCACGTGAAGAAATATTACGCGAAGAAGTGTAGCCGGAGTTAAATGGCGGAAATGAAAAGGGTATAACAGTAGATCAACAACCAATTATGATCCGAACAAGTGCGACTTTCAATTATTGTTGTGCCTAAGTAAGATGATGCATATGAAGCATTATAAATTAGGTTCATGTCACTTTTTTACAAATTTAATAATATATCATGTTGTTGATTGTAATGTTTGCTGCCTTTTTCCCGCACTTTAGAACAACTAAGGCATACGAAATCGGCGCCACCAAAAAAGATGAAAGCTTTGTGAATGACTTTTGGCACATGGAGAGAGGCCGCGGGTGCCGGGAGGTCGACTCAGCTACAGAGTTCGCTTCAAGTTTACTGAGCTGAGGTAGCTTTGGGTTTGAGTTCGACGTTGGATATCTGACTCGGAAGGACCACTTTCAAATTTATCTTCCATAGTTGGCCTACCATTTTGAAATACCCACACTACATTTAGCTTTTCTAGTCGAGTGCCTTATTCTTTGAAGTTTCATTGGATTTTGGGGGTTGATTATTGGCCACCAACTTATTCTTCATTTTGTTCACACATTTATTGGATCGAGTGATAAAAAATTCGATATTTACTTTAATCAAAGTTTTGAATTTAAATCATGTATATGAAAAAAGAACGTAAAGTCGTTTAAGAGTTTAATTTGATTTACCTCGAGATATAATCAGAATTCAATATGAGTATCAAACAACGAGTGTTTCGGAGGAGCTCGGGCATGGGACATGGGTGGATGAGTTGAAGTTGGAGAGCAAATAATTTAGTGTGGGGAAAATGGTGGGCACTTTTGTACTGTAGTGTGCAGAGGGACAGGCTGCAAAAGCTGGGAGGAGTCTGCACAAAGTGGGAAAGATTTTATGCGAATCTAAACGTGTAAGGGTACGGTATATACTTCAGGCTTTTAGTAATGTTTTGAAAAGTCATCGGCAGCTATGATCATGTTTGTATCTTCAGATTTTCTTATGATTTTAATTTGGTGTGGTAGTACTAGGCCGGCCCCTGGTGCAGAAGCACTGCCCCAGGCCAATGGGTGGACTACTGCCGAGCTTGCCTAGCCAGGCCTCTTTATTTTTTTATTTATTTATTCATTCATTTGTTTTGATGAATGAGAAAACCAAATATATGAATCACTGATAAAATAAATGGCAGGATTTATCATCATCATTCATATATTCTTCTGTACTTTACATCTTTCATGAACTTGAAACACTATATATTTCATCATTTACATATCCATTTGTACGGTTTATATTTAGAATTTATGATTATCTTCGATATATAAAATCTGGGATTTAAATTACTGAAATCTGTTGGGATTTAGTTGGATGGGTGATAGTTAGGCATTCGTTTGTAAGGTTCGGGTCTCAAGTCAAATTTGTCAGGTTCGGATATGGCTCTAGATTGAGACACAAGGGTCATCCCTTCGTCGGGCTTTTCTGAGAGGACTTCAGGCAATGCCCCGCCTGCTCATTGATTGCCCATGAAATTGGGCCTGTAGTAGCCGAGCTCCTGCCTGATGTTGTCCAGGGCCTTCCCTGTTGGGTGTGCACTATGCAGCACCCTACAAAAACACTGGCCTTGCAACATTAAAGAAAAAGGAATGAAATCAAACCAAACTTTTATAAACAGCGTTACAAATAATTTTACAATACTAATTAGGCCACCTTGGAATCTGGTGCCAATATCCACTGCTAAAGATCCGGCAAGACAAGCTGCTTCATCCAAGGATGCCCGAGCCAAGGGATGCAAAATGATGTCATCGACCGCACCGAGCCGAGGTGCATACCGGAATGCAGATTGAGGTTTATGGTTCCATAAGCGGCCTCGACCATGGCCAGGACAGTTTGTTGCAAGAGGCTATAAATAGCACTACCCCTGATGTCATGAGCAATGTACGAAACAAGTGTGAAGCGTGTCCGGTTGCATGCTCGGTCCTCGGATCACAGTTTCCAGGTCTAGCCTCGCAGCTCTTTCTATGCAGTGAAGTGAAAACTTGTCCACAGATTCATAAGGTGAGTAGATGCGGATAGAATTAGGTGAGGTTTTAAATCAAATCCATGTGACTCGGTGATTAGTGTAATTGGATTGCTCTGCTCATTCCACCTCACAAATCAAAGACAATTTGTTTGTTTGATCTTGATAGCGTGAAAACCGATTTATTTTTGGACAGGGAGCCGTATAGGAACTGATCAATGATCATTTTAGGTGTATGAGCAAATTAAAGGGGAAAAACAGATAATTTGAGTAGGTACCATTAAGAGTGATGATTATGCTAGTTAAACCATTGTTTGAATATTGCAATCTTCTCTTTATAAAACAATTCAAGAACAACGAACTGTCAAACCAAGATTAACTAATATTTACGCAGAAAGGAGTTCAAACAACAAGCAGCCTTCCGACATAAATCATGTATGTTATTGTTGATCAAAATGTATTTGCGAGGCAATACACTAGTAGTATAAACCGAGATACACGAATAGAACAAAAATACCTCCAAGACCAGATTTTATCCTTTAATGAGAACTCAACTTCATGTAACTTTCCGTAATCTGGGCCGGTGTAAGATCGGTGAAATAGCCCTGCCCTACACGCAAACCCTTTTCCTTTGCAAGCCTCTCAACTTCAACCTGAACTCTATCTCCTCCCACTTTACTTGGTTCCAACAAATTACAAGCCACCTCAGTCACGCCATTACTATGTGCAAGCCCCATCGCTTGCACTGAAGGAAGTCCACCTCCTCTCTCACTTACTTGTTTTGCCATCCTACGAACAGCTGCAATATCGGTTGAGAACACAGGGACATTGTAGTTAGCAACCCAATGAGTGGCTCCAATTAGAATAACTCCTTTTGTTGGAGAAACTTGAGCTGGACCTGCATCAGGTTTCAGTGGCAAGGTCTCTGATTTAGACCCTCCAGACCATAGAATAGTGCCCGAATTAGGCTTGAAATAGCCGAGTTCTCTTCTGATAGAATCAAGCAACCTTCCCTTCTCATTGGCAGCTCCATAAAGAAATGTAGGTACTGCAGTAAACATTCAAGGTCATTCACAACACGAAAGGTAATATTTTTTTAGGAGCAAAAGGGTAAATAATACCAAACAATCCCATGTAATTTGAAAGATAACACACAAAAGAAGAGACTTAGGAAAATGCAAATATATGCATAGCTTTGATTCTTACGTAGCGCCTTTCAACTTCCAATCAGGGTAGGCGACAAAGATCATACAATGAAGCAAAATTAGAGAAGAAAAAACTAAACAGAATTATATTAATGAATCATATAGCATATTTAAAGTTTATCAATCTCTACAATGCCTGACTGGAATCCTACAGATTAGTTGAGTAAAAAAAAGCGAAAACTTCCTCCAGGGTGGTAAAAAATCACACTATTCACATAGACATAGCAGGCAACTTTTTTTTTTGGCTAAATCATATTCCAAAGTTCCACTCACTAGTCTAACTAATACTGGGAATATCTACATAACATTTGATTCAAAAGGAAGAAACCTTCAAGTTTAGAGCCAATATCTGCTGCCAAAGACTTTGCAATCAGTGCTGCCTGGTCCAAGGAAGCATTTGCCAAGGGGTGAAAACATATATGATCAACAACTCCAAGTCGAGGATGAGTTCCGGAATGCAACTCAAAGTCTATGGTTTCCAAAGCAGACTTAACAATGGCAAACACTGTATCTTTCAAAGGACATGAATCTTGAGCTGGTTTTGGATTCAATCTGGAGACAACTGTATACCCAACTCTATTGTAAGCCACGTCTATGAACTTATTCACAATAGCAGCCTCAGAGAATAGCTTGGCAGCTCTTTCTATCGATTCCAACGCCGCTCTATTCCGGCTCTCGGAAATGTACACCTTGCCGCAAGCCAGCATCTTGTTCAACATCTTTGCTTCTCCTCCTCTTCACACTTGCTTAAGATCTGCCAAACGAATAAGGGAGTAGATAGAGATGATAAAATGAGATAAAAGGCAAACATTTAGCCACAGTTTAAGTGAGGAGTGGGGACCAGCTCTCCAGCCTAAATTGACAAAAAAATATAGGGGGGGATGCAAACTTAAATGAGAAACAGATCAAGTTTGAAACTTTAATCCTACTTAAAACTGATTATTCAACAAAAACATATTTACAACACCAAATTAGGGGAAAAGAAAAGGGAAAACCAACAAAGGGAAGTCGCATCGGATACCTAGCGTAAGCAATCAAAATACTAAAAACAAAGTAGCTGAATTCAAAATTCGATGTCTCTAGGTTTTGGGTATCCATTATATTCCAATTTAACACCCAAAGCTGCACGGATAATCCTAAACCTAAGCCTCAAATCTTCCATTATATCTTGGACACTCTCGTTTTCCGGATCCATAACAGGGTACTTTTGGATTAGTTCCTGCATCTGCTTAATGTTCTTTTGAACCCGAGTGGAGAACCGGGTCGGATCGACTTGGATGGCAGAGATCCAGACATCGACACAGCCCTTGTAGAAGCCGAGCTCTTCGCCGGTTTCGAAGCCCGTTTTAAGACCCACTTCCCTTCCCTCTTCCTTGCCGGTCGTTATGCCGTGGTTGTAGCCTTCTTTGTAACCTTCTTGGTAATGGGTTTCTTCTAGATTTAGTGATGAGTCGAAAATATCGTCCGCAGAGTCCATGGAACACGAACCGAAAACTTCTTTCTTTGTAACCTTCGTTTTGGGACGGCTGGTCTTTTAATTTTTTTGTGTATATATTGAGTGGTTCGAAGTAAGTACAATGGGCTGGAACCCTTACTTTGGCCCAATGGGTGACAGTTACTTGTTTGGACTAAGCCGTTGAAATAAAAATATAATATAGATATATATGAAAAAAAACTTTAATATTCGTGCCTTTTAGTTTACAATAAAAATATAAATTTTAGTTTATACGTGTCTTTTAATTTTAGGGGCTAGAGTTTTAATTTAAGAGTTTAGGTTGTAGTGTTTAGAATTTAAAGTTAGTATTTATAATCTAGGGTATATGATTTAATGTTTAGAGTTAGGAATTTAGGATTTAAATTTTATAGTGTAAATATGCAGTCTTGCGTAAAATTAGTTTTACACAACTTGTGTATCAAAATTTTACCACATAAAAACACTTTGATACACTTTACACAAGCCTTTCAATTTTAGGGTTTAGGGGTTTAGTGTGTAGGGTGTAGAATTTTAGGTTTATGGTTAGAATTTAGAGCTTAGGGTGCTAGGGTTTGAAATTTAGGTTTTAAATTTTATAGAAAAGTTGTATTTTTTTTTACACAGCTTGTGTATAAAAAATATAACCCATATATACACACTTTAAGATCCATTGATGTTATTTGTTTTACACATTTTTTGGATTGTTAAATGAAAAATATATAATTGAGATTAACAATAGATAATGAAAAGTTTTTTCCGGGAAAAATAAATAAATAAATAATTCTTAAACTAAAAGTTTAATCAAAATCAGTTAACTAATTAACGATCCAAATAGTTAGCGTGTCAAAAGTTCCACTAATGTAAATTGATGTCTGATTTTTACACTGGCCCATATATATATATATATAGTTAGAATCCAGTTACACTAATGTACAACTTTGATTTTAGATCATTAGATTAGTGTAAATGGATTATTAAAATAAATAAAAGTAGAAAATGAAGATATTGTTTGCTATTTTATTTAAAATTATATAAATATATAAAAATCAAAAATACTTTCTTAATTAAATTGATGTTTGATGTTAATTCAATAAAAAAACTAAGACATAAATTTAAATAGTGGTCCACTATCGTAATGGCGACATTGTTTAAAATTATTATTGCATAAAATAATAATCCACAATAACTTCAATAGTATCTGCTATATCATAACTACGATAAAATATCACGATTAAAAATACGACATTAACCACAATTTAAATTTTTGAATTCAAATAAAAAATACTTTCTTATTTAAATTGATATTAGATGTCAATTCAATAAAAGACTAAGACATAAATTTAAATAGTGGTCCACTATAGTGACGGCATTGTTTAAAATTATTATTGTATAAAAATCTACAATAATTTTAATAGTATCTGTTATGTTCATAACCACAATAGAATATCGCGACCGAAAATATGACAGTAATTGTAATTTAAATCTTTGAATTTAAAGGTATATTAATAAGGAGTATAAATAACCTCATTGCAGCCGAATCCTTACCAGCTGTTTCAACAAATAGTAAAATGGGAATATATAGGGGTGGGCATTGAAGCTTGAAAAGCATGCATTCCTCTCCGGAATCAGCGCCTTGAAACAGTTGTCTTCCTTCTGCAACCCAACCTTGAATTAACGCCGCTCCACTTGAAGATCCATTTGCATTGTTTTCTATTTACTTTGTTTTCTTTCACATAAACAAGCAACAACCCAACCGAGCTCTTGTTTTAAAACACCTTACATTTCACAATAACAGAGAGATCGGCTTTTTCGTATCGTTTCTTCTTTTCCGAGAGAGCAATGGGAGGAGGATTAGCATCCCACAAAGGGAATGGGAACGGGCACAAGGGAAGACCATACGGGTTGTTGCTGCTTTTGGCGTTCGGGGCCGCACTGCTCGGTGTTTTGGTGCTGCACAAGCTCAGGGAACGACGCCTCTTCAACCTTCTCATCGAAGACAAGAACCAGCAGCTTCTTTCTCTTCAGATGCTGTTGCAGGTTTCCTTTCCCTTTCTCTCTCCTTCATGCATGCATGTTGCCTTTTACGTTATACATTATCATAATAATGAGATGAACGAGTTATCGTTATACATTATCATCTAATTACGCTAAGAACAGGATTTACATGGTAACATTTGTAGTATATTATTAACTAGGTTCATGGCTTGTTGAATTTGAATAGCTATGACTCTTGGGAGTAGAGACTGTGTGAATGAGGAATCGCATGGCCAAATGCCAATGTTGCTTCTTTATAGAGAAAAACTCGTCTTTCCTTAATGATGGTTTGACATTTTTGCACATTTTAGTGAGATCCAAGTCTAGCCATGTGATTGCCATTTGTTTCCCATTTCGATGTTCTTTGCTTTTAATTTAATATTTGGTAAGCAATGAAACCAACTTGTAGCAGAGTTTTCTTTGTTATGTTAAACTGTGTTTAGTCTTTAGGATCTTTAATCCATATATACGAAGAAGTTTGAAAGAATTGAACATATCCATGTCAGACACGCATCTATATCACCGTGTTCGGTAATAAAGACACATAAGTTTTTGAACACTGCCGAGTTCGAAATGCTGACATTGTTGTATTCATTTTTTATCACAGAAGGAAAGAGAATACAACAAAGAAATTAAAGTGAAAGCTGAAGAGACAAGTGCAAAGATATACTACCTTAGAAACCAAAAGATGGAGCTTGATCGTAGGCTCATGGAAACAATATCTAGATTTGGTTCCCTTAAAGATGAGCAAAAGGCCATGGAGTCTACACTGGAGGAGAAAAGCAACAAGATCGAACAGTTACGAGATCAGGTCATCGCTGTCACAGAAACTTTGAAGCAAAAGGAAGATGAAATTGAGGAATCACCTTCTTAATCCCCGAGTAAGGGTTCGGTCAGTGAGTACTGATGAGCCAACGAATTCGCGAGTAAATATGACAGTTAAGGGAAGTATGGAACAAAAGGGAAAGACAGAGCTCGGACACAAGGAAGGTGGGAGAGTACATGAATCTTTGAATAAGGATGGTGACAATTTGTCGAAAGTTCGGGATGAAAATGAGACTAAATCCAGCTTTTCTCAAGAGGAAGACAGAAGAGAAGGGGTTGGAGATGGAAGTGAGAAAAGAGGTGGACAGCTGCCGAAACTTGAAAATTCGGCAGCAAATGCCAAAAACGAGAATGCTGAAGATGCAGCTAATCTTGGAATAGATGGGGAAAAGAAACATGCAGATGCTGTTGATACGATCAATGGTGTGGATGATGAACAAGAAAAGAGAAGCAGCTCCGGAGGCCAGCTTGGAAAACGTAAAGATCGTCTCCAAGAAAGTGGGGAGAAGGTGGAAACAGATGATAATTCCAGAATTTCAAGATTACCAGGGAGAATCGGCCATTTAAGCAGATCAAAGGGGAAAAGATGGAGAACTCTTGCTAGGAATAGGTCCCTGAAGAGGAAAGTAAATTCCGGAATAGATGCCGTTGAAAACATGACAAGTAGAAGATTGTCAAAGGAATATAAAGATGATGTAAGAAGTCGGGAAGATGGAACCGTTTCCGACAACGAAACAAAGTCCGAACCAGGATGGAGGAAGGAAATGGATGATAGAAAAGCTAATTACTTCAAGCATCAGAACTCCGAAGATCTGAAACACAGAAAAATGAGTGCCAAGATAAGCCATCATCAGGTGGAGGGAGAAATTGTGATGCAAACAAACCATGTCAAAGTTGAAGAAGCTGACAAGATCAAACAGAGTATGAACAACACGAATGCCAAGGAACCGGAGAAGAAAGCTGAACTCGATTCTGCCAATGCAGATGGAACGGAAGAAGATATAGAGGTTGCATATGAACAAGAGCCAAAGACAGAAGCAGACAAGGGTGACATTTCCAGTGATTTTATGTCTGAATCCAATGGTGAAGTAGAGAATAAGGAGGAAACAGATGAACCTGAGTTTTAATTATAGAACGTTTTCCTAGTGTTCTGCCATAGTTGTGAAGCTTTTTAAATAGCTGGTTTGCTCTTACATAGTAATTCTCACAACTTTTAGCAGTAAAATTATGACTGGAATTAATCTAAGTGTCAGTACATGGTTGATGCCTGTCATAACTTGATTCAAATATCATTTCTGTCATATAAAAGGTGGAATCCAATAGAAAGTTCAATTCAAAAAGTATAGTTAATTACTTCCCAAATCCGTCAACAGATTTTGAATCCTCAAAACTGCAACTTCCCAATATCAACAGGACTAGCCAACAAATCAGGCAGTGTGTTCACTGAAACTAACCTCTAATTTTGCTCATTCATCATTCTCTCGGGGAAAATGAAATGATGAACTTGTTATCAAAAGTAAAAACAATGTCCCAAGGACATCAAGGTTCCAGCCACACATTATTACTGGGAATCTTGTAAACATTAAAAGCTCCAACCTCATTTCTTTGCCGTTTCCACTGCATCCTGCAACAAGAAAAAATTAAAATGAGAAGCCATAACACACTACAATAATGTGCAATCTGAATCTATTACTAGTTAGATGCTCAATGAAATAGGATTAGAGACCATCCGTTCAACAAGCGGATGGCTGACGGAGGACACTACTGCACTTGAGCTCCAAATCGTAAACATGAGCTAATACGGTATATAAAGTAAGCATGGTTTTCCACCACAATCTGGCATTTGCTGCAGGTAAATAATATTCATACCATGGGGATTTAGCGAACTTAGTGCGGGTGGACAACCTTAAACACGTTGTAAAATTTAACATTGACCAATAGAAACATATCTAGCAAAATGCGGCATAAATAGAAAAGCCACAACAAACATTGACTGATGGCATTCTCTTGAAAAGAAATTTCCAGTCTATACTCTAGACCTAAGTTACCCAAACCTTTAATTTTCTAAAGTATATGTGCCAAACAGATATTCATATATGAGTATATAAGTATGATCCTCCCAATATATCACACAACTTTAGAAATTTTGAGCATACTTGTCTTGGACTCATACACCTCAAGTCCAGGTAACATAGTTCTAGACTGCTGTTCTTGACTCCTATCAAAACACCGACAAAGCAAAAGTTGCAGACTCGATTCTAATGACAAGCAAAGTTCAGAGTATATAAACATACCTCTTCCTTCTTGCCTTTGCCTCTGGTTAAGAACTTGTATCCGCCATAGAAAAGCAGACCCCAACCGGTTAACGAGATGATAACAAACTTGAAATAAATGAGAGCTAGCATTGACAATGGAGACGGCGTAGATAATACAAAATATCAAAAAACTGGAAATAAGGGAAGAAATGACGGGGGAAACTGAAATATAAATCATGAAAAGAAACAAACTGACATGTTCTTCCTTTCATTTAGCTGGGTTCATTGGCTCTTGCCAACAATTAACTTTTGGGGGTCCATGGTGATCTGCCAAAAATAAAATTAAATCAATAAAAATTCTGTAAAACCATGTTCTTAACTTCCAAGATCCTTTACCTCCGACTACGATCAAATTCAAATGAGATTAAATTGAAGTTATTTGGGAGACAAATTTTACAATTGAATAGAATATAAATTCAAAACGTAAAACAGTTAAAATGGGTATAAAGCTAATACCTGCAGAGTCGGCGAGACCACGGCGAGGTATGAGAGAAGCGGCATGAGAAAGAGCTAGTGTTCGAGATACAGTCGCTATTCTACGAGCTGCAACCGCCGCCAAAGTAGCCATCAAGGTGGTTTCTTTCTCTTCTCTGTGTCTAGAGTTTAATCACCAGAAATTTGGGATGGTTTATGTATAACCTAAGACTACTATAATTAGTAATAAAATAAATAAATAAAAACAGTCTTTTTTTGCCATATAAAAAACAGTCTTTTTTTACAAGAAAAAAAAAGTCTTTTACTTTAACTTGTTATGGTCTGAACATTGGCATTTGAGGTGTCGAGACATGAGTTCCAACTCTAAAAACCACATGCGATTACTGTCTTTAACGAAACAGTTAACCTCGTACGTGAACCAAGGTCGTCATTCCGACGCCCTATCCCTCTTCCACACCATGCAAACCTCGCCGTCTCTCGCTCTCGACCCTTTCGTCTTCCCTCTCGTTCTCAAATCCTGTACCGCCATCCACCGCCCCCGACTCGGCTCCTCCGTTCACGCTCACGCTTCCAAGTCAGCACTCATTGCCAACCAATTCGTCGCTTGCGCTCTCATTGACTTTTACGGCAAATGCTTCTCAGGCTCTTTGGCCCGCAAGTTGTTCGACGAAATCCCTCAACGAAACGCCGTTTCTTGGAGTTCCATGATTTCTCTACACACGCGCTCCGGCCACATTGAAGCAGCATTGGAACTGTATCGGTCTATGGATGTTGAGCCGACCGAGTCGACGTTTAATGCCATCATAGCAGGTTTGACTGAAGTGGAAGATGGGTCTTTTAAGGCTATTGGGTTTTATAGAAGGATGCAGAAAATGGGGTTGAGGCCGAATTTGATTACCCTTCTTGCTTTATTACCTGCTTGTGTTGGCGTAGCTGCGTTAAGCTTGATTAAATAAATTCATGGCTACGCGTTTCGAAGCAACATTGAACCTCACCCGCAGTTGAGAAGTGGTTTAGTGGAAGCTTACGGGCGATGTGGAAGTCTTGTTAATGCGCGAAATGTATTCCAGTGTATGAAGGAAAGAGATGTGGTTGCTTGGAGTAGTTTAATATCAGCTTACGCTTTACATGGTGAGGCAAGGGCTGCATTGGAAGTTTTTCGACAGATGGAGTTTGTGAAAGTGTGGCCTGATGACATTACTTTTCTCGGGGTATTAAAAGCTTGTAGCCATGCTGGGTTAGCTGATGAAGCATTGGATTATTTTGATAGAATGCGTAAGGGTTACAAAGTTGAAGCAAGTGCCGATCATTATTCATGTTTAGTTGATGCATTGAGCAGAGCAGGGAAGTTGTACGAGGCTTATAAAGTTATTAAAGAAATGACTGTCAAACCGACTGCAAAGACTTGGGGAGCGTTACTTGGTGCTTGTAGAACTTATGGAGAAGTCGAATTGGCTGAGATTGCGCTGAGAGCTTTGTTTGAGATAGAGCCGTCTAACGCAGCCAATTATGTGCTATTGGCTAAGATTTATGCTAGTGTTGGAAGATACGAGGAAGCTGAGAGAATGAGAATGGAAATGAAGGATAGGGGAGTGAAGGTAGCTCCTGGTAGCAGTTGGATTTAAATGATCAAGACCAAGGAACTTTCATGGATTTTCCTTTACCCTTTAAGAAGTAGAAAGTATGATGAATTGATGATGTTACATTTGCACTCTGTCGCATCTGTAACAGCTACCATTGTCTCATTATCTACCTCTACCTCTCTTTCACCTTTCAAAGAAGAATTTAGAGGAGAAGGAGCAGAAGGAAGGTGTAGCTAGCCATAGAGTTAGCTCCCAATGCCATCATTACTCATTAGGTGCAATTTTGGTCATTGGAATCCATCTTTCTGCTAAATTGACTGGGTACTGGCATTTGACATCTCTCTTTGCAGGTATTTATAGCTGCAATAATGGCTGACGTTAGGGACCTGTGATCTGTTGACAACTGGTCTGGGCTGGTTGAATCCGGGTGAAACACTAATGGGCCAATGGCAGCGTGCCACGTGGCAAGTTTGGGCGGCAAAACGAAACACAGTTGTGTTTTCTTGGGCTATTTATCTGACATTATGTATTTGGGCGAGATTTTTTGTAAACGGGCTTAGCACACTTGTAATTTGGGCTTTAGATATCTATTATGTATATGGACTGAGCTTTATTTTTTATTTGGGCTTTTGTAATATTATATTTATTATTTAATATTGTACCCGGTCAAAATTTGGGTATTACAAAAAGAAAGAGATGAAAAAAATAAAAAATAAAAAAGAGAAAGAAAAAAAGAGAGAGATGAAAAAATGAATGAAATGAGAAAAAAAGAGCAAGAGAGATCTTTTTAGAATATCCTGGGCACGAACCCAAGAAGAGGCCCGAGACGTTCAAAATGACAAACCAGTCATCTCATCTCCCTGGAGTGGCAGAGGAATGAGAGCCAAGACGAGTTTATCTCCCTGAAGAGGCAGCAGAATGGACCTGACATAAAGTTTGCCTCCCCGGAGCAGCAGTGGAACCAACTTCACCACATTTATCTCATCTCCCTAGAGTGGCAGCAAAATGAGAACCAAGACGAGTTCATATCCTTGAACAGGCATCGGAATGGACCTGACCTAGTTTATCTTCCTAGAGCTGTAGTGGAGTAAACTTCAGATGTAATCAAGAAATATTTTGTTTGAAGAAAAAATGAAAAAAATAAAAAAAAATAAAAAAAAATAAAAAAAATAAAAAATAGAAGTAAAAGATAGAAAAAGAAAAAAACAACAACAAGGTGAAAACCCGAACGGGCGCCTTGAAAAAAACCTTTTTCAAAACATCTCTAAGGCAAGAACCCATAAGGAGGCCCATAAGGAGGCCTTAGACATTCAAAATGAAGATACGTCGGTCTTATCTCCCTGGAGTGGTAGTGGAATGGACACAATACCAACATCGTCTCCCTGAAGTGGCAGTGAAATGGATCCAACGTCAATTTTATACCCCCCAAGTTGCAGCAGAAAGATTGAAGCTACAACCGTTTATCTCCCTAGAGTTGCAGTGGAATGGACACAACACCAATATCGTCTCCCTAAAGTGGCAGTGGAACGAATCCAGCGTCAATTTTATATCCCTGAAGTTGCAGCGGAAAGATTAAAGCCACAACTGTTCATCTCCCTGAAGTGGCAGCAGAATGAGTACCAACACAAGTTTGTGAAGCAAAGTAACTACAACCTCATATCTTTACTCCTACCAATGGAGCAGGTCACCCATCCAATAGAAGAGGAACTGCAACCTCATATCTTTATTCCTACCAATGGACCAGGTCACTCATCCAATAGAAGAGGAAGTACAACCTCAGATCTTTACTCATTCCAATAGAGCAGATCACCCGACCCTATCTCCTTGACCTACCAATGGAGCATATTACCCATCCAATAGAAGAGGAACTACAACCTCATATCCTTACTCCTTCCAATGGAGCAGATCACCAGACTTTATCTCCTTGAACTACCAATGGAGCAGGTCACCCATCCAATAGAAGATGAACTGCAACCTCATATCTTTACTTCTTCCAATAGAGCAGATCACCTGACCCTATCTCCTTGAACTTCCAATGGAGCGGGTCACCCATTCAATAGAAGATTAAGCTACAGAAAAAAGAGAGAAAAAGAAGCAACAAAAGGAAGAAATAAGAGAAAATAGCGAGCAATAAATCATTTGTTTTCGACCGAGCATCATTGTACTTTGGTAAGTCTCAACCTAGAAAGTAGAGGAGAAAATTGATCGAAGAACTCAACATCCTCGAAGAGCGAAGATCGAAGACCTACCAAAGACTGAAGACCAAATGTCAAAGACAGAAGACCGACACCAAAAAGAGAAGACGAAGCTGCACTCATTTTGCTTCCCCCAACAAACAACCCCCTATTTTGAAGATTTCGCTTCCCAAGTGTAACAAGGTGGATCAACCAAGACAAGAAAGAATACCTGCATTGAAGAGAAAGAAGATCTGCCAAAGAAAGAGGACATACGGGGAAAGCTTAGCCGGATAAGACCTAATTGGCTCTCTTCTAGTCTTTGCTTCATTGTCGTTGCACAACAATGAGCAAAGAGGGGCAGCTGTAACAAACCCAATTGGTCTGGGCCTAACCAAATACCCAAACTCGTTTACCCAAACCAAACCCGGCCTGGTAACCCGGATCTGACCCGAACCCAAAAAAACCCTAATGCTAAAATACCATAACCCTAATCCGTCATCATCGCTCTTTTCTAGTGCTGTCAACTCGCCACCGTCAAGCCATTGTCGGTACCTCCATTTCGAACCATACCCTAAATTATAACCCCTAAAATCCCTAAAACAAACCCTAATCCTCAAATCTAGTTCAAATCCAAAAACCCAAAAAATAATAATAACAATAAAATATCCCTCAAATCAAGGCCATACCCTAAACCTGCCACCCCAACCACTCGGCCATACCCCTATTTGAGCCTAAAACCCGAAATTTCAGGACTTCAATAGTAAACAAATCAAACCGACCCTCTCTCTTTTCTTCTATATATCAACATGCAATCCAAAGAGATGGGTTTTTTTTCAGAGAGAGATTAGACGAGAAATAGAGAGGAAAAGTCTAAAAAAATTTGTAATAGGGAGTCTAAAAGATTGTAAGAACTTTTGAATGAATTTTTTTTCTCAAAGCAAAGGTAGTCATTTCGTTCATTTCATCACAAATCCAGTTTTTTATCAAAGATCCATTCGAAATCCATTTTTAATCAGAGCTTTGTTTTTTTACCTTGAAATCGAAACTAACAATAAAAATGAGAAAGGTTGAGGCTTACCTGAGCCACTGGATACTGTCCGCCGGGAGGCTGTTGTCGCCCCTGAACGGCGCGAACGAGGGAGGTGCGGTGGCCGCCGTCTTCGTTGAGTGAAGAGAGAAAAGTTGAAAGAGTTTTGTAGGTTTAGGGTTTTTTTATCCATTTGAATCTATTTTTTTAATAATCTTTATTTTAATCGGCTAATAAAAACGATGCCGTTTTGATTACACCTGACTCGCGCGGTGACCCAGATTCGGAGAGGATCTGCGCATTTGGGTAATGGGTAAATTACGATTCGGGTCCTCCCTTTCTTTTCTTGTTTTCATTTACATCTATGGGATATTTCCACCTTCGATCCTTCTGTTTTGTTGCGTGTTGGTTATCATCCTTTTTTGTTTCTTTTTGCAGCATTTAATTTCCATTTCCGTTCAATTTAGTCACTATTATTTAATATTTAATTTTCAGTATTTTAATTCTGTTAATTTATGTTTATTTCCTCATGTTTTATATGTGTTTTATTTTAGTCCTATTTTATGTTATTTCTTGCCATTTAATTTAGCATTCATGCATTTTAGTCCTTGATATTTAATTTTATGTTGTTCCATGCATTATTATTATTATTATATGTATATAATATGCTACTATTATTATATTAAGTAGTTTATTTGTATATAATATATATTAATATCATATATATATATATATATGTACATGTGTTTTTATAAATGGTTCATATTTTTTATGTATAGTATTTATATATATTTATATTTTATATATTATACATATGTATACATAAGGTTTTATGTACTCTTAAAATAATGTATAAAATTTTGTTTAATTACAATATATATATATATATAACACTTGTTCTCGTAAATGTATATATATATACATATATCTATATGAATATAAAGTTACTAACTTTAAATGTCTATAGTTTTTTTGGATAAATATTATTTTTAAATATATTTTACCGTAAACATTAAGTATATATTTACATGTTATTTTACAATTTTGCATCATGTTAGTAATTAAACGTGTTAGGAATTAAGGTAATATTATTTTATTTAGAGAGTTCGAGAATTAGTGTCTCGGGCGTAAAGGGATGCGACCACATCGATATCCCTAAATAAAAGAATGTCCTTTCCATTTTAGGATACAATATTTAAGGGGATTTTCTGTTATTTAGAATAGTCGAGAAATCATTTCTCGGGCGTAAAGGGATGTAAATTTCTCGGTTATTCTAAATAACGGAACGTTTCTTTAAATATTTAGAACGTTTTCATGCATTCAATGATCATATTTTAAATTTTATTCGAATTCGAAATTTCCAATACCAAGACATTAAATAATCGACTAGGTAATAATTTTGGGCGGTGTGGGGTGCTAATCCTTCCCCATCCGTAACTGACTCCCGAACCCTAAATTTTTATCTATGGTTTTATCGGTGTCCAGTCTACCATTTTTAAATGATCGGTGGCGACTCCACATATTTAATTTCTAAATTGGGCGGGTTTTTTCAAACAAGACAATAAATTTTAAAAACAAATAAAAGGAGCGTCGGACGGATTTGGGTACTTACAACATAACATCTGAAGTTTCCATGTTCTAGCACACACTTGATGACATCTCATGTTGGCAGTGAGGCCAGAACATCATCTTTAGGCAATATATCAGAACATGTTCTTTAATTTCATAACACAGAATCTTGTAATATTTTCAGACTGGTGCATAGATATCTGTAAAGTGCATCATTTTGCTTTGGTCCTCTCCATTCTATGTTCTTTGCAGTAGCTTTCCAGACCCTTTTCAAACATTAGACCATTCTGACCAAGGAAAGGAATGACATTGCCCTACACAAAATATATGAGGAATGTTTCTATTGAAACTATATCAATTTGTGATCAGAAGGCCGGGAACTATGGTCAATTTTCAAAATGGTACTTGTTTATTAACTTTCCCCATTCTCATTTCTAAATTAATTTTCATTTGAGTAGAAAGTAACCATAAATTTTTAACCAAAAAACAGAAAAAACATATATTCACCTTTCACTCAAAAGCAAGAGTAAAAGCTCATCTTATTTTTGCATTTGCAGTGAAAAGAAAAGCTTGGTAACATATACATATGAATTGAAAGCCAAAGTAACCATAGCCCATAACAATAGTTATGGTTTACCTCCTGAAAGTCCGATCTCTACAGCTGAAAAAAAAAAGTAAAGAAGAAGAGGAAGAAGAAATGAATCACTCTTCCTCCCCATCCCCCTCTGCAAAACTCAGAGCCTGACACACAGAGTCCTCTGTTTCTTCCTCCATACTAAAATATGATTTCCTTCCCATCAATTCAGCCACCCTTTTGGCTGGCCCTGAATCCCGAGGACTTTCACCCCAAACTCTCACAGTCCTAATCTTTGGTAACAGATCGTTGATCTTATCAATCGAATCCGGTGATTCTCCCTTTAGAATGACCACTTCACTAGGAATTTCCCACTTCTTTTTCACTCTGATCTCACTCTTGCAGGAACCAACCATCTGTTCATCCGAAACATTCCTCTTATCGTGCTTGTTGCTCTCCTGCTTTCGAACATTCTTCGCCTTGAAACTCCCATTGCTTTGACTGGGAAACTGATTGTACCGGCTACTGACGACTCTCCCAGGTTTCAATGGTTTCTTGGCTGTCACTGGTTTCTCAACATCTTTGAAGAGCATTTTTGGTTGAATGGTAGAAAGAACAGTCTCTTCTTTCTTCACACCCCTTTTGGCCCCTACCGTCGTTGCTGCCGGTTTAGGAACAATTACCTTGGAAACAGTTTTACGGGACTTGGGACTAAGACTCAAGCTCTTGCTTCTCTCTCTTGTAACCTTGCCTTCATCAATATCTTGAAGCTTAAAGAAACAAGAATTTCGGCGACTCTGTATCGACTGTACAGGCGTTGTGAATCCCTGCTTCATCAATTGACTTGGTTTCGTTGCAGAGAAAATCTCCGAAGGACCTAAACTAACCCCCCTTCGATTGAATTTCGGTTTAGAAAACAGAGGATCTTCGATCTTTTTCTCCAAGATGCTCTGTTTTGGCTCCATGAATTTGGCAGGCACAATTCTTCCTCTCATGGCGATACTTCTCGCATTGTACTCGGCTTTTTCGAGTCGAAGCGCTTTGAGTTTCGATGACAAACGAGCGACCTCCTTCTCTATCTCGTCGATCTCCATATCGATCTTTTTCTCATCACGCTTCTTGTCTTCTTCCTTGCAAACTCCACTCTTCATTTTCACTGAAAATTGCTCCTTGGGGTTCCCGGCAACATTCTTGGAACAATGCTTGACAAGAGAGGCAGTCGATTCGAAAGAAACAGGGGATTTCACCCAAAGGGGACTCTGATTTTCTTTGCTTCCGTCAGATTCCAGCGACTGATTCACCGATCCCGAATCAAGATTACACCAAGAATCCTTAAAATCGCCGTTATCGAAAGCCGCATTGTTCCAAACCTGAAGCTCAGGCTCATGAAACGAATCTGGGTATTGAAGGATACTCATCTTTGTACACTTAAAATCGATGAAAAAGTTTGAATGTTGAAGGAATACGCAGAATCGAATGTAGTTTAGGTTATCGTAGAATTTGAAGGGATTTGGTGAAAGGGAAATGAATTTGAAGGGAATTTACTTTCTTGGGAGATGTATAACCGTGGGGCAAAAGTAGACGTTAGTTTGTGTTGGTTGAATACGAGCCGTTAGATCAGGTACGCTCCAACAGACGCTCCCATTTGATTTAAAGGTTATTTTTTAAATAAAGAAACTAATCAGGTACGTATTTTTAAGGAAAAATCTTTAATTGACAGTGTAAACTTTAATTTATACGTGACTTTTAATTTTAGGGGTTATAGTTTTAATTTAAGGTTTAAAATTTAAGGGTTTAGGTTGTATGATTTAGAATTTAAGGTTAGTGCTTATAATTTAGTTTATAGGGTTTAAGATTTAGGGTTTAGTTTTTTAGAATTAGGTTAGGAATTTAAGATTTGAGTTTTTATAGTATAAATACACATGCTTGTGTAAAATTATTTTTACACAGCGTGTGTATCAAAGTTTTACCTTTTTTTAACATAATTAAGACGTTTTTTTACTGTTGCTTGATCATCTTCATATGCATTTTATAATATGGTAAACTACTTGATTAGTCACTTAATTAGAGGGGAGATTTTAATTTGATCACTGGTTTATTAATTTATCAACCATATCATTTGGTCTTTATTATTGCATATTCTATCAATTTAGTCATAATTTTAATTTAATTTAATAAAATATAATCATTCAATCAGATGATTACATGTGTCACCGTTTCATCGAAGGAATTTGATATTAGTTTTTTAATTCAATAATCTTACCGGAGAAAAATAAATGAATGAATGAATAGAGTCTCACAAACTCAAACCTATGTAAAGAGTGGGGAGTAAATATGTTTGGCCACTGAACCGGTTTAAAATTTACAATATATAACACATATCTTTAAATTGTAGATAGTGGAAGGAAAATAAGGGAAATGAAAGTAATAATTAGGGAATAAATAGGGTAACACGTGTCGTTATTTGATTACATAAATGAATTATTAAATTAAATTAAAATTCAAATTAATTTGATAAACAAAATGTATAATTATATCAATTTATTTAACTGTAACTTTGTGAATTGCGTAAGAAGGAAACAATAAGCTTGATTGAAACTAATTTAATAGCTTAATGGTTTAATTTATAACATTTAAAGTTCAATGGTCAAAACATAACCAAATTAATAGTTTAGTGGGCTTGGAGATGGTTTACCCATTTATTTTTCTATTTTTTTATCACCATGATTAATTATTGTAATATTAGTCTGTTGCCGGAGAGCGCTGCAACGTGGGCAGCATAAATGGGAACACGTACTACTACTGTCTATACAAGAGCTCAGTACGTGGCAAAGGATTTTCCCATCTCGAAACTCGTCGGCATCAAATTCACAAAAATCTCATTCCCCACTGCCCAACCTTGGAGAAAACAAAGTGGTTTTGGAACTCTGGACCACTCTGAAACCACGAGCCACGGTGGTAGCCTCTGGTTTTCTTTCTCAAACTTATTGTCCTTTTTTGCTGGACCCATCAAAGTTCAAACAATTACACCCCTATTCCCTTGTCTATATAAACAAGAACCCCTTATTCACTTCCCTCATCGACAAAACATTTTATACAATCTCCTCCTGTTTCAAGATGAGTTCAACCAGCAGGGCGTGGGTTGTGGCAGCTAGTATTGGAGCTGTAGAAGCATTGAAAGACCAGGGTATATGCAGATGGAACTATACCCTAAGGTCAGCCGTGCAGCATGCCAAGAACCATCTCAGGTCTGCTTCGCAGGCCAAGAGCCTCTCTTCTCGATCCTCGGCTGCAATTTCCAAGGGACTGAGCAAGGACGACAGATCCGAGCAGTCCGAGGAGTCGTTGAGGAGAGTCATGTACTTGAGCTGTTGGGGTCCCAACTGAGAGCCTTAAATCTCTCTTTATTTCTTTACAAAGAAACATCCCTTGGGTGAATCATTAACTCGTGAGGCCAAGCTTTAGTCATTTCAGACAAAGCTTGAGGACTGTCTGAGAGAACAAACACGGTGGAGCATGCATGATGCATGGCTGGGCTTTTCATGGGGTGGGTTCTTGCCTGTATAATGTAATATAGCTTACAAAATGATGTAGGAGAGGAATTCTCTATCAAGTATCATGGTGCAACTAATGAAAAGAAATTTGAGAATTTCAGACAAAGTAATTGGTTTTTACACCTTTGGATCTACCTAAGAAAATACTCCGGGTTTACTGGAAATTAGTAAGAAAAACCGCCATTTTCACTAACCTAATCATGTTTTATATTCAATCCATAATCCCATTTCCCCCATCTACTTTTTATGGACGTTTCAGTCATAATAATATTGTAGACAGAGAAAACCATCGGCTATTTCCAGCGTCTCAAAACCACGAGCCACACAGCAATAGCATGTGGTTTCTCCTTCTCCTATCCTAATTCCTATATATACAAGAAGACAATTCACCCACCCCCATCAACAAAACAATCTATCTTTCTAATTCGATCTTGTTCAATTTTAGGATTCAAGAATCAAAGTAAGTGTATTTGCAAGATGAGTTCAAAATGCAGAGCCTGGGTTGCTGCAGCTAGCATGGGAGCTGTGGAGGCTCTGGAAGATCAAGGCGTCTGCAGGTGGAACTATACAGTTAGATCAGCCGTTCAGCATGCCAAGAACAACCTCTCCTCTCAGTCCTCAGCTGCAATTTCAAAGGGACTGTGCAGGGAAGGCAAGTCTAAACAATCGGAGGAGTCATTGAGGACAGTGATGTACTTGAGCTGTTGGGGTCCCAACTGAATGATTGACTCGTGAGTTCAAGCTCTGGTGATTCAAAACAAGGTTTAAGGACTGAGCCAACAAACACATTTGGGCATGGCATGGGTGGATTATTGCCTGTGTAAATGTATATAAGGTTACAAAAAGATGTACGAGAGCAATGTCTGTCTATCATCGTATATAACTCATGAAAAGAATTTTGTGAAATGATTGCTTTTCATATCTTGTATATGTCGTCCAACAACAATAGTTGTTGAATCTTATTCACATGAGGTATTCACATGGTGTAGGAAAACTGAATCAAGACCTTGTGCTCCGGTGCGCCGGCACTGGACTCTCTTCCTGTATCAATTTGGAATACAGATTTTTAAGCTTATCCAAATTTCAATGAGATTCTTTTCTCCACTTAAAAGAAACCCGTTTTACCAACAATAATTATATACCAACCATGGGTTGATACAGTGGATTAAGCAGTTTGTTCTGATTAATTTGGTATTTGTAGACTTTTGGGAGTTGTGGTCTGCAAAATTGTTGTAGAATTGAAGAAAACAAAGGACAGAAAATTGAAGCAAGAAATTCTGAAAACTCTTTTCATTAGTTGCAGGATGATTGATAAAGATTCCTCTTGTAATTTTTTTTTTTGTAAGCTATATACAATCATAAAGACAAGAACGAAAGCTCAGCCATGCCCAATTAGCTTGTTCGCTCAGTCCCGAAGCCTTGTTTTGAATGACCAAAGCTTGCACTCATGAGTCAAATGATTCATCCAAAGAATGCTTTATGGCTCAGTTTGGACCCCAACAGCTCAAGTACATGACTTTCCTCAATGACTCCTCTGATTGTCTAGACTTGTCATCCCTGCACAGTCCATTGGAGATTGCAGCTGAGGATTGAGAAGAGAGGCTCCTGGCCCGAGAAGCAGACCGGAGATGGTTCTTGGCATGCTGGACGGCTGACCTTATGGTATAGTTCCACTTCCACCTGCAGACGCCTTGATCTTTCAGAGCTTCCACAGCTCCGATGCTAACTGCAACAACCCATGCTCTGCTTGTTGAACTCATCTTGAACCCTAAAATTGAAGAAGTTCGTATTAGAAAGACGGGATTTTGATGTTTATTTTGTTGATGGGGGAGAGTGAGTGGGGCTCCTTACTCATATAGGGAATGAAGGGCCAGAAATCAGGAGGAAAGGAAGAAACCACAGGCTATTTGCTCTTGCTCTTGCTCGTGGTTTTTTTTTTTCTGGGTGGGTGGGGTTGGATGCAATATAGAAATAATAATAATAGTAATAAGACTTAAATGTACATGTAATATCACAGGATGACAACAACCGGATGAGGGCAATGAAATAATATCCAATGGCGAGATGATTAAAAAAATGAGCAGTAGGCACATGGTTTTTACTTAATACTAGATAGCCTGGCTGGAGTATGGGACTGAGTACAACAGTCCAAACCACCTGTTTTCTTGGCAATTACCTTCTGCGCTAGTTTCGGTACGTGTTTGCCGGTTCTCTAAACCACGTTGCACCGGATCGGCTGACAGACTAATATTTCATGCAAATAATATCCTTTTCAGTAATTTTTTTCATGTGATCATCGAATCTGATTCGTCTGTTGCAGACTTTTGGATTCGTTTCAAGCTGGATTGACACCGGAACTGTGGGAACATTTTAACATTGAAACTGAGTCATTATGGCTGTTTCGGACATATACACCTCAAATTCTGCTTGGAAGTTGGAACAATTGTAGAAGAAAGCTTCTTAGGCAGAGAATATGATCTGAGATTGTTTAGACCTACAGTCCCCGCTCAGTCTCTTGGGAAATGCAGCTGAGGATTGTTTAGACATGTTTACATATATCATACGAATATTATGTTATATTTTAATTAATTATATATCTTATATTTATTCAGTGAAAAGTTGACAAAGTTTCTACTTCTTTTCTTTGTGATCAAAAGAAAAAGCTCTCTTAGCCATTCAAGATTGAAGCCAAATTACATGTGTACCATTTCCATATTCCTTTCGCAATTTGAATGACTAGAAGCTAACAAACTACAACTCTCTGTATATACAAATATATACATATATATCAAAAATAGAAGGACCATCCGTATCAGTAAGGACCCCAACAGCTCAAGTACATAACTTTCCTCAAAGATTCCTCACCCTGTTTTGCTTTCTCATCTCTAACTTTGCTTGGACCAACTGAAGAGGAAGAAGAAGAAATGTTGTTGGCCTGAGAATATGATCTGAGATTACTATAGGCACGTTGGTTAATTGACCTGATTGCATGAATATTCCACCTGCAAAACCCTTGGTCTTTCAAACCCTCTACGGCTCCAACACTTGCTGCTATAAACCAGGCTTTGCTTCATGCTGCAGAACTCATCTTTACCTCAAAAAACAAGTTACTTTTCTTTTATCTTAGATGCGTTGCTTACACTGGATCATGCTTTGGGGAGTACATATATATAGTCTATTGATAGCCGTTGGTTTTATTGTGTAATCAGCCTAAATAATTTGTCTTTACTGATCCATTATTGGTGCTGGAATTGGATAATGATGATAATACACGCAATCCGAGTTTCGGCCTTATCTCTAAAATAGCAACATTATTTGCTAAAATTTCCAAAGTAATACCTGCCCACCATTATTTCCCAACATAGTAACCTTACAGCCAGTTCAAAAAATTAAAATTAAAAAATATTATTTTATGTTTTAATTTAATTAATTAATAAATAGATGATTAAACAAATTTTAATTGGAACTCATCTAGCATGCACGACGAATTTCACTTAATTTTTTTAAATCATACAAATTTATTAAAGCACGAAAATATAAAAAAATAAACTATTAGGAACCCACTTAGAATTTTCAATGTATTGAAAAACTAAAATGAAAAAAAATTAAACTATTAGGAACCAATTTTAAGATTTAGCTCCATGAATTATAAAAAAAATGGGTTCCAAGAATCTCACATTGATAACAAACCAAGGCTAACGCTCTAACCATGCCTATATAAGCTAATGCCAACATTTTTTTACAATTCATGGAGGTAAATCTCAAAGTTGGTTTCTAATAGTTCAATTTTTTTTCCATTTTCATTCTTCAATAAATTGAAGATGCGGAGTGGGTTCCTAATAGTTTAATTTTTTTCACTTTCGTAAAAAAATTAAGTGAAAAATAATTTTTTATTAAAACTCATCATGTAAAATATTTTTTTATTAAAACTCGTAGTGTATGCACGACGAATTTACTATAATGATACTATTATAGGAAATAACGGTGACAGATACTATGTTAGAAAATTTAGCAAATAATGGTGCTATTTTAGAGTTAAGGCTAAGGGTATAAATGAACTAAGCTTGAACGAACAAGACTATGTTCGTGTTCGTTTGTTTATTTTTAAAGGTGTTTATATTCGATTTATGTTTGTTTAAATTTTTAATATTATGTTCGAGTTCATTTATTTATTTTTAAAGATGTTCGTGTTCGTTTGTTTAGTGTTCAGGAATGTGTTCATTTAAGTGTTCATGAACATGTTCGTTTATTCGTTTACAAATATGTTTGTTTATATGTTCAGAAATGTTAACTAAATTAACAATAAATAAATAAAACAAAAGCAACAAAATAAAACTTAATGTTCAACACGAACTTATATAACATTCTTGGCAACAACAAAAAGTAGTTTTTAGATACATCAATCACAAGCATTTTCATCCTATACATGAGCTTATAAACGAGTCTATAAATGAGCCTATAAACGAGTTTATAAACGAACTTATAAACGAGTCTATAAACGAGCCTATAAACGAACTTGTTCGTGAACATAAACGAACCGAACGCACATCTGTTCATGTTCGTTCATTTATTAAATGAACATAAAAATTTTATTCATACTCGTTTATTTAATTTAATAAACGAATATAAATGTAAATTATATAAACAATTTACGAACGATTCGTCGAACGCTCTATTAATTTATACCCGTAATTAAGGGCCCCGAGTTTCGCCCTTGATTTTGACTTGGATTACACTTTATCTGCCGAGTCCGACAAAAAAATAAAGTTATGTGGATCCCAAGGTATCATCATTTTTACAGAAATCGATGATTGTTGAAGTTTCGGCTTTACCTCTGAGTAAAACAAAAACTAGGACTGAGCCCAGAGACGAAGTTATAAACAAAGTATTTTTTAGGCTTGAAGACGAAATAGGACCATTAGATCCTAATATTATCAAATTAAGACAAAATAGCCTAGACTAATATTATTATAGTGAACTTGCCGTACAAATAAGGTGAGTTTTAATTTATTTAAATATTCATTTTAAAATTTAATTAAGTGATTAACTTAATCTTATATTAAATTCGTCGTGCAGGTACGTCGAGTTTCATATGGCTTGACGGCCCATTACGGTTTTTATAGAAAAACAAAACGAGTTTGTTTAGGGTTTTTCAAATTAGGGTTTTTTAGTTTCCTATAGATAGGTAGCTTTGTTTAGAGTTAGAACACACAAAAAATATTCAACCTTTTTTGTTCTAGCAAAGCAAATGAGCTTGTCAAGCCGTGTGATTTTTTTAGACCACCGAAAGAAGCAAGCTCACACTTATTTCGGAAGGTTAAAGGTAACGTTTTTTGATTTTTTAGATTATGATTAATTTTTTATACAATTTTTTATATATGAATAGTTTTGTTTAATCCGGATAGTAAATTGTGTTGTAATTATTTTAATTAAAAATATTTTAAAACTCGATTGATTTGTGATGTTTTAGGCATTTAATTGCCCATAATTATTGGGAGAAATGGCGTTATTAAGACTTGAAGATTCCCACATCACGAAGAACATGAAATTATTGGTAAGAATTTTATGGTTTTTTTTGCAACTTTTGATTTGTTGTTTGTAAATGATAAAGTAGTAATTTAATTTAAATTCTGTGTCTGTAGAACGAGGAGGCAAAATTTCAGCCATGCTTGATATGGAGCGATCCACCAAGCCTATATATAAGAGAATTTCTGGAGACAACCGATTTTAGGTACGCGTCAAAGATTCGTGACTTTGAAGTCATGCCGAAATTGATTAATGGGTTGGTGGAGTGTTGGAGACCAGAGACGAATACATTTCATATGTCGTGCGGGGAATGCACAATCACCCTCGAAGATGTTGCTATACATCTTGGTGTCCCAATTTTGGGCAGTTTAATCATTGCTTGGAATAGGTATTTTGTTGAAGATTACAGAATCAAGTATTTGGGGAAGACACCGCTGGTGCATGCTGTTGATGGTAAACGTGTGAAGTTGACATGGCTTAAGAGTGATTTTCAAGTGGACGAAAATTCTGCATCGACAGAAATTGAATGCGCTGCTCGAGCCTATATATTGTTCCTTCTCGGTGGTATGCTACTGCCGGACAAATTGAGTTCTCACGCGCACACGCAGTACCTCCCGTTCTTGCAGACATAGTTCGGAGCAAGAAACTTTAGTTAGGGATCTTCAATATTAGGTTTTCTCTACCACGAGTTGTGCAAGGTAGCCAAATAATTAGTCGTCGACAAAAGATTTTTGAACGCCGATATTTGTAGATGTGTTGTGCTGCTTCAGTCATAGACCTGGTACAGGCTTTTATTCCTGGCACCAATTTGCGATGCTCCGTCTGAATTCTCACTTGCTTCAAGGTAATAATATTCAGTCACATAATAATTTTAGATGTATTAATGAAAAGCATAATATGCGTATTTGTATTATGTAGAAGGAGCCAAATATTTAGAAAGAAGGCGTTGCAGTTAAATTTAATCCTCGAAGTTAGAATGAAGATGGACATGTATTGCGAAAAACAGGTAATGCAAATTTGCTTTTTGATTGAAATTTGCAAATTTCAATTTATTTTGTCGCAATTTTCTGGTTATGTGCGTATTATTGCAGTTTCGATGGATGCCATATGAGGATGATGATATCCACGAGGTGATTCTGAATGATGCCTATGAAGATACCGAAAATTGGTGTTCGGTAATGTCGTTATTACATTTTGTAATTGTTGAGCTATTTTACGGCAATCAGATTCTTAGGCAGTTCGGATACCAGTAGCCCGTACCAGAGGAGCCGTTCAATATGGAAGACATGGAACATGTGGACTTACGGGGTAAGAGGGAAGCAAAATTGCCAAACAAATACTCTTCACACATAGCATGGTGGCATGACAGGTCACGCAGATTGCTAGATCATGATCTCATTCGACCGAATAATTTCAATTTCTCAAATTCTGAGTATCATCAATGGTTTGTGGAAATCAACAAACCGAACTTGGCAACCCAAGTCCAACGAGAAGCTTAGCTTCTTTTGTTTTAAAACCAGCAAGCCCAATGAGCATCGAGGAAGTCGCCATCGGGTGTGGGGTCATCTAGAGGCAAATTCGGGAGGAGATCTAGAGGTAGATCTAGATTTTGAGGTAGAGGTAGACGCTTAAGAAGAGAGGCTGAACCGAAACCCGAACCCAAACTCAAACCTCTATTGCAGCCTAATGTGGACGTTAAAGCTTTTGATGTCGGCTCGTATCCACCGTCATATGGGTCTCCGACTTGGGAGCAAGCTCTGCAGAGTACACATGGGTTTAATAATGATTTTAGTTGAGTTGAAAAAATTTGTTATGTTTCGTACCCAATAATTTTGTTTCTTAGTTTTAGATATCCTTCTTTTAATAAATTTCGGACTCAATGAATGAATTCATGGTTTAATAATGATTTGAGTTTAGTTGACAAAATTTGTCATGTTTGTTTATTTTTTTCACGTAACGAACTATGTTGACTGTTGCAATCGATCGAATATATCCAAGAAGGGGTGAATGGAAAATTTAAAGAACAGTGGAAACTAATTGTTGTTTATGAACGGTATTAAGTTTACAAATCTTAAAGGTATATACAATATGAGTATTAAGTAAAACAATTTAGAAAACGTTTGTTCAAATTAAAATTATGTTTTTGACAAATTAGAATCGAATAACCTAAGTTTTCAAAGTTGTACAAGTTGATACTTTAGATTATATATAAAAAAATAAGTTTTACAAACTGTAAGATACATATTGGTCCTTTTAGTTATATCAAAATCAAAATAAATCTTACAAACTCTAAGATGCATTTAGAACACTGAACTTATTATATATGCAAACTTAAATATAAGACCCTAAACTTTCTTAGAATTACATATTACTCCCCGAACTTGAATACATATGATTGAATATATGTATATAATTTGTTATAGTATACAACAGATTAACCAACTACTACATTGTGTGATATGACTACCCAATTATTCGATATGTGAAGAGTTGTTCATGCAAAACGGGGTTAGTCAACATGAAATATCACACACAATACCTCTCGTGCTTCATAATAGAAGCATAAGGGTGTTGCATGGAATAAAATTGGGTGAAATATTGTGCACTAGTAGCCCAACAGTAGCATTTAGATTACATCCTAAATAATATCATATCATGCGATTCCACGGAACACTAATTTTATAAGCAGAACTTCATAATATGAGACCATACGACATCAATTGGAGTTTTTGAGCTTCCGTTGTGATTTCTGACTGTCTAATTCTAAACAATGTACAACGTTATTAATGGTACATATAAAAAATGTGAAAGAAAGGTATAGTACAGAAAATAACAATATGTTTCACTGCTACTTATAGGGAAATAGGCGCCTAAACTCGCGGTGACGGTATGACAAGTTATATGTGTCAATTTCCTTTCTGTAAATACACTTGAAAGCCTGTAAAAGTTGAAATGAAACAATGTACAACGTAATTAATGGTATATATAAAAAATGTGAAAGGAAGGTATAGTACGGAAAATAACAATATGTTTTACTGCTACTTATAGAGAAATAGGCGCCTAAACTCGCAATGACGGTATGACAAGTTATATGTGTCAAATTCCTCTCTGCAAATACACTTGAAAGCCTGTAAAAGTTGAAATGATTGGGGAACTCATCGTGCACGGATCGGGTCAACATCGGATCGGATCGAATTAGTTTTCAATTCGGTTGATATTTCGAGTAGAGTCAACATCGGATCGGATTGGATCGATTTTTGGTTCGGGTCAATATCAAATAGGTTAGTTTCCGCTTTTAGTCAATCATCAGATCTTTAGGTCAATTCGAGTTGAGTTGGGTATGTATTCAATTGAGTATATATAGAATTATTGATATATTCGCGTAAAAATATATTTTTTTGTCAATCTTATCATCTAGGCTCAATTTCAACTCTTGACCTTTCAATATTTCGAATTAAACCATCATTAAGAGATGATGATCTGACACAAACTCAACATGTAAGGGTTGTTAAAGTTTAAAACTTGAATTTCGTATGGTGTTCATTATCGAGTTTCAATTGATTATTTTCTATTTTTTAAAATAAAAATTTGCATAATTTTTAAGACGAAAAAATTTGATTTTACGAAATTAGAATTAGACTATTTGAAAATTATTTAATAAAATATAATTTTATCATATTTATTTTAAAATCAATTTAGGTATGTTTTAATTGTTTGAGATTTAATTGAACATTTAAATTTTTGACTTTGATATTTAATTAATATTATAAATTAAATAAAAGACTAAACAAAATAAACAATTAAAAGTAAAAAATAAAATTATATATATATATATATATATATATATATATATATATATATGAAAGTTGGCGTGAAATAGAGCAACTCTACTTTACAATTCTTCATATTAAATTTTTTGCGGTAAACTACATAAATGGTCCTTCGACTATGCTCTAATTTTTTTTGTGTCCCTCGACTATTAAAAGTTACAAACTGGTCCTCTAACTTAAAAATAGTAACAAATTGGTCTGACATCGTTAAAAATTTAATGGCTGATGACGGGCAGTTAATATAAATTGATATAATTACATAATTAGCCCTCAAGTTCTACACTTATTTTTAATTTGACCCTAATTCTAAAAAATTAACCCCACATAATTTTAATAATCTATCAATTTAGTCTATCTTATTTTCTATTTCTCCTCTCATTTGATTCTTCAATTCATTTTAATAACCTATGGATGCATGGCATATAATCTTCAATCTGAATCACTTTCCATACTCCCCATGGCCTTCAAATCTCTTTTTCTTTGCTTGACAAAGTGACATATAGCTTTGGCCACACTGCCCCTCCTTTCTTCTCCTCTACATTATTGTTGATGTCTACTGCAATCTTTTCATTCTCATCTACCAATCTCACTGCTGATGACCCCATTGTCGTGTAGTATCTGTATTCTTTCTCCAGTGAAGACGACGCTTTCCGATGCTCCGTTGTACCTGACCGGAATATAGCTGCTTCTGAATTCCTACAAACCAATAGTACAAAAGTTAATTTCACATCTATACTAGTTTGCTTATTTTCATGGGAAATTTCTTAACACCATGCTTGGCTGTTAAAAGACCAAAAGCAGTAGTCACAAACAAAAATGACATAGACCAGACGAATCCGAGCAACCAAACGGGAATAAGGAGGTGCACAACCTCATTCGATTATTTTCTCAGAAAATCCTTAAGCACTGGCAGATGGCTTATTGGGGGAAAAATCCATAGCTAAACCCAACACAACAACTTCTCAAAAAGCAGAGAAAAGGTAAAATCAAAACAAGAAAAAGCTTGAAAACAAAGAAAATCTCATATTTTTTTCCAAACTATCAAAAGGATCCAAGAAAAATCATGATTTAAAAAAAACAAAAAAAAAAACACACTGATCTCCATACCTGGCGAGACGATTGTATTGAGCAAAAGGGGGATTCTTTATCCAAGAGACGAGAAGTGATTCTTCTACGAATTATAGCATTGGATTTATGAGAGATGGGGGTTAATTTTTTTGAATTAAGGTCAAATTAAAATAAGTGTAGAACTTGAGGGCTAATTATATAATTATATCAATTTATATTAATTGTCACGTCATTAGCCGTTAAATTTTTAACGGCATCAGACCAATTCATTATTTTTTTAAGTCGAAGGACCAGTTTGTAACTTCTGATAGTCGGGGGACGCAAAAAAGAATTGGAGCATAGTAGGGGGACCATTTATGTAGTTTATCCATATTTTTAAATGAAAAATTATCGAATATATTTTCATTTACTGGAGAAAAGATATATTGAACCATTAATCTTTTACTAAAGTTGATTGCTAATTATTAATATAATGAAAAATAATAAAATATACATATTTACTATTTATCATACTATTAAAAAATAAATAAATCTAGCTTATCCGTTCATTTCGGTTCAATTATATGGTCATAATAAGGTTTATTTTCGGTTTGGATCGGATTTTGGCAAATTAAATTCGAGTTATTTTCGGTTTGGATTACTTTTGGTTCGGGTTAATTTCGGTTCGGGTAGATTTCAGTTTCGGTTATTTTTTGTTCCAGTTACTCTCCGTTCATATTGATTTTCGGTTCAGTAAATTTTAAGTCAGTTTTGATTTGATTCAGGTCAAGTTTAGACCGCAACGTTCAGGTCTATATCAGATCTCGAGTCGAATAAATCAGTTCAGATTTCGGGTCAAATTTACCAGGTCCAGAAATGGACAACATGTGACTCAAAGGATCGCATGCATGTGTTACAAGCGTACGCAATTACCATAATTAAAAGAATGATTGGACCAATTTAGTAATTATCCTTCAAATTACGTATCCAATACTACTAATACTAGGACAGTAGCCCCTGGAATGCAGCCAATCAAGTGGTTGGTGCATAGTATTTTTTATTTTGAACATATATCAGCAAAGATTCGAGGACTTGGTTCAAAACCATAGATATAAGATTATATAGTAAAATGATTATACCTTTTCTTAATATATGATATTTTATTTAAAATCTTGTTACATACTTAAAATAATATCTATCATCAAAATAATTAACCATCATTTAATATAAAATAGAATGAATTATCCATTAGTCATCAAACTATGGGTCATTCTACTTTGATAATCAAATTAACGGATATATGATTTGTTTTTGGTTGCGTTTAGAGGGTCAAGCCAGCTTTTTTCACTCAAGAAATTTTAAAAGCAACAAAAACACTCAAAATTTTGATCTTTAAACTTTGGTTTGCCCGCCATTTTAGCCTCTCAAACCTTGGTTTGCCAAAAGCTGAATTTTCTAACTTTTGCAAAACTTTTATTTACCTCAAACCTTTGTTTGCCCACATCAACAAAAAAAACGGGCATAGTCTGTTTAGTTAGTATAATACGGTCAACGTACTTTAAATAGTTAACAAAATGATGACATGGTCTTTTTGGTATAATAACAGGTTTGGTCCTTAATCTTTATATATTCTATCAATTTGATCTGAATTCTAAATAATCAATAAAATTATCTATCCGTATTTATAAAGTATATCAATTTGGTCCTAAAATTAAAAACTCTACATGCAAAAAAGTAACACTAAAACGCAAAATAAGAATGAACAGACTAAAAATGAAAATAAGGGCATTTCCGAAAGAAAGTGCGAAGACACGATAAATTTGGTTTACCATTGAAAACTAAAACCATTTCAATAGAAGATTGCATATATATATACAAGTTAAGGGGATGAAAAGACTGTATCTGTAAAGGGATTATGGAAGGAGCGAAGGCTAATTACGAGAAAGAGGTCAGGCCGAGATCGGAGCCCGGGAAGTCGTCATCCCAGGTCGAATGGGTCTCGGTCTCGGAGTCGGGCAGCATGCAAGCTGTGAAACAAGATGTGTTAGATGATAAACAGGTGCTAAGGGAAGCTGAGAAGGCTGAGAATCTCATGCAACTTATCTGCTTTGGACCAGTTGTAAATTAATTTCTCCTCTTATGTACATATATATGTACGTATATGTAAGGCTGTTACATTCAAATATTTCTTCTTCTCTGTATGCACTGAAATCATCGTGCCGGCGTTATGTTCTAAAAAATGTTAAAAAAATTTCTATGTAACGATTTAGATAAATTACAATTTTTCGTTATTCATAATCTTTGTATGATTTAAGTTAATTATCAGAGACCCAAAAAAGGAAAGAGTTTAATAGTAATTCTTACAAGGGACATGTATCCAATTAAGCAGAGGATTATAAGGATGTTTAATGGAATAATCATGGTTTAATGGCGTGATCTCTGGATGATTAATGTCGTATAAAAGCCATTTCAATTAGCAAAACGAGCATGGGGCATTCTGGGGAACGTATCACCTTACAAATTTCTCGTTTTTTTCTTCTTCTTTTCGGTACCCCATGCTTAGGATTGGAGATTAATGATGTATTCAAAATAGAAGCTTAAAACTTCAGGGGGTAAAAGTGTAAATTTACGATTTTATTAATTTATAATTCCCATCATTTTTAAAGGGACATAAAGTGCAGTTTTACCCTTTTTCTCCGCCGCTGGTTATTGTATTTCCAATTATTAACCAAGAAAATGTTATCTGATTGACCGACTGCAATCGTAAATTTGAGGCCACTAATTTTTCGATTCAAATACGAGGCATGTTTTAAACCAGTCGTGGAAAGACCAGAGTCCTAAAATTTGGGTCTGCATTGAACTTTAGATAAAAGATGTTACGTATTGATAATCAGGGGTGTAAATGAACCGGTTTGTTTATTTATTTTTGAAAGTGTTTATGTTCGGCTCGTGTTCGTTTATTTAGCATTTGTGAACATGTTCGTTTAACGTTTGTGAACATTTTCACGAACATGTTCGTTTAATGGTCGCGAACATGTTCGTTTAACGTAGCCAAAATGGTGTAATTGCATCACTAGTCCTTAAGCTCCTTAGGCTTCACAGTTTGAATTCCAAAGTTCACAATGTGTTCAATTTAGTCCCTACCTTCACCAATATTTAAAATTTAATAAAATAAAAAGAAAATAGAACCAGGTAAACGAGTCAATAAACAAGCTTGTTCACGGACATAAACGAACCAAATGCACCTTTGTTCATGTCCGTTCGCTTATTAAATAAATATAAAAATGTTGTTCTTACTCACTTATTTAGTTTAATAAACGAACGTTATATAAACGGTTCACGAATATTTTATCGAACGTTCCGTTCAATTACACCCTATTGATAATTTGATATTTCTATAGTGTGGCTGACTTGGGCTTTCAATTGGAAGGAGGACAAAGAACCAGTCCACGACATTCTTGCTAACAAGGTTCGACCCACATTTGTCGCGGGCTGAGACGATATGCATAGGCCATGAGTTTGGCAATATAGGAGTCTCTTAAACGATTGTAAGGATTGTGGCTGAGTTGGGCTTTCAATTGTAAGGATTGTTGGACTGCATTTGCGAGGCGAAACCTTTTATTTTTTGCATTATCGTTATTTTACTTCTAAAAGACATGACTGATAAAATGTATTATTTTTATAATTTAAAACTTTTATTTTTTTAATATGATATTAATGTCTCGACCTCTCAATCATACCCACAAAATAGAAGTGAACTGTTAAAATGCTCCATACGAAGATGTTGCATTAATATTCAAAGTTTGTTGCAAACTAGGGCAGCTTCAACAAGATATTAACAAACAAAATTTTCATGGATAACTACTATGTTTATATTGAAAATTATTAGTACATTTATGGATAAATAATTAAATAGTTATTTACGGAAAACGTGTGATACGTAGAGAAAAAAGTGTAAGGATTTTGGACAAAAATCATGTGTCCCTTTTCATTGTCTTTTTTTATGTCTCAACTAAAAAAATAAATTTCAAATCTTAATTTTAAATTCTAAATCATAAACAAAAAAATACATCATATTCGTACTTCACTAAACTCTAACCTTAACTTTAATTCTAAATTTTAAACTTGATTTTTTAGTGTGGAACATAAAATGAGACACCGAGAAGGGGCAAAAGATTTTTATTCGGCGCCAAATGCCATCGACTTCAATGAAGCTCCACTTCTTTCTGTATATATAAATGGAGGTCATGGTTCCTTTGGCTTTAGGAATTAGGGTCAAAGACTTACACTTTGATTTCTCCTCTGTAAACTGCAGCATCCTCCTCCTACATACTTCGAAACTTGTTATTATCCAAGGAAAACCAATGGGGAGAACACCTTGCTGCGACAAGAATGGCCTCAAGAAAGGTCTCTGGACTCCCGAGGAAGACCTTAAACTCACCTACTATATTCAGATTCATAGACCTGGAAATTGGCGTACTTTCACTGTTTGATTATATCTCCGTCCTTGCCTCGTCGTGACATGACGATACAAGACAATTGAATAGAACATACTGGATATAAAGGGTTTTTGCAACTAGCTGGCTAATTTTGGGTTTATTAGCTGTTAACCTAATGGCCATGTCATACCGTATGAGCGTGAAATAGGTTCAAAACTCTGTTAACAAGACAAGATTAAAAGCAGCCAAAGTCAGCACAGAGAGTTTCTTTGGTTAACAAGACAAAATGTTTGGGGTTTGGACTTGTGTTCTAACCCTTATGGCGACAGCTACCGCTTCACTCAACAACTTGTTAGCCCAAACTACAATGAATTTGGGTGAAGCTCCTCCATTTGGTTAATTATTCTCAGGCTTTGTATAGGGTAAGGGGAAAGGAAATTAACTATGTATCAGAACGCTAGTAAAATATAGTCTATGTGGTGTGGACGGAGGCTACGAAAGAGAACCAACAAGTGTCCAGCGAAAAAGCAGATAATATTCAGAGACACGAGTTCAAATCGTTTTGTTTACATAGTGTTTGCGTAATTGTCAAAGAGTCAAGAATATTTATGAACATATACTACCTTGTAATCACCTTTAGACTATTAAAAAAAATGAACAACAGACATTCGACAAACTTTTATATCCAAAAATTGGGTGGTATGCAGTACATTATGTTAATTTAAGGCTAAAAAAGTAAGTTTTGAGACTTGTTTAAACTGAATAGAAATTTTTTATTTCATTTCGGTATCTATATTTATGCCCTCGCACTACAAATTTAGATTTAGAATTTAGGATTAAGGTTTAAAGTTAGAGTTTAGGGAATTAAGGGAAGTGTGTATTTTTAGAGTTTAGGCTTTATGGTTTAGAATTAGAATTCAGGGTTAAGGATTAGAATTTGATTTTTAGTGTTAGGGCACAAAAGAAAACTAAAAAGGGGCAGATAATTTTTGTACGTCTAAACAACCTAAAATATTATATTTTTTATAACATTTTAAGTTGATTGTTTTGACAAACTTCAAACTTAATTTTTTTAGATTGATAATTTTTCTGAGAAGTTTAATTTTAAAACTTGTAAGAAAAATCATAAAAATCAATCTAAAATATTATTAAAAAGTAATATTTTAAGTTATTTTGATAAATTTTAAATTTTATTATTTTTTTAATAGTATAAAGGTTGCATCTCAAGGATGGGGTTCAGCATAAAACCAAACACCGTGATTTTGCGACACCGTGATTACACCTTTTCACTTCCCTTTAGCTCATTTACCAAAGCTTCTGCTATATATATATATATATATAAAAGCTTCAATGGTAACAAATTAAGTGCATGCATGGCAACGTTAAAAGAGAGAGTGGTCTTAGAAAGATAAACATATACTAATATCATAGGGGAACGAGATTTGATAGTAGGTTTTTTTAATTGTAAGGGAATAACTTTATGATGGATTGATTATGTCTGGATATTTGTCTTTGTCTTTGGATTACTGTATTTATATGTTGTTTTCTTCTCTATATTGGTTTATGTTCTTAGAATCATGCATTGCTGTCACTGTTTGACAGCCATTTTTATTGAAGCTGTCAGTACATGTGAAGAGAATAAACAAAGGAAGCAAGATTAACTTTTGGACAGGTACTTATTTGGACATTTATGCTATGTCCATTTCCAACAAGGTGGTGTATTTCTTGGAAGGTTTTGTTAAAGAGTGTTTAATAAATATGGTTAAACTGATTAAAGAAATAAACACAGAGTTTATGTTAAACTTATTCCAAATTATATTGTATGGTACTTTTACTTTGTGTTATTTTATTGTCAGCCTGTGTGTGAAATTATATGGCCAAAATTTGTGGGAGAGAAGGTTGCTTATGGTGTTTTCTTTTTGTTGCGGTTCATCTTTTCTCTTGGTGGTTGTTGGGGATTGTTGTCCTCATTTGTTGCTCGAAGGTTTTATCTGCTGTCTCAACGAGTATTGTTGTCTCGTCATGTGACTATTTCTGTGGTCTCTGTTGGTGGTCTTTCGGTGATGCGGATTGTTAATCTAAAGTTTATGAAGTCATTTCTGACCAAGGAACTCTCCTGGATCAAATCTCCCCCAGAACTGTTTATGTGACCGTTTGGTCTGTTGCGGGATATTGTTTTCTGCCGGTTACGGCTTGTCCTCCCCTCTCTGTTTAGGGTTTTTTTATTGGGCCCTTGTTTATCTCGGCCACTTGGGCTGCTTGCTCTTGAGTTATTGTCCTGTTGTTTATGTTTATGATTTTCTTTGGTAATGAATTTTTTTATGGTAAAAAAAAGATAAAAATCATCTCCCCTTTGTGTGTATCTTTTTGTGTCTAACACTAAAAAACTAAATCATAATTTCTAAACCATACAACATACACCCTAGACCCAATACTCTAAATTCTAACCTCAAATCCTAACCTGAAATCCTAATCTTAAACTCTAAACTTAATTTTTTAATGATAAAACATAAATAAAAATATCAAAAAGAGGCAGACGATTTTTACTCAAAAAATAGTTTGAAAGGATGTGAGCAAAGGGGCATCTGACTTCTATTGGCCATTGTATTGTAAGCACAAGTCAAGCAGCTAATGTTAAGTTCAACATAGGGATGTCAAAATCCATAGGATGCTTTTGCCTCTTTCCATCTGCTTTTGTTACACCGTCTTTCCTGGTTTTCCTATCTCATGCCCTATCTATTAACTTTTGATTTATTTGAACATTGTTTTAGCAAATCATTAAGGTCGTTTAAGGGTTTAACTTATCTACTATAAAATTCAAGCTAATGTTAAGTGAAGTGGTGTTTTTTAAGCAACTAATATAAAAAGGAAATGTCCCAAAAGCTACAACGAGAATAAATTCAAAATAGGACAAAGGCCAATCATTGCCACTTATTGACTTAGTGGCAAGTAATCCCTTGTGGTAGCTATTATATTCTGGCTCAGCACGTCATCCATAATCCCATCCAATAATAATTTTTTATCTCATTTTTTTTAAGGTGAATCTTCACATCTTTCCTACATGTCATTAAATGAATGAATTTCATTAAATAGGATCGTAAATGACGTGGTGAGCCGGAACCATTTAATAATTTTTCCTCCATTAATAATAAAAAGTTTGGAAGACTTTTCTCAACTAGCATGTGAAGATTTTTTTTTATGAATTAATATAGTTCTTCACTTTATCTGTTTAATAATTTAAGTAAAAATAATTCTGTTTAATGAGAGAAAATCACAACTACAAAAACAAACTATGTTTTGAGGGGGGAAAAGGGACATGGTAGTCATAGAATTTGAGAGAAAATCATTTTATATTTTCAAAACCTTTAATTGAAAACACTTTATATGTATAACCAATTCAATCATAAACTATAGATTATCATATTAAATAAAAAGGTACGTAATATTCACATGATAAAAATATTAGTTAGTCATTGACATGAAGTTTTGTGAAAATAGGTGATAGTTATGGTATTTGCATCTATATATAATCATACTTAAGTTTGTATTGTCAGAATATTTTGAGCAAACATATTTAGTCAGTTGACTAAATTACTCTTTTTTGTTTGATCATATTCTTTTAAGTTATGAGTTCTAAACTCACTAAGAGCACACATTCCTTCTTATAGAGTCCACATTTCTCCCCTCTCTAAGTAGGATTAGGATTAAATTTAGAATTTGTCAAAAACAGAGATAATATTTTATCTCTTTTATATTTAACCTCTGTTTCGACAAATTTTAAAGTCAATATTTCTTTTTCTCTTCATTGGATATTAATATATATATATAAACATTCTGGTAGTGTAATTATAGATAATATATGTTCATTAACCTCTGATTAAACATATACACACCGTACAAATAAAAATAAAAAATTATTCGCCTCTTTTCAGTGTATATTTCTATATTATAACATTAAAAAATTAAATTCTAAGCCTTAATTTTAAATTTTAAACCCTAAAAAATATAGCCTATCCATATTTTCTTAAACCCTAACCATATACTCTAACTTTACACGTTAACTCTAAACCCTAAATCTACCCCTTAAGTGTGGAGCATAAAAAGAATTCCAAAAGAAACATATAATTTCTATCCGTACAAATAAATTAGTCGAAGTCACTTAGAGATATTATCGTATATTTTATATGCAAAATCTCTGTCATTTCTCATTTTCTTTGACGACAAAAGATAGTAGGAACCTCCATAATCCTTGATTAAACACCAGAAAGAGAGAGAAAAGACATATGCCCAATCCCATCTCCATTTCTTCAAAGCTCTCGCTCTATCAGTCACTCTTCCTTTGTTTTCTATAACCTCCTCCTACCGCTGCTGCTTCTGGTCACAGCTAATTGTTTTAAGTATAATTTTGGGTTCTGGACAAGGCACAAAGCACAGCTTCCTTTTTTTTTTTTACATATCTTCTGAATCTCTTTCCCATTGTTTTTCCCGATGTAAAAAGGGAACCATTATTATTCAAGCAGATTCAAAGTTGTCTCCTTTGCTTTTGCCTTTCTTTTCTTTGAAAACAACCATCTAAAAGGCAAAAACCCTCATCATTTAGACGTTAAAATCGGATAAAAGAACCATGGTTTCTTTTTCCCTCATCTCCACGTTTTTACTACTTTGTTCTTTCGCTACCTTCCATCATTCCCTCGCCGGTTTCCTAGCTCAACCGGTTCCCGGAGGCGACTCATCCCCGAACACGGTCCCCGCCCTCCCTGCTCAAACCCAAGCTCAAGTTTGCCGGCTTGACTTGTCGGCCGAGCTTTTCGGCGGTGTCAACGACGCCTGTGGCCACAACCTGGACAGAAGCCGCTGCTGTCCCGTCTTAGCAGCGTGGCTCTTTGCTGCTCACGCCAGGTATGCTTTGCAGGTTTCGGCTCCTGCTCCGGCGGAATCTGAGCTGCCAGACCAGCCCATGCAACCAGACGATTCGCAAAAGTGTGTGAACTCGTTGCAGAACGCATTGTTAAGCAAGCGGGTGAGGATTCCTCAACCGAACGCGAGTTGCGATGCGATTCTGTGTTTTTGCGGGATAAGGCTGCACCAGATTAGTTCCCTGAGTTGCCCGGCTGCGTTTAACGTCTCCGGCCACCATCGAAACGCAACGCCCACTGCTGCCGTAAAGAATTTGGAGAATAATTGCAGGAACTCTAGTTATGCCGGGTGTACCAAATGCCTTGGTGCTCTTCAAAAGGTAAGTCATTAATAGAAGTTGCTTCCTTTTCACAGGGTCCATATATTGGCTGCGTAGTTAATGAACCCGACAATCAGTTCATGCGAATACATCAACTCTAGGAATATTGTCTTAAAACTCGTGTTTCATGAGAATGCATTTAATCACTACAAAAATCTGTGCTTTACAATCAACTTTTCACCACCCAAAACTTCAAAGTTCAGAACTTTAGTGGTTTGAAGGTGGACTTTTTGCCATTTATGGAAGGGACCAAAGCCATTCTGGTAGACCCAAGAAAGTGACATTGTCATGTGCATGAATAAGGCTATTATCCTTTCACATTGCAAACTATTCGGGCTTTCCCCTTTTGTGCACCCATTTATCTGCCCTTTGTTTCTTGTTTTTGTAAATTATTACAGCTCAAAGGCGGATACAACAGAACCGGAACGCAAGACAGGAGCACGACCGAGAGAGCCAACAAGATGTTCAACCGAGACTGCCAGCTGATGGGGCTGACTTGGCTCCTCGCGCGCAATAAAACGGCCTACATACCCACCGTTTCGGCCGTGCTGAGGGCCATAATGTACAGCGCGCACCCTCACGAGTCCAAGTGTAGCCCGGATCAAGAGAACATGCCCTTAGCCGTTGATTCTCTTCAGTTCGAGAAGGCTCAGTCGTCGTCACCGACGTCATCACCGTTTTGGGAGTCTTTTCCGTTCCCGATTCTGCCGCCAATCATTCTGGTTTTACTATTCGGGTAGCCTCGACCAGCGATGGTTACTATTTTTTTAGTCATCTGAGACTGTCCGGGAATCACGTGAAGCCTTTGAAGCTATCCGACAAAAAGAAAGGGGCTAATGCGGGGGTCAGTTTTGTCTTCTTGTCCAATGTAAATTTCAGCTCGTTTTCAGATTTGTTTGACATTATGTAACAGACGAGGTCGAAACAAGGAACAGTTTCTATTAACATGAACTTATAATCACTCGACTTTTAGTATTTCAGCGTTAATTTTACGATTTATATTCGAGATTATTACACAAGTTAAATGATGAAAACCAACAATTATATAAGTTGATGCCTTTGCCCTTTTGGGACTCTTAAAACAAGACTGGTTCAAAACTTCACATGGAGATATGTTTTAAAAAAGTGTTTGCTTAAATTGAGGAATCAATTTGGAGAACAAGTTAACAAGAAGGGAATCCCTAGGAAAAAGTATGTTGGTTGCCTAGTAAATATTAATCAAACATTTCGAAACTATAAACAAGGGTTTAGATCAATTTAATCTAGTCCTTTAATGGGGAAATCCTACTTCGAGAATACAAACGTTTCATTTTATATAATTTTTTTGTTTTTATTTTTTTGGAGCAATTTAACCCTCAACGTTTCATTTTGAGTCAAAATAACACTTTTACGGATGAAAATTTTAGAAAACTGACGATAAGCAATTTGAATAACTTGGCAGAATGATAAGTCAGCATAAAATTTATTTTATATTTTATATAATTTTATAAAATTATTTTTTGACTGATGTAATATTTTTTTAAGTCAATATATTTGTCTATATAATATTGTTATGTCAGCGTACATTGTCATATAAGTTTATCACGTCATTTCAAGTCATTTACCTGCTGTTGACTGAATTTTTATCTCTAAATAAAATGTTAAATGTTAAATTACTCTAAAAAAAGCTAAAATAATTATTTAATTAAACATTGAAGGTATTTTTTTTAGCTTTATACCAAACTAATATACTAAAAAAGTTGGATTATTTTTGTAGAAAGATGCTTAAAATATCCCTTTCCAAGGGATGCTCTGCTCCCATTTTCTGACAGCCACAGACACCAAGGAAGGATTTTTGTATTCGTTTTAAAAAAATGGCATTTGGCAAAAAGGAAGTAGATAAAAAGGAGAAACCATCACTGCTAAACCTAATCTAAAAGAAGAGAAGAAAAAAACCCAACAAAACAAGAACAGTAGCGCCACACCTAATTTTGTCATTAATTTTAAACTTAATTTTATAGTATGAGGATATAAATAGAGACATTAAAAAAATAGATGATTTTTTTTTTAATAATCTTAAAGTAATTATAAGATAATAGTTGTTCATACATATTTTTAATTTTACGACAATTCGCACATACTTCGCAGATAAAACAATTTGAATTTAGATATCCTACAATAAACATCGTCATCTTTTTATTATGACTACTTGTTGAGTTTCGACATAAAATTTCTATTCCTGTGCACACAACATTTATACCATAATTTGCAAGAGTTTTGTCTTTCTCTATCACTAGGTAAGTTGGGGTTCATATGTTCAAAAAAAAGTAAGTTGGGGTTCCTGTTTCGCGCTACTACTCGAGACTGGATTCACACCAATTTCGAGCCTAGTCCAAACACACAAAAATTCATGAATTCACATACTGGTTCGTCAGTTGTGGTCCGGATCCAACTAAATGGGCCGAACTTAAACCGCTATATATAAACCTTAATTTAGAGTTTTAAGTCTGAATGGACCCTAATTGAAGACCATAAATTTAAATACGAGAATGAAAGTAACGTTTAGCCTAATTCAATACATGACACTTTAGGCATCTGAATTCGAGGAACATAAACAATATCAAACTTCTTTTAAAAAAAATGTATACATCAGTTTCGTGAATTCTGCACCGCACTTGCCCCAAAAGAAGCAAGAATATGTATGAATTTAATGGGTAGTGGGCGGATGTGGATGTGAAAATTCATACTCTTCATGGGTAGTCGGTAGGTGATAGATTTGAGACCTTACTCGCACCGCATCCGTCCGCCCACTAACTACCCACCATATGAACTTTGGACCATTTATGTTTGTAGACTTTCATTATACCTTTTTATTATGGTGTTTTATGTACTCAGATCTTGGTTTGTTTTAAAATCTACGTTAATCCTTAAGTTTGTAAACTTTGAACTCAATTAATTTAGTTTGAAAAATGTGGTTTATGATCGAGCTTGAATTAATTAGGTTTTAAAGTATAATTTATACAAGTGTAAATGTGCTTTAGTTAAATTAGCTATAGTTAGTTAGTTAGTTGCTTAAATGAAAAAAGTGTGCTCAAACTATACCTCTTTTGAACTTTAGGTGCCTAAAGTATTTTTTTTGTAAAAATAGGTGCCCAAAGTTTCAACCGTTACAATTTTAGGTGCCTGGCCGTAAGGGGTGTTAAACAAATTATCAACCAATCAATGATTGGCACGTGACACTAATTTGATTTGTTTAAAAAATTTTAAGGAAAAAACTAGAATTTTAAATTTTTCATAGAATTCCAAATTTTGCAATTTTTACAAAATAGTCTCTGAATCCCTAAAATTGTCCAACCCAAACCTCCAAATCACTGCCACTTTCGTCGTCGATCGCCGCGCCTGAGCACACCCATGTCGCAGGACCTAGGCAATCATTTCCCCCAACACGGTGTCACCGAAAACGCCGAACGTCGAATGCAAAATCGACTTTCGACTGGTACGTCGTTCGGCGTTTCTGGCGATGCCGTGTTGAGAAAAATGACCGTCTAAGCTCGGCAACCACATGGCTGTGCTCAGGAGCGACAATCAGCGGCGATTTGGGGGTTTGGATTTGGGCAATTTTAGGGATTTAGGGACTGTTTAGTATAAATTGCAAAATTTGGGATTTTATAAAAAAAAATCAATTTTTTTTAATAAAAAATAGTTTTAAAGTTTTTAATTTTGAAAAAAATAAAATAATCAAGCATTGATTGGTTAACAGTTTTTAACTCCTTTTAACAATGAGACACCTAAAATTGTAACATTGTAAACTTTAGGCCCCTATTTTTTATTTAAGGCTTAAATTTATATCGATCTAAATGCATTATATATGCACTTGATCAATCAATAAAATATGTGAAGTTTTACTCTTTTTTTACAAAAGTCTATGGTTTGTTTTTACATAATTCGATATTAGTAGTTGCTTGTCAGGCAGGTACTGGCGAGTACAGGTGGGCATAAGCGGGTACGAGTTGAGTGGTAAATATCCAGTTGGGTAGTGGGTATGGGGATTGATTTGATAATATACTCACGTGACAAGTGTGGATTTGAAAATTATACCCGCCGTAAGTAGTAGATAGATGATGAATATAAAATTTTTAAGTGAATATAAATATAAAGAGAGGATATCCGCACCCGTTCCGCCTATTTGCCGTCCCTATCGAAGCCCTCATAATAAGTTTCATATTTCCTTTGTTTCTAGTTTAATAAAAGATTTGAAAGCTAAAAATAAAAATAATTTATTTTAAAGAACATAAGAGCAAAAACATCACTAAATAGTATTTTCTTGATCTATCAATTGTGCAATTCACCATAGTCCAGGCCAGGGTGACAGCTAGCCTGCGGTGATATACAATTAAAGTAGGTCCATGGTAGATTACCCAAAGTAATTATTGCGTGGCCACGATTGGAACTAATTTAATTGATTTTGGAAATAGGTAGAAATATTTGAAAATTTTCACCTCTATCGTTGTTTATGATTTGGTGCATCAAGCGGAAAATTTACTACGATTTATTAACGTGTATTTATTGGTGGAGAACCTGCATGCCAGCAGTAATTAATGAGTTATCAAGTATAAACATGAAAATTGAAAAACACCTGAAATATTTATATTGAACCATTTAAAATTATTAAAACTTTAAAACTGATAGTCAAATATTTTATATTATTTGTTAATAATCTTTAGAGTATGTAATTAAAAGCTCTCAATTAATATATTTTTTTTAGGCTGAGTTTACTACTCATTAAAAATAAATTTTCCTTCCCCTCTCCCGATTAAGAATTATTAAAAAAAATGATACTTTTTTACTGTTTTAATTAAACGCCACCTAATTAGGTGAAAAAGTTTAAACATAAAATTGGAGCAGTTGCACCAATACGCGCATTTATTTATTTAAAAAAAGAGTTAACTGCTACATATACACTCAATTTTTGACAATTATTTTAAATTGGTCACTAAATTTTTGGATGTTTTAATTTTATAACTTTTGAATGTTTCAGTTTTATTCACAAACTATAATCATCATTCTAAAATAATCTCCAAACTTTTGAAGATTTCAATTTTATCCCCAATTATCGTTTGTGTCACATTATATTATTACATAATACTAATCAATATTTACATGACTATTAACAATTCCTATAACTGTTTCATTAGCATGGAATGTGATTAGCGTATATTGATAATTTGGGGATGAAATTAGAACATTCAAAAATTTGAGTACCAATTTAGAATGAGAGTCATATAGTTTGAGAATTAAATTGGAATGTTCAAAAGTTTGAGATCTATTTAGAATGAGAGTCATAGGTTGAGGATGAAACTGAAACGTACAAAAGTTCAAAATCAATTTAGAATGAGAGTCATAGTTTGAGAATATATGGTACAATTAACTTTGAAAAAAAATAAACATATTACAATTTAAAATAGATAAATGTGAAATTCATGAAGCAACTCCACTTTTCTCACCCTTAATATAAAAGCACAAGGTTATTTACAACTAAAATAATTAAATTGTTTATGTTACCCATTATTATTATTGTTATTAATAAGTTAATGATTATTTTATGATTCGAATTTAAGATTCGTAGTTGTTTCCAACCTTACACGCGAACAAACTTTTGTGCACATATCTTTTAACGAAGTAATTTGTATATATATAGATTGCTGTGCTGTTTTCAATGCCACTAAGCTGACCTTTAACCAAATTCATGGAGTTGGATCTTGAAAACCCTTTATTAAACTTTAACCCCTTCTGCCCTGCTTCTTCTTCCCCTTCCCTCTTCCTGGTTGAATCTGATCACATTCCCACCCAGAATTACATAAAAACTCTCAAAGCTAATGATCTCGATACTTCGCTCCGGCGACAAGCTATCTCTTCCATCTCACAGGTGCGTAAATAACCAAACAATCATGTTACTTTCCGAGATGAACAGTTAGCTAGCCGTATGTTCATTTTCACTTGTGTTGGATTTGTTCTTGGTTTCAGTTTTCTTGCAATCTCGGTCCCTTTCAATCCTATCTCGCAACCAATTATCTCCACCGCTTCTTGTCAAGCCATGGAATACTGGTGCTGCAGCAACCTAAGACATGGATTCCGAGACTTGTTGCCATCTGCTGTGTCTCTTTAGCTGCCAAGATGACCAAAACACAGTTCTGTCTCACCCATTTTCAGGTAGATTACAATAAGTCAGTAACACTGGCTAAGGGAAGTTTTTGTATGGTAGATTAATCCTTTATCTAAGCCATTTTCTGTCGAATATAGAGGGAAAGAGGATTCGTGTTTGATGGACAGACAGTGGAGCGAATGGAGTACTTAATCTTGGGAGCATTAAAATGGCGAATGCGTTCGATTACTCCATTCTCCTTCATCTCCTTTTTCATTTCATTGTTTAAGCTCAAAGAACCTCCATTAAGGCAAGCCCTCAAAGCTAGAGCGGTTGAGTTTATCTTCAAAGCTCAAATTGGTATGTTTGTTTACTTCACTAAACCTGCCAAAAAGATATAGTCATTTATACTTGGCCATTTTTTCGGTGTAATAATTAACAGATACAGAGCTTTTGGAGTTCAAGCCATCAATAATTGCAGCATCGGCACTTCTCTCTGCTTCCCATGAACTCTTTCCCTTGCAATTCTCCAGCTTTAGAAGAGCAATTTCCAGTTGTTCATATGTAAATAAGGTAATCTGATCTTGTTTTTTAATATAAATGCAATTCTGCTTTGAACATGTAGGTTATAACTTATAAGTTTGCCTACGGGTTAACAACAATTTGGCTGCAGGAGAACATGATAAAATGCTACGATTCGATGCAGGAGTTAGCGAAGGAGGGCTATGAATCAGTATTCGATATGGTTTCAAGCTCCGACATGCCGGTTGATGTGCTTGACCGGCATGTTTCGAGTTCGGAGAGTGAAATTAGCACCGCAGGTTCCACCGTTACTTCAAGAACAGAGAGAGACGTCAAGAGAAGAAGAATGAATGATTACGGAACAATTATGAAATGGTCCCCTTGTCTCAGGTACAAATAAAATGTTCTAATCCATGGACCGTTGTAAGAGTGACCAATGGCAACCTAGCTTTACTTCTTCAAATAACAGAACCAAGAAATGAAAAACAGAGAACGAAAGATCAAATCTTGCTTGGTTCATGGCTACTGGCTATGGTATGCAACAATTCTCTACTAGGCCGCGGGTCTTGCAATGGCCAATCCATTCTCTTTGTTTGCTAGAGATGGAGGGAAAACAAAAGATCAAGTCTTGCTTCCTTTTGATCTTTCACTGCGCTTTTCCCTTTAGTGCACAGTGGCAGCATACAAGGACAAAACTTTGAACTGCAGAGTTGTCGGTTCTGTCTTTGGCGTTTCAGTTGTTGTCTCTTAGATTACGGCAGAAGAATAGTAGGGACATCACTAATACGACATTAATAATATATTTTGGTTAATTACTTCAAACTTCCCTACTTTTTTGTTTTAATAACTTATACTAATTCGAATTTTGATTTAATGGTAAATTATATAAATCATCATTGAACTTTATTCTCAAATTTATATTGGTCATAAAGTTTCAAAACGTTCAATTTACTCATTAAAGTTTACACATTAAACGTTTTTTGTTATTCTTCCGTTAATTTTTTGACGACATCCATTTACTGGATAATGGAGGAACTTTTTCAAGATCCGAACAGTGAAAAGCTTCATCAACACGACTGAAGCAATATATTAAGAAACGGGCTTCATCCGACGACGGAGGAGTGAGATCGATAAGATAGAAACCGAAAGGTTTTTGCTCAATTCGTGGACTTCGGGGCACTTTCTAGAGAAATAGAGGCCGAATTCGGGCTCAAGGGGCGAGAGGAAGCGACTGGTGAAATTTGGTATTGAACAACCACCATCTACGGTGCGCGTTCGACAACTGTGAACGGTGGGGTCACAAAAACCGTTCAATATCTAAATTTTAGGGACAAAAACGTTCGATGTCGAAACATCAGTGAGTAAATTAAATGTTTTAAAACTTCCTTGATCAAAATAAGTTTAAAAGTAAAATTCAGTAATGACTTACCTAATTTATTCTAATTTTATATGCGTAAGTTTAATACAAAAATTATTTAGATTTCAAATTTTTAAATCAAAAGATATTATACTCTAACCTACAAGTTAATATTCTCCAACTCAATAATCAACGAATATTCTGTCAAAGGAACAGTAACAGAAGGCTAAGAATATTAGATAACACCCAAACAGTTCATCAAGAAGAAGTAACATATGTCAACTAGTCACTGTAAATGTAATAGTAAAACACTTGCTTTGTTTAAGTTATTGTTGATTTCTTGTTCCGGATTCAAACTTGAATAATCCCTTATTTCCCTGCATGGATTGAAAAGATGTAGGAAAATAAAACCAAGAAACCTACTGTTTTTAATCAGAGGTTGAAGCCATCAAGCTGATCGTAAAAACCGAAAGGATATAAGATTTCTTCATTAAGTAATGGAAACTCGGCTTCAGCTTCAAAGGGTACCGACATATCACTCCACATGTAATAACTATCGGATAGAAACGGTTCTGTCCAGAAACTTCCACTATCCGCCTCGTATGCTTCAAACAAAGCATTGCCATCTGAAACCGACTTCTGATAGGCTGAGGCTGGTTGTGGGGACGACAGTGAGCTCTCAAGAATTAGAGGAGGATTGTTGTTTAGCTTTGTTTCTTCTTTCTCTTGAAATACCCCATCTTTCCCGTTTTCTGCTGTTGGAGATGGCTTCTGTTTAAACCGCTTCTTGAGAGTTGTGTGCCAATGGTTTTTCACTTCATTGTCTGTTCTTCCAGGTAACTGGGAAGCAATGGCAGACCACCTGTTTCCCAGCGAGTCGTGTAATCTGATGATTGTGTCTTCTTCTTCCTTGCTGTAATTTCCTCTCTTGATATTAGGCCTTAAATAATTCATCCATCTCAGCCTGCAACTCTTTCCACACCTGAACCAACAGGATTTCACATAAAAAACCAATGTTAAACAATGGGAGTGGCCATTATTGTGGCTTACCAGCGTACTTTGGAAGTTGACGCCAATTCCAGCAGCCGTATCGGGTTACATAAGCCATTAGCTTCCGATCTTCCTCGGGAGTCCAGGTTCCTTTCCTCGTTCCATTTTTAACACAGCAAGGTGTTCTCACCATTCTTTTCCCCTATAAATTTCCCTCTTTCTCTCGGTTTTCGATTTATAACGATTTGTCTTGAGCTCCCCGGACACCCAGTCATGACTTCGAACTCCAAGTTGCAGCTGTTTATAATCCAACATCGACCAAAACGTGTTGCACGTTTTCTTGCCCCATTTACATTTTGAACATTGTTGTTACTCATTTTCATTTTCTTTATTAGCCAATTGCAAACCCGAGATTTTAGTGGCCAAAAATAAGTTTAAAAATTAGGCCCTAATAACAAGTATCGAAAAAAAATTAAATTTTAAGAATATGTTTCTAATAATAAATATTGAAAAATTATTTAGATCCCTAATAATAAGTATTAAAAAAATTAGACTATAATAATAAATATCAAGAAAAAATAAACCCTAATAATGAATATTAAAAAAAATAATTTTTAAGAGTATATCCTTAATAATGAATATTAAAAAATTGACTAAAATAATAAATATCGGAAAAAAATTTTATATATATATATATAAACTCTATATATATAAACTCTAAAATTATGTCTCTCTGTCTAGGCTCAGGACGGCACTCTGCCCATGCAGACCCATCTACATACTGCAAGCTTATGGGATGGTCAATGTTTACTTGAGGAATATTCAACAGATATCGCTTTCCTCTGGAGTCCAATCTCGTATTTATTTGAAACATTAATCAAACGGACATTCAATATAATTGAGTCAAATCAATTTAAAAAAATTCGATTTAGTCGAGTTGAAGAGCTATATTTTATAATTCAAATTTTATTTGAAATTTTTTCGAGTCAAGTTAAGTTGTTCAAGTTGATGTTCAAATTTAATAATAAAAAATTACAATATTATGGTACTAATTAGTTTTAATTTAAATATTTTTTCTATAGTCATTTACAATAGACATATATTTTTTATATTGAGATTATCGACTTGAACATGAAAATTAATTTACTAATTACTAAAATTTTTGAGTTATTCGAATATTCATTTAAAACTCAATTTTTTTAGAAAATTTTTTAGTCGAGTCAAGCATTTTCGCATCTAGTTGAATAATTCTATTTTTTCGAGTCGAGTTGAGTCAACTTTTGCCTACCCCTAATCAAACGTATATGGTATGTAGTAACTAGAAGTGTGCAAAACTCGACTTGATTCTAAAATATTAAAATATTCGACTTGACTTGAAACAAAAATACTCGACTTGACTCAAAAAGGTTTCAAATAAAATTTAAATTATAAAATAAAAATTTGAATAACTCAATTTTTTTTGTAATTAGCGAAAATCGTTTAAAATAAAACTAATTAGTACCATAACATTATAAATATTTATAACTAAATTCAAATTATAAAATATTACTCATCAACTCGATTAACTTAAAAAATTTTAAGTCGCCTAAATCGAATGTTAAACTCTACAAATAACCCCTAATTTATGTAGCTGACCTTCAAGGAAACGTGACCACGATAAACATTAAACAAAACACGTTACCAGAAAACGTGATATTTGCGAACTCAATCAAGCAAAAAACTTCGATGAAAGTCCGTTGTTGTTGTTTTTTTTTTTTTTTGCAGTTCAGCCACGTTTTCTTACACATATTTTATTTATTGCAGTTTTTAGAGGTTATTTCATACACTGGCTCATATATCTATCGGTTCTGAATTCAGGACGAAACTAAAAATAAATATTAGAAGTAAATTATTAAAAATTTTAAGAAATATTTAGATAAAAGCTTTTATAATCGATATTTAATTAATATTTATATTATTAGATCCAGGACCAACTAGCTTCGTCATAATTTGAATTACGCACGGAAATATTTATAAGCTAAATACATGTTTTTATTCAATTGATCAATTTTCATTTATAAGCACTGGTCACGGTCGAATACTCGAATTATAATATATATGAGATACATTAGGAACTCAACATTATTTATTGATGAGTCATTTAAAAATATTTAATTTTTTGAGAAAATAAAAAATTATATATTTGTAGAGGACTAAAAGACAATTTTACCATTACTAGAACTTAACTTTTTTTTTCATTATTATTTTTTTTGGGAAAGTCGTGACCCTGTTGACCACTCTTGAGTACAGTCCATGATGAAATGTCACATTAAAAAGAAATAAATAATTTTAAAAGTTCTTAAAAATAAGGCTTAAGGGCATCAGAATCTTTTAAACTTTTAAAAAAAATTAATTAAGTTACAACACTGTAATACGGCACGTTACACCAACTGATCCAAAAAACAGTTAGATTCAACCGTCAAAGGGCTTAAACAACTTACTGATTGAAGAGCTTACTTGTGTCCAAAAAACATTCATGAACTTAATTGATTTTTTTAGAGTTCAAAAGCTTCTTATACCCATCAGTCTAAATATATAATAATATTTTTTAGGAAAATAACATGTTCTAAATATCACACATCAAAGATAATTGGTCTAATGGGATTTTTTGCACTTGAAATTTAAAAAATTATTTTAATCCTTAACTTTTGTCTCGTTTGACTCTCAAAACTTCTAATATTTTATCAAATTAATCCAAATGACTGTTAAAGTAATGTATTATTTAATAATATATATATTTATTTTACAATATCGATTTTTTTTCAATTTTTAATAATTAAGATAAATTTTTATATTTTTATTTTGCACAAAGGGGCAAATAATTGATGTCAACATCGGTAAAAAAAACGACATCTACTTAACATACCTGTTACTTTTTTGCTAGCTAATTCATTTTGACAAAAAGATTAAAGTTTGAAGACAAAGAGATAGGCTTCAACCTTGTTAGTGGACACAATTTCAGCCAATAATTAAATAATAATTTATCTTTAGACGATTCTTGTGAACCTCCCATATGTTGCACCATCCGCACTAAATGAACCATACAAAAAAGACATTGATTACTATCAGTTAATGTAATCTGTTATCAGTTATTAATTATCCGCTAATTATTAAACAATGTCAATATAGTTTATATAAATTATTAAATAGTTAGTTTTTTTATAGTAGAACCCAATAAATATATATACTTATAATCATTTTAAGATTATTTAAAAAATATTTTTTACAGAAATTCATACCATTATGATTGGATGTAAGGGTGTGCATTCGGTTAATTCGGTCGGTGGCCGAACCGAATTAACCGAAATTTTTAGAACTTTAACCGTTAACCAAACCGAATTAGTCTTAACCGAACCGAAATTATTTCGGTTAATTCGGTCAGTTTTTGAATTAACCGAAATTTATTATAAAATTTTGGGTAAATTACACAATTGGTCACTAAATTATGGTAAAATGACCTTTTTAGTCACGAACTTTCATTTTCTACTAATTTGATAAAAGTTTAATGAACATTTTATAATATATCAAAAAATTTAATGATCAGTTTATAATTTTTAAAAGTTCAATGACCAAAAAATAAATATATGTAATATATAATATTTAATATATAATAATTTTGGTTAATTCTGTTAATCCGGTTAATTAATCGATTTCGAACCGAATTAACCGATAACCGAATTTTCAAAAAAAAAATCGTTAACCGAACCTACCTAAAATTAACCGATCGAATTAACAAAAAAAAACCGATTCGATCGATTAATTCAGTTAAAACTGAATAATGCACACCCATAAAGTTGATGTGTTTTCTATTTCTTTTTTTTATATCTTTCTAATCCCTCGGTCTTTTATCCTTTTGTTCATCTCCCTTATTCCTATGATTCTTGTCCTATAAATAGTGATTTTGTACAACTCGTCTCAATCCCTTATTCCGGCAATTATTGTCCGACAAATAGTAAGACATGTACGCATTCAAGTAATTATTGTCCTACAAAATAGTAAGAGATGCATTGTGTATACATGTCTGCTGCTTTCCAAGAGTATCATGACATTCCGTTATCACTAAATACAACACTCCACATTGTTCATATGGATTGATAAAAAAAAAAAAACATTGTTCATATAGACTCTAACTTATTTTTGGAATGTTTAGTAAACAGTTTTTTGAGTTAAAATTAAAAATTTAAATTATTTTTAGAGGTTTGGTCGGTTCGGATCTTTGGTAAATTGAGGATTGTAATAGTGGATTAAGTAAAACCTTTCGATTTGAAAAAAACCTCATTTTATGAGGTTTTTGAGTGAGAGGATTGAATAAAATAGTTATAAAAACTCTTTTGTCTTTAACGATTAAAAAAAATTGAATAACTAATAAAATTAAAAAGATAATTATATAAATAAGAAATTAATATATTACATCTAAATTTAATAATTAATGAAATTATATTCAAAATATGATCTCATAAATAAGAAAGTAATATATACATCTAAATTTAATAATTATTAAAATTATATTAAAAAGATAATTTCATAAATAAGAAATTAATATATACATAGACCGGCAAACTTGACACAAGACCTGAACCGATTTACCCGAAATTGACCCAAACAGGATGATATGAATCTGACCTGAAACCTAAAACAAACCGAACCGAAACGGACCCGAATTTTAGTTGACCTAAAAATAGACCCAACCGATTTTTAACCGAACCGAATGGACCGAACTGATTTTTAACCGAATCGAATAGACCCGAACCAATTTCAACCGAACCGAAAAGCAACCTGAACAGAAGACAACCCGAAATAAAGAAAAGATATTAAAATAAAGAAAGAAAGATGGGATGTGAAGTGACTTACAACTCACGAAAAAGCCAAATTTACATGCTATATAAAGTGATATATAGGGTGTAAAAACCTAATTCGGCCTGAAAATTCGACTAAAACCGGTCGATCTCCTATTAACCCGATATTGACCTGACCCGGAATCAACCGACTTCATACTAACCGAACTCAAAATCAACCGACCCAATTCGATACCAGAACCGAAATCAACACAAACCCGAACTAAAACCGAACACCTAAACTAGACCCGAACCGAAATTAAACCGAATGTAGTTAGACCCGAAATGACCCAAACCAAATGGCCCGTTTGCCACCTCTATATATACATCATTCATATATGTTTAGTGCTGATATTAAAAAACTAATTTTTATAATCTAATTAATATTAATAGATACAAAATATTGATAACTAATAAATTATTCAAACAAGTATTGAATATAATTATGTCCTTATATGTCATTTTGTTTGTTTAAATAATCAAACATCTATTACCTATCAGTTAATTTTGCCAAATATTTTTATACTATCAGCTAATACAATCCGCTCGTTAATCAGTTAATATTATCTGCTATAAGCTATCCGCTAATTGTCAAACAATGCCGATATCAAAACTTATGATCCATATTAACATATAAAATATTACTATCATTTTGTTTTTATAATCAGATAGAGAATTCAAAACATCGATAAGAAACCCGTTAATAACACCTAATCATTGAGACAATAAAAACTATAACTAAATATTGTTAATTTTATTCTATTAAATCTTGCAATCGACTCATAATTTAGTGGTCTCCCGAGTAGTTTATTCATTTTTCTATTATAATTACTTATAATATCAAAGATAACAGTAGCGTATTAGCGTATTGTTGTTTTATTGTATAATATAATTATTCAACCGTTGCTTTGATCCGATAAATTTGTTTGATTTGATATTATCGTAAAAAAATTAAATTAATAAATATTTTAAATTCGAAGTGTTATATTTATTGAAGTGTTTAAAATTAAGATCATATTAGTGTAATGTATAAGTTTTGAGGACTAAAATTATTAATAAAAATACTAACTACTAAAACAGTGGATGAGTATTAACTTGAAAGAAAATGTCTGTTTAGTACCAAATATATAACCACGATATAATTATAAAAAAAAACGAAAACAAAATATCGTGAGAAGGGGTTGGGCCAATATGACATTAGATGTGGGAAATTTGAACCCGTCAACCCTAAATTAATGTTGTGTACGCGGCTCGTCGTTGTTCGTTGTCAAACAAGGGCAGATTTAATGAGGGAAATTGGTACGTTTTTCCACGTGTTAATGTAATCCAACGTTATTTTGTATTTTTGTTTGAATAAAAACGTTCATATTCTGGAAAAGTTGAATTAAAATCAGTTTGTTTAATGTCTTATCCCACGTTTACCCCATGAATTCTTGCTCTAAATCAGTGATAGTTTATTTATTAAGGGAGTCATTTAAAAATATTTAAATTTAGAGGGACCAATAATATAAATTATATATTTTTAGGAGATTAAAATATAATTTTATCATTATTTCAAATTAAAATTTATCTAATTTTTAAAATTTTAGAGGGCGTAACCCCGCTAGTCTCTATTACATACCGCCCTTGCTCTAAATTTATGCATATTTTGATATTTAATAAAATTATATAAAAATTTAAAAACCGAAAGGTGTGAAATTGTATTATAAATATAAAATACAAATTTTTCTTTAAATGTATGAAATATAAATATTTTAAAAATGTAACTGTCCCCTAACACCACTAGGTTTATCTCGAGTCTTAGCCCCTTTACCTTAGAAGTGCAGAAACCATGCAATCTTGCTCTAAATTCTACATACTTTGTTGGTTCACAATGTCCGGACTGGAGAGGTTACATGCATGATGATTCAAAGATTTAGGGGTCAGTAAAATTATTAAAATAAAACGCTTATTTTTTAAATTAAATGTTTATTAATTTTAAATTTTAATTTGATGTGTGTTGTACGTTGACTTTTAAATAAAATGAGTATAACATAACTTAAAATATATAAAATACAATAACATATTATTTTTTCCCATGAGTTTTACCACCAATCTATAACTGATCTTTTATTTTTTAGCTTAAGGGTGTAAGAAGCCCTTAAACTTTTGAAAAAAAATCAAAAAAGCCTTAAAACTTTTTTGCATTCAATTAAGCACTTGAACTAAGAAATCAAATCAATTAAGCCCTTAAACCAAGAAATTGAATCAATTAAGCCCTTTGATCAATTTTGACCATTAAATTTGAATATTTTTTTTGGATCCACTGTTGCAGTGCGTCGTGTCACGGTGTTTTCACTTGACATTTTTTTAGAATTTTTTATTTTATTTAAAAAATTCTTTAAATATTCTAAAAATTTTAAAAAGCTTATAAAATTTATAAAAAATACTTTTTTAATTTTTTTTGTAAATGCAACATGATAGAACTATAGTGTATCATGTGTCGGTAATATCCAAAGAAAAAAACTGTCAAGATTTAATGGTCAAAATTGGTCAAAGGACTTAATTGATTTAATTTCTTAGTTTAAGGGCTTAATTGATTAAATTTTTTGGTTCAAGGGTTTAATTGGGTGCAAAAAAATTTAAGGGCTTAATTGAATTTTTTTCTAAAAGTTCAAAGACTTTTTACCCCCTTAAACTTTATTTTCTTGTAAGCATTTGACTTAATTTATCTTGCAATTTTTTTTTTTGAAAAAATTATACGATCACTCCTATTACGAAGTCTAAAATTCCCCCCTGATTATAGGTCCCGAGAGAGTCGCTCAAAGCCTAGAAGTTACACGTATCTAATATGACATCCACAGTGTCCTCTTTGCAATTAAGTGATGACCTCATAGACATATAGTTTATTTATGGGTAAATACATATTTTGGTACTTAAATTTGGTTTTAAGATCTAATTTGATGTTTAAATATTTTTATGAATTTAAATGTTTGGATTTGAATTTAGGATTTAATTTGATATACAAATTTTCTACAAATCATATGATGCCACATGTCATCATTTGATTGGAAGATTAAATTTATTAACTTAAATTAAAATTAAGACCAAATTGATATATTATGTAAGTAAGGAAGACTAAATGTGTAATTATACAAATTTACTTAACTGTCACGTCGTCATTTTCGTAAAAAATCAACGGCCATTGACTTGATTAAAAATTATTTTAAAAGTTTAACAGTTCAATCGACAAAATTCATAGTTCGGTGGTCAAAATAGAACCAGGCTAATAGTTTAGTGGTCTTGAAGTAGTTTATCCAATAATATAAGTACGTGTAATCGAACTTATTGTCTTTTAGCCGCACTCTAGACATGCCACACGTTAGACTCGCCCCTCCAGTCTCCGGCATAACTTGAAATAAAAACAATTTTAGGCTAATATGCACTTTAGGCCCAATTTTTTTAAACTGTGATGTCAGTTTTTGTTTTTTATTTTTAATAATTAATAATTTGATTGATATTATTTAAATAGTTGAGTGGTTTGATTGACAAAATTCATAATTTATCGGTCAAAATAGTTTTTGATGCACTTTAGGCCCAATTGCATAATCACTTTAGGTCAAAATAGTTGAGTGGTTTTTCTATTTTAGCCGCACCACCCAATTGCCACCTCTAGATGCACTTTAGGCCCAATTTCATAATCACTAGAATATGCTTGCTACTATGCTCTTTGATGTGTAATACCACTGTATATTAGTGACTAGTTTGTGATTTGCTGCTGCTAGACGAATGTGATTTTTCCAGGGTGCTTTGAAGAATATAATTTTAACGAGAACCGGACAGCCATGATTAGCCATCGTATCGGAAACCATGAGGATTGTGCTAATTACCAATGAGTTTCCCACCAAGGAATCGAGAAACTGAAACTTGTAAGGATGAATTGGGCATTACAGGCCAAAAATGCAAGTCAAATAGAAAACATAAGCTATATACACGCCGCCAAATTTAGACATCACGAATGTGCTTTTAGTATATTCTTTCCATGCCTATGAAATGCTCTTTACTTGCATGGCAACAGCTAAAGTATGGCGTCTGCCTTCAAACTGACGTTCATGGTTGAGTCTGTGAAGACAAATATGTGCTCCTCATCGTTACTAATTTCTTGCAGAAATCGGGGGATTGGGGGCAGACTTACATCTAAAGCCCCTTCCAGGATTTGAACCACCTGACCCATTGACGGCCTCTGGATTTCATGATCTTGGATACACCAACAAGCTGCTTTACAAGTTCTACACAGCTCTTCTAAATTGGCATTTCCATTCAGTCTGCTGTCTAGGAGTTTGAGGACATCCCCGCCTTCGTTCAATTCCCGAGCAGTCCGAACCGGAAAGAATGTACCTTCATCATCAGTTGTGTGTTCGAAGTTTCTCCTTCCGGATACAAGTTCCAAAAGCACCATTCCAAAGCTGTAATCATCAGCTTTCGGTGTTATAGCAACTCCTGAAATCCACTCCGGTGCAAGATAACCAACTGTTCCTCTCATGGTGGTTAGGACCCGGCTAAACTCGCGTCGTAGAAGCTTTGCTAGGCCCAAATCCGACAGTTTTGGACTATTGTCAACATCTAAAAGAATGTTTTCTGGCTTGATGTCACAGTGAATGATACTGTCTACACAATTCTCATGGAGATAAGCCAGGCCTCTTGCTACACCGAGAGCGATTTGGTATCTTGTTTTCCAGTCTAGAGGTTCGGAGTCTTTGGCATGGAAAAGATGTCTGTCCAATGAGCCATTCGACAAGCAATCATATACCGACAACTTCCTCGAACCCTCGGAGCAGAATCCACGAAGACGAACTAGATTAACATGATTGATCTTCCCAATTGTACTGACTTCTGCACGGAATTGTTTCTCTCCTTGGTTGATGCTCTCAAGCTTCTTCACCGCTATAACACTTCCATCTGGCAAAGTCCCTTTGAAAACAGAACCGAAGCCTCCTTTTCCCAGTGTTTTAGAGAAATTCTTGGTTGCCTTCTGTAAATCTTTGTATCCGAAAACGATGAGTGCACCTTCTGTTGGTTGTGTAGTGATATTTGTCCTCCGAACTTTCCTAAATATAATCATCATAAGGCCTAAGAGGAGTACTCCTGCTGAAACTGCAATTGCAACAACAATCATTCTCTTATTTGTAGGACTAGATTCATTAGAAATCTCAGATGCATCCAACTTGATTACAGAACCTTCCCTGTAGTATCATCTTGTCCAAGTTGTTGCAGATTCAAGAGATCTCCGATCCAAATCGAGCACCGATTGTTCTCAAAAGCATAAGCTGTACAAGAACAGTTCTCTAGACAGATTGATTCGCATTCCATGTTGTTACCAGCCATCATATTTTGCGGACGTGCAGGCAAAGTCGTGTAGGCTTTCTAAAAACCGATCCCCGCTTCCGGTTCCAACTGCAGCAATGCCGCACTGCAGTTTGGTCTTCCTCACACACCCTTCAGAATAAACCTGCTGGTTCCAATTCTGTTGGGAAGTTGGCTGAAAGCCAGTCAAACAATTAACAACTACAGAACGGCTGAGATTTATCATTGCAGATTCCAAAAGCCCCACAGAAAGCATATACCTCGCATTGTTGTATCGGTTGCGCCGAATAAAACAAATTCCATTGTTTTCCACTTTCCAACCATGACATTGCTTAATCTGTCCTGAAACATCCATAATAAGTTTGGTTATGGTCGAAGAGTTATGAATGGAATAAAGGAAATAGCTCTCATTTTCGTTCGAAACATAGTTGAAGTTGTAACTCGAATCCGACATAGGATCCGTCCTCATTTCCGGAACTAAGTGGAAGCTCATTGTTTGTTGATCCCGAGCTTCACTAGACCAGTAAGGCCGGGACCTGTTCCATACTGTAAAAATTTGATTGTTTTCTGCCGGATCTATCTCGAAAGAGAAGAGACCTGGTGCAGGATCATCACGAGTTTTCCACGAAATAAAACACTGGCTTCGATTGGTCTGTTTATTGAATCTAAGCTTATTTCCAGGTAGCCATGTGTCTGTTGGATGATCAAAAACTTTGCCACAGTATTGTCGACGAATCGAGTCCGTCTCGCAGAACAAGATTCCCGTCATCTAAAAGCACTGCTACTACAGAACTTGAGATGGCCGAGCCTGAGCCTGAGCTTACATTTGTAGACCAAATCGGTACTCGGGACTCGTTGAACAGAACCAAGTTACCATCAGAGATTTTCAGAACCGAAGAGTGCAGGTCGCGGACCGGTTCTTCTCTGTTTGCAACCCAAACTGTAGTGAGTTGTGAGACCTGCTTGTACCACATCCCTATATAATAGTTGGAGGAGTTTCCCGGTGTGAAGAAACCAAGCTTGAAGACTCCGCCGGAAGAGACAATGGTTTGATTACCAGAAAGAGATTGGTCGGAGGAGATGATATCAACTGCAAAGCAAACATGGGGTTCAAGAGACAAAAACATGAACAAGAACAGTACTGAAAACAGGAAACAGCAGGGATTGGTTTTGTTGGTCACCATGGATACAACTGCAAGATAACTCCCGATGCTGGAATAATGTTAAGGTATATTTATATATTCAATGAAGACTATGTGGTGCCAGTAAAGATTAAAATAAAAATGGAGCATCGCCATTCGCCATCTACGACTGGTCAATGCACAATTAAGACCTCAACTCGCTCCAGCAGCAGCCTAATTTGAAGTCATGAGGGTGTCTTCTTAGCAATATTTTTAGGGTTAATTGTCGTGGGAATATAAAATCGTGCTCAATGCATTGTCAAATGGAGTAACATGTTTCATACGTGCTGGTATTGGATATTCATACTTTACGGGAAAAAGAGTGTGAATTGAGATAAAAATCTTTCTTTTTCTTATATTAGTATTTTTTTGTTACAAAAAGGGGTGACATGGCAATTAATTTTTTTATATAATAACACATTTAGTCTTTTATAATTATACATTCAATTAATTTAGTCTTAAATAAAAAATTTAATAAATTTAATCCTTATTATTTACACATTTTATTAATTTTGTCATTTTTTAAATAAAAATAATTATGAATGAGTGACACATGGCCTTTATTCATCTTTTTCCTTACCCCTTTCAATTTTCTAAGGAAACAAACGGAAAAGAAAAAGTGAAATTAATTTTGTTTTCCAAAAATCGAAAAATTTTAAGTCCAATCACTTCGTATTAGAAAATTCATCTATTTTAAATCAAGACAGAATTCAAGTCACAAACTTTGGCATTTCGATACAACATAAAAACTAGTCATTGGAATCCAGTTTTTATAAGGTAAAACATGCGGTTATAAGGTAAAAACTAGACATATATTGTTTCCTAGATGGCTGTTTGAAAACAAGGTAGGTTCTTTCTAAATTCATTTGTCTAATTTCTATTGAAACAATAGGTACAAGATTGTACATGTTGTCAGTAATTTACTTTATCTGCAGAAGCTTTGGTTTTCCAGGGTACGATTGGCTCACACCAATAAATAATAGGGTAAACTATATCAGTAGTCACCGAACTATTTTTTTTGGAAAAAACATCACTAACGTTATGTTCCCTTCCTATTTTGGTCATCCACTATTAAAAATTTAACGGTTTTGCTGACGTAAAATTTTATTTTATTTTTTAAAATTTTCTATATCATTTTTCTCTCTCGTTGTAAGCAATATATGCTATTTTATAATATTTTTATTCAAACTAATAGGGTCGTGACACGTGTCACCGCCTATTAGTGGAATAAAAAAATAAAAAATCAAGCCCCTTATGCTGCAAGAGATTCGACAAATTGGCAGTTACATGTGTCACCATCATATTAGGCAGTTACACGTGTCACCATCTCTCTGGCTGCATAAGGGGCTTGATTTTTTATTCCTTTTATTCCTCTAATAGGCAATTGCACGTGTCACCATCCTGTTAGATTAAATAAAAATATTATAAAATAATATATATTACTTACGAGGAGAGAGAAGAAATGACATTGAAAATTTTAAAAAATAAAATAAAATTTTACGTTAGTAAAACCGTTAAGTTTTTAACAGCAGTGACCAAAATAGGAATGAAACATAGCGTTAGTGATGTTTTTGTCAAAAAAATAGTTCGGAGACCAAAATAGGAAAGAAACCATAGTTCGGTGACTACTGGTGTGGTTTACCCTAAATAATATTCCTAATTGCCAAGTTAAAGATAAACAGAAAACCATGACCACTTCTGCTAATTGTCTATAAGTCCATACCATCAAGAAATTGAAACATGTAAGAAATAAGGTAAAAACTAAGACATAAGCTATTTATTTCTAAATCTAAACATGCTAAATTTGATTTTAGCATGTTTTTTCTATACCTGAAGAACTCATTCCGGGATGTAAGGCTCTTAGTTGGAGTAGCAATTTGAACTGAGGCAAGAGAAGTATGTGCTCCGGTGATCACTGATCTCTTGTAGAAATCGTGGCATCGGGGGCAGGCCTACATCGAAAAATCCTTCCAAGATCTGTACCACCTGACTCATTGATGGCCTATGGATTTCAGTATCCTGGATACACCAACAAGCTACTTTACAAATCCTGGACACCTCTTCTAAATTGGCATTTCCATTTAGTCTGTTGTCAAGGAGTTTGAGGACATTCAGGCCTTCACTCACTTGTCTTGCAGCCCAAACCGGAAAGAACATACCATCTTTATCATTCGAGGGTTCGAAGTTTCTCGTCCCAGATACGAGTTCCAAAAGCATCATTCCGAAGCTGTAAACATCAACTTTGGTTGTTATAGCAACTCCTGAAATCCACTCTGGTGCAAGATAGCCCACTGTTCCTCTCATGGTAGTTAGGACCCGGCTAAACTCACGTCCTAGAAGCTTTGCGAGTCCGAAATCCGACAGTTTTGGACAATTATCAACATCTAAAAGAATGTTTTCCGGCTTGATGTCACAGTGAATGATACTGTCTACACAATTCTCATGGAGATAAGCCAGGCCTCTTGCTACACCGAGAGCAATTTGGTATCTTGTTTTCCAGTCTAGAGGTTCTGAATCTATTGCATGGAAAAGATGTCTGTCCAAAGATCCTTTCTGGACGAAATCGTATACCAACAACTTTCTCGAAACCTTGGCGCAGAATCCCTGAAGACGGACTAGATTAAGATGATTGATCTTCCCAATTGTACTGACCTCTGAACGGAATTGTTTCTCTCCCTGGTTGATGCTGCCAAGATTTTAACATTTATAACACTTCCATCTGGCAACGTCCCTCTGAAAACAGAACCAAAGCCTCCTTCTCCCAATTTCTCAGAGAAATTCTTGGTTGCCTTCTCTAAATCTCTGTATTCGAAAGCCGCGAGTGAACCATTTTCTCGTTCTGTATTGACGATCGTTCACCTCCTACATTTCATGATTATGAATATCATAAGGCCTAAAAGAAGTAGTCCTATTGGAACCGCAATTGCAACAACAATCACCCTCTTGTTATTTGTTCGACTCGCTATCAATCTCAGAAGCCGCCAACTTGACATACAGAACTTTCCCTGCGGTATCGTCTTGTCTAAGATGTTGCAGATTCAAGAGATCTCCTATCCAAATCGAGCACCGATTATTCTCAAAAGAATAGGCAGTACAGGAGCAGTTTTTTAAACAGGTTGACATGCATTCCATGCTGCTAACAGCCATCGTATTTTGTGGATTTGTGGGGAAAATTGTGAAGCGGCTTTCTAAAAACCGGTCCTCCCTTCCCGCACCAACACTAGCATCGCTGCACCGCAGTTCGGTCTTCCTTACACACCCTCCGGAATAAACCTGTTGGTCCCAATTCGGACGAGAACTCGGGTGAAAGCCGGTCAAATAATTACAAGACGACAGAGATGCGTCATTGCAGCTGCCAAAAGCCCCACAAAAAGCATACACCTCGCATTGCTGTCTTGGTTTTGAAAAGAACACAATCCACTGCTCTATACTTTCCAACCATAACATGTCCTTAATCTGCCCCGAGACATCCATGGAAAATTTAGTTATAGTAGAGGAATTATGATAATAATAAATGAAATAGCTCTCGTTCTCTTCTGGAACATAGCTGAAGTTGTAGGTCAAACTGGACACAGTAACCATTCTCATTTCCGGGACTACGCTGAAGCTCATTGTCTGTTGATCCCAAGTTCCAGTGGTCCAGTAAGGTTGGGACCTGTTCCACACTGAAACAAATTGATTATTTTCTACCGGATCTATCTCGAAAGAGAAGAGACCTGGAGCAGGATCATCGTAACTTTTCCATGAAGTAAGAAGCTGGCTTTGATTGGTCCGTTTATTGAATCTAAATTTACTACCAGGAAGCCATGTGTCTGTTGGATGATCAAAACTTTGCCACAGTATTGTCGACGAATCGAGTCCGTCTCGCAGAACAAGATTCCCATTGTCTAGAAGCACTGCTACTACAGAACTTGAGATGGCCGAGCCTGAGCCTGAGCCTGAGCCTGAGCTTACATCTGTAGACCAAATTGGTACTTGGGACTCGTTGAACAGAACCAAGTTACCATCAGAGATTTTCAAAACCGAAGAATATACGTCGCGGACAGGTTCTTCTCTGTTTGCAACCCAAACTGTAGTGAGCTGGGAGACCTGCTTGTACCACACCCCTATATAATAGTTGGAGAAATTTCCCGGTCTGAAGAAACCGAACTCGAAGACTCCGTCGGAAGAGATAATGGTTTGATTACCAGAAAGAGGTTGGTTGGAGGATATGGTATCAACTGCAAAGCAGACATGGGGTTCAAGAGACAGACACATGAACAAGAACAATACTGAAAACAGGAAACAGCAGGGATTAATGTTGTTGGTCATCATGGCTACAACAACGGCAAGATACGGTGCTTGACGATTGTAATCGATATATAAAAACAAATAATAATATTTTAGCGAAGAATGTTTAACCATTAAGAATAAAAAAACTGTATCTGTGGTCATGGATCAACACTCAATGCAAATTTAAAAATCTCCAACTACTTCCAATAGCAGCCTTATTTCAAGTCGACGTGGTACAAAATTAGCATATTTTATGAATATAAATTGAAAAATACTTTGATACATAAGCTTGTGTAAAAAATATTACACAATCTTTCTTTAAAATCTAAAATCCTAAACCTAAAATCTAAACCCATAAACCTAAACTAACAAGCTTGTGTAAACTAAAGCTTACACAACTTGTGTATCAAAGTTTTTTTCTTTTTTCTTAACCCTTTAACATGACACACACCTAGACAAAGCTACTCGAACCCGAGTCTCCTAATATGAACATCATCCTATTTTTTACTGGGATCATCGAGTTCATGAATATAAAATTATTTAATTTAATAAAATGCTAATTAATCTCATTTTATACATATCTTTCACGTGGGAAATAAGTTAACAGATGGAATGGCTAAACTAGTTTGGTCCCATGCGTTTGGCTATCATATTTTTCACTGTCACCATATATTGTATTGTCTACGGGTGTGCATAATTAACCGTAATCGTTAACTGATATAACTGTTACATTTTAGAGATTAATTAATCGAACCGTTAAAGTTAAACGGTTTTGGTTAACCGAACCGTTAAAAATGATAGTTAATGGTTACGGTTACGAATTTTGACTAATGGTTAACCTATAGGTTAACCGTTATTAAATTATTTATATATATATATTTAAAATATAAAATAACTTTTTAAAAAATTAACTCACAGATACAAATATACACCCTTTTTTTAATTCTAAACCCTATTTCTAAAGTGGAGGTTTCATTTTCCTTATGATTATTATATGTTAGTTAAAGATTTGTCTTTAAAACTTCGATGGTGGTTTTTATGTCTTGAACTTTGATGGTGTATTGCTACAGTATTATTGTTATGTGCTGCAAACTTTTTAAACTTTAAAATTTAAAATATTATGAAGCTTGTGTGTTTTGTCTTGTGTTGAAACTTTATAGTATGTAAGTATTTTTTTTAATTATGGCGTAAGTGATTAGAATATCTTTATTTAAGTATTTTTATGAATATTTTAATATAATATTTATAGAAAAGATAATTATATCATTCTCTAAAAAAATAGTGAACATGTGGGAAAAAATTGTAATAAGTTACAGGTTAACCTATAACCGAACCGTCGGTTAATCGCATCTTAATGGTTAACCGTTGTCGGTTAACCGTTTCTTAATGGTTAGGTTACGGTTAGCAAAATTCAATAACCGCTATAACGGTTAACCGACCGTTTAGGCTAAACGGTACGGTTAACCTATTATGAACACCCCTAGTATTGTCTATATTACATGAGGATTGCAATGGTTAATGTTATGCTTATCTTGTAATGTCTGAAAGAATTATATCTTTTTTCATCAAAAAAAAAAAAAACAGATACTTTTCAAACTACAAACTGATGTACAGTGTATTAACAATTGAAGTTTTATCGATTGAGTCTTACTTGATCTTTTACAAGGTGATTATCCCTATATATAATAAAGAGATACAACAGTTATCAACTAAATCTCAACTGCATAACAAACTTTAACCGACAGTTAACTAATAGTTAACCGTATAACAATCTTCCTTTACTCAAATCTCATAAACTCCTAACAATCTTACTCGCATTGCAGCCTGTTGTCCTTTGACAACCATCAGAAAAATCGCTCAGATTCCAATTGGCTTCCGATTTCGGACGGAAACCTTTCAAACAACTACAGAAAAGTAGACCTCCCTCACTGCAGCTGCCGAAAGCCCCACAAAAAGCATAAACCTGGCATTGCTGGCTTGGCCGTGACCAAAACAAGTTCCACTGCTGGCTACTTTCCAACCACGACAGTTGCTTAATCTGCCCCGAATAATCCATAATGTTATTGTTATTCAGTCTCATTTCCGGAACTAAGCTGAAAATCCTTGACTGTCCATCCCAAGCTCCACTCGTCCAGTACTGCAAGGTTCTATTCCACGGAATAATATATGAATTGGTTCCCGCTGGGTCTAGCTCGAGAGAATAGCGACCCGACGCAGGATCTTCTGAATTCTTCCATGAAGTAAGAAGCTGGCTTTGATTAGTCCGTTTATTGAATCTAAGCTTACTACCCGGGAGCCAAGTGTCTGTTGGGTGATCAAAACTTTGCCACAGTATTGTGGACGAATCGAGTCCGTCTCGCAAAACAAGATTCCCATCGTCTAAAAGCACTGCTACTACAGAACTTGAGATGGCTGAGCCTGAGCTTACATTTGTAGACCAAATTTGCACTCGGGACTCGTCGAACAGAACGAAGTTACCATCAGAGATTTTCAAAACCGAAGAGTATACGTCACGGACCGGTTCTTCTCTGTTTGCAACCCAAACGGTAGTGAGTTGGGAGACTTTCTTGTACCACATCCCTATATAATAGTTGGACGAATTTCCCGGACGGAAGAAACCGAGCTCGAAAACTCCGCCGGAAGAGACAATGGTTTGATTACCAGAAAGAGATTGGTCGGAGGAGATGGTATCAACTGCAAAGCAGACATGGGGTTCAAGAGACAGACACATGAGCACGAACAATACAGGAAACAGGAAACAGAGGGGATTGGTTTTGTTGGTCATCGCGGTTACATACGACTGCTGGATAACTCTTGGTTCTTGACGATTGATATCGATCTAGATGTATATAAAAACATTATAGGAAAATAAAAAAACTATATCTGTGGTCATCGATCGATAGTCTATGCAAATTTAGAATCTCCATCTAGTTCCAACCAGTAGCAGCCTCATTTTCAAGTCAAAGTGTTACAGAATTAGCCTGTCCATGTTACTGTAAAAAATGAACAGAAAATTTCTATTCGATATAAATACGATAATTAATGTTAACGAGATTATCAGATTTCATGTGGGGCAATGGTTGCGGTCAATTGTTTTGGGAAGCTTCTAGCATGGTTCATCATTGACTGATGAATAAAGACGGTATCAAACAAATTAATATGTCTGTGATAAGGCTGTTTCGTCAGGAGATTTTGTTGCAGAGCTGCTCTTCTAAAGTCTAAACTGATATGTAGGTTTATCTGGTCTTTGATTTGATTTGACTTGGTCTTTATTTACTCGCGTATGAAATTATTATATTTAAATACATAGTATGAAAGTTTTATTATTAAGTATAGAGATATTTACATTCTCAAAGTAAATATTAGTGTTCGAATTTATACAAGATAAAACAAATAAATATTCTTGGTCATTTCATCAATTAGTGGATTTTTAACAATTTATTTATTTATTTAACTCTATTATTCTACACTATTATTTAAACATTTAATTTAATAAAATGCTGATTAATTACATTGTATAAAAAAATAACCTAAAAAATGATTTCATTAGAAAAAAAAATAATGTTTTTCATAGGAGATTCGAGTTTGAGCAACTTATAAGAGATAAAAATGATATAGACCATGATTTATTGTTTGGTTCAATTGTTTCGTGTCTATGGCATAAACGGTGTACCACTGAGAGCGATCCGATCTATCCTGATATCTGATACGAGGCATGTGTATCGAAGCTATTAAAAAGAAGGGACAATACATTAGATGGCTCCAAATTGTTGAAGCAAACAAAACTTGGGTTCAGGCCATGGGTCTTTTCTCTTTCAGCTTCTCAAGCCATATTTTCTTTCTTTTCAGTTCTAATCTTAATTTGAAAATTTGCTCGTGTGTGGTCTCGGTCGTGTGAAAATCTTTTTTCGAGAGACATCGTCAGTTTTCTCGTGTGATCGATCTGGAGAGGAAAATTGGGGGGGCAACGGGGGGCTATGGGGTGGAGGTCCGACCTCAACAACCTTTGGCTTGACAGAGGTCATAGTGGTTTTCTGGGTTTCAGCCGGTTCTAGGGGAGAGGGTGATTTTTTTATCCGGCCTCCTGATTGGTCCTTAAGTGAGAAGGTTGTCAGACAAGAGTGGCCTTGCATGTTATCCCGATCACTCCGTTTGAAGGAAGCCCCTCTCAGACTACCGAGAAGGGGCTAGTGCTTTTTTTTTAATTGGTTCACCTGGACCTCTGACAATCAAAAAATTAATCGTTTTAGCCCCGATTCTATAAAGCTCCATATGTTAGAGGCCAACTGACGCGTACTCTCAGTGGTGAGGTGTTGGGTATTCTTTGCTACCAATGTTTTAGGCTCTAGAAGCTATCAGGGGATGCAGCCTCTCATGGGTTTTGCTGTGGTGGGTCATTGGAATCAACAAGGTAACCTTTGTTTTAGTAAAGAATTCAGTGTTCTGTCAGATTCATTGGTGACGGGGAAGAAGCAAACAATCGCTATGAGGAAGAGCAATCTTTTCCTGGAGAGAGAAAACAAAGAAGGGGTGATAATACGATCTTTGATCGCTGAGTTTTGCTCGCATGATACGATTGTGAGGGCTTTTACGTCTTTGTCTATGGTAAGAAGTTTACTCAGTTTTGACGTGCTCATTAAGTAATATGGATTTTGCCTTTTTCATGGGTCAACGTCCAGATATCCGAAGATTTTATCCCTTTTTATTTTTGATTTTGTCAATTCTTCCTCGTTCTTCTCGATTGCTTGGGGGATGCCACCCGCTGTCATCACTTTTTGGAGTTTTTGGAAGATTAATGATATGGTTGACCTTGCTTTTATAGATCACGTGGCCTTTTATGGGGTGAGCAGGGAAAATCAATTTTTTATGGTTGGTTCAGGTGATGATATTCATGCTGGAACCATATTTGCAGTGGCTTTGCTTCATATTTTCATTTCTGGGCAGTACTTGGACTTACGTGAACAATTAGGGATAACCTGTTACTAGGTTATCCGCATCAACCATGATCGTGCTTGGCCCCACTATCATCAAAATTTGAAAAGAGTGATCGATAGCGCTGGGGTTTTTCCTTCCTCTAGGATCATCTGGCATATTCTGGTTATGTTTGATCCTTGATTGTGGTTTTGGTTCTCTATTACCGTCATCGACTTTTTTCTTGACTTTTATCTACCGGAAGGACCCTGCTATGGTTGCTCATGTGATTGTCTATCACCTTCTTAAATTTGGTGTGTTTCAAACATCGTATGTGATAATAAGATCCTCTTTATCGAAGAGAGAAAACTTACTTTCGAATGGAGACCTCGCATGGATGTAGCTTGAGTTTTTATTTCAGGGTCTTGAATAGATTTTGTTGTTTCCTCTTGTTTGCTGTTTTCATGCCCTGCAGGCTGTAGTTTTTGTCGATGTGTCTTTCGGCTTGGTTCTTCTTTGCTCCTCCCATATTTTAGAACGTGTTTGTTGTGCCCCTCGTGGGTTGGTACATGGGATGGTTGCATGGCTTGTATGGTGCCTTCGTGGCCCTCTTTTATTGATTTGAATAAAGTTTTTTATTGTAAAAAAAAAGGAATATTTACGATCCTAACTCTGTAGAGATGTCTGGCAATGTAATTTGGTCCCATATCTTTGGGCTTTGGCTATTATGTTTTTCACAGCCCACTAGATATTTTGTCGTCTATCTCACATGCGATTGTAAGGATTAAATGCATGTTTATCTTGTAATTTTCAAATGATTTTTTTTCTTTATTAAAATTTTTTTAAATAAATATTATCACATGATTACATTAAAAATATTAAAAAATTAATTTTGCGTGTATTCAAATAATAAAAATTGTAAAAAAAACTTTTTTTAATAATATTTATCTATCTAATTCTATTAGTCTATACTATTATTTAAACATATTTAATTTATTAATTTAGCTCTGTTAATAATATTTTAAAAATAACTTCACGTATCTTCAAATAAATAAAATTTGGAAAAATTAAAATAATACTCCTTTAGTAAAATAGAATATTATTTATTAAAATTAATAAGTTTTTAATAGATTGTATTCAAAACCAGTTTTCTTTTGTTTTTTGTTTATAAATAGTTTTTTTGTTTGATTCTCAAGTAATTTTTTAGTTTTATTTAAAAAATTATTAAAATAAAAATATTTTAATCATTTCACATTTGAGTTAGTGTTGAATTGACTTGTGTCAAAAACCCAATCAACGATTTAATATATAATATAGATAATTTAAAATAAAAAAGGAAATATAAACATATTAAAAAATAAATTAATAAATGATTATAAGTGGAGTGATAAAATAATTATACAAAACTCTCTAATCTTGTAATTGATTATAAGTAATAGTTTTAAATTATTTTATTTAAAGATTATATAAAAGTATAAAAAAATAAAAAATATCTTTTCAATAATATTTATTATACAAAACTATATAAAATATAAATGTAAGATTTCAAAAAATTCATACCAAGTTACATTTATCTCATCCTATGAAGCAATTCTTCTCTCTAAACTTATGCAAGCAACATGCTCCAATCTCAATGAAGAAAGCAATTATTAATAAAACAGTGGCTTGATTATCAAGAAAATAATGTAAAAACAGCTCTAAAATTGTGTAGATTAACAAAATGAAATCTAAGTACCTTGAGTTATTTCAAAGACTATGGTGTTCGAGATTCATGAACTCGTCGATGATGAGTTGCTCTTAGCCTGAGAAGAAGCGTAATTGTGGCTCGGTGTCTGACTTTGGCTTGAAGATGACTCTGTGAAGAAGATTATATGTTCCGAGTTGTCTGCAAACACGTGAAGAGACCTCGGTACCGGAGGCACGTTTACATCCAAAACACCTTCGAGGATCTGAACCACTTGACCCATTGATGGCCTGTGAGTTTCATCATCTTGGATACACCAACAAGCCACTTTACATATTCTCGATAGCTCGTCCACAGGAGCTTCTTCGTTCAATCCGGGGTCTAATAGGCGAAGGACATTGCCGTCTTGGGTTATTACGTGAGCTACTGAAGTCGGAAAGAATCTAATCTTTCCGTCTTCATATTGTTCGGAGTTTCTCCTTCCCGATACAATCTCAAACAGCATCATCCCGTAGCTGTAGACATCGGCTTTAGCTGTAACAGCAACTCCTGAAATCCACTCTGGTGCAAGATAGCCCCTTGTCCCTCTCATAGTTGTCAGGACCCTGCTGAAGTCTCGGCCGATAAGCTTTGCCAGACCGAAATCCGAGACTTTGGGACAGAATTCGGCATCCAAAAGAATGTTTTCTGGCTTGATGTCACAGTGGATAATACAATCTCTACATTTTTCGTGAAGATAAGTTAAGCCTCTAGCCGTACCGAGTGCAATCTGGTACCTTGTTTTCCAAGCTAGAGCTTTAGAATTCTCTTCTTGGAAAAGATGGACTTCCAAAGAACCATTTGGCATGTAATCATATACCAACAACTTCCTTGTACCTTCAGAACAGAACCCACGAAGCCGCACTAGATTAACATGTTGAACCGTACCGATCGTGCTGACCTCCGAGCGGAACTGCTTCTCTCCCTGACTGATGCTCTCAAGCTGCTTCACAGCTATGATACTCGAGTCGGGCAACATTCCTTTGAAAACAGAACCGAAGCCTCCTCCCCCAAGCTTTTCAGAAAAATTCTTCGTTGCACTTTGTAAATCCCTATATCTGAAAGCTAGAAGTGAACCTTCAACTTTCAGATTTATCATTCTCTGCCTCCTCCATCTCAAGATTGCAAATATTACAAGGCATAGGACTAAACCAACCGACCCTGCAACAGCTCCGATAATTATCCCATTATTGTTGCTGGAACTTGGAAATTCGGATTCCGCTAATCGGATGTATATAGTTTGGCCATCGTTAACATCTCCCGAATATTGCTGCAGATCCAAGAGTTCTGTCATCCAAATTCTACACCCACCACTGTCATAAGCATAAGCAGTGCAATTGCAATACACAAGGCAAGTCGATTCACATTCCGACATGCTCCCAACACTCATAGACCGAGCATTTTGAGGCAATTTTACATTGGGGCTTTCCAGGAATTTATCGGTCTTTCCGGTAGCAAGGCTGGGATCTTCCTCACATTGCAGCCTGGTTGTCCTTTCACATCCATCAGAAAAATCACTCAGATTCCAATTGGCTTCCGATTTCGGATGGAAACCTCTCAAACAACTACAGAAAGGTAAACCTCCCTCATTGCAGCTGCCGAAAGCCCCACAAAAAGCATAAACCTGGCATTGTTGTCTCGGCTGTGACCAAAACAAGTTCCACTGCTGGCTACTTTCCAACCACGACAGTTGCTTAATCTGCCCCGAATAATCCATGATGAACCGAGATATGATATCAGGATTATAAAGTGAATAAGTAAAATAACTCTCGTTTTCGTCCGAATGAAAGCTGAAGTTGTAGATATAATTCAATCTCATTTCTGGAACTAAGTTGAAAATCCGTGATTGTTCATCCCAAGCTCCACTGGTCCAGTACTGCCTGGTTCTATTCCACAGAATAATATATGAATTGGTTCCGGCGGGATCTAGCTCGAGAGAATAGAGACCCGGTGCAGGATCTTCTGAATTCTTCCATGAAGTAAGAAGCTGGCTTTGATTGGTTCGTTTGTTTAAGCTAAGTCTACCACCAGGAAGCCATGTGTGTGTGGGATGATCCAAACTTTGCCACAACGGTGCCGAGGAATTCGGACCGTCTCGTAAAACAAGATTACCACTATCTTCAAGGACTGCTACTACAGAACTCGAGTTGTTCGAGCTTATATTCGTTGACCAAATTGCTACTTGGGATCCGTTGAACAAAACCAAGTTACCATCAGATATTTTTAGTTCAGAAGAGTCGATATCCCAGACCGGTGTCTCTCTGTTTGCTACCCAAACCGGGGTCTGTTGAGAAACCTGTTGGTACCATATGCCTATGTAGTAGTTGGAAGAGCTACCTGGTGTGAAGAAACCCAACACAAAGTGTCCACCCAATGAAACAATGGTTTGATCACTGGACAGAGATCGATTTGCCGATATGGTGTCTGCTCCAGAAGAGAGTTGGCAGTTGACAGAAAACCACATAAAGAGTAGTACGGAAAGTTTCAGCCATGGATTCCTCATGTTGTCCGTGGCTGTAAGTGGATTTCTGACAAAGGAAAAACAGCACAGATATTTCAAAGGACAATCAAAAAGCTGGTTAAAACATAAGACAAGGAAGAACAGGTCAAGGATTGCTAAAGCAAAACATGTCTGCGGAAGTGACGGCTGAAACGGGGCAGTTTTATTTCCTTGCAGAACATGGCATTTTAGTAACCTGGAATCGAAAGACCAATCCTTTTCGAGCACAGCTACCAGTCATCATCCACACTTGCCACTTGCCAGATACAAACCAGAGTCCTGAAGGACCAAATTACTGAATTTTAAAAACACAAAATTCTATTAAATATTTAAACTCAAGATTTGAAGGGCATTAGACCAATAATTTGAGTTCCGTTCCTAACCATATGAGAATAGGCGGCAATCAGGTCGTTCGGTTCGGGTCATTTCGGTTCAGGTTTACTTTAGGTTTGGGTTGCTTTCAATTTAGGTTTGGTTTGGGTTGGATAGGGTCTGAATCGGATTTAGCTCGGGTCTATAGTATTTCGGATCGGGTCGGGTCAATATTGGATCGGTTGATTTTCGGTTCTGGTCAATATCGGATCGGTTGACTTTTTGGTTCGGGTCAATATCGGATCAGTTGATTTTCGGTTTGGGTCAATATCGGATTGGTTGACTTTTTGGTTCGGGTCAAAACCAGATCGGTTGACTTTTTAGTTCGGGTCAATACCGTATTGGTCGAATTTCGGGTCGGGTCAATATCGGAACGGTTGAATTTTCGGATCGGGTCAATCTTTAGATTTTCGGGGCAATTCAAGTTGATTTGGGTATTTGTCCAAAGTGTATATATAATTATTGATATATTTTTGTAAAAAATGTGTGGCAATCAGGTCGTTCAGTTCGGGTTCGGTTCAGGTTGGCTTTCGGTTCGGGTCTATTAAATATTTAAATTCAAGATTTGAAGGGCATTAGACCAATAATTTGAGTTCCGTTCCTAACCATCTGAGAATAGGTGCCAATCGAGTCGTTCGGTTCGGGTTCGGATCATTTCGGTTCTGGTTGACTTTCAGTTTGAGTTGTTTTCGGTTCAGGTTTGGTTCGGGTTGGATCGGGTCTGAATCGGATTTAGCTCGGGTCTATGGCATTTCGGGTTGGGTCGGGTCAATATCATATTGATTGATTTTCGGTTCGGGTCAATATCAGATCGGTTGACGTTTTGGTTAGGGCCAAAACCAGGTCTGTTGACTTTTTAGTTCAGGTCAATATCGGATTGGTTTTATTTTGGGTCAGGTCAATATCGAAACGGTTGAATTTTTGGGTCGGGTCAATCTTTAGATGTTTGGGGCAATTCAAGTTGATTTGGGTATTTGTCCAAAGTGTATATATAATTATTGATATATTTTTGTAAAAAATGTGTTTTTTGTCGATCTTTTCATGTAGGCTCAATTTTAACTCTAAATTGTTCAATATTTCGAATTCAACCAACATTAAGAGATGCCAATTTGATCCAATTGAACCTATAAGACGTGTTAGAATTTATAACTTTCGTAATGTGACTATTATCGAGTTTTAACAAGCTATTTTCTATTTTTAAAAATAAAATTTTATATTAATTCTAAGACCAAATTAATTTGACAGAATTTGAATTGGACTATGTAAAAATTATTTAATAAAAAATTAATTTTATAATATTTATTTATTTACTTATCAATAAAATTAATTTAAGTATATTTTAATTGTTAAACATTTAATTGGGCATTTAAATTTTTTACTTGGTTACTTAATTAATATCATAAACCAAATTAAATAAACAAATATATATATATATAAAAGTTGGCGTGAACTTCATATATATATATATATATATATATATATATATTCTATTTTATTATAAATATATATGATATACTATGTCTTTAAATTGATATTTTTTGTTTAAATTGGAATAATACTTCTAAATTCTAATTAATTCAAATAATTTAAATAAAAGACCAAATCAAATAAACAATTATATATATATATGAAAAAGTTGGAAATTAGATTTTAACTTTTCACTCCAACATATATGTATATATATTATTTTATTAAAAATATATATGATGTACTTTAACTTTAAATTGGTATATTTTTGTTTTAATTGGAATAGTACTCCTAATTAGTTCAAATGTCTTTTATCCCTCTCTATAAATAGATATGTTAGGTTTCATTATTTTACATTCTGAAAAATTCTCAAAAATCCTGAGGCATATATTAGAGTAGAGAGAAAATTGTTGGAATTATTTATTATTTTCAATAAGATAATTTCTTGCAAAACAATCATTGTTGTTATTTAGATTTTTTAATAAGATCTTTTGGATTGAATCGTAAATCTAGAAGAAGTTCGGGTCGTGCAGAACAATTCGAAGACTTGCCAGAAGATTTGCGTCAATGCATCAAATTCTTAAATACACATGTATTAGACAATTGATTATATTTATAGTATTACATATCATGTTTGATTTTTAAAAAAAAATAAAAGCTTCCGCAACGTATTTTTAAAATTTTTTAAACCAAGACTAACACTATTTATTTTAGAGAAAAATACAAATATATTAAATTACATTCTCGAATATTTAGAAATATTTGTTAGAGTTAGTTCATGACTATGTGATAATCTATTGTTTTTTAACTTGTGTTAAATTTCTTGTGTTATCTTAAGTCCTTCTAATTAGATCTATTTATCATTCGGTTTATGTTTTTTGTTTTGACAATCATGGAATCAAATGCTAATGCATGCGAGGATCAAGTTGATACTAGCAACGTTTTAGTACCGGAATCATAATTTGTTTCAAAGAGACGAAATAAGGTTTGGAAACATTTTTTCCTGTATTGACACGACACAAACTAAGGATGGAAAAGAGATGACACTTTGTAAGTATTGCAAAATTGCTTCGTTCATATGTAACTCACATTATGGAACCTCTAATATGCAAAAACATATTGAAAAATGTAAACACTATATTGCATATAAGGCATATAAGGATAGTTTGGGATCAGATGGAGAAGAGCTAAAAAATCATGTTTATGACCAAAAGGTCTACAAAGAGTTGATAGTTAAGGCAATTACAAAGCATGGATATGCTTTTTTCTTGGGTTGAACATGAAGGTAACATGAAAATTCATGCATATTTGAACAGTCAAGTTAAAAGTATATGTAGAAACATCGCAAAAGTTGATTGTTTGAAATTGCATAAAAATTTGAAAAATAACATAAAATAAACTCTTTATAATGTACCTGGTCGTATTTCTTTGACATGTGACATATGGACTTCTTGTCAAACTGAGGGATATTTGTGTTTGACTGCTCATTATATAGATGCTAATTGGAAGTTAAATAGTAAAGTTTTAAACTTTTGTCACATTGATACACTACACATCGGATATACCACGTATAATGTTGTGTTAGATTTGCTTCAGGAATGGGTTATTGACTATAAGATTTTTTTCATCACATTGGATAATGCTTACGTAATGATAAATGCAAGACAATTTAAAGGAAACTTTCAATGCTCGAAGGACTTTATTATGTAAAGGGGCTTACTTTCATATTCGGTGTGCTGCACATGTTTTAAATCTAATTGTTAAAGATGGACTTAAGGCCATTGAACATATTGTTGTCAATATCAAAGAACGCGTGAAGTACATTAAATGGTCAGAATCAAGAAAAATATTTTTCGACGTAGTGTAAAGTTAGCTAAGGTAGAAGAAACTAAAGTGTTGTGGCTTGACGTTCGCATATATGATGCTTGATAGGGCTATTCTATACCGTGAAGCTTTTAAGCAAATGGTTGTTTTAGATTCTTCTTTTCATCATTGTCCAAAGACCGAAGAGTGGAAAATGCTTGAGAAAATTTTGAGATATTTTATAACTATTTTTTGATATAACTTAATTATTTTCAGGAAGTGATTATCCTACTGCAAATTTATACTTTGGGAATGTTTGGAAATTTTTTATGCTTTTGAAAGAGTTGACAAAAAGCAATGATATGATTTTAAAAACAATGACAATTGAAATGAAGAAAAAGTTTGATAAGTATTGGTTCAACTCGAGTGAGGATGACTATGGCACATTATTTGCCTTCGCAGTAATTCTTGATCCTCGTTTTAAGTTATTTTTTCTCAAATATTGTTACGAAAATTTATTTAAGGATGAAATAGGAGTTGTTATGAAGATTCGTGATGTCAAAGCTAAGCTAGGAAAGCTTCTTAAAGAGTATGATCCAGAAACGCATGCCCTACATGAAACATCATTAGAATCAAGCTCAAACTCTAATATCGAGAGCTCATCTAAAAACCAGAAGCGCAAATTCGATCTTTTTCCAGTAAGTTTAATATTTTTTAAATGTTTTATTATTTCTATATTTTTTGGTTTCTATTTGTTTATTTACCCGTTTATTTTCTATTCCATCTTTTATATTTTTCTAGGACTATGACAAGGAAGAGACCATACTTTTGGATTATTCAAACACATTTGGGTGTTTACTTAGAAGATCCTAAAACGGATAGGAGAACAAAACTTGAAATCCTTAATTTTTGGAAACATAATGAACAATGGTATGAAAGACTTTCTTATCTTGGTTATCTTGCTAGAGATATATTGATTATGCCCCTCACCGTTGTTGCTTCAGAATCAACTTTTAGCATTGGAGGTCGAATTTTGAATAAGTGGAAAAGTTCTTATATCCCTAAAAATGTGGAGGCTTTGATAACAACTCGTAATTGGTTGCTCGGTTATGTATGTAAGTTAATTTATTACCTCTTAATTTTGCTTTTAATTTCCTATAGGAAATCATGTTTACTACACAATCTTCTTGCACTACTAGTCTATTGCATTTTCTTACTTTAACTTAAAAAATACATTTGCTTAATTTCTTATTTCACTAGCAAACGAAATAATAATTTCTTGTTATTGTTTATGTAGCTACGAAAGATGACGAGTTTCTTGGCTCTAATGTGGATTGGACTGCAACAAAATCCAACAATCGATGCATACATTATTTATGTTTATTTTGAGATTACTTTATTGATTTTTTAAGTTTTATTTAAAAAACTTAATATAATTGAGTTTGATATGTAAGGGTAGTCCTTATTGATTTTTTAATTTGGTTTGTAGAAAATATTACTATTATTTAGTTTGTCAATCATCAAGTTTAACACCTTATGGAGTACAAGTTTTTGGCCAAAGAAAAAAACACCTTATGTTCACGAGATTGTTGTCTGGTTATGTTTGGATTCCATTACAGTTCAAGGTGGTTTTTTCGATATCTGTCCACACAAGTGATTTTAATCTTATTTGGATTATTTGCCTTAGTTTCTGATTAGTTTGTATTAGTTTACATATTTTAAGTTGCGATCATGGTTAGGTTCTGGACGAGTAATTGGAATAAAAGAAACTTTAGTTTTTTTGTATAATTTACATCCATTTTATGGTCTATGGTTGGAACTTGTGGTTTTCCTTATCAATAATGTCTCCAAGGTTCGAATTTAGATTCTCTCTTTGAAAGTATAGTGTAGCTTGCCAATACACTTAATCCTTGTTGATGAGATAAAAATAATATTTTCTAATTTATTTTTTTTGAAACATTTCTAATTTATTTTTTAATAATAAATTTTAACGTTATTTTTGTTAAAAATATATATAATGGTGTAATATCACTTTTGAAAGATAATTCTTTATTTGAGACTTGTGTTTCATGTTAATTTGTGTTCGTAAAAAATATTTTTTTTTCTTTTAAAGCAAACTATAATCTACCGTCTAAGAGATATAAATTAAAGTTAACACATTAATGCACTTTTGGGTAGTAAATAGTGAGTAACTTTATTTTATAATCCTTAATATCAAATATTATCGAATCCGGTATGAAGATGGTCTTTTAAAGGAAAAAAGATATAAAGAAGAATAAAACATACATATTTACTATTTATCACATTACTAAAATTATCCGTTCACTTCGACTCAATTATCGGGTCAAAATCGAGTTGATATTTGATTCAGATCAGATTTTGAAAAATTAAATTTGAGTTTTTTTTTTTGTTCGGGTTACTTTCTGTTCGGGTTACTGTCGGTTCAGGTTGTATTCAGTTCGAATTGCTTTCGGTTCGGGTTATTTTCGGTTCCAGTTCCTTTCAGTTTCGGTTACTTTCGGTTCGAATTAATCTTCGGTTCAACTAAAAATCGGGTCGGGTTTAATTCAGTTCTATTCAATTCGGGTTCGGATCAAATTAGAACTATTATGTTCGGATTCAAATCGAATCTCGGATCGGGTAAAACAATTCGAGTCTCGGGTCATGTTTGTGAGCTCTAACCATCTGGAATACATGAAAGTAGAGAAAAATCAAATAAGTAAGCTCTTTAGAAAGGTCAACCTTGAACATGATTGGACAGTGTTGCAAATACTATTCTTTAATCATTTAATTTGTAAATATAACAAATTTAAATAGCTTTATCTTCTGAATTACGAAACAAAACAGGTCATTGAGCACGTGTTTGACTTTTGTTTCTCCATCTCTGGTCCCACATTAAACCAAGTCAAACTAGACGGTTCTACCAAGACTTTTCTTGCTACAAGTTTTCTGTCATCTGGAATCATGACAATATGCAGCTGTGCTCTGTACTCTGTAATAACACTACATGTTACTAGCAAGCTTTTGCTTTGTTGCTTATCCTCATAAACACTCTCCTATTACAAATGAGTCAACATTTGCATTACCATGATAGCAATCGATTCGTAATTCCCTAGTTTGATGCTGTATTTTGCAAATGAGTCAAGGCTAATGCTCACAATATGGATATGGATCCTAGAAATATACGAAGTGTAGACGATGCTAACGGATACAGGATGGCCATAACTATTCATTGTTTCTGAACTGAATCCATGGTGCTTCTGATAATTACCCGAGTCTACCATCAAGAAACTGAAACTTGTAAGAATAGATGGGGCAGTGAAGGTAAAAGAATAATAAGCTAAAACAAAGGCATAATGTATATTTATTTATTGCTAAATTTGGACATATTGAATGTGCTTTCAGTATGTTCTTTCCATGCCTTAGGACTCATTCAAGGATGACAGGCTCTTACTTGGAGCAGCAAAAGTTAAATCATGGCATTTGCCTCTGAACTGACACTTATGGTTGAGTCGGTAAACATAAACATGTGCTCCTCGTCATTACTAATTTCTTGTAGAAATCGTGGAATCGGAGGAAGGCTTACATCCAAAGTTCCTTCCAGGATCTGAACTACCTGACCTATTGATGGTCTTTGGATTTCATGATCTTGTATACACCAACAAGCTACTTTACAAAGTCTAGAGAGCTCTTCTAAATCAGCAATTCCATTCAATCTGCTGTCCAGGAGTTGGAGGAGATCGGTGCCTTCAATCAATTGCTGAGCGGCCCAAACTGGAAAGAATGTACCTTCTTCATCAATTGTGTGTTCGAAGTTTCTCCTTCCTGATACAATTTCTAAAAGCATCATTCCAAAGCTGTAAACGTCAGCTTTGGGTGTTATAGCCACTCCTGAAATCCACTCTGGTGCAAGATAACCCACTGTTCCTCTCATGGTAGTCAGGACCCGACTAAACTCCCGTCCTAAAAGCTTTGCTAGGCCAAAATCTGCCAGTTTTGGACAATTATCAACATCTAAAAGAATGTTTTCTGGCTTGATGTCACAGTGAATGATACTATCTACACAGTTCTCATGGAGATAAACCAGGCCTTTTGCTGCACCAAGAGCTATTTGGTATCTTGTTTTCCAGTCTAGAGGTTCTGAATCTTTAGCATGGAAAAGATGTTTGTCCAAGGAACCTTTTGGCATGAAATCATACACCAACAACTTTCTTGAACCCTCAGAGAAAAACCCTCGGAGACGAACTAGATTCACATGATTGATCTTCCCAATTGTACCGACTTCTGCACGGAATTGTTTCTCTCCCTGATTGATGCTCTCTAGCTTCTTCACAGCTACAACACTTCCATCAGGCAAAGTCCCTCTGAAAACAGAACCAAAGCCTCCTTTTCCCAATTTTTCAGAGAAATTCTTGGTTGCCTTCTGTAAATCTCTATATCCAAAAACGATGAGTGAACCGTCTGCTGGTTCTGTACTGATAACTGTTCTCCTCCCTTTCAAGAATAGGAACAGCATAAGGCCTAAAAGGAGTAATCCTGCTGAAACCGCAATTGCGACAACGACTCTCTTCTCATTTGTGGAAGTAGATTCACTAGGAATTTCAGAAGCCGACAACTTGATATACATAGTTTTTCTTGCAGTATCATGTTGCCCAAGTTGTTGCAGATTCAAGAGATCACCAATCCAAATCGAGCACTGATTGTTCTCAAAAGCATAAGCTGTACAAGAACAGTTCTCTAGACAGGTTGATTTGCATTCCATGTTGCTACCGGCCATCATATTTTGCGGGCGTGCAGGCAAAGTCGTGTAGCTGCTTTCTAAAAATCGATCCCCGCTTCTGGTTCCAACTCCAGCAATGCCGCACTGCAGTTTGGTCTTCCTCACACACCCTTCAGAATAAGCCTGCTGGTTCCAATTCTGTTGTGAAGTTGGCTGAAAGCCAGTCAAGCAATCACAAAACAAATGCTCATTGCAGCTGCCAAAAGCTCCACAATATGCATATACCTGGCAAGGTTGGGACGGCTGTGACGAGTACTCAATCCACTTCCGGGTACCTTCGAACCAATACAGCCACTTAAGCTGCCCAGAAACATCCATAATAAATCGAGTTATGGTTTGATCATCAAGCAAAAAAGAAAAATAATTAAAGCCTCCATCGTCCCAAACTCTACCCGTCAAGTAATTCACTGTCCTATTCCACAGAATAATATATGCATTGGATCCTCTAGGGTCTAGCTCGAGAGAGAAGAGACCCGGAGCAGGATCTTCTGAATTTTTCCATGATGTAAGAAGTTGGCTTTGGTTGGTTCGTTCATTACGGCTAAGATTACTACCAGGAAGCAATGTGTGTGTGGGAAGATCGAAACTTTGCCACAAAGGTGCTGATGAAATGGGACCATCTCTTAAAACAAGATTCCCATCGTCTAAAAGCACCGCAACTACAGAACTCGAGCTGCTTGAGCTGATATTCGTGGACCAAATCGGGACATGAGACTCGTTGAACAAAACTAAGTTACCATCAGATATTTTCAGTTCTGAAGAGGATATATCACGGACCGGAGTCTCTCTGTTAGCAACCCAAACTGGGGTCTGTTCAGAGACCTTCCCGAACCATATTCCTATGTAGTAATTGGAAGAGTTACCTGGTGTGAAGAAGCCCAGCACAAAGTTTCCACCGGATGAAACGAGGGTTTGATTAGCGGAGAGAGATTGATTTGCAGAGATGGTGTCTGCTCCAAAGGAGAGTTGGCAGTTGAGAGAAATCCACATAAAGAGTAGCATGGAAAGTTTCAGACATGGATTCTTGGTGTTGTCCATGGCTGTAAGAGGGTTCCTTGCAGGTGGTTCAAACTTCAAAGGAAGAACAGAGTCGGGGATTGCTAATCCTATTGGGCATACAGGAGACACTAAAAAGAACATAATACTTTTAGGTAAACTACACCAGTGACCACCGAACTATTTTGGCGTATCTATTTTGACCACTAAACTATCAAACTCGTTAATCAGACTACTAAATTTATTAAATTGACATAGATCACCGCCGTTAAAAAACTAACGGAGAAGTGACGTGGCAGTTTAAATTTTTTTGTAAAATTATACGTTTAGTCCCTGTTATTTACTTATTAAATTAATTTAATTATAATTTTATTTTAATTAAATAAAATTAATCAACCAATCGGACGATGATACGTGTCATCACCCAATTAGATTAATTCACTCAAATTTTAATTTATTTTATTTAATATTTAATATATTTTTTCCTCCAATCAGGTGGTGACCTGGTTAAAAGAAAATTAGTGAAAAATGACATTGGGAATGTTTGAACATGGGACCAAAAAGGTGAAAACCCAAACTTTAACTACTAAGCCAAACGGCTCTTAGTGATATAAATTGCACACTCTGATATACATATCTTATACTTCAGTAAATGTTAGGGAAAAAGAAGTAAAAATGGTTGAAAGGGAACTCGAACTTAGATCACTTGAGATGTGTATAATCACACAAATATTTGATTTAATTTAAATCTAAAAATTATTAAATATTCGATTATAAAAAATATTCAATTTAAAAGAAAAAAATGATTTAAAATATTCAAATATTTTTTCTTTTTCATATTTAAATTAAATAGAATATTTATTAAAATATTAAATATTTGATTTAAAACAAAAGAAATTTTATTTAAAAAAGTATTTGAATATCATAAAATATTTGATTTAAAAGAAAAGAAATTTGATTTGAAATATTTTAAATATTATATTTAAAAAATATTTGAATATTTTTTCAAATAAAAAATATTCGATTTAAAATATAAAAATATTTGATTTAAAAGAACATAAATTTGATTTAAAAAAATATTCGAATATTTTTTAAATAAAATATTTAAAATATTCGAATATTTAAAATATTTGATTTAAAAAGTATTTAGTTTTTTAAATCAAATTTAAAATACTTTAAATATTCAAATATTTTAAATATCCGAATAGTTTTTTAAATCAATTTTCTTTTCTTTTAAATCAAATATTTTAAATATTTGAATATTTTAATAAATATTCAATTTAATTTAAATATAAAAAAGAAAAAATATTCGCATATTTTAAATCGAATTTCTTTTCACCCTAACATTTACTAAATTATAAGATATGTATATCAAATGTGCAATTTATATTACTAAGAGCCGCTTGACTTAGTGGCAAAGGTTTGGGTTTTCACCCTCTTGGTCCCAGGTTTGAGCTTCCCCAACGCCCTTCTTCATTCTTCACTAATTTTCCTTTAATCGGTAGTGACACGTGTCACCACCTGATTGGAGGGAAAAATATATTAAATATTAAATAAAATAAATTAAAATTTGAGTAAATTAATTCGATTGGTTGATTAATTTTATTTAATTAAAATAAAATTATGATCAAATTGATTTAATAAGTAAATAATATGGACTAAATGTGTAATTTTATAAATTTTTCTTAACTGCCACATCATCCTTCTGTTAGTTTTTTAACGGCGGTGATCAGAATATGTCAATTTAATAAGTTTGATAGTCTGATTGACGAGTTTGATATTTCGGTGGTCAAAATAAGTCGCCCACATGGTTCGGTGGTCACTGGTGTAGTTTACCCATATTTTTATTCGAATATACGTGTCTGGCCGATATGTTTGATTTAGATTAAAAATGTTATATTTTAATATGTTTTATTTATACGTTTGATTTATGTATCAAAGTTTTTCTATATTAATAATACAAGAAAAAAATATAGCATTGAACTTAAAAATTGATCTCAATAATATTTTTATTCGGATATACGTGTCTGATATGTTTGATTTATATAAAGAAATTTTATATTTTAATATATAATCTGAGTAAAAAAAATTATAGCTCCTTTTATTTATATGTTTGATTTATGTATCAAAAAATTTTTGTATTAATAATACGAGTGAAAAAGAAACATAGCATTAAACTTAAAAAGAATCGGTTTCAATGATAAAGAGTGACGTATTTTGTCTAAATAATTTAACTTTAGATAACTTAATTTATAAATATATGTAAATTTATATAAATTTAAAACCGGATATATTTACCACCTACACTTGAACAGAATTATAAGAAAAGAAAGAAACATAAAATCTTACACTTAAGTTGGGAATTAATGCCTATTTAACTAATTTTACACAATTTTGATAAAAAAATTAACTGTTAATTTCCGGTCAATTTTTATACAATTTGATTGATATAATAAAAATTTTGACTTTTAATATTTATACATTCTGTTAATTTGATTTTCAAATTTTAAAAATCTACACATAATTTAAATATTATCAAATATCGATGATTAAATTTGTTAAAATTTTAAAATTAATACCAAATTAACATGATATATAAGGATCAAAGATTAAATTTATTATTACATCAATCAAAATAAAAAAAAACAACCGGTCAAATATATATTAATTTTTAAATTATTTGAATATGCAAATATTACCTAAAAAATGGAATCTGATTCTATTTGCAACTTGTTTTAGTATAACTTCTTAAGTCCGGATTAAGTACTATACCCGTCAAATATTCAAATTCATAAAAGATTTAAATTATGTTGAAAATCTAAATTCTCACAAATCTAAATTCGATAAACATTAAATGATCAAGTTTCGAATCTTTTTAGAAACAAACATATTAAGTCATTTGTAATCTGAAGTCAGATTCAGATATCTGAATCTGCATCCACAGAAGTAATAGAAGGGAAATTTGCTCCTACTGACTCTAGAATCCACAACCTAGGAGAGGGAGATGTCAACTGAGAGCTTTTAACCACTTGCTCTAGATAATTCGAATTCGCATCATATATAATTTTAACATCTGAAACTATAAATTATCTAAATTCACAATATTAAAATCTACCATCTAAATTGCCATCCTAGTCAAAATTATATGAAAATAGCAAAAAAATGACATGTTACTTAATTATTATTTTTTAGGTTATTATTCTATGCACTAGTCGTAGGATTCTTTTTCCACAAATATGGTTAATTTCACTCTAAAAATTAAAATTATGATCCTTAACTTATAACTCTTAAATTTTAAATTCTAATCATAAATCTTAAATTCTAAATCATGTAACCTAAACTCCTAAATTGGATTCATTTGTAGAAAACAAAATTATCACTCTCAGTGTATGATTTTTTTTATTTTATTATGAGAATTAGGAACAAAAATTCTATGTTCTTTTTTTGGTGATCATTTTCATGCTCCAACACGAGAAATTTTTTTTAAGCTCTAACTCTAAATTTTAAATCATAAACCCTAAATTCTAAAAATACAACATACAATCAATTCCCTAAACATTAATCTTAAATCGTAACCCTAAGCCATATTTTTTTTTAGTGTTCGGGCATAAAAAACACTAAAAAGAAAGAATTTCTATTCGAAAATCAGTTTATTTAATTTTGATTTCGAGATGGACAATGACTACCTTGTTTGTTAAAAAAGTACAAAAAATAATATAAATCATTTGTTTATTGTTGCTGTCCATATTTATGTTTGGTATTAAAATTTTAGGTTTATGATTTATAGTTAAGGATTAAGGTTTGGGGATTAGCATTGAAGTTTAAAGAATTTGGGGTATGATGTATTTTTTAGGGTTTAGAGTTTAAGGTATATGATTTAATATTTATAATTTAATGTTAGAATTTGATTTTTTTTAATATCAGAAATATTGGAGAAACGAAAAAAGGAAGATAATTTTTATCTAAGAAAAGGGTAAACTTCATCGGTAATCCCTTATGTTTAAGGCATGCTCTATTTCGGTCACCCAAACTGAAAAAAAAATATTATTGTCACTTATGTTTTCGACCGTTACCATTTTGGTCACCCGAACGTTAGCCTCCGTTAACCCACATTAATACGATGACGTGGCACATTAATAAAAAACGTTAATTTTAAATTTGACCCTCAGATTTTTAAAACTTCATTTTTACCGTCTTTCCCAAAAAAAACTCTCTTTTTCTAAAATAACATTCAAGATTTAAATTCTGCAATTGCGAATTAAACAAGTTAGACTAAGATGATCGTTCTCATAACGAGCTTTTATAGTATCTAATTCAGATTAATTTTGACCTATAAATTGGGTACATGTGATTATACCAAAAATATATATCACCGAATAACCGACTAAAATATCAAAAAAAAAAAAAAAAATGTGTTATATTTTGATATACAAGTTGTGTAAAAAAGTGTACACAGCCCTTCATATTTAAGTTATAAAATCTAAAACTTAAATCCATAGCCTCAACACCCTGAAACTTAAACCCTAAACTTTAAATTTTAACCATAAAACTTAAATTCTACGCCCTATACAATAAACCTCTAAAACCTAAAATTAGAAATCTTATGTAAACTAAAAATTACACAACCTTGTATATCAAAATGTTTTCCATAAAAAAAATACATCTGCCCTTCCATTACTATCCAATATAAGTCTAACCGTCATTTGTAAATATGAAAAATATTTGACAAAATCTCAATTCATCTAAATAAAACTACACAAAATTGTTTACTCAAACCTACGTTCTTATACATATAAAAATAATTTAATACATAAATTTGTATAAATTTTATTTTTTAAATAAATGTTGTGTATTATTTATCCAAGAGCATCAAATTGCTATAATAACATATCTCTTATACGAAGGTCTTTAAATTATACACTTGTATAAACTTTAGTTCACACAAGCTTTTCAATTTGAGGGGTTAAAGGTTTATGTTGAGTTTAGATTGTAGGGTTTAGGGATTAGGGTTTAGGGTTTAGGGTTTAGGGTTTAGGGTTTTAGTTGCAGTGGCAAAACTAATGTTTGGGGCAAGCCAAGGTTTTGCAAAAGCTAGAAAAATTAGCTTTTGGCAAACCAAGGTTTTGACACTCAAAAGCCAAGTGTTTTTGGTTGCTTCTGGCTTCTCAAGCTAGCTTTTTCCACCCAAACGCAAAGCCTTTGTTTTTTGTTGTGTTTGCTAGCTTTTTCACCCAAGAAATTCCAAAAGCAACAAAAAAGAACTCAAAATTTTGGTCTCTAAACCTTAGTTTGCTTACTATTTTAACCCCAAAACCTTAATTTGCCATAAGCTGAATTTTTCAATTTTTGTAAAACCTTAGTTTGACTCAAGTTTTAGTTTGCCCACAATAACAAAAAACGAGGCCTAAGACTCAAAAGAAAAAATCTAATCAACTAATCAATGTTTGGGCTGAAACTTTTGATCCATCAACTAACAATCAAAACCCTAGTGTAACCAAATTGATTGAATGAAAACGGCCCAAAAAGTCAAAAAAATGCTCAAAGGAAAGCCCAACTAAAATTTCAGTCTTTACTCTTTTGGACTAGCGATGATCAAAGACTGATCAACAATGGCTTCCAGTTTACCCTTGCTCAGGAGAATCTCTAAGCTTCTCAAAGCTCCGCCTCCGACGCCCCTCCGCTCTTCACGCCATTCACTTGCTCTGCCTTTTCTTCTTCCGCAAGCTTCGGCACCTAATGTTTATCCTTGGTCATTATCTTCTTCTAGAAGCTTTTGCTCTGGCCCTCTTAATCTTCCCCAGGATTCTCAGGGACCTGCACCCATGGATTACAGGTAAATATTCAATATTTCGGATTACCCGTTAAAAATTCTGATTAAGAAATCATTTTTTTGACCCTTTTTGTCTAATTATTACCGTGGTAACAGTTCGGTTCTATCGGAAGATGAATTTCATGGATTAGCTAATTCTACAATCCATGACCTTCAGGAAAAACTAGAGGTAAGCAACCCTTTTTATCATTTAAATCAGGAAAAAACTTTGATACAGGTTGTGTAAACTTTAGATTTTACAAGTCTTTTAGTTTTATTGTTTTGGGGTTTAGTTTAGGGTTTAAAGTTTAAGGTTTAGGGTTTATAATTTAAGGTTAGTGTTTAGAAGGTAGGGTATAGCTTAGGGTTAGGATTTTAGGATTTGAGATTTACAGTGTCAATATGCACACACCTGGGTATCAAAATTGTACCTTTTAAATTAACCTTTTTTTTCCTTTTTTAAAAAAAGATTTAGTTTTGGGTGTATGGCAGGAATATGGTGATGTTGTTGAACTTGATGGTTTCGATGTAGACTATGGGGTAAGTGTTAAAACTTGTTTGTTGGCTTTGGAAATCACTTGGCTTCTTTATGAAAGTTAACACATTGTTTGGATTTAGTAGAATGAAGTGTTGACACTAAAACTCGGGGCTTTAGGCACCTATGTGATGAACAAACAGACCCCTAATCGACAAATTTGGCTGTCGTCTCCTATAAGGTATAATTGTTTCTTGTTCTTCTGTACCATTTGGTTTTGAGAATCTTGGATTTGGCATTGTCTTCTTTGGAATTGAAGGTGCTGTTCTTAAGCTGGACATGATTCTCATTTAGTCTTCGTCACATTGCTTCGTAGCTTAGTTTCTGTTGTTTTTCATATGAAGTTGCATACAACTAAAGTCGAGTATATAAATGAAGTCTTTTGTTATTACCTTATCCCTTAATTACCCTGCAATTTATTGATGGTGGCTATTACATAACTTGTTATTTATTTATTGATAGAAGACGAAGTTAAGCAAAGAGTTGGGATGTAATTATCACTTGGCTATTAATTTGGTTTGCCGAAGTCTGAAGACTTCAGACTGGCTATTACTTTGTAAAATGAAATGAAAATATATCCGATTTTGGACCTGGTTGAGCTTCCAATGGTCCTTGTCTGAGTAAATGTGATGAACTAGCTGAGTCCTAATCTTCCAGATCATTGGTGGGTATATATATATATATATATAAGTGAGCTGTACAAGTAAAAATCGATTACATGATTTTGATGCCTTATGAAAAAACCTAAATCAGCATTCTTCATGTATATCTGTATCAGTTAATCAACAAGTTTCTTCTTGAACTTACATCGGTACATTCAAATTGCTTTGAACCATTTATTTTAATGGTTTTTACAAAGATAGATTTTTTACTTTTTAATGGGATAACTTAGATGTAGAAGACTATTGTTCTAATATTCATATGAATGTGTTTAGACTTTAGCTGACAACAATGTCTAACTACCAACACTTTGTATTAAGGTGTTTCCGTGTGTGCTTACCCAATTTCTTTGTGATAATCATATTTCTTGAAGTATACATGATGCCGTGTTTTTTTTGTCAGCTTTCACGAATTATCTTTGATGTAATGTTTTATGTGCAGTGGTCCATCCAGGTTTGATTGGGATCATAATGCTCAAGCTTGGTTTTATCGACGAACTAAAGCAAATTTGTTGAAACTACTGGAAAGTGAGTTGGGGCAACTTTGCGGTAAACCGGTCAACCTTTCATAGACTTTTGTAGATCCTTTGACGTTTGCATAATCAACCTTCGAAGCTTATTTCACAACTAAAGCAATATGCCTCGATTTTCTTCTATAAGCTATACCTCATGATTCTTAAACCTCCCTCATGGGATGTAATTTTACAGAAGTAGGGATTGGTCCCCAATAAATTATTGATCAACAGAATGTTAACACCCTCAACTGCTTGTGAGGGCCGAACCCTGATGACCGGTATAGCGGCCATTATATCCGATTTACCTGCTACTCTGTTTACAGATCAGCAGCAAAGAAAAATAGCAAACAGTAGATTCCAAAGTATCGTGTGATGCGGTGCTTGCTTGATTAACCCTTTATCAGTTATCCCATTTCACCCTCATGATTGTAGCTTCTCTTGAGAATGTGCATGTCACTGTTCTTGTAACAGGTTGAGCAACTTTATCGACATATAACCAACCTAGGAACATTTTAGTCAAGGTTTGTGATGAGTAGCATCAAAGACTCGAATTGTTCTAACAATTAGGTAAAGACCTGATGGCTAGTTCATGTCACTAAAAGTCTGGCATTATTGAAGCACTCGTAGGAAAGCTATTTGTGTTCACCTTATCAGATGGGGTCGCTTTGCCAAATTTGGACCGAAAAGCGACATAAATGCAGGACAAGGATTGCCCGCCGAAAGATAGGTGAAGATAAGGCAGGTATACAATGAATATTTTTAGTGCCTAATTGACGGTCCCTGTGATGCTAGCAGCAATGATGCATACAACAAAGCTTTTTGTTATAATTCGTCGGGTTTTTTTTTAGATTTTTTGGACCGTCTATTTTAATTCAATTTACTTTCTTTCCTGTTTGACATGTTGGATGTGCTATATCTCCTAACTTTCTTTTCCATCATTGAATCCAAAACTACCTCCGTTAACCCACATTAATACGATGACGTGGCATATTAATAAATAACGTTAATTTTAAATTTGACCCTCAGATTTTTAAAACTTCATTTTTATCGTCTTTCCCAAAAAAACTCTCTTTTTCTAAAAATTTCTTTAACCCAAACCCTAACTCCTCCCTCTACAATACCACAACCTTCAGCCATCATCAACCACCACCGGCAACCGAAAAAGGTTCACAATATTCTAGACCTCGTAATTTTGGACACGATAGAACAATAGAACTCAAACATGCTATGCTTAATAAGCATATGACATGGATGTTTAAACATGGTTAACACAGATTTTGACACAAGAAGTTGAAGCTAGAAATTAGAATGCCACAAAACCAACCCATCACTAATTATGACCAGCTAAAGCATTGCCATGAAGATTATACTTCTCCCACCCAGACACCCAAATGGAAAAATCGAACTTGGCATTCCATCATATGAACCAATATCATCCATTCGATAAGGTTAGTCATGTTTGTCATGAAAATGTAATATTAAAGCACACAAAACCTTATTGGAGACTTGACAATGGGAACATTGTAGGTGTCACTATTGGATGAGAGGGTTCCCTTGAGAAATCAAAATCCAATGGGGCTTGCATAGAATCCAAAATGTATTATCATGGTCCAATTCCAAAACTAAATTATGACAAGCATGTTTGCCTCTGTTCATCTGAAGAATTTTAAGGTAAACGGTTGCTAAAAGTGGTGGTTGATGGTGGCTGATGGTTGTGGTATTGTAGAGTGAGGGGTTATGGTTTGGGTTAAAGAAAATTTTAGAGAATGAGATTTTTTTATGAATATGATAAAAAATGAAATTTTAAAAGTTTGAGGGTCAAATTTAAACTTAACGTTGTTCTATTAACGTGCCACGTCATTTATATGTTAACAGAAACTAACACTTGAGTGATCAAAATGGTAACGGTCGAAAATATAAATGACAATAATAGTCATTTTTTTAAATTAGGCGATCAAACTAAAATACTCCCTAAACATAAATGATCTCCGGTGAAATTTACCCCTAAGAAAAAGGTTGTTTTCGAGAAGCATAAAAGCAAGAAAAAAAAAGGTTGGCGTAGGAACTTAAGTTTACATAAGAGGCGGATTCCTCGTGTCAGCATTTTTCAGAACTCACCGAAATTTCTCTGTCGGTCAATCAATTCTTCCGTTTCTCAAAAATCTTATCTTCCTATGAATCCACGCCATCATTCGGAACCGGACCTCCAGGTTCCGTCCTTGGCTCCGCTCCGAATCCAACCCACATCTCCACGTGTCCCTTTGACCACCGTCACCACCCCAGTCGCCGGGACCCAGCGCCGCATTGCCATAGCCGTCGACTTAAGCGACGAGAGTGCTTATGCCGTCCGATGGGCCGTTGAGAACTACCTTCGTCCCGGAGATGCCGTCATCCTCCTCCACGTCCGTCCGACATCCGTCCTTTACGGAGCCGACTGGGGCTCCATCAAACTCCAAATCAACCCTAACTCCACCAACAATCACGAGAGCGCCACCGCCATCAGCGGCGAGAACTCCGACAATGAGTCGCAGCAGAAACTCGAGGACGATTTTGACGTTTTCACGACGACGAAGGCGAACACGCTGGCGCAGCCATTAGTGGATGTTCAGATTCCGTTTAAAATCCACATAGTGAAAGACCATGACATGAAGGAGAGATTGTGTTTGGAAGTGGAGAGGTTGGGGCTAAGTGCGGTGATCATGGGGAGCAGAGGGTTTGGAGCCGCTAGGAGACCCAACAAAGGAAGGCTAGGAAGCGTTAGTGACTATTGCGTCCACCACTGCATTTGTCCGGTGGTGGTGGTCCGGTACCCGGAGGAGGAAGAGAACGCGAATGCCGGAGCCGAGAAGGTGGTGAAGAAGAGCATTATTGGAGAAGATGTGGAGCTGCAGCCTGTACCCGAAGAGGAACCAGAGTATCATGATGCGGAGGAGGGGCATACAGGTTTGGGTTTCCGAATTCCTAATTGTTGTTGTTTTACTCTGATGGTAATCAGTTGGTTTAATTTGTAATTGATTTAGTTTTTTGGCTTAATTATGACTTATGAGGAGTAACTAGTAAGAACTAAGAAGTAGCAGCCTGAATTGAGGTTTTGCTTTGTTGTTGGTGTGTTGGCTGGGAAAAGATGATGAAAATGACAAATATTATTGAACCATTGAAGGCCAAGAAATCGTATTTTAGACATTTGGAATTAACCTGTCGAAATGGCCGACGGACTTGGATAATAGATGTGTGTAATGTTTGTCTATCTCGCATCTTCGAGCAGAGCTGTGCCAAATTCAGTGTATGAAGTGAAAACATAACACTTTAGGCTTTAGATGATGTGTTTCTTGTTATGATTGTTTCTAGGACTTCAGAAACATGTAAGGCCTAAGTATGATTTGTAGTTTAAGCAATTATGTATTTTACTAGCAAAATTATATCTCATCTATTCGTATTCCTTGTTAGCAGATGCTTAATATGACTCAGAGCAATGTCGAGTGCCTACTCATTCAGGTAATTTGATATGACTCGGAACTCTTCGTTCTTACTTCAAAAACCTGCACCTATCATGTAGTAGTATTTAATGCATTATTTGAAATTCCAAACCTACAGTTTATCTCTACCTCGGAGTGAACTCCTTTGCTAATTAAGTGTTGTTTTTATTTTGAATTACTGGATGTGGATGGTTGATTACTGATATGGTCCCTGCACTACTATTGCAGCAAAGGATGAAGAGCAAACTAAAATTTGAAGACTTCGTGGTGGCGAAGAAGCGTGGAAATGTTGTGGTGATGAACTTTAATGCTTTGTGTAGATGGATAGTAATAGGTCCTTTGGTTTTTCTATGTACTTCCTGTTAATTGCTCTGTTTCGACAATTAACTGTTCAATGTATATGGTTTGCCGTACTGGGTTTCTTTCTTTTTTCCTGAATTTGTAATAAGCCTTTCCATAGCATGTTAGGAATACCAGTTTTTTCTCCTTCAAAACTGCGCCTTTATTTTCGGTTGCGTTTGTTTCAAATCGACATGGTTTCGACATTCTTATTAATTTGGTTCAAAGGCCATGGAGAAACATACGTTGTTAAAACCTGATTTGCTTTAATGGTCGAACTTCTGCAGAACCGAAACTGGCTTAGAATATATTCAGGGTGTGAAATTTAACAACGGATTTTGATATTTTTACTTATATTTTCAGTAACTACTGAAAGAGAAAGCAGGAACTTAAGAATTACAGGAAACTAGAAATGTATCTTGAGTGACACTTTATTGCAGTTGCTACAAACAACAAAACTCGAATATCAAATAGTCTAAAACCAGAAAGCAACCAAAGCAACTGATTTCACAGTTGCCCCAGGTTTCCCTCGCTTTGGCTCCTTCGCATGGAAACCTGCAATTTAAAGTTCAGAAGTTTGTTATCGAGATCTAGATAATGATTCTGACGATTAGTCGTTGCCTTCTTTCCGCTAGGAGGAGGGTGGCGACCATGCCTGCTTCTGGACTGCATTGGGGAAGCCGTGGCTTGACTTCTGCGAGATGAAGAGGATGTCCGGGCAGTACCATGGTTATTCTTCCTTGTACCTCTGTGTTCTGATCTATGGGCACGATCAAATTGATGGCTGCTGATGCCTAGCCTAACTGACCGTTCTGCGGCGTCCTTCACTTTAATAGCCTGCCGATTGAAGTAAACCAAATTCGGAAGAAGGCCTTGCAAATGCTTCTTCAGATATTCATCTCCGACATTCTTCTGTGCCGGGTTACCTTCCAAGCTGATGGCTTGCAAGGAATTGTAGTTTGCTGCGAGTTGGCCGAGACATTTGGCGGTAGAGATTTTGTTGAAACGCAGATCCAGAACCGTCAATTTTAAGAGACGATGAAGACCCTCTACCTCACTTATCTTGTTTCCAGCCAGATACAACTCTTTAAGAGAGGAACAAGATGCCAAACCTACACAAGATCAAAAATATTGGAAGGTAAAGAGTATGACAAAGAAAATAGATAGAACAGCTAACCGGTTGCAGTTTGCCTCACATACCATGACCAATTCTAAATATCCGATTGTAGCTTAGATTTAGCACACGAAGCCGAGTAAGTTCACGTAAACCCTCGATGGTGGATATATTATTCCTTGACAGATTCAACATGTGAAGTCCTCGAGGAAGAGCACCAGCAGTAATCCTTGCTGAAGTACACATACAGATCATGAGAAAGCATACTTATGCAGAACAGTTTCGTATACTCCTAATCATAAGACTTTAAAAGATGTCAAAATAAAATATAAATACAGAACTAATAATATTTGCTGTTGATTAAACTTACCTATTGCATTTCCTGATAGATTAAGCACCTTCAAGCTGACAAATGCACTCAGAAATGGTATAGCAACCAAACCATGATTTTCAAGTTGAGCGGTGGTTGCCGAGGCACTCAAAGAAGACATGTATCTTTTAGCACCTTCCATGCCAGGACTTACCTTAACATCCACCTTGGCAGCAGTCAAACCATTTGAGACAGCAGGTTCCATTTTCACCTGATCATTGGGATGGGATAGTTCAAATGTGTCTTCGGGTTCTTCAGATGGGCTAACGTGTTGAAGATCATTTACCCAATCCTCGATTCGCTTAAACTTAAAATCCATGCCAGTCGATTCATTCTGATACAGAACCCGCGGTTCTTCTTGCAGGATTTTTATCTCATCTGGAACTGGCACTATCCAGTCTTTTGCTGATGCAGAACAGCTATAAGATTCAAAGCCCTCATAAGAACTTTCAAAGTTATTTTTATGATTTTTGTGCACGTCATTATCTTTTTCTTGTTCTCGCATCACTTCAGTATAAACACCATGAATTGAAGTCCCCTTTTGTCTCATGCTGAGAACATGTACATCCTCAGAGGATCTTGTACGACGTGTCGAATATTTAGGAGAACGAACTCCAGAAATGAGTGACGATGCAGCAATGTTTGGCGTCGAACATGATTTTACAATCCCAGGTGCATTATTGGCACACTCATAATGCGACGGTAAATTTGAGAAATCGTGGCCATCCTCTGAAAGCTGAGAGTCTCCTATAGAGAAAACCTGTTCAATATTGACATTGTTAGAGCTTACTTGAACAGATTCTGAGCAAGGATCATTTTGGCTCTCTACTGTATAGTTTTTGCCATCTTCAACCAACCCGTGGTCGTGAGAATCAGAAGAAAATCCTTGATCAGTATCGTCATCCGTATCAATTTGTCGAGGAACTCTTCCTTCCAGGTAAAGTCCACTTCCAAGAGACATACTCTTCTTAAAATAGTGCGGATTCTGAAGGGCCCTGGAACTGCTATCAAGATCGGTTTTGTCTCGTATTTCAAATGATTTTTCTTCCTCTGGCAAGAATGGCTCCATGTTTGTAGCTTTAATCGACTCCTTAGTGGCTTGAACTTGAGAAAAATCTTCTAAAATTGTATGCATCACTTCAACAGATGGCTGAACAGTTTTCTGAAGACCAAGTGGATACTCGAGTCAGGACACACAACAGTATACAACCCGAATTTAACCTAAGTTTTCAAAAACCGGAAGCAAATCCCGGACTTACCTTTGGTTTCTGGCTTCCAATGTGACCATTGAAGCATGAAAATCTAACCATCGTGGTGATACAGATTAGCACTACATCCACACAAGACCTACCTTCTTGTGTTAAATAGAAAGCTATAAGCTTAAAACTACTGCAATCATTAAGGTTCAAAATCTGGAGGAAAGCACCTAATTTTACTACTGTGAACAAAAATGAGAAGCTTCAATCAACTTCAAGGTATTTTAGCAAATACCGACATTAGCCGTAATCAAGCGAAAGACCCTCTGAAACCCGCCGCAGTCTCCAGATATGGCTTGATCTTGATCTCCTTAAAACACAAAGCAGAATCAGCTCTTTTTTGCCCCCCCACACCCACCTTGAGGTGCGAGAAAATTTCAGTTTCGTTGCAGCGGCCAGAGTGAAAAAGAGGTTTCTACAACTAGGAAAACCAAATCCCTAACAAGCATAAGAGACACCTGCCTGCCTGAAAATGATAACAATAGGATCACATAATCTACAAAGTAGATATCACAGCAGAATAGTCTAAGCCAAGTAATGAATACAACATGAAAACTGCAGATTGTTAGTCTCTAAATCGAAAAACAGCAACATAAAAGCTAACAATCAAAACATAATAGACAATCAGATTGCAATGCTTCTCTGTCTAAAGGAAAATTCCAAATTCTGGTTACAACAGCAAGCTGTAAATAACTATGGAGAGTTTCAAATTGTAATCTTGACTCTAACAAGATCCCACCTTTATTCAATATATCCATCCAAGGCATTCAAACATCCTCAAAAACATCAATTATAAAACCAGAACAAAATCTCCAGCTAAAGGAAAGAGGTAATGAAATCAAGCTATGAAGGAGAAGACCAATCAACAGCTAATGCGACCAAAACCAATGGTCTAACATATGAAACACAACCGCAATCAGCTACCTTTTAGGATCAAAACGAAAACGACAATGGAAACTAACCCAAAGAACATCAAAATAACTTAATCCCATCATTTGTTAGCTCTCATTCTAAGCAAACATGAACCCAGAAAAAGAAAGGCAGGTGATTAAGAACAACAAAGATACCATATATAGCACGAACATGAAAGAACATTCAAAACCAACAGGTCATGAAAACACCCAAGAAGGAAAACCATCCAAATAACATTAAAAAAGAAGAAGAAAAACCCATTAATTTATTAGGAATCATTAACCCCCCCCCCAAAAAAAAAAAAAATCTTTACCTCTCAATAGCCAGATTAATTCAAGCAAAGGACTTGTATTTTTTTCTTCTTAAAAACGTGAGAAGCTGCTTGCTTCAGCTAGAAAGATAGAAAAAGAGAACACAATAAATAGCAAGCACGTTGGTTCCTGATTATTACCTTCTGTATTTGTTAGCTACAAATTTGTAAAAACCATGTATAGTTTATTTGTTTCCTTTGAATGAACGGCGTAAAAAAAAGGGTTAGCTTTAATGCTTACCCTAAGCTTTTGCACTGATTTTTATAACGCAAATCAAAGGCCTTGATTTTGTTAAATTATTAATTTTGTTTTTTTAACAGCCACATGTGAAAGGATGAGGAAGGAAGGAACGGATCCTTTGTCTTTTGGGCAGCTGAAACAAAGGGGAAGCTGAGATAGCACTTTCGTTAAAAAGAATACAAAAATAATAGAAATTCTTTCTTTGGAATTCAAAGCAACGAAAATGGCCAACAAATTATTGGTCTATACTTAATTACTTTTTAAAATTTACTAATACTCATACTCTATAATCATATAAATTTCGATTATATTTAAAATCATATAAATTAAGAGGATATTAGAAAATTTATTGGGCTCGTAATATGAGTTTGAACAAAAAAAAAACAAGTAAGCACGTTTAAAATATGGGTCGAACTCAAGTTTCAACATTCAAGATATGAGCTTGACATGATTCATTTTCTTATTTTTATAATTTATTGCATTATTTTTTATATCATATAACATAAAATCAAACTTATAATAATATGTGATATTATAATGTAAACATTAACAAATATACTAAGTTGTATATGTTTAAAAAGTAAAAAGTCAAAAAATTAATAAAAAGGAATATATATATATAAAAGATCTGTAAACATTAAATTAAAAATAAAAAATATTTTAAAAAAATAAATGTCATATTGGCGAGTCGAAAAATGTGTTTGAATTAATCATTTATAAATTTGGGTAGGCCTGAACAAAATTTAAGATTTATGTTTACTGCTCCCTCTAGTACCTCTTGGTCTATTCGAAGCATTTTATGTTGACAATTCGAAGCATTTTATGTTGACAATGTACATTATGAAGATGACTCCGGGCATCTTCTAAGCAAACTATCCACAACCAAACATAGATGGTGGTAAGGACATTGATTCTTTACGTGAAAAAAGCAATCTTAACCTCATTCTTTTCAATGTCGTGTTTCCAATATCCACAACCAGCATACCATGGTGAAGATTATTTTCTCAGCTAAAATTAATTAAATATTGTATCAGTTATTTCTGCAAAAATAGATCACATAAAACAACAAAATATAAGTGTTATTATCGTAATAGTTTTAAAGTTTATGAATTCGAACGTGTTTATTTGTTGAATATTTGGAGAATTCGTAAGGTTGACCCAAGAACAAAAACATTAAAAAACCTAGGGAAGGTTGAAAAGACAGACATTAATGGTTGAGCGTTGTGTTTCAGTAGGGTTAGGTTAGGTCTTTATATTCATAGCATACGAAATTAAGATTTGGTACAAACTATCATAAAATTATATTAGAAATATGTATGAGGTACAAATTACAAAAGTTTAAGAGGTACAGAATTAGATTATAAATAAAAAATAAAAATATTAAAAAAATATAAAAATTTAAAATAAAATTTTAAGATGTGCGGCTGCCTCAATACTCTAGTTTCGTCCCCGTCTCCTCTAACCTTCGCTTTCGATGGCAACATTTTCTTGACCCATGTCAAACCATTAATTACATATTACAAGTGGAAGATCTTTTGCATGCATGCATCTTACAATTGTCCTTTATCTGATATTTTTTTATTATGAATCTAATAATTAATAAAAAGTACAAAGTGTGATGTAATTAAACTAATGTCAAATACGAGAAAGTTAAATTAATTAATTTAAAAAAATATTAGGATCTACTCCCTCCGTCTCATAAAATGTCTATTGTGGCAGAGTTAGTAGTGACATTATTTTAGTGTTTCAGTGACATTAACATTTTTTTGGTTAATTAGAAAAAAAACCCGAGTGCAATAGTAAGACATTACATTTTTAAAGAATGATTTGAATCTATATATTGAAGATGATATTGTTGGAGAGTATAATTCATAATATACCCCATATAGTTGAGGTTCTTAAATTATGATAAATACATTGGAATATGTGTGGGGATGATAAAATGAAATAAGAAGGGCTGGTTTGCTAATTATTTATAAGTTCAAAAGTATGTCTTTGTCTCCCACTTTGGTTTAAGACCGTTGGAAGAAGGCACTTAAAAGTAAATTATAGACCATTGCTTTGATGCTTTATGCTTTATGCTTTAGCCATCCAAAATAGTTTAGAGTTCATTGAGTCATTCCTTTGGAATATGAGATGATCTCGGAAAATATCACATGACTCGAGTCAAATATTCCTTTAAAAGGATTTTTAAGTCTTTCTCTATTTTAAAAGTCGAAGTTTTATAAACCCAACGAGTAGCGTGTGTCTTGTCAAAAAAATTAACTTGATTAATTCGCAATGGCAGGATTTGAATCTTGAATGTTATTTTAGAAATCTAACACATCATCATACTATACCAACTATTAGTGGAAAGAAGGATGATGTTCATCTTAAAGAACTGGGTTTGAGCGCATATGTCTTGTTAAAGGGTTAAAAAAGTATGAATAGATACTATCATGTAATTACACCAGTATATTTAAAAAATTGAAGTTTTATTTAAAAATTTATATGTACGAGATAAGATGCAATCATGAGCAATTATCACTATTAATATATCACTGATGACGTGTTAGATTTCTAAAATAACATTCAAGATTTAAATTCTGCCATTGCGAATTAAACAAGTTAGACTAAGATGATCATTCTCATAACGAGCTTTTATAGTATCTAATTCAAATTAATTTTGACCTATAAATTGGGTACATGTGATTATACCAAAAATATATATCACCGAATAACCGACTAAAATATAAAAAAAATGTGTTATATTTTGATACACAAATTGTGTAAAAAAGTTTACACAACCCTTCATATTTAAGTTATAAAATCTAAAACTTAAATCCATAGCCTCAACACCCTAAAACTTAAACCCCAAACCCTAAACTTTAAATTTTAACCATAAACCTTAAATTCTACGCCCTACACAATAAACCTCTAAAACCTAAAATTAGAAGGCTTATGTAAATTAAAAATTACACAACCTTATATATCAAAATGTTTTCCATAAAAAAATACATCTGCCCCTCCATTACTATCCAATATAAGTCTAACCGTCATTTGTAAATATGAAAAATATTTGACAAAATCTCAATTCATCTAAATAAAACTACACAAAATTGTTTACTCAAACCTACGTTCTTATACATATAAAAATATTTTGATACATAAATTTATGTAAAATTTATTTTTTAAATAAATGTTGTGTATTATTTATCCAAGAGCATCAAATTGCTATAATAACATATCTCTTATACGAAGGTTTTTAAATTATACACTTGTATAAACTTTAGTTCACACAAGCTTTTCAATTTTAGGGGTTAAAGGTTTATGTAGGGTTTATGATTAGAATTTAGAGTTTAGAGTGTTAGAATTAGGGATTTAAGTTTTAGATTTTATAATTTAAATATAAAAGACTTGTACATTTTTTTACACAACTTGTATATCAAAATATAACCATATATACGGCAACAATAACATTACTTACTTGACTAAGGCTTTGTTTTTTGTTGCAGTGACAAAACCAAGGTTTGGGGCAAATCAAGGTTTTGACACTCAAAAGCTAAGTGTTTTTGGTTGCTTCTGGCTTCTCAAACTAGCTTTTTCCACTCAAACGCAACAAAAAACAAAGGCCTTTTTGGTTGTGTTTGCTAGCTTTTTCACCCAAGAAAAGCAACAAAAAAACTCAAAATTTTAGTCTCCAAATCTTAATTTGCCTACTATTTTAGCCCCCAAACCTTAATTTGTCAGAAACTGAATTTTTTAACTTTTGTAAAACCTTAATTTGCCTCAAATTTTAGTTTGCCCACAACAACAAAAAAAACGAAGCCTAAGACTCAAAAGAAAAAACCTAATCAACTAATCAATGTTTGGGCTAAAACTTTTGATCCATCAACTAACAATCAAAACCCTAGTGTAACCAAATTGATTGAATGAAAACAGCCCAAAAAGTCAAAAAAATGCACAAAGGAAAGCCCAACTAAAATTTCAGTCTTTACTCTTTTGGACTGGCGATGATCAAAGACTGATCAACAATGGCTTCCAGTTTACCCTTGCTCAGGAGAATCTCTAAGCTTCTCAAAGCTCCGCTTCCGACGCCCCTCCGCTCTTCACGCCATTCACTTGCTCTGCGTTTTATTCTTCCACAAGCTTCGGCACCTAATGTTTATCCTTGGTCATTATCTTCTTCTAGAAGCTTTTGCTCTGGCCCTCTTAATCTTCCCCAGGATTCTCAGGGACCTGCACCCATGGATTACAGGTAAATATTCAATATTTCGGATTACCCGTTAAAAATTCTGATTAAGAAATCATTTTTTGACCCTTTTTGTCTAATTATTACTGTGGTAACAGTTCGGTTCTATCGGAAGATGAATTTCATGGATTAGCTAATTCTACAATCCATGACCTTCAGGAAAAACTAGAGGTAAGCAACCCTTTTTATCATTTAAATCAGGAAAAAACTTTGATACACAGGTCAAGTAAAATTTAGATTTTACAAGTCTTTTAGTTTTATTGTTTTGGGGTTTAGTTTAGGGTTTAAAGTTTAAGGTTTAAGGTTTATAATTTAAAGTTATTGTTTAGAAGTAGGGTAGAGTTTAGGGTTAGGATTTTAGGATTTGAGTTTTACAGTGTTATGCACACTCCTGGGTATCAAAATTGTACCTTTTAAATTAACCATTTTTTTCCTTTTTTAAAAAAAGATTTAGTTTTGGGTGTATGGCAGGAATATGGTGATGTTGTTGAACTTGATGGTTTCGATGTAGACTATGGGGTAAGTGTTAAAACTTGTTTGTTGGCTTTGGAAATCACTTGGCTTCTTTATGAAAGTTAACACCTTGTTGGGATTTAGTAGAATGAAGTGTTGAAACTAAAACTCGGGGCTTTAGGCACCTATGTGATGAACAAACAGACCCCTAATCGACAAATTTGGCTGTCGTCTCCTATAAGGTATAATTGTTTCTTGTTCTTCTGTACCATTTGGTTTTGAGAATCTTGGATTTGGCATTGTCTTCTTTGGAATTGAAGGTGCTGTTCTTAAGCTGGACATGATTCTCATTTAGTCTTCGTCACATTGCTTCGTAGCTTAGTTTCTGTTGTTTTTCATATGAAGTTGCATACAACTAAAGTCGAGTATATAAATAAAGTCTTTTGTTATTACCTTAGGCCTTAGTTACCCTGCAATTTATTGATGGTGGATATTACATAACTTGTTATTTATTTATTGATAGAAGACGAAGTTAAGCAAAGAGTTGGGATGTAATTATCACTTGGCTATTAATTTGGTTTGCCGAAGTCCGAAGACTTCAGATGTATAAGGAAGTTGGATTAGCTGCCAGAAGAATGTTATTATGTTTTGAAACTTTTCATGTAATAGAGTTCAGCTGGCTATTACTTTGTAAAATGAAATGAAAATATATCCGATTTTGGACCTGGTTGAGCTTCCAATGGTCCTTGTCTGAGTAAATGTGATGAACTAGCTGAGTCCTAATCTTCCAGATCATTGGTGGGTATATATATATAAGTGAGCTGTACAAGTAAAAATCGATTACATGATTTTGATGCCTTATGAAAAAACCTAAATCAGCATTCTTCATGTACATCTGTATCAGTTAATCAACAAGTTTCTTCTTGAACTTACATCGGTACATTCAAATTGCTTTGAACCATTTATTTTAATGGTTTTTACAAAGATTTTTTACTTTTTAATGGGATAACTTAGATGTAGAAGACTATTGTTCTAATATTTATATGAATGTGTTTAGACTTTAGCTGACAACAATGTCTAACTACCAACACTTTGTATTAAGGTGTTTCCGTGTGTGCTTACCCAATTTCTTTGTGATAATCATATTTCTTGAAGTATACATGATGCCGTGTTTTTTTTGTCAGCTTTCACGAATTATCGTTGATGTAATGTTTTATGTGCAGTGGTCCATCCAGGTTTGATTGGGATCATAATGCTCAAGCTTGGTTTTATCGACGAACTAAAGCAAATTTGTTGAAACTACTGGAAAGTGAGTTGGGGCAACTTTGCGGTAAACCGGTCAACCTTTCATAGACTTTTGTAGATCCTTTGACGTTTGCATAATCAACCATCGAAGCTTATTTCACAACTAAAGCAATATGCCTCGATTTTCTTCTATAAGCTATACCTCATGATTCTTAAACCTCCCTCATGGGATGTAATTTTACAGAAGTAGGGATTGGTCCCCAATAAATTATTGATCAACAGAATGTTAACACCCTCAACTGCTTGTGAGGGCCGAACCCTGATGACCGGTATAGCGGCCATTATATCCGATTTACCTGCTACTCTGTTTACAGATCAGCAGCAAAGAAAAATAGCAAACAGTAGATTCCAAAGTATATTGTGATGCGGTGCTTGCTTGATTATCCCTTTATCAGTTATCCCATTTCACCCTCATGATTGTAGCTTCTCTTGAGAATGTGCATGTCACTGTTCTTGTAACAGGTTGAGCAACTTTATCGACATATAACCAACCTAGGAACATTTTAGTCAAGGTTTGTGATGAGTAGCATCAAAGACTCGAATTGTTCTAACAATTAGGTAAAGACCTGATGGCTAGTTCATGTCACTAAAAGTCTGGCATTATTGAAGCACTCGTAGGAAAGCTATTTGTGTTCACCTTATCAGATGGGGTCGCTTTGCCAAATTTGGACCGAAAAGCGACATAAATGCAGGACAAGGATAGCCCGCCGAAAGATAGGTGAAGATAAGGCAGGTATACAATGTATATTTTTAGTGCCTAATTGACGGTCCCTGTGATGCTAGCAGCAATGATGCATACAACAAAGCTTTTTGTTATAATTCGTCGGGTTTTTTTTTAGATTTTTTGGACCGTCTATTTTAATTCAATTTACTTTCTTTCCTGTTTGACATGTTGGATGTGCTATATCTCCCAACTTTCTTTTCCATCATTGAATCCAAAACTACCTCTACATTGACAAATGGTTGACTTGGGTTCCCCAGAGATATTCTAATTATCTACCATTGCGTCTATCATAAAGAAGTGAGTAAAAAGAAGGGAAAAAGAAAAGGGGTTAACGTAACGTTGATACGATGAATTCTTTTTATGGTTCAAGGGTAATTTTGTTCCTATAATAATCTCAAATAAGTAATGTTGTCCTTTTTTAATTGTTTCAATTTAGTCCTTTTAGTCTTCCAAAATCAACATAGTTGTTCCCCTTTTTTAATTTCATAAATATAGCATTCAAATTCATGCATCGTCTCAATCTTGCCTTTGACTGTCGTTGATTGACAAAATCGTTAAATTTTATGCATGTGATTGCTATATGCTTCCACATCAATTTTCATGACGTGATAATGCGATTGAAGAATTTTTTTTAATTATTTATTTATTTTAAAATTTACGTTAGTTGTACTGCAACATCATCAAAATTAAGGGGCAAAGTTAAAAATTAGAAGTTAACGAGACCGATATTAAAAAGATTAAAAGACTGAACAAATGTGACCAATAAGATTTGAGCTATTAACTTCAAGCGAAGCATACAAATTTTCAATTATTCAATTTTTCATTATGACAAAAACTATTTTATGATATTATAACAAGTAAAATAAATTATAACTTTAAATTTTGCATGGGATCAAACTAAGAAAATAGACCGTAAAGGTGGGTTACAGGGGCTCGGCCCTTGCTAGTTAGGGGTGAGCGTTTGATCGAGTCGAGCCGAGTCAAAAAATTTCGAGTTATTCGAGTTGGTGCATCATATTTTACAACTCAAACTTTATTTGAAATTTTTTCGATTCGAGTCGAGTTTATGAAATTCGAGTCGAGTTTTCGAGTTATTATACCAATTTAATTGTTATTATTTATCATGTTATAATATGGTTTGATTCCAATTTAAATGACTTTCTCTAATTATATAAGATATGCATATATTTCTTCATATTTTTTTCATATGTGGCTATATTTCTTTGTATTTTCATTATATTTTTATATCGGTATATATATCAGTAAAATTTGAGGGACTTGACTCGAACTTAAAAATAAATCCACTAATTACTAATTTTTTTGAGTTATTCGAGTTATTCGAATTTCCATTTTACAACTCAAACTCTATTTGATTTTTTCGAGTCGAGTCAAGATGAATCGAGTTTTTTTGCCTCGATTCGAGTTGAAAAATTCGATTTTTTCGAATCGAGTTTTGCTCACTCCTACTGCTAGCCCCTTTCGTGGCTTTGTCCATGTCTGCTATTATCTTATTGGAGAACATCATATAAAATTTATATAATAATCTGAAACTCAGAAAAAAATTCTTAAATTTTTTTATTTATAAGATGAGTAATTATACCATACACTAGGGTTTAAACTAATTTTTTACAAATACTTTAGTTTTAAGATTTAGAGATTCAGTTTATGGGTTTAAATTTAGGGGTTGTGATTAAAATTTAGAATTTCTACAATCGTCTCATCATATTACTCTATAATTTAAACCATAATATATAAATCCTCAATTCTAACTAATATCTTTAAATTTTAAACTCTAAATCTTAAACTAAATTTTTAAATTTTAAAATTAAGGTAATTGAATATAAATCCTCATAAGATTTGTTAGTAAGGTGTACAACTCCTATTCTTGGCTTTTCAGAATATTAAGCTGTACAGCTCCCCCCCTCACCAAGTGAATGGCCTAAAATTGAAACGTGAACTACAAGACAAAATGCCCATCACTCAACGATGGTGAAATGCACATGGAACAAAAGAACCATCAGTATATATATAGTTAGGGATAGATCAAAGACGATAGAGGGAACAATCGTTCCCTCAAAATTTTGAAATTTATATATTCAAAATTTATTTATTTTCTTTAAACTTTTATAATTTTATTTTTTTAAAATTATATAAATTCGCACCTAACTTAAAATTATACATTAATCCATATGTATACTATAATATTTACATGTATATAACCAGTCGTTGCCTAGGCTGGTGAGGTCATGGTCAGCAGCAGAATCCTAAGATCAACGAAACAACCCTCTCCTGTACTTGCCCAGATCTTTTAAGTGGCGCTCAACCACCACCACAAACTCTCCACGCCCCCACACCAAATCTCTCCACCACACAAACAAACCACCAATCCATCCTCTTCCTTTTTCACCCAAGTGATTCGCCCTTACACTGAACCCTATAGTTAGAGGTAAACATTCGATCAAGTGAGTTAAAAATATTTTTAGCTAGTCGAGTTTAAGATTCTTATTTTAGAACTCAAGATTTATTTAAATATTTTTGAGTTGAGTTATGGTTATAAAATTCGAATCGAGTTGAGCTGTTCGAGTTTTTGTTCAATCTATACGTATACTTATTTCTTCATATTTTTCATATGCAATATACATATATTAGACAAAGTTGAAAGACTAGACTCAAACTTAAAATTTGATTCACTCATTACTAAAAATTTTCGAGTAATTTATATTTTTATTTTATAACTCAGACTTTAGTTAAAAAAAATTCGAGTCAAGTTTTAAAAATTAAATTCAAACTAAAATGAGTCGAGTCGAATTTTGCACACTTTACCTATAGCAGTTTCAAAATTTAAAAAAGCAAAACTGATTAATCAATTTACGAACGTACTTAATTAATCTAATTGGCTGATTTGAGCTAAGCAGCTCCTTTGAACCACAATTTCTGCTTGAGGATCACATTTTTTTGGCTATATTTTATGTGGGTCGATGGTTTTGTATGAACTTAAATGAGATTTTGGCCTCATACTTTATTGCATTCAATTCTTAGAGGTGCTGGACCATACCATATCATATGCTTCCCAGATATTTTGCATTGAAATTATTAAACAAACATGGAATATCTTCTCTTGGCCGCATGTTTTAATGAAGTGACGTAAACAAAGCATTACAATTACCCATGCCAACAAGGAATAGTACAAATACAAACAAAACATGTCCCCTAAATTAACCATGGGTTCAGCTGAAATTTATTCCAATAAAATTGATATAATTTAGGCTTATGGGGTAAATAGTCTTTAAACTTTTAGAAACAAATTAATTAAATTTTTAATTTTTTTTTTTACATAATTAAGCTTTTGAATCATAAAATTTGATTAATTAAATCTTTTGATAAATTTTGACCATTAAATATTAATAATTTTTTAAGAAATTACTAGCACATGATATACTATAATTCTATCATGTTGCATTTATAATTTTTTTTTAAAAATATCTTTTTATAATTTTTACAAGGCTTTTATAATTTTTACAATTTTTAAAGAACTTTTTAAATAAAATAAAAAATTGTAAAAATGTCAAGTGGATAAATTGTGCACGATGCAGTCACCAACAGATCTACAAATTTATCAAAATTTAATGGTCAAAATTAGTCAAATAACTTAATTGATTAAATTTCTTAGTCTAATAGCTTAATTGGGTGCAAAAAAGTTTAAGGGCTTAATTATTTTTTTTTAAAAGTTTAAGGGCTTCTTACACCCTTGAGCTTATAACCTATTGATCAATTAATTCAAATTCAATAACGGATCTTATCATATTTTTTAGAGGTCTAACTAATTTTTTTAAAAAAATTAAAGGATTTAGTGAGTACTTTATTTTTTAAATGTGAGGTTCTAATTAAATTTTTTAAAAAGTTTAATGAAACATTTTAACAATTTCGTGGGGCCTAATTAGAATTTTAAAAACATTTCAAGAGTATAGTATAATTTTTTCAAAATTTTGAGGGCGGCGAGGCACCCTCTACCTCCATTCACCATCCACCCCTAGGCCCTAACAGGATCGAATACAATAAAGTTTCATTATGACAGCATTAGAACTCAAAGCTCTAAATTACTTAAAGAGATCTAGTATAATCCACTAAACCAACTTATTATTGGTAGAACAATTATCATTTTAATCCTACTATATATATAAAATAGAAATAGAATGATGAAAAGCAAAAATTTAATAAAAAAAAGAAGAGCAAAATTTAAAACTCTAAGAGACATGAAAGCTTTTATCCCAACATCATTTGTTTCAAAGGTAGAAAAGATTAAAGAAAAAATAGGAAGAGCATTGTGAATGGAAATCTTTGGCAAATGGATACACAGTCCAGTTTCGGGATGCTAACTGCAGTGGGACAATCGGCCACCCAAAGGGACCAAGCATATGACATTGATCACTCGTCTCACTAGCAACCACCATCCTATATTGACCAAAGTTCTGCCATAAAATGACCTACACACTAGGTGGTACCTCAACTTGGCTATGAGAAATCACTCAAAAAGGACAAGAAGTATGCGGACAACGTGAAATGAAATGTTTGTTTACATATTAGGCAATACACAACAAGCACATGCACCACACTCATGGCCAAACTTGCTTGTTTCAGTAGAAGACAAATCATCCTGTCTATGCTCAAAATACAGTTTAGAAAAGATTTCAAGTTGGTATACGTGCCTTGTGAGATAGCCAGCCAGCTTTATTAGTGGATGTCGTTCAAAGAATCAAGGACATAAGCTTTATCTGCACCTCCACTTGCTGCACACATCCTTGAGGCTGCTAAAGAAACAACATGAATCTGGTAAAAGAATCAGAGCAAGAGATCACACTTTGTTGTTGGAATTGTAGTAATCAGCACTCTTGAAATTTCTTGGATTATTGGTACAAATAAACCCACACTACAGGCCTACAGGGGTGTCAACATTCCTATCAATAGCTATTGTTAGAATTGGTCAGAGAAGATCAGAAATAGCAGGCCAAAACCAACCCATACGGCTAAGAGATTACAATTACTAACGATTTTTTTAAGATATTTTACTGGATTTTCTCACGCACTAAACTTTTTTTTTCTCCTAATGTGTCTCTACTCAATCGTGCTTCTCGGACTGAAACTGCACCGGTTTGATCTGTTGTTGTTTCGACCGCCTGGAATCAACCGAAACGGCTTCATGCCTTCATCCTCTTTTCTGTAAACCGTACCTCCGTTTAGGAGATAAACGATCTGGATCGTCCTGTTTAACGATAACGAAAAGGATTATTAACTTTTGATTTCATGAAAGAGATTAAACGATCTGAACGAGGAAGTAATTCAAGTAAAACGAAAAGAAATTAAAACTGAACGGAGATCGGAAGAGAAAACAAACCTGAGAGTGAAGATCTGATGCATTTCCTCTCGACCTTTTCAACGAGAACAAATTCGTTGATCTCGAGACTTCTCTTTCACCAGCGGAATAATCTCCGCTACTAGAAGAACTGGACGCCGGCGGAGGTGTATCCGCTACTGCTGACCACGGCACCACCTGATTATCTCCGTCCTCCGCATCATCTTCAACCGACACGTCATCATCGGAATCACTTCCTCCATCATCGTCATCATCATCTCCTTCATCGTCGTTGTTGAGACCGCCTTCACCGTCATTTTCTGCCTCGCTCTCTTCTCGATCGCCGCCGTCAACGCACCTCTCGCAGACGGAGACCGTGTGACCGAGCTTGGAACCAGTGGCTCTCCACGGAGTGAGAGACTGGCAATCGTGACAGAGAAGACACCTCGCGTGTCTCGCGACGAGGAAGTTGGCTCCGTGGACTACAGCGTCGCAATCCCAGCACAAACTGGCTTGGTCCGACTCACAATACGTCGTCGCCGCCAACTTGCAGAGCTCACAGCTCTTCATCTCCATCATTTAAATCAAATTAATCACAAAAGATATTCTTACGTTTCTCCTCCTTTCGTTTTCTCGACAGAATTCTTACGTTTCCTAATTTTCTCTCCCGATTCAGAGATGGGCTAAAAAAACAAACCAAACAACTTGCAGTGGCTTATAGGAACAGCCTTGCCTTTTGCTTTAATTACAAGTTTACCTCTGCAATTCCCAACTTGCTATCCTCCCCGGGATTAAACAACCGCCCTAGTTTAAAATAATTATATTTTTTCCTAATTCAAAATACATTTTAACCCTCCTGTTCTATTTCGAATTACCATCCGTTTCAACTCATGGGTTGGCCTTTGAATGACGAGATTTGATTTATATATTAAGATAAAAAAGAAAAAGAATGGGGGTAAAGTTGTCAATTGAGGAAAAGTACGGAGGAGAAGAAAATCTGGTCGTGGGAGTCAAGGGTGTTTTTGTGTGAAGAAGAAGTGGAAAAAGCAAAGGGTGTGGTTCGACGTGCTGCCACGTGTCGTGATGTAAGAGAGTGAGGCCAAGTATATTTTTTAGATTTATATTTTAAAAGTAGCAAGTAGAACGACAGTTTTTTGTTGAAACGGTGACGTGTGGGTCAGGAGTGGAGATTCGGATTCGTTTAGCTGGCATTTATCCGAAGCGGAGCTGAGGTTTATCCACGTGGCATGAATGATTACGTGTACGGTTTGGGTCCCGCAACACGGGGATATTTTCATTTTTGCTCTTTGGAGTGGACAGCAATCAATTGCGTTAACCAAGCTTGTTTAATGTATATTTACCTAATTAATCGGTTGATGCGATTTTTAGTACCATAATAACACGACTGTTTGCGGCTATTTTTCAGTTTCCTTTTAAAAATAATAAAAATATCTTTTAAGAAAATAGTAAATAGAGAAATTAAGATAACTGCGAGTACTAAATCAAGATTGGTTTGCATTTGCAATTCTAGTCCTCACGAAATTCAAATAAAATAGAATGATAGAAAAATTATTGGCTGCTATTACACACATGATTGAGGCTAACTATCCAGCCAACTAGACTTCATTATTATTCCGAAACATAACGCCATTACTTTTAATTTATTAATTAACTAATCTGGATCGAATATTATATAAATTTATTATAAAGTTGATCTTTTCAATATAATTTATTTCAGTCATAAAGCTAGAATTCGAACTTATAACTTTTAGGGGCAAAACATTACAGGGGGTTTTGGGTGTGAGCCATGTCAACTTTTTTCCCCAATGATAATAGTTTTTTTAGAAAAAAAGTAAAATTAGTTCTATAATCCCTTTAATCTCTTTAAAATTTTATTATGTCCTCTCAAAATTATTAATCTCATTATAATTCCCTTCATAAATTTTTAATTCTGAAATTTAATACTTCATTTCACTAGACTAACTAGTCGTTGGTAAATAAGCCAACATTTTGGTATGATATCAATGTATATATATAATTAGTATAATGCCATTTTTTAAATAAACGAAATATTATAACAAATTATAAAATGAATTGAGACAATTAAAAAAAATAAAATACTCTATATAATATCATAAAAAATAATGCATACATGACATAACTAGTGTGTGGACATTAATTTCGAAATACAGAGATGCTCAACGGTAGGGGTTCAAAAATACCCGACCCAACCGACCCGATCTGACTACCCAATTACCCGAACATAAATAACCGGATAATTATCCAATTTTTTTTTTACCCGGGTTAAGTACCCGACCCATCATTTCTCGGGTCGAGCCCAGGTCATAAAATTAAGAATTTTCAGGTACCCGGATATATTTAAAATTAATATTTTTATATTTAATATATATTTTTTATATTAAACTAATAAAAAATCTTAACTTTTTTTATATTTTATATTTAATAAATACATATTTTTATATTAAACTAATAAATACATATTTTTTATATTTTTATATTAAACTAATAAAATAGTTTTATATTAAAAATATATATATTTTTATACCCGGATACCCAAATACCCGAATTTTCGGGTACCCGTAATTTTCGAGTACCCGGCTAACAGACATATTCAGGTTTATTCCGATGGATGCACTAGGAACTCGAGGATATGCAACAAGAATGCAAAGAAACACGTTATTGAGTTTGAAAATGATGGAAGTCGGGAATCTGGACTCTCAGTTTAATGCGAAGAATGAAACGGAATGCAAATTCGAGTGCCTTAGCAACTGTCAATGCCAGGCTTATTCCAATGAAGAACCTGAAGTTATGCAACAAGGTGGTAGCAGCATTGCTGCTTGCTGGATATGGTTAGAAGATCTGAACAATATCCAGGAGGAGTATCAAGGTGGCCGTAACGTTAATGTCCGGTTAGCCGTTTCTGATGTAGGTACAATTCTTTTCCATCCGAAATTCACTTGATTTCTTGATCGTTATAAGTTAATAATACATTTTGCTTTATGATTATCCTCAATCTGAATTTGAAATCATTCTATTTCTGCAGACTCAACCAGAAGAAGTTGTGAGACTTGTGGCACTAACCTGATTCCATATCCACTTAGTACCAGACTGAAATGCGGTGATGCAATGTACCACAGTTTTCGCCGCAACATCACTTCAGGGGAACTTACCTTTGATGTTCCCAGAGGCAACTATAGAGTGACAAGCATAGATCCAGAAACACGGAAATTCATCATTCAAACCAACGATGCTAACGATTGCAAGGCAGGAAATTCGGGTGACTATTTCTTTCAGTTCAAGAAACCATTGCCGTTTCATGTTACTAGCAGATGTACTACCAATGAAGTGGAGATAAGCTGGGATCCTCCATTGGAGCCAACCTGCTCTTCACCTACAGATTGCATAGATTGGCCAAATTCAACTTGTAATGTAATAAGTGACGGAGAGAAAAGGTGCCTCTGCAATACAAACTTCCGATGGGATAACTCGAGTCTGAATTGCACTGAAGGTAGAATGATACCATTATTTGTAATAACAAAGGCAAAACATACAAGTTTCAAGTCTACATGTTTAAAACTTAACAACAGGGTCCTTTTCTGTTCCTGCAGATAATGGTTATGGACAAAAGATATACAATTCTTCAACTAGAAAGATGGCTTTATCTCCGATCCTCGTGATAGCTTGTGTTAGTGTAGTAGTTCTAATCGTCGTGCCAAGCGCCATTGTTTATGTTTACTTAAAGAAGAAGAAACTGACCAAGGGAGAAGGTAATTAGCAACAGATATTTCAAGGATCATTTTATTTGGCTAATAAAAGAGGTAAGCTTTATTTGAAATACAGGGATATGGGGAAGCATTCAAAGAAATTCTGCACTTCACTTGTATGGCAGTGAGAAACATGTCAAAGACCTGATCGATTCGGGACGGTTTAAAGAAGACGATACAGACGGCATAGAGGTACCATTTTTTCATTTAGAAAATATTCTAGCTGCAACAAAGTACTTCTCAAACGCAAACAAGCTGGGACAAGGGGGATTCGGACTGGTTTACAAGGTACTAGACTCTTATTCTAACATTGTTTGAATCCCATCTTTCTAGTTTTGTTTGGTTAAAATCGAATGCTTGAAACCGTAACCTATCACCTAGGTAAGTTTCCTGGAGGGCAAGAAATTGCTGTGAAGAGGCTGTCGAGTGGTTCGGGGCAAGGCTTAGAGGAATTAAAAAATGAGGTCGTGCTGATTGCAAGACTTCAACATAGAAATCTTGTTAGACTATTAGGCTATTCTGTTGCAGGAGATGAAAAGATGCTGCTCTATGAGTATATGCCTAACAAAAGCTTAGACTCCTTCATATTTGGTAAGTCAAATGGGTATTCTCAGATATATGAATTCATAGAAACTAAATAGTCACTAAATTTATGTTAAAAAAATAGTCACTGAATTTATGTTCTTGAATGGAAATGACATGCCTTAACAAGATCCGAAGCTCTGCATTCTGCTGGACTGGGATACGCGGTACTGCATAATATTGGGAATCGCTCGAGGCCTTCTATATCTCCACCAAGATTCGAGGCTGAGGATAATTCACAGAGATCTAAAAACGAGCAACATTCTACTGGACGAAGAGATGAACCCGAAAATTTCCGATTTCGGTATGGCTAGGATCTTTGGTGGCAAAGAAACTTCTGCAAACACAAATAGAGTAGTGGGAACCTAGTAAGCTTTGTCTTCACTTGAATCTAATTGTAGAATTGTATTAGTAAACTAGCTTTCTTACCCCCTTAGTTTCGATGATGCAGCGGCTACATGTCGCCCGAGTACGCACTAGACGGGCTTTTCTCATTCAAATCAGACGTCTTCATTTTCGGTGTTGTCGTAATCGAGATCATAAGTGGGAAACGGAACACCGGATTTTATCAACCGGAAAAATCTCTGAGCTTTCTAGGTTATGTAAGTTGTATTAGTATGTACAATTTTGGCCACACTCTTTAACTTATGATCTACTTAATTTTATGTCTGTATCATGTACAATTGTTCCCAGGCGTGGCATATGTGGAAATCAGACAAGGCAATGGACTTGTTGGACCACACTGCGTGAGAGTTGCAAAGCAGACGAGCTTCTAAAGTGTCTTAACGTAGGCCTGTTGTGCGTACAAGAAGACCCCAACTATCGTCCGACCATGTCGCAGGTGCTTTTCATGCTCGGAAGCGAAAACGCTTCAGTTCCGGCTCCGAAACAACCGGCATTCGTGGTCAGGCGATGCCCTTCTAGCAAAGCTTCTTCGTCTAGCAAACCGGAGACATTTTCCCAGAATGAGCTAACGGTTACTTTGGAACATGGTAGGTAGCAAAAGCTACAGTAATCAATTTTAATTGTTTACTGGTCGTTTTTAGTAATTCGTACTGCCCGTGGTTTTGCAATTGTTGTGTTCAAGGATTAAATTTTATTTTATTTTTTGGTAGCATGTTTCTTGAAGATTACCAAAATTCTAAGCTCCAGATATGAATATTTGCTGCCAGCCAAACAGCATGTCCCCGATTCCCTGCCAACTAACATGGAACTAGAAATCTCGTTTCTTGTCTGAATTTGAAATTCTGATTGGATTAGCACAAACTTAAATTTGACTAAACAAAAGGATAGCGACGTAAATGTTAAAGTTGTGACCCAAATTCTCTTGTGGATCGGTCCGAATATTAATAAAGAAACAGTGGCAAAAGTAAGGGCCGACCAGAGAAATTCAACTTCATCCTTTGGATATACATGTCGAAAAGTAAGAAACTCGGTTTGAGTATAAATTTTTTCGATGCAAATATCTTTTCTAATCAAACAACATATCCATAAAGATAAGATAATTAGATTAAAATCATCGGTTATATTCTTTTAGTTTCGATATAGTAAAAACCTCTCCTCTCATGCTCGTTGTTTTTTTCTCTTTTGGGATTTCCACGTAAATCATTGTGTCTATTTACTTTTTTTTTTGCTTTTGCGATCGTTTCTTGTCTCGCCAATATCGTTCTGATATTATAACAATAAACTTATTCAACTCAAACCTTAAATAACCTGAATATGAAATAACACTAACTCTAGTGTCAAACTAAAATGAAGGAAGAAAAAAACAAAACCAACTAACAAATTTTAAAAACCCAAATTCAAAATGACCCGAAACTAATATTGATCCGAATTCGAATCGATCCAATAGAAGCAACTGAAAGGTCTAATGATAAACCTATCTAGTTTTCTGGGCCTGGCTAAAGAAGATAATTGGGCTCAAAGTTTGGGCTTGAATAATAATCTCCAATAATAATCTTATTTCTATCATCCATCTAATTTCTAAAAAATAAAATCTAAATCTCTAATATTAAAACCCTAAAATTTAAACTTTAAATTTTAACCGCAATCTCTAAATTATAAACCCTTTAAACAGAACTCCTAAACTCTATATTAAATAATTTATCCTTAAAACAAAAAGGATTGTGTCTATCTTTAATTTTTTTATTATTCTTTTAAAGAAAAGCTTATAATATAAAAATGGTTATAGATAATGGAAATGTTAGAGAAAATGGAGCCATAGTTTTCTAGCTTCTTATGATTCCATCTTATTCACTTTGACTTTAACATTGTTTTTGCGCCATGATAATTCTGTCAAAAGTTTCATTTCGTTGAATAATTCAACAGAAACAATTACTTTTAGGCCTTTTTTGGAAGGGTTCCATGAAATTCACAAAGACTAAGAAAAGGTGGCGACAAATGCATGCAACTATTTGTGCTAACAAAATTCTCCAGATATACAGTGTACGTAAAGAAGAAAATAAAAATCTTGGAGATTGGTTTTCGTTGAATATATATGCCAAATGAAAGTTAATATTTAGAATATAGAAAATATTGGGGATATTTGAAGATATATACCATTTTTACTATGCAAGGAGAAGACGCCGCCTGTTGATAGTGTCTTTCCCTTAAACTGTAAAAAATGGTTGTGGTCACTAATTTTTTATCATTTTAAAAATATATAAATAAATAAATAATAATAATAATAATTAATACATAATAAAAATGAATAAATAAATAATATTAATAAAAATATTTTTTCGAATAAAACTCATCTTCAAAGGAAATAATAATGAGCCCATTTTAAAATAAAATACAAAAAAAGAAATAATAATAAACCCAAAAAGAAGAAAATTTGATTCATAAAACTCATTTCTAAAAAAAATAATAACCCAAAATAAACCCTTTAAAATAAAAAAAAACACTAAATAAGGAACCCATTTTATTTTTAAGAGGCTCAAACTAACTCATTTATCCTTTTTTAGGTTTTATTCAAGACCGTTGGATCTAGGGTTGAAATTATAGATGGCTTGGATCGAATAAAGAAAAAAAAAGGGAAAAAGGAGGATCTCGCGCAGCCACGCGCCAGCGCGAGTGCTGCATGCGCGCGGGATCATCTCCCCCAAGTCCCCTGCTTCGAACGGCCTAGGCTGCCGGCAGTAGCCATTCCGCCGTGGTTGGTGCCGGTCGACTCGCCTCGACAGGCTGAGTCCAATGCCGTCGACCACGCCCCTTGCCGTTGCCGGTAGCTCGTCAATCGAAGGAAAAAAAGGGTTCAAACCCTAATTTAATTGGGGGGCAAAATCTTCCAAATTGGAGTCAAATGAGATGAAATTCGGGGTGAATTTCAACAAGTCAAAGCTGTGATGATCACATTGGATGATTTCATGGGACGAAAATGGGGATTTTGTCCCCAAATTGCCTTGAATCCCAATCCCCCAAACCCTATAAATAGTGCTCAATTTTCCATTGTTTGAACAGAGAAAAAATAGATCCGAAAATACCCAGAAAAATACTCTAAAAATTATTGGGAAGTTGCTGGAATTTATTCGAGTTTTGTGCAGCATTGGTTCGAGTTTTTTAGGGGAATAGAAGCTAGCAATTCGTCGTTTCATCGATATAAATTCTTCTTTTTTTTTCATTTCAAATTTATTCATTTTATTTTTTGGTTAATGCTCTTCTTTTTTCAGGATGCATTTGTTGTTGGTTTGGATGTTCTGATCTTGTTTGTTTGGTTGATATTCTATTATTTAGTGTTATGTGGTTGTTTTGGTAAAAAAAAAATAAAAAGGAACATGTGTTGTTTTTTTAATAGAAAGGGTGTTTGATCCACTTAACTTTTAAAAGATGTGAAAATTCTGTTTGTGAATAAAAGGGGTCAATTAATTTTAAAACCACATTTTTTATACTTCTTTCAATCTGAAAATAAATTTTATAATTATCATAAAACGATCACTTAATTACTACAACCCCATTTATTTCTTCCAATTTTTTAAGGGAGTATTTCTTTAGATTAAAAAGTAAGGCCTTTATCTTTTAAAAAATAAAATAAAATCCTTTTTAAAAAATATAGAAACAACAAAGTTTTATTCTTAAAAAATAAACTAACTTTTTTTGAAAATACAAGATAATAAACACCTATTTTAAAATAAACTCTTTTCCAAAATTATCAAAAAGCTTAAAAAGAAAAGTAGCGAAATATTTAAACAAAAAAAAAAGCTTTAAAACACAAAAAATAATATTTTGAATAAAAAGCTTTAAAACATAAAAAGAAATTACATTTTAAATAAAAAACTTTAAAACATAAAAAGAAAGTAACATTTCGAATAAAAAGGTTTAAAACATAAAAAGAAAATAACATTTCAAATAAAAAGCTTTAAAACAAAAAAGAATAAAAAACTCCTTCAAATTATCAAAAAAAAACTTCTCGAATATAAAAAAAGAATAAAAGCAAACAAAAAAAACTCTCTTCAAATAAACTCAAAAAAAAATTTAAATTTAAATAATAAAAACCTTTTCCAAATAAAATAAAACTGAACCAAGCCCATTAAAAAAACTTCGAATTTTAAATTGTGTTTTTCTTTTCTTTTCTTGTTTTGCTTTCGTTTGCTTTAATATTAAGTTGGCCTTACGAATAGGTTCTTCAAGCCTTAGATAGAGACTTCTTTGTAATAAAATTTTCTTCACGGAAAAATAAACATGCTTAATAAAATTTAAACCCTCAAATAGGAAAAATACTTAGACCTTTTTTAGGATTAGTAAGTTTTAACTTAGAATAAATAAAAATTTTCAACAGATCAAGTTTCTTTATTTGTTTGTTAAAAAGTGAAATTAAAGTAATGCGGTGTCTTACTAAACGGAAATGACGGGTTAGCGCCAGAGTGTTGGCAGTGATTGGAGTTCATTTTCGGAAAGTAAGGCCGTTAAAGTAAAATTAAACTTATGAACGGACAGTAATTTAAGCTTTACATCGATTCGCAAAATCCGACTTTAAAACCTTTTGTAACCGACAAGGTACCAATTTTTGGGCATCGTGGGAGTGCTAACCCTTCCCCACGCGTAACCGACTCCCGAACCCGTTTTTGAGTTTTCGCAGACAAAAATCGTTGTTTTAATAAAATAGAAATGATTTTATTAAAATGACCCATTTTAGGTGATCCAATCAAACCTTTTAAAAAAGATTGGTGACGACTCCGTTGTTTTTGGCTTTATTTAAAAAAAACGTCGGGATCCCCCTTAAAAAAGGGTTGCGACAGCTTGGCGACTCCGCTAGGGACATTTTGCTTTTAACAACAATAAAAAGAGAGTTAGGCCACAAGTCGGTAACATCTTGTTTTAATTTCGGAATTTGCGAATTTAAGTAAAGCTTAACTTAAATGTCCGTTTATAAGTTTAATTTTATTTTACGCATTTAAGACTTAAATCCAAGCTCTAAGCCCGAGCTTTGTCCCGATCGTTTAAGTAGGGGAAAATGCTATTACTCTTGTGGGAATATTGATTCTCCGTATGGACCTAGCAAGTACCTCTGGGGCCCACGCTCTATGTCCCCGTGTGGATATTGATCCTCCGTATGGGCATAGGAGTGGGTACCCCTGAGTTAAACCAGATTCATTTGAAGCCTATAATGGGTGAGAATCAGGGGCCTTGCTACCCTTAGTAGGGGACAACAAGGACAATTCGGGAACCTTTTAGAACCAAACCACGTGTGTGAATCTAGAAGCCTACCTTATTAGAGCCATGTGGAAAACCCCAAGTTTTGATTTTGGTCAAAATTATTTCGTGAGAATAGTCCGTGGAGACATGTCCAAAAGTGTTGGAATACGCTGCCCAGTTACTATTTGTACAATGAAATTATTTTAGACCTTATTGCGTTTTTTTCGAAGTACTAATCATTTCATTTCCTTGTCTTGATTTTTTTTGCATGATTGCATCCTTATTCCATATCAAGAAGGGGTTGATTCTCAAGACATTTGCTCAATTAGAAAACAACTCTTGCCATAGATGAGAGGTACCTAAAAAGGAATAAGACAATGCGGATGTACGTCACTGGTCTGAGGTCAACCAGCGAGCACACAGGGATAGTTTGACAGTTGATCACAAGACAAAGACATCAGAGTATACCAATATAAGTGTCAAACAGAACAATGTACATAAGTTGCGAGAGATATGGGGCCGTTTTGACCATGCAACAAAGCAATTGTTCCTTGATACCTACGGCGACATAGCATATCTGCTACATGTGGAGGTGGATGAACCATTCCTCAAAGCATCGATTCAGTTCTGGAATCCTGGGTATTGTTGTTTTACTTTTAATGGTGAGGATATGATGCCTAAATTTGAAGAGTATTTTGCACTTTTCAACCTACGCAAGGTGAAGAAGGACCGAGTCTATGCTAAGCCTCTTAAAAACAAGAATGCTCACTTGAGGCTCAAATATTTTGCTGGCATGAAAGATGGTTGGGCAAAAGGACTGATACAGAAAAGAGGGGGCAGCTTTTCATTCCCTTGGTGGAGCATCCGAAACATAATTCCCACTCATCCAGATAAGGAAAAGAGAGTGGATCTATTGGCTATAGCAATTTACGGCTTGGTCTTCTTTCCAAGAGTATTGGGCAATATCGATGTGTCTATGCTAGATTTCTTTGAGTAGTTGAAAAGGGAAACTAATCCAGTACCAGCTGTACTAGATGAAACCTTTATTTTGCTAAATGCGTGCCGAAAACTATAAGGTGTGCGTTTCAGAGGGTGTGCACATTTGCTCCAGGTTTAGGCCCTTAGCCATTTCTGAAAGTTCCCAACCCTAGCGTTGCCTAACATACACTCTCTAAACATTTCTCCACTCTGAGAATTTCTGGCAAAGAAGTGGCCGGTAGCTAAGAGGAACAAGTGGGTTGATATCTTTCGGGATCGTCGTGATCAGGACATCGTATAGAGAGTTCCATGGATGGGTCATACCAAGGTTTTGTACAGGTGTGGGGATTATGATTATCTGATGTTGTTAGGCCTATGGGGTGGAATTGGTTGTGCCCCCTTACTAGTGTCTCGACAGTATGGCTCTCGACAGTTTGTCCCCTTCACTATAGGTCATGACTTGTCAGAATTTGAGTTCTAAGGGGAGTTCAGGAAAAAGATCCAAACCATCAATGATTCATGGAAGCATTGCTATCTCATAGAAATAGAGCACGACAGTAAGTATATGTTCACCCCCGATTACGATGTGTGGAGGCATGTCGGGTGAATGACAAAATTTTACCACCTACTCCGGGTTAGGCTAAACCCTTGGAGGAACATCTGAAGGTGCTCCCGTCTGAGGCTGATATTCTGAGAGCCGAATTAAAGAGGGCTAAGGCTGAGATTAAAAACTTGCAAAGCCAGCACGCAAATGACTTATTCGAGTAAGTTTAGATGTGGACAAGTATATATGAGAGACAGATCAGGTAATAAAGATGTATAAGGACCTTGAAGCAAAATTTAAGATTCAGATGATGGATTTTCTCAAATTTTAGGCTACAGTCTGAAATGCCAATTTGAGGAGACTCCAGAGCAATGGAGGCAAGAAATTGAACATGCCGTGGGAAAAGAAAGAGAGCGTGGCAAGAAAGAAGTTGAAAATATAAACGATTGCTGATGGATGAGAAAAAGAGAGGGAAACACGTAGTTGAGATGGAAAATAACAAGCGGGCCCTTAAAAAAGAAAAAGAAAATGTGGCTGCATGGAAGAGGAAGGCCCATGAAAATAAAGTCCGTATGTTTGAGTTGCAGACGGTATATGATGAGGCAGATAAGAAGCTGAAATAGTGCCAAGCCTCTGTTTTTGAGTTGCAAGCCAAGATAGCAGACCTAAATCATTCGCTGCACAGGCTCCAGAATCGCCATACTTATATCGAACTCTAAGCTAGCCTTAGTGAAAATGATACATTGAAGAAGCAAGTGGAAGCTATGGAGGGCATCATTCATGAGTATAGAACGAAGATTCTAGTTCTCGAAGATATCAATAAAGGGGACAATGACTATTGGTTTACTCGGCTGAGAGACAAAGCTAGAAGGTTTGAAGAACGAGATGAATTTAACAAAAACATCAAGACCCAGATTCAAGACGTGGCAAAGCATGTAAAGATGTTAGCTACTGAAGCTATGACTCTCCGCCAGTATGTTAGGCCAGTTGGTGAGGTGGGACCAAGACTCATATGACTGATAGAGGAAATGAAGGAATTAGGTATTCGGGCAGAAAGATATTTGTAAAAAAATAGATGAGTTGTTGTAATAAAGATCTTTCCATCCAATAAAGAGTTCGTTCTTTGAGCAATTACTTTATAGAATCAATGGCCCTTTGTTTACATTCATGCGTTTTTCCTTTTTGCATTTCTTTGTTTGTTTTGCGTTAGATTAATATCATTGCATACATATACATAACCTAAGATTTTAGTTGGAATAATTTATCTAAACAGAAAATTCAAAATAGCAAGTCACAAATACTGTTACTCACCACCAGAGGTTGAAGATAGGGATACCGCCGAGAGAAAGATAGCAAATGAAGAGCCTAAGGGAGAAAAAGATTTCTTTATGGAGAAACCCATGACTCACCTTAAGCCAGTGAAAGAATCGGAGGCTCGAGAACTTTTAAAGATACTCAAACATAGTGAGTACAGTGTGGTGGAGCAGCTCCGTAAACACCCAACAAGAATTTCAATGCTATCTCTATTGCTGAGTTCGGATGGCCACCGTGACACCCTTTTAAAGATCTTGAATTAGACTTTTGTTCCAAAAGAGATAACAACTGACAAGATGGACAAGTTGGTCAGCAATGTTGCGGTGAATAATTTTATCACGTTCAATGAAGAAGAAATTCTGGAAATTGGGAGGGGATCCCACAAAGCCTTTTATATCTCTGCTAGATGCAAGAGGCACATACTGCCAGGGGTTCTTATTGAAAACGGGTCAGCGTTAAATGTATTACCTTTGGATACCTTAAAAAAGTTACCGGTTGACCGTTCCCATATGACTGTATACCAAAACACTGTAAGAGCATTCGATGGAACCCAAATGGATGTTTTGGGGAAAATAGAGATACCCCTACAAATTGGCCCATCTACTTTTGAAATAGATTTCGTGGTGATGGACATCAAGCCCACCTATAGCTGCCTGCTTGGGCGCCCTTGGATTCACACTGTAGGGTTTGTTCCCTCCACTTTGCATCAGAAGTTAAAATTCATAGTTGATGGCCAGCTAGTGATAGTCAGAGCTGAAGAAGATATCATCGCCTCGGTATCAACTGGCGCCCCTTATATAGAAACAGATGAAGGTGCACTCGAGTGTCATTTCATGACATTTGAGATTGTTAATGCTACATTTGTGGCTGAAGGAAACAAGGTTCTTAAGCCAGAATTTTCAAATAACGCAAAAATGCAAGTTAAACATACTCTGGGAAAAAGAGCATAGACTAGCAAGGGCCTCGGCAAGCAGCTTTAGGGGAGGCCATACCCCGTGATGATCCCTGAAAAAAGAGACCAGTTTGGTCTAGGCTACAAGTCCAACCCAATGTAGAGAAGAGTAGCGGTAGGAGAGATACAGGAAAATAAGACAAAACATAGAAGAAATTAAATGGGAACCAATGACATTCCCACATATCAGTCACAGTTTCAGGTTAGGAGGCATCATGAATCCCGAAACTACAAATGATGAGGAGGAAAAAGGAAATAAAGAGCTCGACAAAGCTTTTGAAGAGCTGAACATTAACGCCATATTAGAGGAAGATGATGGAAACAAGTACCTTTCCATGATACACCCATGTTCGGAGCTGAACAACTGGACTGTGGAAGAAATTTCTATAGCTTTTAGGTCATCCACAGAGTAATGCTTGAAACTAACTCTTTTGCCTTAGACCCGAAGGCATTAGAGATCTCTTGTTAAGGGTCAATGTCAAAAAACCATTATGGTTCTTATATCAATAAAAGATGTTTTTCCAATAAATTTTGTGTGGCAGACTTTCTTTTTTTAACTAAAAAACCATAAATAAAACCCAAAGCAAAAACCAAAATAAAAAAATCATCATTTTACTCTTTTGTTTGACTTTTCATTTTTGTTGTATACATATATATTCCATTTCTTTCAGGTTTCCAGTTATCAACGGCACAAATAACTTCGAATCTGATTTAGAAATTGAATTCAAGTTGCCCATGTGTTTAGAAGAGGTCGAAGACTGCAAAGATGAAGAAGAATATGAACTGCCTGACGAGGTGCTCAGGATGTTAGAAAGCAAAGAGAAGCAAATTATGCCTTACGAGGAAGAATTAGAAGTTCTGAATCTCGGATCTGAAGAAGAAAGGCGTGAAGTGAAGATCAACACTTCTATCACCACTGAGACTCGAAACAAGTTGATCAAGCTCCTACAAGAATATAAGGACATTTTCACTTGGTCATATCAAGACATGCCTGGTTTAGACACTGACATTGTTATGCATCGACTTCTCATTAGGCCCGAATGCAAGCCTGTGCAATAGAAGCTAAGGAGGATGAAGCCTGAAATGCTTCTAAAAATTAAGGATGAAGTAAAAATGCAATATGGTGTCGGTTTCCTCGAGGTGGTTAAGTATTCTGAATGGGTGGCTAACATTGTCTTAGTTCCGAAGAAATGTGGGAAAATACGAATGTGTGTTGATTATCGAGACCTTAATAGGGCAAGTCCTAAGGATAACTTCCCACTGCCACACATTGACACACTGGTGGATAATACAGCAGGGCATTCTCTTTTCTCTTTCACGGATAGATTCTTAGGGTACAACCAAATCAAAATGTGCCCAGAAGATATGAATAAAACGACATTTGTAACATGGTGGGGAACCTTTTGTTACAAAGTCATGCCTTTTGGTTTAAAGAATGCAGGGGCAACCTACCAACGTGCCATGGTAACCTTGTTCCATGACATGATGCACAAATATATAGAGATATATATTGATGATATGATAGCTAAATCCCGCTCAGAAGAGAAACATAGCGAAAACTTTGAATTTTTTTTAAAAGGTTGAAAAAATTCCAGTTAAGATTCAATCCGTCCAAATGCACTTTTGGAGTGTGATCGGGGAAGTTGCTGGGATTTGTTGTGAGTGAAAAATGGATTGAAGTTGATCTAGACAATTAAGGCCATCCAAGAACTTCCTCCACCTCGAACACAAAAGAGGTTCGAGGATTCCTCGAAAGTTTAAATTACATTGCCTGTTTTATCTCACAATTAACGGAAAAATGCATCCATGTATTTAGATTGCTTCGAAAAAATAATCTGAGGACATGGAATGAAGAATGTCAAGCGGCCTTAGAGGAGATCAAGAGGCAGATGACGAATTCACCATTTTGGTGCCACCTGTTCCGGGAAAGCCCCTGATCTTGTACTTAACCGTTCACGAAAACTCAATGGGATGTGTATTGGGGTAGTATGATAAAACTGGGAGGAAAGCAAAAGCAATCTATTATCTAAGTAAGAAGTTTACAGGTTGTGAAACCAGATATTCCCCAATTGAAAAAATGTGTTGCGCTTTGATATGGACAGCCAAGAGGCTTAGGCAATACATGTTATACCATACCACATGGCTGATATTGAAGTTAGATCACTTGAAATACATGATTGAGGCACCAGCCTTATCAGGAAAAATGGCTCGTTGGCAAATGTTGCTTTCGGAATTTGAAATTCAATATGTGAGCCAAAAAGTAATAAATGAGAGTGCAATAGCAGATTTCTTGGCAAGTCGCGCTTCCAAAGATTATGAGGCCCTGAACTTTAATTTTCCTGATGAAGAACTAATGTGCATTTCGATTGACAAGGATAATAGCTCGCAGGAATCTTGGGTGATGAACTTTGATAGAGCTGCAAATGCATTGAGACGTGGCATTGGGGCAGTTTTAGTTTCACCAAAAGGGAATTACTACCCTTTCTCTTTTCGGTTAAAATTCTTATGCACCAATAACATGGTTGAATACGAAGCTTGTCTATTGGGTTTGCGAGCGGCCATTGAAAGAAAGATCAAAGTTTTAGGAGTTTTTAGAGATTCTGCACTGGTCATTTACCAGATCCGTGGAGAGTGGGAGACTAAGGATGCAAAACTAATCAAATATCATTCACTAGTCCTTGAACTAACCCAGGAGTTCGACGAAATCACCTTCAAGCATCTCCCGAGAGAGAATAATCAAATGGATGATGCCCTCGCTACTCTAGCTGCCACATTTAAGGCTAGTAAAGGTACTAAAATATTGCCAGTCAATGTGCAAATGTTAGAATCCCTGGTCCATTGCTACAATTTGGAAGAAGAAGCTGATGGTCTCCCATGGTACCATGACATTTTACAGTATATGAAAACTCAAGAATATCCATTACAGGCAACTGACAATGATAAGAAAATGATCAAGAAATTGGCTGCGGGCTACGTCCTCGATGGCGAGGTTCTATATAAAAAGAGTCGATATCAAGTGCTATTAAGGTGCGTATGCGCTAAAGAAGCTCAAATGATCTTGGAAGAAGTGCATGAAAGGGGTTTGTGGGACTTACCCTAGTGGCTTTACTATGGCTAGGAGAATTATGCGCTTTAGATATTATTGGTCCACTATGGAAATAGATTGAATCAATTATGGCCGTAGATGTCATAAGTGCCAGGTATATACAGACAAGATTCATGCACCTTCTCTACCACTTTATGTCATGACTGCCTTATGGCCCTTCTCAATGTGGGGCATGAATGTAATTGGCCAAATTTACCCCAAAGCCTCGAACGGCCACAGGTTCATCTTAGTAGCTATTGACTACTTCACAAAATGGGTAGAAACAGCCTCATACGCGAATGTCACCAGGTTGGTTGTTTGTAAATTTTTGAAAAAAAAAAGAGATTATTTGTCGTTATGGCTTATTGAAAAGAATCATCACCAACAATGCATCCAATTTGAATAACAAGATGATAGATGGGGTTTGTGAATAGTTCTAGATCAAACACCACAATTCTGTAACATATCGCCCAAAGATGAATGAGGCAGTCGAAGCTGCAAATAAGAACATCAAGAAAATAGTCACGAAGATAGCTGACACTTACACTGATTGGCATGAAAAATTGTCATTTGAATTGTATACTTATAGAACGGTTGTACGAACTTCCACTGGGGCAACACCGTTTTCATTAGTATATGGGATGGAGGCCGTGCTGCCAATTGAGGTTGAAATCCCTTCACTCTGTATTTTGATAGAGGCAAAACTAGAGGAGTCCGAATGGGTTCAAACAAGATATGACCAGTTAAACCTCATTAATGAAAAGAGGTTGAAAGCAATTTGCCACGGCCAGATGTATCAAAGAAGAATGATACGAGCATATGACAAGAAAGTCCACCCGAGGAAGTTTAGGGAAGGCGATATCGTGCTAAAGAGGATGTCGTCAGTCCAAAAGGATTCGCGAGGAAAATGGGTACCAAATTGGGAGGGGCCATATGTGGCATCAAAAGCTTTCGATGGAGGGCCGTTAATTTTGGCTGAATTGGGTGGAGACAAGCTCAAGAATCTAGTGAAATCTGATTCAGTCAAGAAATATTACGCATGGAATGATGAAGAAGAAAAAAAAGAAAAGAAAAGAAAAAAAAGAAGAGCAAAAACCCGTAAAGAGCGCTCAGAAAAAAAGAGAGAAAAAAAGAGGGTTCAAGATGAAAACCCGCAAAGGGCGTCTTGAAACCAAATGAGGATTTGAGTTGAAAACCCGTAAAGGGCGGCTCGAATTATTACAAACAACGAAAAATCCCTTCAGAGGCTTGGCTATTCGGAAGGAATTTCATATCTTCACTCATTGTTGTAGTGGACGAAATTTTCTCGACAAAGGTATCACTCGAGGTTGTTTCGAGGAAAGTTCAGACCTTTGATATCTGGATACTTGTCTTTTGACCCTCCTTTTGCACTTTTCTTTCATGCTTGCCCCAACATTAATGAAAATCTTCTTTTAAGCCTATCTTCTTTGAATGCCCCCTTTACATAAACATTTTTTATTTGGTTAAGGGTCATTTTGGTTTAGACATCATTAAAATATGCAAGAGATTTTCGTGTATTACTCTGGAAATGGTTTAAGAACATAGGGACTATGACACGGTCCCTTATTAAGCCTCGAATATATGGCATGTTATGATCAAGGGCAATTGATACCCAACAACATTGGTAATAAGCCTGGAAAGAAAAAGGTTAAAATACCGTATCATTTGAGGATATTTCGCGGAAATTCATGAAGGCCCTCAAAAGGGCATTCTCATACACAATATTGCTTGAAACTCACTCTCACAATACTGATGTATCAACTACGATGATAGTTGAATGTGGGAAGGAGTATGTTTTTCAATAAGCAAAGAGATACAAAGAATGGGAATAGAGAAGAAGAAAACTACCATTCAAAGATTGGTGAAGCAAAAGACGATCGTTTGATGAAGAAAAGAGATACTAAGAATGTTAATGACAAAGACAGTGAACATGGACTCTTGTCCGGATTAAAACAAGCTAAGAAAGAGATTAAAACTTAAACGCGCGTGGGATCATCTCCCCTAAGTACCCTACTTCAAACGGCCTGGGTTGCCAGCATCAGCCATTTCGCGGTCTCTGGGCCACGACAACCGCAGTGGTTGGTGCCGGTCGACTCGCCTCGGCCGGCTGAGTCCAATGCCGCCAACCACGCCCCTTGTCGTCGCCGATAGCTCGTCAATTGAAGGGAAAATGAGGTTTGAACCCTAATTTAATTAGGGGCAAAATCTCCCAAATTTGAGTCAAATCAGATGAAATTCGGGGTGAATTTCAACAAGTCAAAGCTGTGATGATCACATTGGATGATTTCATTGGACGAAAATGGGGATTTTGTCCCCAAATTGCCTTGAATCCCAGTCCCCAAAACCCTATAAATAGTGCTTAATTTTCCATTGTTCGAACAGAGAAAAAAATAGATCCGAAAATACCCAAAAAAATACTCTGAAAATTATTGGGAAGTTGCTGGAATTTATTCGAGTTTTGTGCAACATTGGTTCGAGTTTTCGCGGGGAATAAAAGCTAGCAATTCGTCGTTTCATCGATATAATTTCTTCTTTTTTATTTCAAATTTATTCATTTTATTTTTTGGTTAATGCTATTCTTTTTTCAGGATGCATTTGTTTTTGGTTTGGATGTTTTGATCTTGTTTGTTTGGTTGATATTCTATTATTTAGTGTTATGTGGTTGTTTTGGTAAAATAATAATAATAAAAAGGAACATGTGTTGTTTTTAATAGAAAGGGTGTTTGATCCACTTAACTTTTAAAAGATGTGAAAATTGTGTTTGTGAATAAAAAGGGTCAATTAATTTTAAAAGCACATTTTTTATACTTCATTCAATCTGAAAATAAATTTTAAAATTATCATAAAAAGGTCACTTAATTACTGCAACCCCATTTATTTCTTCCAAGTTTGGTCCCTTTTAAAATAAAGAGAAATTATAAAAATATAAAAAAACAAAAAAAGGCAAAATAAACTTTTTTAATGGAGTATTTCTTTAGATTAAAAAGTAAGGATTTATCTTTAAAAAAGTAAAATAAAATCCTTTTTAAAAAAATATAAAAACAACAAATTTTTTTTAAAAAAATAAACTAACTTTTTTTAAAATATAAGATAATAAACACCTCTTTTAAAATAAAACTCTTTTCCAAAATTATCAAAAAGCTTAAAAAGAAAAGTAGCGAAATGTTTAAACAAAAATATAAAAAGCTTTAAAACACAAAAAATAACATTTTGAATAAAAAACTTTAAAACATAAAAAGAAAGTAACATTTTAAATAAAAAGCTTTAAGACATAAAAAGAAAGTAACATTTTCCAAATAAAACAAAAAGCAAACAAAAAAAAGCCTCTATTCAAAAAAACTCAAAAATAAAAAATTTAAATTTAAATAATAAAAACCTTTTCCAAATAAAATAAAACTGAACCAAGCCCATTAAAAAAACTTCAAGTTTTAAATTGTGTTTTTTTCTTTTCTTATTTTGCTTTCATTTGCTTTAATATTAAGTTGGCCTTAGGAATAGGTTCTTCAATCCTTAGATAGTGACTTCTTTGTAATAAAATTTTCTTCACAAAAAAATAAAACATGCTTAATAAAATTTAAACCCTCAAATAGGAAAAATACTTAAACCTTTTTTAGGATTAGTAAGTTTTAACTTAGAATAAATAAAAATCTTCAATTAATCAAGTTTCTTTATTTGTTTGTTAAAAAGTAAAATTAAAGTAATACGGTGTCTTACTAAACGAAAATGAAGGGTTAGCGCCAGAAGTGTTGGCGGTGATTGGAGTTCATTTTCGGATAGTAAGGTCGTTAAAGTAAAATTAAACTTATGAACGGACAATAATTTAAGCTTTACATCGATTCGCACAATCCGACTTTAAAACCTTTTGTAACCGGCAATGTACCAATTTTTGGGCGTCGTAGGGTGCTAGCCCTTCCCTACGCGTAACTGACTCCCGAACCCGTTTTTGAGTTTTCGCAGACCAAAATCGTTATTTTAATAAAATAAAATTAATTTTATTAAAATGGCCAATTTTTAAGTGATTCAGTCACACCTTTTAGAAAAATTAGTGGGGACTTAGTTATTTTTAATTTTATTAAAAAAATATCAAAACCCCCTTAAAAAAGATTGCGACAATAGTTTATATTCCTCAATGTCCCTTATATTTTAAATATTAACATTCATTTTGATTATTCCCCAAATTTATCACGGAGAATGATAATGGTGAAACAGTAAATGAAAAAGAGGATATGTCTCTGGTTATGACAGACATGACAATAACAAAAAGACAAGACATCAAATCCATGGTGTCTAGGCGGGGACAAAAGGGTGTTGCACAAACAACATTAACATTATAATCATCCCTTCCCCCTCGTGACTTTATAGGATGAAAACACAATGATTTATTCAACTTTTTTTGTTTTCATTTGATGCAATTTGGACCCATTTCCTTATTAACCCTAGATGCAAGTCTAATGGTTGATGTTAAAATCTTTAAATTGAGGATGGTTTTTTTATAATTTTTATTGTTAATCCCAAACATTCATTTTCATTAATCCAATAATTCTAAAAGCGTGCAAAATTATATATATAGCTCGTGTAAAAAAATATTATGTAACTCTTTTTTAAAATCTAAAATCTAAACCAATGGAGTTGATCAAAGTGGTAAGCAACTTGATATGGCTTAAGCATGTCTTGAGTTTAAGGTTTTGTGTATACATAAAATCTCTGTTGGGAGATTCACAAACCTAAAACCCTAAAATTAAGCTATAAACCTTAAACTCTAACCCTAAATCCTACAACTTAAATTCTAAACCTAAAATTAACACTCTACACCCTAAAATTAATATTGTGCAACTTGTGTATTAAATTTTTTTCTCTCTATCTATATACACATTTAACCCTCTTTTTCCTTTTTAAAGGTTCTTTTGTTTATGTGAGGAATTTTTGAAGACTTCGAGGGCTGTTTGATTGATAATATATATATATATATATATATATATATATATCATTGAACAGAAGTAATGAAGTATTGTTGTACCAGTGCATTATATTAACTGATTAAGTGATCAATGTGATTACTTAAGAAGTGAAATTTCAGGAAAAATGTATTATAGGGTTTGTCAACAACTAGTGCAACTTAATCAGATCGAGGATCAATCTCTTTTATTGTTATTTTTAATAGTGAATTTCTTTTTGAGTAAGGTTCTTTAGAGGTAGGACAAGAGTTGTATATGAGACGAGACAGATCGTAAGTTACTTGAATCTGACTTGATCAAAGTTCAGTCAGCACTCGATTTTATTGGACATGACTCGAATTCGAATTACATATTTTTTCAAGAAAAGGTTAAGAAACACTCTTCTTTAACATTGTTAGCATTTAAATCTCCAAATCGTACTCTCCTAAACATCTCAATGGAACAACCTAATTAAGAATTCCACTTTTAAATTTTATACGATACAGTTTTGCAATCTCTATCCAAATTCACAGTCAAATTTGTGAGTAAACATACCCATATATGTAATTTACAAACATTAGAGGAGCAGGCAGACAATGAAAAGAAACCTATAAAGCAACATGTTCCTCAAAAATCACAATTATCTTGTTACTATTTAAATTGGAAACTTGGGTCATCCATAAATCTCCCCATTAATGTAACCACCATTGTTATAAGCTGTGCTCCCCACCTCTCCCACTAATCTCTGTCATTGTGGAAACTTGAAAAGAAAAATAAAACATTGGAAACCTAGATGTCTCTTCTTCGTGTCTGCATTTTTTTTTTTGGATAATTACGTGTCTGCAATTTTATCTTCCAAAAAGAGTGTTATTATTATTACACAAGTCAAGGGCAAGCCATTGTTGGGTAGCTACATGCCTCCTTATGCCAGCCAATTTGGTTGCATGAAATGACAGCGACAAGATACATCTCAACTCTAAAGTCTCAAGTCTCAACCTATTAGAGCTTCATGTTTAGGATCGTCCACAAAAGCTCTTTGTTCAAATCACCTATTATTTTTTCAGGCATTTCAATTCGGACAATATACAGTGCCAGAATAATACTGTTGCTGGAGCTTGGAAGCATCAGATTAAGCCTAGGGTACCTATGTTGCACTGATACGAACAGAGGTAAAAAACGACAATTTTTAAAATTGTTCAATGAATGAGCAGACGCTCGGTTCAATTCATTCATGTGTTGAAGTTTCTAAAAAAGATGAAACTTATCAACTTCTCGACCCTTTTCTTGATCCATCTTGTCAGTTGTCATGTGATCTCTAATTTTGGATTCAAATGTTAATTCCCACCCAACATCCAAGCACCATTATTGGAACCCTAATCAATTCCATGAGCGATTTGCATTTTATGACCCCATATCTCGCCTTTGATTATTGCACCCACAGTCTCTCCCTTTCTCCTGCAGGAAAGGTCGTGAAAACCGATAAAAATTGACAAGAAATGAGGACAGAGCCAGGATTTCAGACAAATTCATAATTAATTTAATTTTTTAAAAATAAAGGTAAAAAAGTTCCATGTCTGAGAGCAATACCTCTCTCATTGTCCACGTAGCTTCGCATCGACAAGAAGGTAATCCCTATAATAGAGTCTGTATTCAAGGGGCTTAGGTTAATTGTGGACTTAGGCCAAATTTACATCCTACGAACAAAGCTGTTCGAATTTAAATTTATATTTTTTTAATTAAAATCACTCGTTTATTTTTTATGAAAGTTTTTTTTATTGCTTGGTCAGTTGTTGTGACATTGTGACACTGTAATAATTCTCATAACTCATTTCACGAGCTTGCCAACAATGGATTTATGTATTGTCAAACTTGATTTCTCTTAAAATACAAATTGATACCCCACTTGCTACTATAGATGATCATGTGCTTATTACTGTACACATTAACCAAATTGAACCAGACATTCCAAACTAACACCACTGTGAGGAGTCAGCTTTTTTTCTTGTTTGAGCAAAGACAGGTTAGCTGGCATAGAAAGAAATCAGGGAAACAAACGACACAGAGCAGAGAACAAAACATGGGGAGAAAACATAGATCAGAACAAAACAAGCACATGGTTTAATTTTGTATTTTCTCTCCTTGATTAGGACTAAATTGATTGAATATATAAATATGAAAGATCAAATGTGCTAGTATATAAATGTTGTAACGACCACGTCACCCCATTAACGGCAGATAACGACTCAATGATCATTTTATGAAAAAAATTAAAGTTTAATAATTATTTTATAACATTTAAAAGTTGAATAACCAAAATGAATATTCCGAGATCGTTTACAGACCATTTGTAAACTTTAACTTAAACTAAAAGTGAATAAAAATCCTCTTACATTTTTTTGATGCCCCTATTTATGTTCCCACATTAAAAATTAGGTTTAAGGTTTGGGTTTATGTTTAGGGTTTAGAGAATTTGGGGTAGGGTATATTTTTTAGGGCGTAGGGTTTAGGATTTAGAATTTAGGGTTTAAACTTAAAATTTAACTTTTTATTGTTGAGACATAAAAATAGGCACCGAAAAGAGAAAGATAATTTTGTCCCCTAAAAGTATGGATTACAAAATGCAAAGTTACAAGAATGGTGGCCTAAAAATGCTATTGCAGTTGACAGACAAAGGTTTAGAAACAGTTGGTAGATATAGACAGGTTCCCAAAACGCACAATAAAAAACATATCGACCGAGGAGTAAAGGATCATGCTGATCTGAAAAGACAATCGTTTCTCATTTTCCATCTAAAATATCATTTCCGATCAGAATTTTATCTCTCGACTCTAATATCATTTACAAAATTAGGAAAAAAAACTGAAAATTTTACATACAGACGACAGACTCGACCTTACGAAAGACGTTGCGACATAAATCGTATATGTAAGAAGATAAAATTGTGGACATGGATGTTCGAGGGGAGAAATATCATCAACATGCACATGGCTAGACTTTGCCATAAAGATCAAACGTGCCCAAAATGCAACGACACCTCATAAACATTGCCTTTTTCAAGGAGATTGATACTCCATTTCTAGACTGGTGCTGTTAAAGCCACAAAAGTGATTTTGAATATTTGGTTTTTCCTTTTGTAATATCAGTGTCAATGATCCATCCAAATCGTCAAATACAATTTTATTACATTGATTGTCTTGTCCGAGAAAATGATACATATTTGTACTCTTTGGGTGTCCACCTAGCAATAGAATTTATCTGCTCCTTTTTGTACTCTTATTTATATCTCAACACTAAAAATTTAGATTTATAGTTTAGAGTTAAGGTTTAAGGTTTATCGTGAATTTTTAGAGTTTAGGGTGTAGTATTTAGGATTTAAAATTTAGGATATGACTTAGATTTTAATTTTTTAGTGTTGAGACATAAATAGGAACACAAAAAAATAGAGGATTTTTGTTCGTCCACATATTCAAAGCGACTCAATGTTTAAAAACCTTTTTATATCATTCATACCTACATATTTATGTCAAAATTTGTTTTTAATATATGGAAAATATTTTGAGATATAAGCTTTATGGTTCTACATTTAAGGTTTAGGATTTAGATTGTAGGGTGTAGAACTTAGGATTTATTGTTAGAATTTAGAGTTTAGGGTTTAGAGATTAGGATTTAGGGTGTTAGGGTTAGAAATTTAGGTTTTAGATGTTATAGTTTAAATATGAAGGGTTGTGTTAAAACAGTTGTGTATAAAAATTTAACCCTTAATATATTTGATAATTGTTCAAAGAGTTATATTTTATGCACAACTCGTGTAAAAAATTATACAACCCTTCTTTAAAATATAAAATCTAATTCTCTAACCCTAGCACCCTAAATCCTAGACCCTAAACTCTAATATTAAATCCTAAGCCTCTAAACCCTACAACCTAAACTCTATACAACCTCTAAAGTTTACACAAACTTGTGCATCAAAGTATCTTCCTTGTTCAAATCCGATCTTAATCGAAATTCACTAATTGGTTGAGTGACCAAAAATGCTCATATTGTCCTATTTTGTATGGGTGCGAATCTCAACATTTGCTTTCGAATGTAATACCCCTGTATTTAATAAAAAAACCAGATCTTATTCAAAATATAAGTTTTATTTTTTTTCAATTTCGTTTAATTGTCCAAATTACATGATATCTAAAATAATAGAATTAAAAATGCAGGGGTCAAAACTTGGTTCAGTAATAATTGATTTGAAGCTTCCCGGAGGACACTGATTTCACAAATAAAGCAACTTTTAATTCAATAAAATTTTGAATTGTTAACCCTAACATCACTTTCCAAGTTATCACATGATGTGAGTTGAAACTGGAAACACATGAATTAAAAAAAAAAAGTGTTTTGGACTAAGATTTTGAATGTGATAAAAACAAAAGCTGTTTAGCTAAAACAAGGCCTATGTTTTTCTTTAGCCAGACATTTTGAATCATTTATGCTTTTCTTTTCATAAATTTGAGTTCTTATCTACAATGGTTTCACCAATTATTTGAGGTTATCTGTAGCTTATTTATCATAATCTTCCTTAAACAATAATAGTCTTTCACCTTTTTTTTAAAGTAATATATATGATTGATCAAATCGAATATCATCGAGTTAATTTTAATATTTTAACAAAAAATGTTATTATTTTAGATAATATTTTGACAATTTCCATCGAGTATCGAATCAAAAACGCATGTCATTTATGAAAATTTGATTTTATATGATAAAGAAGAGGTTTAATTATTTGGTACAATCAGGGTGATTTTGGATAGACGCAGTATAAGTGGTCACACAACTCTTAAGAAAAGAGGGTCCAAAATAAGTTAAGTTAAATGCTTATAAGAGAGAAGCGAAATATTAGTCTTGAACTAACTAGTAATAAAATACACGAGGAAAAAAAATGATGTTTTATTTTATGAATTTTGAATCATGTTAAACTTAAATTTTTATTTAAAAGTTAAATATTACGTATAGACACAACAAGTCAACGAACATTTTCTTTTGAAATTATAAGGCTTAATAGTTAAAAAGGTGCCCAACCTATATCATTTTTTTCAGTTTGGTGTCTAACATTTTTTGGGGGCCACTTTGGTGCCTAACGTTTCATTCCGTAACTCAAATAAGGGTTTTACGTGACGGACGTTAAATTTTTTTTGTTATCCAATAAAAACACGACACGCGGCATATTATGGTATTTTCTTTAATTTTATTTTTTTTAAATCAAAAAATATTTAATTTTATGAAAAAAACAAAATCGTTAATTTATCTAAAACCCCCAAACCCTAAATTCCTCCCCTCCCACCACCGGTCGCCCTTGTCTTCCTCGGCCCCCAGGACTGAAAGCCACATCATCTTTTCATCGAAAATTGGCGAATAAATCGACTATTGCTCTGTCGACGAACATTCAAAAATAAAAAAAAAGAGATCGATTGGGCTTCTAACCGACGACTAGAGGATGGAGGATGCTGAACGGTGAGGTACCCGATGTTTGGGTGGTGAACGGTGAACCGCCGACGTGTGAGGATGCCGAATGGTGAGAGATATGTGATTTAGGGGTTTAATTGGAAGAAATTAAAATTTTGGGGTTTTTTAAGAAGTTCATATTTTTAAAGAAATTCAGAAATTAAATAAATAAATAAAAGCATGTCACGTGTCATGTTATAATTGGACAACGAAAAAATTTTAACGGTCGTTGACGAAAAAATCTGATTTGAGTTACGAAATGAAACGTTAGGCACCAAAGTAAATGTAAGACATCAAATTGAAAAAAATGTATAAGTTAGGCACCTTTTTTACTGTTAAACCAAATTATAACCATATTTTAATAAAGGTGTAAAGTAAAAAATGTCCATAATGTTTGTTTGAATAGTAATTTTGACCCATATTCTTTTTAACTAATTTAACCGTTAACGTTTATTTTTGGTTAAAATGACTCATCTGCGGATAAAAACTGTTGTTTAACTAACGGTAAATAACTTAAATGACGTAACGAATCTACATGACAATACACACTGATATGACATTGTCATATAAACAAACTTGCAGACTTGAAAAAATATCACATCAATTAAAAATAATTTTATAAAATTATTATTTCTACTGACGGTATATTATTTTGTAAATTATTTTAAATTATTTATTGTCAGTTGTTTAATAATTTTTGTTTGCAGATCAACTTTTAACAAATTACATACAGCCTTCTAAATCTTTAAACGGACTAGATTCGATGGCGATTATATTGGACTAATTAGTATGCCTAGGTATAAGTTAAAATGTAGATATCGCACTAAGCACAGGGCATAAGGCAAATAGCCAAAACCAACGAGTTTTGAACACGTGGATGTGAAAGCGACTGTGACAGAGGCAAAGGAAACAGCCGGAGATGGGGGCGGTACGTAGGGCTCCTTCAAGTCAACGACTTGATTGTTACACTTTCAACCTTTTCTTTCCTTTATTCATATGATGAAACTATCTCCCGTTTTTAACTCAACGCGCGGCTCCGGTTGAAAAATGGATAGGTTCATTTTAGAAGATTTGAATTTGAGTATATATACATGTACGATATATATGTGTTATTAAAAGAGAATCGATATAATTATATGTGAAATTATATTTTTTAATTTTATAATTATATTTTTTAAAATTATATAATATGTATGATCAATCATTATAATTTATTTAATTTTTTCGAGAAAAGAGAATTGATATAATTATTGGTGTAATTATATTCTTTAATTTTATAATTATTATTATTTAAAAATAAACCAATGCAACTTTGTAATTATAATTTGTATTCTACTAAACATGACAAGAATACTTAAGATATAATTAGATTATGTCAATCAAAACATAGGAAATTAAAAATGGACAAAAATCATATGCTCCTTTTTCAGTGTATCTTTCTATACACAACACTAAAAAATTAAATTTTAAGCCTTAATCGTAAATTTTAAATTCTAATCCATAAACTCTAAGCCTTAAAAAATACAACTTACCCTTAATTCCTTAAACCCTAAACCTAATTTTTTAGTGGGAGCATGCATAGAGACACCAAAAAAATAGAGGATTTCTATTCATTAAAAATTCTTATTATTACACTATGATATTTAAAGATTTAACTTTTGGTCCCTCAATTCATTAGTATTTTAATATTTTTTTCAAAGGTCGTGATTTTTTAATGCGTTTAAATATAATTATCTACGTTTTAAAGGATCGGAGAGATTATAAATAATTTATTATAAATTAATAAAAGAAATCCATGTTTAATTATTTCTTAAATTTTATCATAAAAATGAAACTTTACACGTACTTTGTATCACATTCACTCCATCAACACATTGCTCATGTTATTTGCCTTCTTAATAAAAAAGATATATTCTCTCTTTTTCTTTACTTTTCTTTGTGCCAAAATTTGACCTATTATCATGTGAAAGTGCTAGACATAAGTAAAATATAAAAATATAGGGTTTTTTATTTAAAGTTTCGTACGACATAATTAATTGTATCCGTCATTGCTTTTTAAAAAAATATGTTAGTATGATTATATAATAATATATGTTCATATTTTTTCTTAATCTTTTGACAATGTATATATTTTACGCTCACATGTGCTAGAACTCGAGTCTTCTAGGATGAATATTATCCTCTTTTCTATTGAAACCACTCGTTTTTATCGTCTCTTAACTCTTTTTTAATATATTAATGTAATTACATGATTGTATCTCTATGTGCTTTTTCTAATTCCACCAAGTTGTTATTATACTGATTTTTCATTTAAAAAACCATATTTTTACGTTATATCTTTTGATTTTTTTTTTACTCTTTTACCTTAAAAGTTAGTTCTTAACCATTTAAAAAGAATAGAATTATGTCTTTTTTAACAGGAATGCTAATTAAATCCAAACGTTAAATGCTTCAAGGGTGTTGATGTGATAGCCTACGGCATTGCAAATGTACTTGCATTTTTAATTTTTAATTTTTTTTAAAATTTATTAATCAATAATATCGTATTAACATTAAATACATACAAATTATCACCTAAATCCTTTTTGAAATAACGATTTAACTTTTTAAGGGTTAAATTTAGTTGAAAATGTTTTAACATATAAAAAGTTAAATGTCGAAAGCTAAATTTATTATTACATCTTATTTTTTAAAAAAGATCAACAACTACAAAGACAAAACATATAGATAAAAAAATAACGATTTAGCATTTTAAGGGTCAAATTTAGTTGAAATGTTTTAACATATAAAAAATATAAATGTCGAAAGTTAAATTTATCATTTCATCTTATTTTTTTAAAAAAAGATTGACAACTACAAAGATAAAACATATAGATCATTTTTTATTATTAAATTTTAAAACTAATATCTCATATTTTTTTAACCTAGCAGCTCTCTCTCAAATCTCTGTTGCATGTAATTTTTCTTTTCTTTTTTAGTTGGTGGTCGGCAACTAATCTTAGTATTGATTGTCGACCACTGAATCTATTATTTTTCTTGTTTTTTATATTTTAATAAGAATCTCTGCCTTTGTGGCACGCGTTTTCTGTGTCATTATGACACGTTTTACTTTGACTTTTTTGTGGTTCGTTTCATCTGTCTTTGTGGCATGATTTTAGCATACCTTAGCGGTCGGTTGGTGCTCGTATAGAGATTTTCACGGCGCTAATATCTGATTATGGTTTTGTCGGTGGTCTTAAAAAGATGGATCCCCACTCGGTTGATGGTTGGTTGCCGATGTAATCAGACATAGGTAGCGGAGCAATCTGCCTAATAGCTTTGTTTGCTCACCACTCCTTTTTACCCCGTAAAGCATCTCGTTTGGATAGAAATAAAGAGATTCAGGAAGGTTTTTGGATTTTGATATGCTAATCTCGATAAAAGTGGCAGCTTTTTTTTGCACCATTGTAATAGACTTTTAGCGAACTTGTCTATTTTTTTCTTTTTCTAATACATTATATTGTATTATCTTTTATGGTGATTAATAAAATTCAGATATTATTGTTAAAAAAAACAATTACAAAAAAAAGAAATCAGACTTAACCTAAAATATAACAACTCTGAACATGATTCGCACATAACAAAACTTAAACCAGAACAAATCTTAACAAAATCCAAACATAATTTTACACATAACAAATTCCAAACCTAAACAGTCAAACTCCCTATACCTCAACCTTGTCATTTCAACCAAGATCTCATCGACCCTTCAATTATTATTCTAAACAACCAATTATTGTCCATATTAACTAATAGCGTACCCCAAACATGAAAAAACCGATACAAAGATAAGTCCACAAGCCATTTCTCTTGAACAATGAAACAGTATAAAATTGGAAATTCGATATGCGTCACAAATCCAACCACCCATATATGCGTACGCAGTAGGCAGATGGTAACCCAATAAAACTGTAACGTTACTTTCTTATACTAGTTGGGACGAGTCTAAAGAACGACAGCTTAATTTAAGACTAAAAAGTTACAAGTTTCGAGACATGTCAAGCAACCTAAAATGTTATATTTTTTTATAATATTTTAGGTTGGTTTTTTTAACGAGTTTAGAAACTTGATTTTTCTTTTAAGTTTGTAGTTCTTTCGACAAGTTTCAAACCTTGTTTTTAAGTTTTGAAACTTGAAAAAACCACGTAAAAGACCAACTTAAAATGTTACCAAAATGTATAATATTTTAGGTTGTTTGGACAAATTTTGAAATTTCTCATTTTTAGCCTTAAATTAGAATGTTGTAAGCAAATATCTTCCATTTTCTCTAAGTGTACGCAATCTCAAATGAAAAGCATGTATAATTGAGTGAAAATGCAGATTGGACGACGGCTGTTTAATTAACAGAATCAATCAATCAATCATCAGCACTGAGATCTAACTTGGTGGTGCAATCTGATAATAACTTCTGTGGTCATTTATGTATGATACAAGATTGTGTATGTATCCATCGACAAGCTAGCTAGCTAGATAGTTAGGCACCAAACAACTCCGAGTTCTGTACTATTGCAGTAACTTTATGGACACTGCATTAACGTCGATGAGAATATCTTCTCGATCGATCGAATGCGAGGAAACACGTGCAGCGTTCGAGCATTACTTAGAGGACCAGGGGCGAAGTTCGTTTGTTTGTTGTCAGTTTTTGATTGTCAGGTAAAATGAAACTCTATAGTGACTTTTTATGGCAATCCGCATCAATTAGAGACATGGTTTTCAAAGGCTTACACATTTATGGCAATGGAGAATTTCCAATTGCTATTGTTTTCGGTAATGAAAGTATCTATCAGTCTCAAAAGAGAAGGTTTTATTCAAGAACGATCTTGGTGCGATTCTTTAAAAAGATATTAAAAATTAGAGTAAAATACGTAAATCATCACTGAACTTTACTCTTAAACCTATTTTGGTTACTGAAGTTTCAAAACGTTCAATTTACTCGTTGAAGTTTAGACATTGAACGTTTTTTGTCACTAAAGTTTAGACATTGAATGCTTTTTGTCACTCTTAAACCTCAAACGGTCATAGAAAGATGATTATGTTGCTTCTCTCATGCCGATAAAGTTTTGTTACCGTTCGAATTTTCGAGAAGCTCCTTCGTTCTCCGGTAAATGGAAGTTGTCAAAAAGTTTACGAAAGAGTGACTAAAAACATTCAATGTCTAAACTTCAGTGGCCAAAATAAGTTTGAGAGTAAAATTCAATGATAATTTACATAATTTATCCTAAAAGTCGAGGGGTATAAAATCTAAAAAAAGGTAAAGATTCAAAATCACATCATCAATAAAAAATACAAAAAATATCTAAATTATATGAGAATTTAAAATTTACAGGTCCGGTGAACCCTATATCCATCCCATTATTGGTTTAGAAATGTTTTCGTTACTCAACAATTTCAACTATACGGATTATGTAGTTTTCAAAATAAATCAAATTCTTAGAAGAATGTGTAACACACTTAAAGCATACTAGTAGACCGAATATACATTAAAAATGCTACGAAATCTTTTAAAGAAACCTAGATTTTTTTTCAAGATGAAAACCTGATTAGTTGTAGAAGCTCTTTCTTGATTTTAAAATCGTTATGCAATAACAGATTTATAAATTTTGAAACTGATTAAACATGATATACTAATAATTTAATAATTACATGCCCACTAGAATTTATCATAAACTAGAATGACTTACTGATGTTTTGTAGATTGTAGCTTGATCAACATGTTTGGCTCCTCTTCGAGTATTCCAACTTAACCTACGTGTAAAATAACACACGCTAAGTACGAACTTAGTGAGGCAATTAAACTTATTTATTAAAACATGAAATGATAAAATACGGTGTGGCTTAATAAAGTGCATTTCATATTTCTCTATAACATGGCAAGTGTGTCATAATGTTATCATATCATGTATCGTCTCTATCATGTATCATTTCTATCGTGTAAACTAAGTATCATATGTCATAAAATTCATATAGCATTATTTTCATGTAAAGAATATCACATTTTCCCTAACATGGACATGTTACCATTATTCAATTATTTACACAACATATAATTTATTATGATCATTCTTTTATCATGCTATCATCTGTATAACATATGTTTTATCATGGTTATGCTTTCATCATGCAAACATTGACATGATATGTATTCTATCACGGTCATGCTTTTATTATGCAGTCATTTGCATATACTCTATCATAATCATACTTTCATCATGTACTCATTTGCATACCATGTGTTTTATCATGATTATGCTTTCTTTATGCCATCATTTGCAAAACATGTATTCTTTCATGTATGTCATGTGCTTCTCGATCATGTAACATGTACCTTCTTATTCATGTATCATATAATCATGTAACGTATAACAAGTATCATGTAACATTTCTATCATATATCATGTACTTCTCTGTCATGTATCATGTAACTTCTTTTCATGTATCATGAAATCATGAAACATCTGTGTCATGTGTCATCATGCAGTCATTTGCATGCTCATGATCTATTATATAACCATCTTATATTATTATTAACGTGTCTGGCTAGAGGCCCATGGCAACCCCGTAGCCTATCTGCACCGTAGTGCCTTGTAGAGTATGTACTCGAGAGGACGCTCTTTGCTCCTCATATAAGGACGCTCTTTGCTCCTTATATTAAACACCTCGTTAGTGCATTTTGCACTATGGGCTTGGATCCCCATGGTGTATCTTGTTTCATTTTAATCTTATCATTATCCATATTTCATGTATGCATAATGCATCATCATTTATGCAAACAATAATTCGTACCTGGTATTTCATCAAGCTTGCCATGTCGAGCATTGTATCATATCATGTATTATAAAGAAATGCAATGCCAATTTCAATGTAATGCAAACATTTAGAATGCACTCACCTTGGCCCTGAATAGTATGCCTCACTAAATTCTACTCAATCCCTTTTGCTTTATAGTACCTCGAACTTTCTTTTGATTCGGATCCCACTTCATTTATCACATGAATATAAATAAACATTTGTTAGATTCTCTTCTAACAATATTTCAATTAAGCTGTTCAATCTTTCAACATAAAAATTTTTCATAAATTTCTTTCCTTCTTTATACTGTTCACCAACTCATTTTTGGTCTCTAATAACCATTTTGATCTTCAAATAATTTCTCCAAGCTTACTAACTAACATTAGACACAAAGTGTCTCAATTACCATTTTCTATTAACTTGCGCTACCTTCAAAGATTTATTTCTACAGAGCAGAATGCATACCGAATCTTAATCTCCTTTATACCATAGAAACTAAATTCAATATTGGTTCTAACAGTATAAGCCACATAAATTAATAAAATCTACAAAAATCATGAAAATTTATTAAACTTCCGTTTTTAGACCTGTCCTGACAAAAACTGTGCTGTAATTTTTCTGACCTTCCTTCGGTTAAAAATTCATATCTTTTTACTCAGAACTCGAAATCAGTTTCCGTTTGTTGGACACGAAACTAGACAAACACATATTTACATTGGTATAAAATTCACCTTCTAACCATTTTTTTTATAATTTATGATGAATTTTCAAACTTACTGCCAAATTCAGTTTTCTTCACAACTTCCATAATTAACTTCAAACTCTATTCAATTTAGTCCTCAAACTTTATAAAAAATAACATTTTGTTCACTATATTGCTTTTGTACATTAAATTAATGTACAATTAAGCCATTTACTCATTTCCAATATTTTTAGAAAGTTTCCTTAAACTTTCAACTTCAATCACTTTGGTCTTTCAATATTTCCTTATTTTTGAATAGGTCTCTAAACTTTCTTTTCTTGACATTTCAATCCTCCATCTTTCACAAAATACTTAAATCTTCATTTCTACAAATTTCCCATAAATTTCAAAACCAATCCCTAATTTTTCTCAAATTGCCGAATTGGTCCTTCAACTTCCAAAATTTTTCATTTTGGTCATTAATCATCGATTCAAGCAATTTCACCATAATTCAATAATTTCAAATACTAAAATAAAATTTCCAAATATTTCCCCTAATTTCTCATCAATTTCGAAATGATCCCTAAAGTCTTCAAAGTTGCCGAAATAGTCCTCCAACTTTCAAATTTTCCATTTTTTGATCCAATATGTTAAAATAGAATTCTGACATCACAATTTCTTCAATTTCATCATCAATTCCATAACCCTAATTGAAACCCTAAATTTCAAGATTAGGGTTTATAACTTTCAACATGAAATTAACTTGATTTCAAGCTTGTTTTCATCAAAACTAAACTTAATTCATCATCTACTACATCAATTCTAGCTTCAAATTCATCGATTCCTTTCAAAATCCAAATAAATTCTCAACACCACCAAACTTATTCTTCATAATACTATGCTTAATTACTATCAAAATGAAGAACTTGAAGCATAGAACAATTTATTCTAAAGTAACATACCTTGAATCAAGCTTAAAACCTTCCAAATTTGGCTTGGAAATTGAAAATTTCCTTTCTCCCTTAGCCTTTCCTTCCCACGGCAGTGAAGAACAAAATGAACAAGTTTTTGTTCATTTATTAAACTAATATACATGTATAATTTCTAATAATGCCACTTGTAAAGGTTAAAATGAAATTTTAATTTATTTTAATACATCTACTAAATTGTCCCCAACCAAATTCTTATTTACAGGTCTTCTTTAAATATGTCATTCCATTAAAATTGAAGTAAATTAGTTCCATTCTAACCGACCACCTTCCCAAAATATCATAAATTCCAATTTATGATATTTATTCGATTCAATTATTCGAATTTCATCCAATACTATTTCCAAATTTTCTTTCTTTGAGCTTTTAAACTATTCCACCATATTCTAACTATTTCTAATTAAAATCTAACCAAAAGTAATAAAATATTCATAAAATAATACTTTATTACTTTTCCATAATTTCTTGGAACTGTCTTTAAAATTTTAGTTCGATCAGACATACCGATAATTACCGGAAATTTTATCGGATACATTTCCTCTATCGAACTATTAACTTTACTTTGGAAATCTCTTATTTTCCAAAATTCCATGAATAATTTCATATTTTCATACAAAATCCTCCATTTAATAAAGTCAACTTAAAAATTTTGACTTGATCCAAAAATATCAATAATTACCCGAAATCTCTATCGAGTAACATCTTTCTTGAACATTCTTCATCAAAAATTTATACGAATCTTCCCCACTTCTTCTGAGTCCTTTTTACTGATCAAAATACTGTTATGTGACACTTCTCAGAATGTCACCTATCCTTGTATTTCCCTAGCCTGAGCACGCTTAATAATTTTATTTTATTCAAATTCGGTGCATTCTTCTGCATCTTAATTCTTGAAACCGATATCAAGGTACCTATTTCGATTCACTTCACTCTTATACTGAATAAAATTACTTAGTGGGGAAATTTACAATTTAGTCCCCAAATTTTTCCAAAGTTTACACTTTAACCTCAAAACTTTCAAAATTTACATTTTGGTCACTTGGCCAAAATTTGGGATATTACAGAATGTCTGTGCTAAAAGATTTGGACAACACGATTTCTTGAACAACTTTTTCTACTTCCTTTTATATTATTTTGAAATCACAACATATCTTTTGATTAAGTTTCAAGTTGTTGCTAAAAAGGGGAATAATTATAGATAAACCAAATCCATAAACCGTATTACTCCACTTTTATGGGGAAAAGGTATAATATCAATTTTAGTCCTAACCTTTACACATTTTTTGTTAATTTGACCACTATCATTTATTTTTTTCAAATTTGGTCTCGACCTTTATGTTTCACGCATTGACACTACAACTTGAATACATGGTCGAAGTCAGGAATTAAAAGTTAAGGGAGTCGAAAATTAAAAAAAAATTAAGGGTATAAAAAGTTCTTGAACTTTTGAAAAAAATCAATTAAGCCCCTAATTTTTTTTGCACCCAATTAAGCTCTTGAACCAAGAAATTGAATCAATTAAGCCCTTGAACCAATTTTGACCATTAAATCTCGATAGTTTTTTTGGATCTGTTGGTGCAGTGCGTTATGTCAAAGTGTCTCGACTTGACATTTTCAAAAAAATATTTTATTTAAAAAATTTAAAAGTTCTAAAAAAACGTATAAATATAAAAAAACATTTTTTTGAAGAAACTTGTAAATGTAACATGATAGAGCTATAGTGTATCATGTGCCAATAACATCTAAATAAAAAATTTGTCAAGATTTAATGGTCAAATTGGTAAAAGAAAAGCTTAATTAATTCAATTTCTTGATTTAAGAGCTTAATTGAGTGAAAAAAAGTTAAGGGGCTTTATTGATTTTTTTTAAAGTTTAAGGGTTTCTTACACTTAAGCCTAAAAAGAACAAAAGACTAAAAAAACATCATCAATAGGATTCGATTCATTAACTTCAAGTAAAACAAATTTAATTTTCTATACACACTTTACCACTAAAACAACGCCCACCCTATAATATTAAACAAGTAAAATATATTATAATTTAAAATTCTACGGGAACCGAATTAGAAAAAAAAATGGACCGTAATGATAGACCATGAGTCTGGCCCTGCCGGCCCCTATACGGCTTCGCCCATACTTACATAATAAACTGTGTTTCATTATTGATGCGATACTGTTTGTTGGCTTAACAACCTAAGTCACCTTACACTATTTTACCCACAATAACAATTAAGTAAACGTGGATAGCCACATCAGCTCCTTGAAAAATTTGATGGCCTTCTACAAAATAAGAAATGTTAAGGAACAAGTTTAACTTAAAAAAAATAATGTCTAAATTACAATATATATATATATACATTATAAAGATTAAAGACTAAATTTGTTACCAACGAGGTTAGTTCAAATGATATGCAGTTTGATATTGTTTAACTATGTCTCGAGTTTAAGGCCTTGTGTAGGTAAAAATCCTCTTTGAAAGACTCACCTATTAAAGTTTGGCGTGTGACGCAGGTCAGTTTAGATTAGTCAAGACAAAACCCTGAAAATCGAGAGAGCAATAAAAAAACAATCTATGAATGTATACTTAATATTGAAGTGTCTGCGCAGAGGGATTCACGTAAGCTTACTTGAAGCAGAAGCTTGAAGGCGCTGCTGGTTTTTTTAATAACACCCACAATACATGCACGCATGTGCCCAGTTTGCTTTTCCCAGTACCCAAACATTTTGTACTTCAAAACAACGCAAGTTTACCCCCCAAGTCCTATCACTTGCTTTCCACGGTTTGCCATCATTTGTAAATCGCTTTTTCGAAGATTTTCAATATCTTTCATGTCCGTTTTATCTTACTTTTATTCGAATCCGAGTAGCAAAATCATACAACATTATAGCTTGCTTAAGCCTTTAGCATTCATTGGGAAAAGTCAAATACGATAGTGCATTGATTACTGTTTGATTGTAACATTTTGTAGGGATTAGTGGGTTACACCCACCCTTTGATTTGGCCTATATATATCTCCCTTGCTCTCACTTCATTTGCTGCACAGAATTAGTATTTCAATATTCTTATCGTATTATCGTATATATTTCTTCATATTCTTTTCTGCTTTTATTCTGCTTCAGAAAGCCATGCCGGAAGCTCCCAAGGCCTTATCCGATGATTGTATCATCGTGGAAAACAACAACAAGGCGTTGAAATTCATCGAAGACGTTACTGTTAACGCTGACGAAGTTCAGAAGCGAGTTCTATCCGAGATTCTCTCTCGTAGTGCTGACACCGAGTACTTGAAAAGGAATGGTCTTAACGGGTGTACCGATAGAGAGACATTCAAGAAGGTGATGCCGGTTGTCACGTACGAAGATTTGAAGCCGGATATCGAGCGTATCGCCAACGGGGATACGTCGCCGATTCTTTGCTCTCATCCCATATCAGAGTTTTTAACAAGGTCAGTCCATGGCATTTAGATAGTGAATTGTGTATGTTCGTTTTTTATATGATCATGAATCATGACGTTTGCATGGGATTTTTTAACGGTAGCTCGGGTACGTCTGCCGGCGAGAGGAAGCTGATGCCGACGATAGACGAGGAACTCGGACGGAGATCGTTGCTTTATAGCTTGTTGATGCCTGTGATGAGCCAATTTGTTCCGGGTTTGGATAAAGGGAAGGGAATGTATTTTTTGTTTGTGAAATCAGAAGCCAAGACCCCGGGTGGACTCGTGGCTCGTCCCGTTTTAACCAGCTACTACAAGAGCTCATATTTTAAGACTAGGCCGAACGACCCCTACACCAACTATACAAGCCCGAACGAAACCATTCTCTGTCTGGATTCTTACCAGAGCATGTACTCTCAGTTGCTCTGCGGTCTTTGTCAAAACGAAGAAGTCGTTCGGGTAGGTGCGGTTTTCGCTTCCGGTTTCATTCGAGTAATCCAGTTCCTTGAAAAACATTGGTGTCTTCTTTGTAAAGATATTCGAACCGGAACTATCGACTCGAAGATCACCGATCCTTCCGTAAGAGAAGCCTTATCGAAAATCCTGAAACCGAACCCCAAGCTTGCTGATTTTGTTGAGGCAGAATGTAGCAATGGGTCATGGAAAGGGATTATAACTAGACTGTGGCCTAACACTAAGTATATAGATGTTATTGTCACCGGTACCATGTCTCAGTACATTCCTGCACTAGATTATTACAGCAACAGCCTCCCCCTTGTCTGCACCATGTATGCCTCGTCCGAATGTTATTTCGGAATTAATCTCGACCCGCTTTGCAGGCCTAGTGAGGTATCCTACACCCTTATCCCCACCATGGCATATTTCGAGTTCTTGCCGGTGACTAGGAAAAATGAGTTAACCGGTTCCATCTCTGAACCAACGGCCCTGAATGACGAAGAAAAGCAACAGCTAGTCGATCTTGTCAATGTCGAACTAGGACGAGAATACGAGCTTGTTGTCACAACATATGCAGGTAACGCAGGGCCTTGAGAACATGTTTGATTCAATACGTTATATATTTTTGGTGTTTCTGAAAAGGGAAATGTTTTATGTTGGCAGGTCTTTATCGGTACCGAGTCGGAGACATACTCCGTGTATCCGGATTCAAGAACAACGCCCCACAATTCAACTTTATTTGTAGGAAAAATGTTGTTCTCAGCATTGATTCCGACAAAACCGATGAAGTGGAACTGCAAAACGCAGTGAAAAACGCTGCAAGCCAACTCGTGCAATTCGAAACTTCTCTGGTGGAATACACCAGCTATGCGGACACATCGGCGACTCCCGGCCACTACGTGCTGTACTGGGAACTCAGTGTTAAAGATGCAAATTTGATCCCTCCTTCGGTTTTCGAGGATTGTTGCTTCACGGTTGAAGAATCGCTCAACAGCGTGTATCGGCAAGGGCGAGTTTGGGACAAGTCCATTGGGCCATTGGAGATAAGAGTAGTGGAGAATGGCACATTCGACATGCTCATGGACTTTGCTCTAACGCAGGGTGCATCAATAAACCAGTACAAGACACCGAGGTGTGTCAAGTATGCTCCGATTATCGAGCTTCTGAACTCGAGGGTCGTTTCGAGTTATTTCAGTCCAAAATGTCCCAGATGGAGCCCGGGTCACAAGCAATGGTGCACTCAAAATTGAACAAGTCGAGCATTGAGAAAGTGACTACAAGAGTATTGAGTATCTTTTCTCTGTAAAGAAAAACAAAGAACTGTTTCACTTCACATTTAGTATGAATGGTTTGAACTTCTATAAATTTCATTTCTTACCCGACAAACTTCGTAGTACTTGCTGACTTAAGGTCCCCGTGTTATAGAACATATTACATTTTAGTCCTTATACTTTTAATAATGAGCAAAACGATCACCGTACATTAGAAAAAACCAGCATATTTGACACACAATGGAAGCTCATTCAACCCGATCGCGAACGAAACGAATCCCTTCGAGCTCAGCAAACGGATATCACGTGTCCATTCGACAAAATTCTCGGTCTCGACAACCTCCGAGACAAGACTAAGAATAGAATAGCAAATCGGAATTTGAATATGATCCCAGCCCTGGTTAACAAATGGAGGATCCAACGGACCAAGAACGGCATGAATAGTCGAAGGGCCATCAAGAATACATATCCGGATGCGAAACCAACACACGACAGTGGAGATGGCTAGGAATGCCAGCAGAACCGAGACGGTGAAGTAGAATGGCGCTCGCCACCAGTTCAAGGAACAAACCATTTGTTCTGGTGTGGAAGTCTGGTTGCGAAATGCGAGGCAAAGTGGGAAACTCGGTGGATTGAAATCTAAACCAGCGATTGCTTTGATAAAACTGAGGATTTAATTAATAAGCTTTTTCACTGTCGCCACTTGTTGGATTGTTGTACTTGTTGTTATTCATAGGTTTGCTTGGAGTGGTTTTAATTAATACGCAAGAAAGGAAAAGAAGACTTCATGGAAACTCCCCTCATCAAGTATAAAAGGAAACAAAAAAGGGGGGAAACATTAATCTCAACTAAGTATATAAACATCAAAAAATGTATGCGAACTTCACTCCTTTACTTCTATTTCTACATCTACTTTTACAAATGAAACAAAGGAGGGGGAAAAAACCAAATGTGAGATCTAAAGAGCACAAACGCACAGTCAAGTCAACAAAAGGAAACAAAAAAGGGTTCAATGTTGTTGAACTTGAACGTCGTTGCTTTTTCTCGTAACTCGAATGTAGGCGAAAACCGCGACGAAAACAGCGGTGACAAGTCCTCCAACGATGACGCCACCGCCCGCCACGGATCCATCCGAAGCATGATGCTTTCCTAGCCGTCTGATCTCCGGTGCTTCGGCCTCGCCAGTCTCTTTAGACGATGACTCAGGACTCGCCGCCGGCTCATCTGCTTCTCTGGGAATCGCCCAACCAGGCCGGTCCTGGTTATGGACCTTAATCTCCGGCGGTCTCTCATTCACCTCCGATATTTCTGCTACCACTACATGGACCAGCAACACATCGACAAGAACCAAGGATACGAAAACAAACTTGGCGACAGCCATATATGATGTCATAGGAAATTACAAGGGAAATAGGAATGTTAGTGTTTGAGCTGGTGACCAGAGTGTTTGGTTTCTCCTATTTTTCTTGGGACCAAGAAACTGCTTTTAACACAAAAGCCTAAGGGATCGGTGAAGCTATATATGTAGAGGGGAAATGGTGGTTTTTAATGAAAGCTAAAGGCGGTGGTGCAGTTGTCGCCATTAAAATACGTGTAGATTCCAGAAAATATGTGATATTAAGACAGGAGACGACAACTGGATTCTCTTAAACAACTGCTTTTACATCTCTTTGACCGTTAATAATAGTCCCTATAATTTATATTCGATTCGGTGGTCGAATAATTTAAATAATATATTATAAAAAATTATTATAAAAACAACTCTTATATTTAATTTAATTTATTTATAATATTAAATTTTAAATATCTCAATCCGCTAAAATAATTAAAATATTATTAGTTGAGACATGAGAAAAAGTGTTGGGTTAGGTTGGAGATTATTGTATGTGTGGCTCTGCGGTCCAGTTGGGCGTTGGGATTCGAAGAGCGAGGGGCTGTAGGACCAACACGCTCTCTCTTTCGGCCTTTCCTAATGTTCTCGATTAGTGTGAAAAAGGAAATCTCTTAATCACGTGTTTAACCCTAATATAAAAAGTAACCACAAAGGAGAATTACTTCACTACAAAGAAAGCAAATTAAACTCTCTATATAAAAAACAAATCTAATTAAAAACGAAAAATTATTTGAAAAAATTCACAAACGATATTCAAATGAAATCTAATATTCTATTAAACGAAAATTGATATTTAAATGAAATCAGATAGTATGGTCCATCGTTACAGATGATGCCAATGGTTTAAGGAACATTGACATAACCGATATTGCTGTTTTAATACCATCGAGTTCTTCAATCTTTTGATTAGACCTACTTATGGGTCAAATATCATTCATTCGTATTTAAATTTAGATTTCTAGTTTATAAATAGGTCTAGTTTGAACAAAAACAAAATAAGTTATAATAATTATTTATTTACATTAAGTTATAAAAATAAATAATTATTAATATAGAATTATATTTGAGTTGTTTTAATGTTTTAAATTAAAAAGATATTATTTTAATAGATTCAAATTTTAGCATTTATATTGCGTTCTAACCTTAGAAAATCTTCTGCCGCGGCTCACCATCTTCTCACTACAAGTTTTTTATTCTTTTGATTGGTGGTCGGCAATTAATTTTAGTATTAATTGTCGACCACCGGATTTATTATTTATTTTTTATTTTTATTTTTTAATAAGAATTTCTGCATTTATGGTACGCGTTTTCTCTATCCTTGTGACACGCGTTTTCTTCTGTCATTGTGACATGTTTTTTTTTCTGGTTTGTTTCATCTATCCTTGTGGCATGATTCAACATACCCTAGCGGCCGTTTGTTGCTAGCACAGAAATTTTAATCGACGATAGTTTCTGATTATGAATTTGTCGGTGGTCATGCAAAGTTAGATCCCCACTCGGTTGAAGATTATTTGCCGATGTAATCAGTCATAGGTAGGGAACATTCTGCTTGATAGTTTGGATCGCTCACCACTCTTCTTTCATCCGTTATTCGTCTCGATTGGGTAGAGACAATGAGATTCAGAAAGCTTCTGAATTTTGATGATATGCTTATCTCCATTGAAGTTTTTAACTTTTCTTTGTTTTTTTGGGTTGTAAGAAATTTTAGGTAGATTAGTCTTATTATTTACCTTCCTGAATGTGTTGTAATTATGATATCTTCTATAATTATAATAAAAATTCAGTGGCTATATTTAAAAAATAATATTTTAGACGAGTTTGATTATGCTCGGAATTGATTTTTTTAAAATTGGACTTTAACTCGGTCTGTGAACACTTCTACCTTAAATTTCTTTAAATACCATATACCAATTATGTTATTTATTATTAGAGTATAAAATTACACAATAATAATATATTAAAAGAATAATAGGATTAGTTAACACATTACTCGATATTTTATATGGTCTTATTCGATTCATTTGCCTGAAACAGAAATTTTTTGTTAATAAAATATAAAATTATCTAAAAATATATTTTTCAAAATTATCCTCATAAACTTCAATTTCTTTTTTCACAACACAATGCATTTCTCTAGTAAATTAATTCCACGTCTCATTTAAAATTGGGGCAAATAAACAACTAGGGCTTACATTTTGATAAAAGTAACATGATAAAGAAATGAGAAAAATACTTAATTTTCACTCAAACGTGTTATATATTATGCTTTAAGGCCAAATCCGAAGAAAATAAAAAAGAATGGTGAAACTATTATAATGTATTATTAATTGCAAATGTAATAACTTATAACAATAATTGAAATGTTAGAGGTGGAAGAAATCCATGAGAAAGATGTTTGTCGTTGTTTGATATCTTTTTCGTACTATCCGTCAGTCTATTACTTTTTAAAAATAAATATTTAATTTTATTTTGAATAGTTTAAAAATAATTATAAAATAATATATGTTCATATATATATATATTTAACCTTTTGATAATATACAAAGCGATTTGAATTCAAGTCTCCTACAATAAATATTACTCTTTTTTTTACTAGAACCACTTGTTGAGTTCGAAAACATGCTCGACTTTAACTTTCCACCGACAAGACATAAGTAATAAAATATGATGATAAACAGAGCTTGCAAATAGTAAATTGCATTTGACTGACTAAAGAGGGGCATATGTAGCCTAGTAGAGACCAAACAGAGCTTGCTAATGTACATTCCCTTATAACATGAATACCAGACTCGCAAGAATTAAGGCACCAAATTAGGTTCAGAGACTAACCTTTTGGTGCATAGATGTTTAAAGAACGGTCTGAAGCTTAAATCACTTTGGGAATTTGAATTCTCAATAAGGAGCTTGTAACCACTCCTAACAGAATAAGCACCTGAATGTTCTCCTGACCAGACTAACACATCTGCTTGGGGAAACCACGAAATGGGAATACACAAGATAGCCTGAGCCTCTTCTGTTGTGAAAACGGCCTGCAGCATATCAACATTCCAGACATTTGTATCAGGCAGGATAAGGTCCGCAACCCAATTAACATTATCATGAACAGGGGATTCAACACGTTTTAGTGATGGACCAGGCAGGCAATAGTCATTCCAAATGTTAATAGAAGTACCCGAGCCCACTTTCCAACGGAGTCCTGAGAGTCCAACGTGGAGTTTAAGAAACCTGTTGAAGCGTACTATTTTGCCCTTAAGACTCTACTAACAAGGCTAGAAGGATTTGAAATCAGTCGCCATCCTTGTTTCGCTAGTAGGGAGATGTTAAACTTAGATAGATCCCGAAACCCAAGGCCTCCATCCTCTTTGAGATTACAAAGCACTGCCCACAAGCACCAGTGAATACCCCGTTTCTGCGCAGACTTCTGCCACTAAAATCTGGCCATTATGGATTCCAATTCCTTGCAGATAGACTTTGGCAATAAGAAGACACTCATGGCAAATAAAGGATAGCATGTAACACATTTAATAAACGCCAGTTTCCCTCCTTGAGAGAGTGACCTAGAGCTCCACGAAAGAACTCGTGAATTGGTTCTGTCCCTTAAATTTGCAAAGGGTTGAGTTCGATTTCGACCAACTAAAGCCGGAAGCCCCAAATATTTCTCAAGACTTGTACTACTCTCAACTCCCAACACCCCTTAACATCATCACAAATATCTTCAGTAACATTTTAGCTAAAAAAGAGACCTGAATTATCAATATTAATCTGTTGACCAGAACATGTAGCTGAAGCAGATCTTTAATTACTCTAGCCTCACGAACTGTTGCTTCACCAAAAACAATATTGTCGTCAGCAAAGAACAAATGGGTGAGCAATGGGGCATATATGTTCAATCTTGTCATTGTTTTTATTTTGTAATAATTATCGATATCCAATTTATTAGTCGACTAATTCAAATCAAATACTGCAAAGACTCATTATTAGACGACTCTTCAATTCAAATTGCTTAATTCACAAGACCGAAACTCAAACTCTAACCTATACTTAAGAGATATAATGTCTTATCTCATTGAACCAACTAATTATCGGTAAATCTTTACATGGTTAATAATATCATCTCTCCATCTAAAATGATATTCTTCATCCAAACATAGAAATGAATTTTCAAAATATAAGTTTATCATCAATAACCATAGATCCCACGAAACAAAGACCCCCTTGTTATATATCTCATTTATTAGAGATAGTAATTCGAATTGTGAATTCATATATTTACATGTATCTTATATGTTCTTTTGCGGATTTAGGCATTAAAATTAACGTCTTCTTTTGCGGATTTAGGCATTAAAATTAACGTCTGATGTAAATACAGATTGACACTCCGTGTATCAATTATACGTAGGGGTGTCAATTGGGCGGGAAGGATGTAAAAGATATTCTTTTCACGCCTTCCTGCACTCATTTCTGTTAAGAATTCTCATCTTTATCCCTATCCCACGACCCGCTGTGAATAAAAAACTAAAACCATTCATATCCCGCAACCCGTAAGACTAAAATTACTCTCGCCCCATCACCCTCTTTACTCTCCCCATAACTCATTCATATAATATATTTATAAATATTAGTTAAATAAATATAAATTAAATTTGCAATGAAAAAATATGAAATATCTTTCATTCGGACTCTTATCACATATGTGACATTATTCCAATTGTCATCGTTTTAAAAAAAAAAAATACTCCCTCTGTCCCACGAATTTTGTCCAGTTTTGACTTTTAAAAAGTCAAAAATTTTAACTTTGACCACAATTATTTTAAATATTTGAATTAATTAAATTTTATAAAATATATATTTTTAAACTACTTGATATAAGGTTTTTAAAACATATTTTTCCATATTTTTACCAATAATACATTTAAAGTAATAAATAGTCAAAGTTTAAAAAATTGACTTAAAAAAGTCAATAATAGACATATTTTGTTGGACGGAGGTAGTAATATACAAAATTAAATTTTGTACAACACAAAAATTTGGACTAAAAAGATACTAAAGTTTATTGTAAAGGACAATAAAATAGCGCAAATAATATGTAAAATAAATTGTTGTAACAAATAAACAATACAGAAAGAAGGAAAAGGAAAATAACAATGAAAAAATAACCTTTTAAAAATAAAAATAAATACTAATAGAATCTAAATAGCATACAATTTTAAGAAAACAAAATTAAAAAAATAGAAGAATAACATGTAATATCTCAAATTTTGGCTAGTGACTAAATTGAAAATTTTGAAAGTTTAGGGGTTAAAGTATAAACCTTGAAAAAGTTTGGGGACTAAAGTGTAAATTTCTCCAACAAGTAATTTTAATCAATAGAAGAGTGAATCGGATCAAAATAATTACCTTGATATCAGTTTTAAGAATTAAGATGCAGAAAAAAGGGACCGAATTTGGATCGACTGAAATTGTTAAGCATGCTCAGGCAAGGGAAATACAAAGATGGATGACCTTTGGGAAGGTCCCATAAAAGAATTTCTAATCGATATTTTGGGCTCAGTAAAAGTAGAAAATATTCGTATGGATTTCAAATAAAGGATTTCTACGAGAAACCTTATGCTATGAAGATTTTCAAAAATTATTGGAATAATAGACTAAGTTAAGAAAATTCAGTCTAAGTCTTTATGAAAGGAAATTTTTCAGGTTTAACATTATCGTGTGATAGATAGTGAGTTGTATTGGGTACTTTCAAAGTTGGTAAAAATCTGAGGAAAATTGAAATGGGAATTGAAGTTCAGTGACCAAAATGAAAATTTTGAAAGTTTTGTGGCCAAAGTATAAACTTTGAGAAAGTTTAGGGACCAAAGTGTAATTTCCAAAAGTTATGTAAGTTAACCTCGTAAATGAATAGTTCACCCCCAAGAGTGACACTTTTGTGCTACCCGAATTTTTCGTACGAAGATTATATTAATGGTTATAAAGCTTTAAAGTTCGTAGGAAGAAAATTTGGAAATCGTATTGAGTGAAATTCGAATATTTGGATCGAATAAATGCCATAAAAAATTCTAAGATATTTTGGGACATGGCCGGTTGGATTGGAGCCAATTTGGTTCAATTTTAATGGAATGACAATTTTCAAGACTTGTTCTAAATAAAGACTAGTTGGAGGGCAAATTGGACATTTGCCATGGATGGCATTTTTGAAATATTTTGAAACTTTTTACACATGGATTTGATCTTGTCCATTGAGTTTTGATGAGATTGAATATTGGCCATTCGATGAAAAGGGCATTTTAGTAATTTCACTATTTAAATGAATTTAAAATTCATTTATACAAGACAAGTGGCCAAATTGGATGAAAATAAAAAGATGAAGACCGTTCTTCATCTTCAAATTTCGAAATATGAGGGGGAGAAAGAAAGAAAAATGGAGAAAAATTTTCCAAGTTCGATTCAAGCCCCGAAACTCGATTTTCAGGTAATCTTTCTAACTACAAATTTGTTCTACTCATCAAGCTCTATCTTTTGGTGTAAATAATTTGTGGAAAACATGCTTGATTGATGAGAATTTTGTAGGAGAAGAAATTAGGGTTTATGGACTCAATTGGGGTTTTGAGATTTTATGACTCCATGTTAAAATTTAAGTTGAAATCATGCTTTTGTGATGTTAAAATCATGTTATTGAGTTGGGATTTAAAATCTACATGTTTTGATTATTATGAAGATGATTAGGGTTTATGGATTAAAGTTTGATTTAGGGTTTGTGATGTTGGATAAATGATCTAGTAAGCTTGATTTGTTGTTTGAAAGCAAAACCCTAATTTAAATGTTTAGGGACCAATTCAGCAAGTTTAAAAGTTGAAGGACTAAATCTGATTTTTATGGAATTGGTGTGTATTTATGTTACTAGGGATGTTGAAGATGTGAAATTGAAGTTAGAATGCAAAACCGATGTTAAATCGAGTTAGTGACCATTTTGACAAATTGTCAAAGTTAAATGACCAATTCGGAAATGAGGTTTTAGAGAAGGATTAAATCTGATTTTTAGTTATAATGATGGAATTGAGATAGTAATGTTGATTTGAGGACTAAATTGCAAAGTTAAGAAGCTAGAATCCTTATCTTTGCATTTTAGTGACTATTTCGGTTAAGAAGGAAAATTAAGGGAAACTATTGTGAATAATTATTTGATTAAGAAGGTGATAAGTTGATGATTTAAAGTAAACAATGGGACTAAATTGACAAATAGCAAAGTAAGGAGAAATTAGTATGAAGTTTGAAATTATTTATGAAACTGTGTAAAAACTGGATTTGGCAGTAACTTTGGAAATTCACCATAAATTCCACAAAAATGGTTAGAAGGTGAATTTTATACCGATATAAAGATGTGTTTTTATAGTTTCCTGTCAAACAAATGGAAATTGATTTCGAGCTCCGAGAAAAAAGATATGATTTTTTAAGTGATGAAATGTCAGAAAACAGTTTAGCAATCTGCTTCGAATTTAGTCCTGGAAGTTGACTTTGAAAATTCACCATAAATCGTACAAGTTGAATTTGAGCTATTAATTTATATGGTTGAAAAGCTTATTGAATATAGATTATTTCAGAACAAACGGAATCGAATTTTGAGTTGTATATTATTTTATAGAAATATTTCTTTGAAGGTTGTACAAAGCTGCTCGAAAATGAAAATTTAGATATTTTGTATCTAATGTTGGTTATCAAGTTCAGAAGAATTATTTGAAGCTCAAAATGATTATTAAGAACGAAAATGAGGTTTTGACAGTATAAGGAAGAAAGGAAATTTATGGAAATTTTTTATGTTGAATGATTAAATAGCTTAATTGAAATATTGTTAGAAGTGAATCTAACAAATGTTTATTTATATTCATGTGATAAAAGAAGTTGGATCCGAATCAAAAGAATATTCGAGGTACTACAAATGGAAATGAATGGCCCAGGTGAGTGCATTTCTAAATGTTTGCATTACATTGAAATTGGCATTGCATTTCTTTATAATACATGATATGATACAATGCTTAACATGGCAAGCTTGATGGAATACCAGGTATGAATTATTGCTTGCATAAATGATGATGCATTATGCATAATGGAAATGTATGTCTATACAAGGAATATGGACAATAACAAGATTAAAATGAAACAAGATACACCCTGAGGATCCAAGCCCATGGTGCAAAATGCACTAACGAGGTGTTTTAATATAAGGAGCAAAGAGCGTTCTTATATGAGGAGCAAAGAGCATCTTCTCGAGTACGTACTCTACAAAGCACTACGGTGCAGATAGGCTATGAGGTTTCCATGGGCCTCTAGCCAGACACGATGATAATAATAACAAGATAGTTACATGGTAGATCATGAGCATGCAAATGACTGTATGACGATACATGACTCATATGACAGAGATGGTACATGATACAGATGTTACATGATTTCATGATACTTGAATAAGAAGTTACATGTTACATGTCTGAGAAGTACATGACATACGAGATAGAAATGTTATTGATATACTTGCCTTGTCGTAGAGAAATATGAATTGCATTCTTATATGTTATATAACAACATTTCATGTGTAAATAAATAAGTTTAATTGCCTCACTAACTTCATACTTAGTGTGTGTTTGTTTCACACGCATATTAAGATGGAGGATTTGAAGAGGAGTCGAGCATGCTGATCAAGCTTCAATCTGCAAAACATCAGTAAGATATTCTAGCTTATGATAATCTCTAGTGGGCATGTGATTATTTAATTGCTAGTAGAGTATGATGCATTAAATTAGACTAAATGATAGATAAGTAATCAGTTTTGACGATGAATCGTACATGGATAAAGCAAAATAAGGCATTAGCATTGTAACAGAATAAAGCTAAGGTAGAAAAGATAATTACTTTGCTAATAAGAATAATCGATAATCGCGTGAAGATTTTAAAGTCAAGAAAGGGCCTAGATAGCGAATCTAGTTTTCACCCTAAATTGAACTATTGTTATTTTTAATAATTGCCAAATATATTTTAAAATAATTAATTCAGGGTTGAAACTAGCTAACTGCACATAGGTTGTGTTTTTTTAAGAAAACCGAGAAAGGGTTAGATTTACAAACTAAAATTTGTAAATAATTGTAAAAATAAATTTATAAGTCGAGATTTCTTTAAACGACTCCGTAACATCTTTAATGTATATTCGATTTACGAGTATACGTTAAGGGTGTTACATAACATACCTATGGTGAGGGCTGAAGAGAAGAAAACAAACCTTACAAATAAGGCTTAACAACAAGAAGCAATAAAGAAGAAACCAATAAATATAAATATATATATATCATAAATATTATAAGATAAGTGAATATAAATTATCTTAAATTTGACTCTGATTCAAACTGATATTTTAAAAATATTTATATATTTGATATGATCAGTGTCATTATATATATATATATTGAACTTTTCAATAATATCCCAAGACAAGTCAATATGAATTACCTTAAATTTAACTATTATCCAAACTGATATTATATTTTCAATAATATTTATATTAACATGTTATAATATCTATTGGGGCGGGTGGGGATGAGGCTGGTACAAAGACATATCCACGCCTTTTTCACCACCCACGGCGAATCTAATTTTTATCTTCATCCCCGCCTCACAACCCGTAAAATTTATAATCATCCATGCCCAATTAAATACGAAATAGGGAGATTTCCCGCAAATTCCGCCCTACTAGCATTCCTAATTATATGAATATACATTACTTGTATGGATACAGATTGCGAATTTAAATATCTAAATTTGACTCTTCATTGAAACCTTTTCAACATTCAAGAGTCTAAACAAAAACAAACGATTAACGGGTCATAACTCAAACCAAATATGGCCCATAAACATCCGTAGTTTTGGATGACCGAACTCAAATCAACTTATCAAATCAAATACAATTATCAATTTATATAAAAAGTAAAACTTTGATACACAGGCTGTGTAAAATTAATTTTACACAAGTTTATGTATTTATTCTATAAATCAAAATTAAACCCAAACCCTAAAAAACTAAACCTCAAACCCTAAATTCTAAATTCTAAATTATAGACACTAACCTTAAACTCTAAACCCTACCACCCAAACCCCTAAACTAAAACCATAACCCCTAAAACTAAAAAGTCTTTGTAAACTAAAGTTTACACAGACTGTGTATTAAAGTTTTTTTCTTATATAAATTTATATAAACTATTATAAATTTGTAATAATTCATGCAATTATCGTATTACATAAAGTAATCAAAATAGATAAATTATTAAAATTCCATAATACTTTAACCATATAAATCTTTTAAATAAGGGTTATATTTTAATATACAAGTTGTGTAAAAGAAATTTATACAGCCTTTCATATTTAAGCTATAAAATTTAAAATCTAAATCCATAGCCCTAACACCCTAAATCTTAAACTCTAAATTTTAACTATAAACCTTAAATTCTACACCCTACAACTTAAATCCCTAAACCTTAAACCACAACCTAAATCTCTAAACCCTAAAATTGAAAGGCTTATATAAACTAAAATTATATCAATGGTCAAATTGATCAGATTATTTGTTATGGATTCAACAAGTTTAATTTATATAAAATAATAAAGATTCTTTAAGGCCTTAAAAAGTGCTTAGGAAACTACTTTTTTTGGCGTGTTTAACGTGCGACATGTATAGGTGCGGTTAAAAGACGGTAAGTTTTGAAATTTGTCCATAAACCGAAAATATTAGACTTCTTGATAACATTTTCTGTTGGTTTTTTGAGGTTTCTCAAGTATCGATCCCAAACTGAAAATTTATCAAAAAATTGTTACTTACAAAATAAGTATCGATACTTGCAAAAAAACTAAAAAAATAACCAAAAATATTATCAAGAAACCTAACATTTTCAGTTCGTGACAAATTTTGAAATTTACCATCGTTTAGCTGCACTCTAGACATGCCACACCTCTCATACCTACCCTACTTTTTACTCGTGAGAATCGATAAATATAGAAATTGGTTGTACATATTAAGATCTGAAAAGTAACTAAAATGTGTTGGTTTCTTGACTGCTATTGATTAATGTTATGATAAAAATACCTAACAATTCAACCGTAGTAAAACTAGTTCATGCAATATCATGCATTATATTGCAACACTTGTTGTAACATTACAATTTTATATGACCAATGTTCTAACAAATAAATGTAGGATTTGTACACACAAAGATCAAACACGTTTAACCATCCAATATCCTTCGATATATAAGTGGAAAATAATTTGAATCATATAAGTAGTTATAAACCTTAAACATAAACTGTAAAACCGATGTAGCTACAAGCCCCAAATAATTTGAATCGTACAAGTAACTACATGCATTCTATTCCTCTTAGTCCATGGTTGAGGTCGCGTGAGGCTGCTACTTACAGGTAGCGGCCTCGTCAAGGCCGGTGCAAGCTAAATTTCGATGGTTGATAACGACAGTAGGATGGTTTTGCCGCGTGCGGAGATTTATCGCGCGACGGTAAGAGGGCCGTTTGTTGGATTTTGCTAAATTTAGAGGTATATGCTCGATGCTTGAAGCAAAATTTGTTGGGTGTATATGAAGAACTGAAATATGCGCAAAGTTGAGATTACGATGAATCGAAATTGAATTCGATAACCAAGAGGTGGTTAGAATGTTGCAACGTTTAGATAGAAGGGAAACTGAATTTTCAATATTGCAGCATATTTATGAGCTTCTCAAACAATGTTGCTTCGTGAGGGTAATAAGGTGGTCGATGGATTGCCGAAATTGAATTAATCGTTTAGACTGAATTATCGTATCTTTCGCGCTCTACTAAATGAGGTTTTTGCTACTTTACATGAGGATTGTATTGAAATAAACTTGTAATAGTTTAACAGTGTCAGTTCTTCCTTTTATTGAAAAAAAAACATGTTAAGTGATGTAACATTACCGCTAACCACTGCTAAAATTTTACCCTAGCTGCCGCAATGTGCAACCTTTTTTTTTTCTTTTACATTACTGCTAGTGGTATCAGTCTTAATGCTGGTTGTTGATTGTCGATAATTTTTTCTTTTCTTTTGTTTCGTTCTTTATTTTCTAAAAACTCAATAATTATGTCTTTGTGACACGTTTTTCTCTGTCTTTTGGTACGTATCCTCTGCCATTTGGCACGCTTTTTTTTTCTTTTTCATTCGTTTGGTTTCTTTTTCATTTGATTTTATATCAGAGTTAGATTTGACGTCGTCACAACCGATAAAGATTGCGCTCTTTTAATTATTTTGTTGATCTCCCTGTTTTGGACCCTCGAACTGAATTTGTATACGAGCTCACAATCACCGTTCTTGCTCATGATTGAGTTGTGATAATGACCGTGTTGTCAACGTGTCTTATTATTGTAATATGAATTTTTAATGTTGTTTGTTGTCGGTCTTTTTCCTTTCATTGTCGAGTTTGTATTTTTTTTTGAACCTCTGAGTTAAGGTTTTTACTTTTACTTCCTACGGTCGTGTCTATGACCTAGAGATGTTAATTTTCGTGTTTTTAAAAACAAGTCCAGATCAAATTTGTTTATATTATAAACCCTCGTTATATTTTAAGATTTTTCATCTTTTAATAAAATTAACGTATTCATATTAAAAAAACATGTTAAGTCATGATAAGATAATGATCAAAATTTGTAAACCGTATACCAAAGGCAGGAGTATCTGATGCCCATTACTTGCAACGAATTTTGTTAAAACGTTTTTCAAAGATTCCTGCAATACATTGATTCCACAGTTATTGACTTCTAAATCCCCAGCTCAGCCCTTCTCTTCTACCTAAACTTTAAAATTTTCCTTCTCCTTTTTAAAATTCTGAAGTTAGTCATGAAAATAATCATGTAAACAGACTGTTAATCTTTGGACGACTCATCTTTACCAAATCACAATGTAAACAAAAAAAAATGTGACAATACTTCTTTATTTGATCTTACATTATCACGGTCCGTCAATCGATAAAATATTATTAGGTACGAGGGTAAAGATAGGAGAGTCCCCTATTGAATCATTAGATTCTTGAAATCGACCCTCATCAACCTTTTTTTCATATCCATCATTTAAGAATGCCTCAATGCATTCCTATCTGAGTAGATAGCCATAACTTTCCTAATTCATCTCCTCTTCACGTGATTTTTTTAAAAAAAAAGTTAATCGAGATTAAATTTAAGATTTAATGTTAATCCGAGTTAAAATGATGTTTTTTTAAGCACAGACAAGTTTATGAAACAGAAACTAAAAAATTTATACCATTAATCTAATGAGATTTTCATACAATGCGGAATGATGAACTAAATGAAACCAAAATATGAAAACATGGAATACATGTTTTTTATGACAATGGTCCCCATACAACAAAATTTTTACATTGTACCCAAAATAACCCCTTTCCATAAGCTTCCTCCACTAGTGGCGATGGTGTTCACACTCGACAGGCATGACCGGGAACCTAGCGGTATCGGCACAATAGTCGTAGACCAAGTGGTTTACCCTCACCCACACGAGTTGGTGGCTCTGGTGCAAACTCAACTCCGACATCGTCGGCTCGTCCCACCAGAACCTCTTCTCACCGGTGCTGCTACATTTCTTGCCGATCTCATTTGCCGCAACCGAAACCGGGCACTCGCATGCGTCGATCTCGAAGCCTTTGTAGGAGGTGACGAAAGGTGCATGGCTCCAATCAGTCTTGACTAAGCCACCCTGTGTGGCCCAATCATCAGCATTCCAGACTGAGCTATACACGCCCATGGCTTGGTCTTTGGGAAAAGGGATTCCCTTGTGTTCCATGTTGGTGTGCACTCTTATTGGGGTCTCATCTACTAGAAACCTGGACCAAAGACAAAACAAAAACTAATCAAATAGTGCCCTAATCCCTATATTCAAAACGCACAGATATCTGTATATATATATATATATATATATATATAATTTTTAATCTTTAGTAGTACTAATTAAATATCTTTAGCAAATCTTATAGGATTTATAAACAAATTTCACAGAGGAATTCACTTATAGGTCCTATTCCTAACAGAGTCCATATTTGTCTGTATCTTTTGTTTGGTTTTTTTCTGCAGTGTCTCAGACAAATCACAGTAACTTTACCCTTTCATTACAGCTTTTTCAGGACAACGAAGACGTATAAAATACAAGTATATACGTATAAAATACTCACACAACTTGGCGCTGGTTCCAAAGGATAGAGTAAGAGTGAAAGTCCTTGGTGGGATCAAACCAAAGGCTCATCCTTTGCTCTCTGTTCCCTACACCATTCACGTACACATTGGTCTGAACAAGGTAAGGTTCACCTGTGGTGTTGCCCAGGAACTCGAAATCGAACTCATTGTGATATGGACCGTCCGATGACATCTGCGTCAAACAATCATCAAAGCTAAATTAAGAGGAAAATAAAACATCTTTACTGCAGCATCATTGGTTGCATGGAAGAAAATGGTAGGACAAGGCGAAATAAATTGACTTGTAAAGTGGTTCACGAGAACGGGTAAAGCTAGCTGCTACTGGTTAGCATTATTAGCCTCGACATGAGAAAAAGGCAAAAAGAGTAACTTTTGATTATCAGAAACTGGAAAAAAGATTGTTTATTTGCAAAGGTGTAGAATTTATATATGCTTACATAGTAAGCAGTGACGGTTCCGGCAGAGTCGCCTTCTACAAGCTTAATCTGCATGGAAACTTTGCCGAACAAATACTTGCTTTTTGATGCAAACCCAGCACCTGAAATATTCAAAATTTCACCGTTTCATTAATCTATAAAAAAGGGTGTGTAAAGTATAGATTTTGGAGGGGAAACAGTGATTTTTGCCAGAAGAGACAGGTTTTTTTTTTAGCTTGAGGAAGATTGCAATGGCGGATGATTTACCAGAATAGTTGTCGAGTTTGAGCTTAAGAAGCTCCCCTTCGTAGACGAAGTGATCGTTGGCCCAACCGGGTTGAAAGAGCTCGTGGAACTGAGCCGAGCTTGCAAAACCCAGAACCGTGAGACCTACGAATAAACTGAAAACGACAGATATTTTATACGAGACTGCCATGGAAGGGACTAGAAACAGAGCGAGATGGAGCTTCTACTCTGAAAATACCACTCACTGGCAGAGGGGGGGGGGGCATTTTTTATAGGCCAAAAATTATACCATCAGCTTGCTCATGTGGGGTCCACTTCGAAAGGACTGATTCGCTGGCCACATCGGACAGGCCACGTCACGTTAGTCACGTGATATATTCAGTATCAACAAGCTATTTGAATGTGAAATAAAAATGCGTAAAAAAAGAAACATTTCAAGAATTTGATTTATGAAAAAAATAATATAAGTTTGGGTATATAAAATTTATTATTATTAATTTTAAGAATTTAAATTTTAAACTTGTAAGTCTTTCAACTATATATCCATGGATATATGTCACAAGATGGGCACGGGTTGAGTTTTTGGCTCACCCGAATTCGACTCGAAAATAAATATTCTAAACCCGCACTCGACCAAAACATTTTTTTTTAAAATTGACTCGACCCGAAAATAAATATACGAAATCTGACCTCGACCCGACATGGCCTATAAAAAATTAATTTTAGGGACCTAATTGTTAAAAAATAATTTTAGGGGAATTAATGTAATTTGAAGGACTAAGTTATAAATAAAAATTCAATTTTAAAGACCTAATTATAGAAAATATAAATAAGGGTATTATTATAAATATCCCTAAAAAATTTAAGAAAAAATACAAACTCGACCCGACCTAAGTTCACCCTCAATAAAAACCCAGCTCGAACTCAATTTTTTCATTAAAAAATCTAACCTGGCAATCTAAGATGGATCTAACATTTTATGTGAAGGGGTGAACCTATAAAATTCTAAGGGGACGAGCTTATAAAATTTCAGGAATGGCGAAAATAGAATTTCAATAGAAAATACATAGAAGATTTATAAAAAGAATTAAATCATATGTGAATTTCAAATTTTATGGGGCGACTGCCTCCTCCAACCCCTTTGGGTGTCCTCCCTGTTGGCAATAATAATAATATAAAAAACTCCACTGTTAAGCAATATCTCAACTTTATAGTTAGAAATTTATAGGCATAAATTTAAAAAAGGATATGCAATTATAATAACGGTCGCTATATAACGATATAGACATCATCTCTCTTTTTGTTCAAACGATATATAAACACCATCTAAAATCATCAATTAGGACGAAAACAATAGTTTAGGCAATAAAATGAGGAAATGGTTTAGGGAGTAAAATAGAAAAAAAAAAAGCATGTTTTGTAACTTCAAGGGTTAAAAATGTGAATTGACCATTTTTAAAGTGTTGTTATTTTATGCACTAATAATAAAAAATACTTTAAAAGTCTTTCTAAATTTTAAAATTTAAATCTTAAAATATAAATTCTATTCATAAATTTTAAATTAAAAGCTATAGTAAAAAAGTAAATCTTCCTATCATTAATTATTTTCTCATTTTAAAAACATTACAAACCTTTTTTTATTGTGTTCTGCAATAAGAAAAAGATATAGCCGTTACCATGCAAATTGCCCTTCTTAGCTGGACCGAAGCTGGGCACTGTGTGAGTGGTGGGGCCACTCGGTACGACATGTCACTGTTTTTTCAAAAGGATCGTCTGCCGTGTGGATAAGCTACAGCTGTTTTCTTAGCTGTCCCAATGGTAAGTTTTAAAAAAAGCTTCCCATTTTGCTCGCAACCATTTCATTTTGGCGGGGCCCATCTTTTTCAAAGCAAAACAATCGTAACTTCTCGCACGTATATGGCAGTGAAACTCACTCGCCTCGTATAGTTGACACATGGTGAGATTGAGCGAAGCTAGGAAAAGAGTGAGCTTCAAGCGGGGGCAGGCAAGGGTGAATCGGAGAGATCGGATGAATGAATATTTGTCGCTTTATCTATTTTGTGTGTTTAATTTACTTACTTTGCTGATGTTAGTGCCAGCTGGGACTGTACAAAGCTCCATTACTCCTTTTCCATATCAATTAAAGTGAGGGAATTTATTCCGAGGAAATGTTATTTATAATTATTTTTAATATAAAAAAGGTCATTTTTATTAAGCCTTGAGATTTGTGTATGTTTTTTATTGTTAAAAGAATGGATAAACTACATCAGTAGTCACTGAGCTATAATTTATTTTTTTATTTTGGTCACCAAATTACTTTTTTGGCAAAAACATTACTAATTTTATGTTTCCTTCCTATTTTGGTCACCGGCTATTAAAAAAATTATTTTTAAAATTTTTCATGTCATTTATTTTCTCTCCTCGTAAGCAATATATGTTATTTTATAATATTTTTATTCAAATTAACATGATGATAACACGTGTTATTGTCTATTAGTGGAATAAAAAGAATAAAAAATCAAGCCTTTATACAGCCAGACAGATTCGACTAATAGGCAGCTACACGTGTCACCATCTCTGGCTGCATAAGGGGCTTGATTTTTTTATTCTTTTTATTCCTCTAATAGGCAGTTACACGCGTCACCATTATGTTAATTTAAATAAAAATATTATAAAATAACACATATTGCTTACGAGGAGAGAGAAAAAATGACATTAAAATTTAAAATAAAATAAAATAACAGCCGGTGACCAAAATAAGAAGGAAACATAACGTTAGTGATATTTTTGCCCAAAAAAAAGTTCGGTGACCAAAATAGGAAGGAAACATAAAGCTAGTGATGTTTTTGCCAAAAAAATAATTTAGTGACCAAAATAGAAAAAACTATAATTCGATGACTACCGGTGTAATTTACCCTAAAAGAATTTAATCAGGTACAACTACTGCAACAAAGGCTGACTGCTCGCTTTAAAATTTTAAAAAATAATGTGGATTAATTACACTAATTAATTATTTCTAAAAAAATCGTCAAAGAATGCGAACTAGCAACTATATAAAAAATGAGACCATTCGGGAAGAGGATTGAGAATTTTAATTAAACAATTCAAGAAATAAAAATAAACAATATTGTCAATGATGAAAGGTAAGAATCATCATTTCATCAAAAAAAAATAAAAATCATCAATACTGACTTGAAAATGAAAATAACGATGACGATAAGTTGATAATTGATTTTATCACAATTTGAATATAACTTATTTATAGTAATTATAAGTATTTATCATTACGAGAGAAACAATATGAGAGTCCAAATTAATGGTAAATCACTAAAATAACCAAATAAAAGTACAAAGAAGACGTCAAATTCAACTCTAAAAATTATATACCAAGAGAACAAAAAAATTGTATAATTTTCTTTAGAGAAACATAAGATTTAAAGCAAAATACCTAAATTATTACACAACTTTGTTCTATGACCTATTTTAATCACTTAACTTTTAAAATGATTAATTTTAATACTAACTTTAAACATTAATCTATTTTAGTCACTCTAACGTTAAATATTTAAAACTGTCGTGACGTAAAAATAAAATAAAAAATTATATTGCTCCAATCTATATAGGTGAAGAAAAAAAATTAAGGTGCAAGTAACGAGAGTCAAAAATATAAAATGTGATTTTTTTTATTTCCCATCGTCCATCATTCATCACCTCCAACCACCATAAACCGCTCCCCTTTAGCTCACCTAACCATCTCCCTTCATCCAACACACTATCGCAACCCAACGTTCATCACCATAACCCACAACCGAGACTCACCATACACCAAACCAGTGAACCAATCCAACTGCCATCATCGAAGCCCCTTTAACTCCTTCATCGAGCCATCCATTGCCGTTAACCCGAACGACCATCACCCTTCACCACTCAACCACAAATTGATAACCAAAAATCCAAAGAATAACAAAAGAAATCGGAACAAATCAAAGTCAAAAAGAAAAGGGGAAATCGAACTAAAATCTAAAAGAGGAGAAAGTTTTACCTTCCTATTTCGGTTTCGGTGATCGAAGCATCGGACGATGAATTCCAACGGTCATTCAAGGTGCCTTGGTGAGGAGATCAACAAACCTCAGTTTCAGGCCAATCCGACGGTGGACAACGGCGAATCGTGCTCCCAAGATGCAAGGGTTTGGACTCGTTTTGGGTCATTTGAGAGTGGTTTTCAAAAAAGCAAACTGGTAGAAGGAAAGGGGAGATGAAGAAGAGTCGGCTGGTGGTTTTGGTTCGCCGAAAAACCCACCAGAGCGGCATTACTGGGATGAAGAAGAGGGTTGCTGGTGAAGGTGAGAAAGGGGCGGTGTGGGGTGAAGGAGGGTGAGGTGAGAGAACTGGTAGTTTTTATTTAATTAAATGTATTAAAATATTATTAGAATATATATTTTTTTATTTTAACGCTATAACAATGTTAAAAATTTAAAAGTGGAGTGATCAAAATGAGTTAATGTTTAAAGTTTACTACTAAAATTAATATTTAAAAATTGAGTAATGATTTAAATATTTATTAAGCAAAATAACTAAACAACCCAAATATGTGAAAATAACACAACGAGGTTTATGACGAAGTATGAAATTCTCATGTCGCATAGCTGCAGATCGACAACACCTCACAACAAAATTTATGACAAAACATGAGATTCCCAGGACAGAAAAAAAAATTATATGCGATAGAATAATTACATTTTCTTTCATTACGTAATAAAGACATAAGTTGACTTATATGATAAAAAGAATATAAGTTTATCTAAATTTATTTAAGTTATAAATTGATTTGAAGTTCGTAAGTGTAGCGATGTCCAGCTCGCTAAAAAAAACCAAATTTTCGAAGTGTTTGTTATTTTTCGGATATAAAAATATTTATTTTTTGGGGTTTTTTAGAAAAACGCGTTTTATTTAAAAAGATGAGTCGCCACCGGCCACTTAGGTATGTTGGACACCATAAAAACCAGAGATTTTGAAAACTTTGGGTTCGGGAGTCGGTTACGGATGGGGAAGGATTAGCACTCTCACACCGCCCAAAATTAGTACTTTAATAATTATCGCTTTATTAATATTAAACTTTCCGGATTAAGGTGACGATTAATTTAAAATTTGGTTATAAGTGCGGGTAAATTTTAAAGGCCCCATTATCCGAAAGTAAACGTCCAACCACCATCACTACGCCTGATACTGGCCTCGTTTACGCTCGGAGAAAAGGACACCGCATTAACAATTAATAGATTTCGATATGCAATCTTAAAAAACATGACAAATATAAATAAATACATTGTGATAAAAATATAAATAAATACTAACATAATAAAATACTAATATGACATAAAAAAATACTAATCTAAAACATACATACATAAATATTAATCTAACTCATAAATAAAAACATATCTAACATAAATAAAATGCTAACATTCATAAATATTAATCTAACACATAAATAAAAACAAATTTAACATAAATAAAATATTAATATAAAGCATAAATTCAAAACATAATAAATACTAATCTAAAACATAAATAAACATACAAACTAAAAACACCATTTTAAATTAACTACTACTTCATTAAATCATAAAAATTACACCATAAATAAAAGGAAAGAAAATACACCTAACTATGAGCTCGAATGACGAACCCTGCCGAAATCTATCACGACCTCTCCGAAAATATTAACTAGATCAGACCTAAAATAGGACCCCGATCGAACCGGTTAGGACCGAGGGCACTGCCCCCTGTCATTGGCTACCCGAGAGCTATGCTCTATTATTTGGCAAGCCTTGGCCGATTCCTCATTTTTTGCCTCCATTCCCCCTGCCCCTCATGCCTTTATATAGGCAATTGGGGTGGGTTTAAGGGTGACGTGGTCATCCCAAAACTACCTATTTTCCTTTTTTTGCTTTTTAATTTTTTTATATTATATTTTTATTTTTTGACTTTTTATTAATTTTATATTAATAATAATATTATTAAAATAATACTAATAACACTAAAACTCGGTCAAAATGAGTGATTACAATTGCCCATCTTTGCTTGTTCTTGTGAAACGAGGACAAAGCAAATATCAAAAGCACTCATTTTTAACATACTTCCTTGTCTTTGGCTTCGGAATCACGTGTTCTTCTGGGACTCTCCGCTCTTCCTTAGCTGAATCTTCAGGCTTGTAAGCTCTTCCTATATAGAACTTCGTCACCTTCCAATCTTGGAGCTATAGGCTCTTCCTACATAGAACCCTTCACTCTAAAGCCTCGAGTTATGAGTCCCTCATATATAGAACTTTTCATTCTGAGACGGTAAAGCTTGGAGTCATTCCCATATAGAACTCTTCGCCTTCAACGCGGCTGGTTTTTCCTATATAAAACCTTCTGCGCTACGGATGGATTATTCTGATTGGGAGTTCCTCCTCTATAGAACTGCTAACCTCCAAACCCTAGAGCCGTCAATCCTTCCTATATAGAACTTTTAGCTTCTGAAATCTCAGAGCTAAGGGTTTTTTCTATATAGAACCTCTCACTCTAAGACAGTAAAGCTCGGAGCCCTTCCTATTTAGGACTCTTCACCTTCAACACAACGGGTTTTCCCTATATGAAACCTTATGTGTCATGGGTGAATTCCTTCGGCTGGGAGTTCTTCCTATATAGAACTTCTAGTCTTCACCCTGGAGCTGTAAGCCTTTCCTATATAAAACTTTTAGTTCCTGAAGCCTCGGAGTGGTGGATTCTTCCCACATAGAACCTCTCGCTACGGGAGCTTGAAAATATAGGCCATTCCTATATAGAACCTTTATCTTCAATTTTTTCTTTTCTTTTTTTTCTCTTTTTCCTTTTTTTTTTCTTTTTCTATCTTTTTTCTACTATTTTTTCTTTTTCTCTTTTTCCTTAATTTTTTTTTCTCTTCTTTTTTTTATCTCATTTTTTTTGCAAGGCTATTGATATCTTTGGACTTACGCTACTTAAGGCTGCCGCATCATGCCTGAAGGACTTACTAATGGCCCGAATGACTTATCACCATGCTCGAAAGACTTACTGGTGGCCTGAAGGACTTAACACCGTACCCGAAGGACTTATCGATGACCCGAAGGATTTAACATATGGGCTTCACGCTGCTATGGCTGCCGATTTTTCTGGACTCACGCTACTAAGGCTGTCGCATCATGCCCGAAAGACTTACCGATGGCCCGAAGGACTTATCACCATGCTCGAAAGACTTACTGGTGGCCCGTAGGACTTAACACCGTGCCCGAATGACTTACCGATGACCCGAATGATTTAACATTTGGGCCTTACGCTGCTATGGCTGCCGATTTTTCTTTTATTTAGTAAATTCTTTGACAATTCTTCAAATACCTATCTAAAAACAAGCAAAAATTGGCATGCCTCTATCTATATGATGCATACAATGTCGTGCTTTCTTTTTTTTCTTTTTTTTCTTCTTTTTCTTTTCTTTTTCTTTATTTTTTCTTCACTTTTTTCTCTCTTTTACCTCTTTCTTCTTATTCTTCTCTTTTTATCATCGTTTTTCTCTCACTCTCTTTTCTTTTTTTATTTCTTTTCTTTTTTCTTCTCCTTTTCTATTCGCTCTCTTTTTGTTCTAAAGTTTGACACCTTAAAAGGTCGTTCATCAGATTTCTTCATCTCTTTACTTCTTCACTGTATGCTCTCAAATCCCCATTTGATAAGTCACTTCGAATCTAGATTAACATGCTTTCAAACCTTTTGTGCGGAAGGCTTTCTTGTCTCCAGGGTTATCACCCGTCTTCATAAATGATCTTATGGTTCTTATATTATTCTTATAAGAACCCTTGTCATCTTCTTCGCTTGACGTTGCCTTATTCAACCACGAGCTCCACTGCTTTGAATTTTCTGACCCATCATACAGAGCCTTGATCTATTTCTAGTCACCAAGGTGAGCCAAAATGCCTCCATCCCATGAGCTCATCCTTGATCTTCTCGTAGCATTTCGACGGGAACTAACTCTTGGTCCCTATGCTTTAAATCCCATCATCATTTATTTTTAAAGTAATGCAAAAGGCAATTTACTTGTGTATATTTCAAAAAAATAATGATTGTTTGAAAAGATAACAGTCATTTTGAAAATCACAACTTGGAAGGGCTACCAAACATTTTGAAAACATTGTTTGGAACAAATGGTAAACATCCTCTTTTTTTAAGGACCAAACATTTTTTTAAAAATTAATGTTTGGAGAATGGTAAACAAAATTTGAAGTATATTGCCAAACATTTTTTAAAAACTAATGTTTGGGGGAAATGGTAAACATCAAAACTTTGAGAGAAAATGTCAAACCTTTTAAAACATGTTTGCCCCCAAAATATCAAACACCATAGCACATCTGCTTCAAATTGCCAGATATCAACTCTAATGAAGCGCGTATTTAGAAGATCTCAACCATTATGGAGATATATGCAAATGTATAGTTTCTTCTGGTCTAATAGGCTTTTGAGAGGTACAACACTACCTAGTTTCTACCCCGTTTAAGGTGGCTCTCTTAATCTCACTATCTCACCATGCCCTATCCTTCCCTCATTTGGGTGTCGATTAAGCACTTCGAAGTTTGACGTTCCTTTAAGCAAAGTTAACCCTTATAGGCAGAATGAAATCTGAAGGCATTCTCATTCAACTTGGATATCTATGGATGATCAGAATGGTCTTTGTAGGCCTTTGGTTTATGGTTAAATGAAACAATATTTCTGTACTTGTGTAACTTGGATATACCCATTATTCCTTCACTTTTTTGGATCACTCTAGACTGCCCGTTTTTGGGTTTTCACCCTAGAGTTCATTTCATTTTTTGTATTGTAGGCTGCCTTGCATTCTGGCTATGTATTGATGTTCCTTTTCTATTCAAGAATGTTTGATCCTCTAAAACTCCTCGAAACTGAGGTTTCTTGAATGAAGGACTACGAATACATTTCTGGGATTTCTTGTGATTGGCACGCCCAGGTGAAATGTTATTCATTCTTTCTTCTTTTCTCTTCTTTTTCTTTTCTTTTTTTTACTTTTTTCTCTTGGATCGCTCTAGACTGCCCATTTTTGGGTTTTCACCCTAGAGGTCACTTCTTTCTTTTGTACCTTCAGATCAGTGTATTTTGGTTGGATATTGATGCCAGCATGCTCAGACATACTACTCTTTTTCTTCACTTTCAAGATCACTCTAGACTGCCCATTTTTGGGTTTTCACCCTAGAGGTCATTTCCTTTTTCGAAATAGGCAATCTTCGGGCCGACTTGTCTTAACTTGGTTTCAATTCAAGCTTCTATACTAATTTTTAAAACTGATATTTACTTGAAATGTGGATTCCTTGTGTCTCTTGCTCATAGTTGAAGTCTCGTTCTGTGTGTGAAGCACATACAGTATTCTTTATTTCTTTTTTCTTTTGTCTCTCTTTCTTATTTTCTTCTTTTTTTATTTTATTTTTTTCATTTCTTCTCTCTTTTTTTGTTTTGTTTTCTTTTTTGTTTTAGACTGCCCATTTTGGGTTTTTAGCCTTGAATCTCTTTCTTCTTATTTAAGTCTATAAATGTATCCTCAAATCAACACGTATCTATACTGGTATTGATGCTATCTTCCGCTCGAAGTTAATTACCTCTCTGCAACTCTTCTGATATTTACTCGATCTGGATCGCTTCGGCCTTCTGATTGCTATTTCTCTTCTTTTCTTTGGTTTTTCGTTTGGACATATCCTTGTTTTCAACCACTTTCTTCTGATGATTTTTTGATATTCGTATCCAATTTGTCTGGTCTCATCTCTGTCTTCTGGTAAAGTAAAAGAATACCATTCGTCGTCACATTCACAGATGTCCTGAGAAAACCTTTAGGGGGTCGAAGTTTAGGGTCAACTCTCGTTTGAAGGATCTTAAACGACAAGTGCCTGAGAAGATAAATTCCTAAAATGGGAACTGCCCATTGTCTAAACACTCACTTTGTTCCTCTGTTGGCCTAAGTAAACTAGCAGATACTCACATTTACAGTATCTCCACAACATTCAATCTCTTCTAAATATATGCAACTTAGAGTTGATCATTGGATCTGAAGAAAATGTAGTGTTGCATTCAAAATTTGAGAACCTGGTATAGAAATGATATATACATATGTCTATTAAAAAAATGCGTGTATATGCATATGGGGAATAAAAACTACCCCATAAAAATAAAATGTTTAAAGAATCAAGGATGTAAAAATGTTTTCTAAATAGAAATATGATTTTTTTATTCTGGCAAACGATGAGTTTTTTTATATGTTGAGAATTTCTTTGTGAAATGATGAGAAAACCGTAAGGACCTTTGGGCTATCTCCAGGGTATTAACTCACTCCGGCCCTTTCAAGGTAGTGCAGGCTTGTGCCACTTCTCTTGTTTTTCCTTGCTGGATGATTTCTTGTCATGACTCACTCATCAACCAACTTCTTTATTTCTTCTATTAACGACCCCAAATTTCTTGGTGTCATGCCACGGGGCCTTAATGTAGAACTCACATGCACTGTATGGATCAAAACTGTGAGTATATGAGCTAGGCGTAATCTTTATCGGCCCAGAGGTAAGGTACTAACCCTGACCAGATGAGGCCATATGTACGAGATAGAATACTCTGAATATCTCTAAATATGTACTTGTTCGAGAAATTATTCGTGATCCAGAGGAATCTGCCTCTCTTTTTCTCTTACGATTACGAGAACCCTCGAAAGTGGTACCTATTTATCTCTTTCTTTCTGCTCATAGGCATGTCTGGTTCGTTGAATTAAGACTCAATTTTCCTTCTTGGATCATGTATTCTATAAAGTTATCACATTTGCCCATCAACTTCTCGAGCATCTTATGGAATATGGCTTGAGACATGGAAGTCACTTTCCTCTTCAGCAATGTGAGGCTGCATTTGGGCGGCTAACCTTCGCCATCTCAAGGCACATTCTTTGAAACTCTCATCATGTTTCATCCTCGTACCCTGGAGATACTGATGACTTGGTGCTAGGTCTAGAGCATATTTGTATCTCCCATAAAGACATCGGTTAAGTCTCTGCATGACTACACTTGGTCTCTACTCAAACAGTTGTACCATATCAAGGTAGATCCTGCTAGACTGCCGTGGAAGTAGTGGATCGGTAATTTTCCATTCTCGATGTAGCCCTCTATCTTTCTGCAAGACGTGGTCACATGAATATTGGGGCATCTTGTTCCGTCATCATGCGTAAATCTGGGAATTTTTGGAATCTGGAGGAACGACCAAATCAGGGTTCAAACAGAGTTTTCTTGCATCAAAGGCATCAAACTTCTTTTTCTCTCGAGTTCATCTTCTAACTGCTCGAATCTTGATTTTTGAGTGTGTTCGATTTTTTTATTCATGATAAAACTCTAATTATTCTTTGGATTACCCCCAAAAATTTTATGCAATATTATGTAAAATATACCATGACTGTACAATGTAATGCAATACAATCCTAAAATATAAATATGAATGCAGTAAGGTATTAATTCCAAAAGTGATCCCCATAGAACGACGTTCATTGAGGCCAAAAGGTTTTATTATGTCAGATATTAGATATTTACAGTTACTGATAAGCTTCAGTGCCTACTTTCTTAACTTCATCCAGTGGTCCGGTCAGCTTGCCTCCGTGGTCTAACACTTGGTCCATGTTCTGACTAAGCATGCCACCTTGTTGAGCTGTCTTACCTGCTCGGGTAATATCGATCTTCAGGTCTTCATCTATCCCTTTCTTAGTCTTTCGTAGCTTGGAAATTGTCCTTTCCAACTGAAGAGTGTTGGATTGTCATTGCTCCGTCGTAAACTTGTTTCCAAAACTCTTGTTAATGGCTAAGTTATTATGTAGCTCATCTCTAGAGACTGTCGTACATATTCCCAATTTCCTCAAACTTACCTGATAATAGCCTGACTTGATTCTTACTTGACTAGTTTCTTTTCTTCCAATATTCTGAGTCGTCCTTCAACTGAACAACACCGTTCATTTATTCTTTAAAGGTGACCCAATCTGATATTCTTAAACACTCAATAAAGCTTCTGGTGATCATTCTACAAATTCAATTTTATCAAAGTTATCACTCTCTTATCTGAGCTGGTTGAACTCAAAAAATATCCCTCTCCTGGGATACCCCTATCTCCGATCTTAAAATTTAACTCGCTTGAGTGACCCACTTCAGCATTACTTGAACTTTTTCCTGGATATCGATTCTTCCTCGACTTTGCCCCTCGGGTGATTATTAGCTTACTATAGAATTGGGGAACTCCGTCTTTGAAACCCAAAATTCTCATCGTGATAAGATATTGAACTTGTTCTTCAGGGCCCCGCAATCCTCAATACCGTGACCCAAACTTCCTAAACGGTAACTGTCTCTAGCACGTGTGTCGTAATCTCTCAGATAAGACGGTCTCTTTGCTAGAGACTTCACCGATGTAATAAGGCTCTTCTCGATGAACATTAGGAGTAGTTCGGTGTACCTCACAGGAATTGAGATGTACTTCTTTTCATTACTTGCTTCTTAGGTTTCTTTTGGACCGAACTCTACTTTTTGAAAGCCCGACTCAGACATACCTTCCGCCTGTTTATATATGCGGATCACAAAAGGGTTTAATTTGTCGTATTTAGCTGGCTTAGAGGTAGAATTCTGACTATCCCGCTTTCTATTCTGATCCTTAATCCGTTCTTCTTTCGTTTCGATGGATCGGTTACCTTTCGTTAAAATATTCATCTGATTCATCACTTTTTCCCTCTGCTTCTTTCAACTCTTGCACTTTACTTTGCTCATTACCAGTACCGTGTCTCCTTACCGTGTCTGACTTGAAGTCTTCATATGGTTCCTCTTCTATTGTCTCTGATCTTACTCTGGGACAAAACCTGGATCCCTGCCCTCTAATATCTAAGCATACGACCCTTTGCCAATTATGAACGATTTATGAGATTTGAGAAACCACTTCGGGAATCAATACCCTATAAATGCGAGAATGCATGCAAATGCGATGTTGATTCTCGAACAGTCTTTAAAAAACTTTCAATAAAGAAAATGTCTATTTGCCAGAACTTAATAATGAATTATAGGTAATAGTTGGATTTATTCTGGAGACCTTGACTTCGGAAAGCAAAACTTGTGCTCCACGTCTGGACGTCGTCTTCAGGATGATGGATGACTTCGTCTACTCCTCTTATTCTATACCATGGACTCGTGACGTCACGATCTTTATTTTTGTGGTTTCTGAAAAGGACATCAACAAGTGCAGGCATAATGCAGAGAATGTCTTTTCTTTTGTAGATCTGGGTGCAAACGAATAATACGTATAAACATAGATGAATTCTATCAGTCCTAGGGGAGTACTTTAAAATTTTTTGGGTTTAAATTAAAATTCTCAAAAATCATTTGGTTTAAAAATTTCCCCCTTTTTTATTATCAAAAAGTTTTAACTTACTTAAAAAATGAAACTTTTAGGTTTCTTTTTGTTATTATTATTATTCTGAAAGTTTTATGAGGGAAAAAGATTCAAAGCAAAATAATAATATTTTCAAAAAAAATTAAATGAGTTAAATTAAAATCTTTGAGATTTTTACAAAATGGTCAAATGTGAAGATTTAAAATTAGGGTTCTGCGACCCTGACTGAATATTCTGCTTCGCCCATGCCTTACTATCGTACCGTCTTCTTTCTCGATTGGTCTTTGCTCGGCCTAACATGATACTGTAATATTATTTTTTCTGGCAAATCAGACTTTTTTCTATTTTTAAAGCCTTTTAATGAATTGTTCTTGAATCAACACCATGTCATGATATGCAACATGAATGCAAATAAAGGCGTTGATTTTGCTGGTAATCACCCTTTCGAACGACTTTCATGGGAACTAAAGGGTCCAGATTACAAAAAAGGTCAATATTATAAAAGGAGTCCATATTACAAAAAGAGTCCCTATTACAAAAAGTCTTAATTACAAAACAAAGTTCTACACATAAGCCCTAGCTCTACCTCCTAGCTCATCGACAGCTCGGAGCAACTTGATAAACCTTGGTGCTTCTTCCATGTCCGGGGTTACGAAAGGTCGGAGAGTCGCGGCTTCGGTAGCTAAGTCATTCACACACCTTGTAGCTCGTTGTATGTCCACCATCAGGGTCTCGTGTGTATACTTTGGCACTACATGCATGCTCGGCAAATTGTTACCTCAGATCTGTTGATTAATCTCTGACCAATGTCGCACAACTGGATCGATGCCGTCCTTCCTAAGACACATTTTTTCCATGATGAAAGATTTTCTAATTGGGCAAACAACTTGAATCAACGCCTCTATGTAATGTGGATGCAATGATAATGCAACAAAAGTATGTGTAAAATAAAAATAAAACACAAAAAAATGAGTTAGTACCGGATAAAAATAATAAATACATAAATAAAGGGCAAATTAAATAAGGTAAACAAACAAAACAACCCTAGTTATCCAGTCTAAAACACCTAAGGTTATCCGCATGGCTCTAACAGGGTGGGTTTCTATGTTCTCTACATGCAGTGTTGGTGCTATGAGGTACCCGAATTGTCATTGATGTCCCCTACTAAGGGTAGCAAGGCCCCCGATCATCACCCATTATAGGCTCCTTTCAACCAGGTTCAATTCAGGGGGACCCATTCGCTTATACCTGCACGAAGGAACGATATCCTTACAAAAACATGAGGTACTCGAGCCCCGAAGGTACTTGCTAGGCCTACACGGGAGAACGATATCTCCACGAAAGCATTAGTGTTTTCCCCCCACTTAAAAAAACGGGTTTATATGCCATATTTTAAATGCTTAAAATAAACGCGCAATTACAACCAAATATTAATTTAATAGTCAATTTAATCCAAAACTTCTAATATTATTAAAGCGGTAATCATTTAAAAAGCTCGACTCACTTTATTTTGTTTGAAAAAACAAAAAAAATGTCCCCAGCGGAGTCGTCATCTGTAGCGATGTCCAGCTCGCTAAAAAAAACCGATTTTCGAGGTGTTTATTGTCTTTCGGATATAAAAATGTTTATTCATTGGGTTTTTTTTTTAAAAACACGTTTTATTTAAAAAGAGGAGTCGCCACCAGCCACTTAGGTAGGCCGGACACCATAAAAACCAGAGATTTTGAAAATTTTGGGTTCGGGAGTCAGTTACGGATGGGGAATGATTAGCACCCCCACACCCCCCAAAATTGGTAATTTAATAATTACCGCTTTATTAATATTAAACTTTTCGGATTAAGGTAACGATTAATTTAAAATTTGGTTATAAGTGTGGGTAAATTTTAAAGGCCCCATTATCCGAGAGTAAACACCCAACTACCATTACTACGCCTGATACTAGCCCCGTTTACGCTCGAATAAAAGGACACCGCATTGACAATTAATAGATTTCGATATGCAATCTTAAAAAACGTGGCAAATATAAATAAATACATTGTGATAAAAATATAAATAAATACTAACATAATAAAATACTAATATGACATAAAAAATACTAATCTAAAACATACATACATAAATATTAATCTAACTCATAAATAAAAACATATCTAACATAAATAAAATGCTAACATTCATAAATATTAATCTAACACATAAATAAAAACAAATTTAACATAAATAAAATATTAATATAAAGCATAAATTCAAAACATAATAAATATTAATCTAAAACATAAATAAACATACAAACTAAAAGCACCATTTTAAATTAACTATTACTTCATTAAATCATGAAAATTACAACACAAATAAAAAGGAAAGAAAATATACCTAACTAGGAGCTCGAATGACGAACCCCGCCGAAATATACCACGACCTCTCCAAAAATATTAACTAGATCGGACCTAAACTAGGATCCCGATCGAACCGGTTAGGACCGATGGCACTGCCCCCTGTCCTTGGCTACCCGAGAGCTATGCTCTCTTATTTGGCAAGCCTTGGCCGATTCCTCATTTTTTGCCTCCATTCCCCCTGTCCCCCATGCCTTTATATAGGCAATTGGGGTGGGTTTAAGGGTAACGTGGTCATCTTAAAACCACCCATTTTCCTTTTTTTTCCTTTTTAATTTTTTATATTATATTTTTTTTTACTTTTTATTAATTTTATATTAATAATAATATTATTAAAATAATACTAATAACACTAAAACCCGGTTAAAAATAAGTGATTACAATAAGTCAGGTTGAGCTTGAGTAAAACATATTGGAAGAGCAAAATGATGTTTATAATTCATGAGTTTGAATCATATTAGATTTATTTTTATTTAAAAAACGATCCACCATACAAACAATAAATCAACCGATATTTATTTATTTCAATAAAAATAATTTTAAATAAATTATAGAGAATTCCTTAAAATTTTAAATAATTTATTTCCGAATTTCTATTAAAAGTGGTATTGATAAATCACGATATTTTAATTTTGACTTTTGTCTTTTATCCTTTCCCAAGTGTTTTTTAACCCTTTTTTAGGTGACCTGGGCTTAAATTAAATATAGGTTAATTTTAAGAAAAACAGTAACTAAAAGGTTAATCTACTCGATAAGTCCTTGAATCTTGTCACTTTTACCTAGATAAGTTTCTTTATGTCTTTTTACTCAGCCTTTAAAATTTAATTGGTACAAAAAATCTCTCAATCTTTAATTTGTATATAAACAAATCCTTAAACCATTAATTTATACATGATTAAAGATTCATCAATATTTCGCTCGATATAAGGACTAATTTAAATATGAGTTAAACTACAGGCCTTAATCGGGTACGTGAAAACTATAGGGTTTTCTTTTAACAAAATAAACTAATTTAGGAGCTCTTTTAGTAATTAAATCTGAGTAAAACATTAAGGTTATTATTTATTTAATGTTTATGATTAAAATTGTCATTTATTGATTTTTTGGTTATTTTTATCAACTCTTATTGTTTAAAATTTATTATTTATTAATTTATAATTTTTTTGCTTTAACATGTACGATCTTTTTATAATCTTAAGTGGCTAGTTTGTTTGTTTCAGTGGTTATAGAAAAATACTTAAATTATGTGTTTAATTTAATCTTATGATTGTAAACCCTTATTGTAATTTTGAATATTCATTCTTTTTAATAAAACTAGAGGCTTCTAGTAAAAAAAAGCCTTCAATGAACTAGTTTTTAAACATATATTATATAAATTAATTACTTAAAATATTTTAAACAATTATGATCAAAGCTCAAATAATGACAAAGAAAAGTCAATAAATGACAATTTTAATGAGACGAAGGGAGTAAAATATTTCAAATTATATAATTGATATTAATAAAAACATACATTTTAAAAAATCAAAATCAAAATGAATTGGATTGGATTGGATTGGATTTTTAAAAATTATCAATAAAACTTAGTACAAGTTGCATAATATGTTCATGGATTAATATACAATTTGGCACTTGAAGTTGGTAACTTCTCTCAAACCAGTACATGAACTTAGAAAAAGTTCTTAATGGCTTAAATCAAGATTTTCCCACTCAATTTATACACTTTTTTCTTACTTTGCACCCTATCATATTTTTTATCTCTATTTACGTAAAAAAAATATCGATGTCCAAAACGAATGTACCACATGTTATGTTCTTAATTTTTTGGCTTTTTTATTTTCGGTATTGAGATGAAAATGATAATCCAGGGACAAAGTGAGAAAAAATGTATACTTTGAAGGGAGAATTTTGAATTAAAACATTCTCAATCGGTATTTTTGTTAATATGACATTTCAACAACCAATAAATTTTCTAATATGATCAAAATGCCGACGTTGTTAAGTGTCATATTTCACAATTGAATTGGTTATTGAAGTGCTATGTTACGACTTCCCGAATTCACGCACTAATTTGATTCGAGAAAAATTACCAAAACATAAAGTTACATAATATAGTATATGTTAATGTGCAATGGAGTCCATCTAAGGGTCCAATTTCTTAATTGTTGCTTCAAACATATGATTAGTCATAATTCTACTTTAGAGAGAGAGAGAGAGAGAGAGAGAGAGAGAGAGAGAGAGAGAGAGAGAGAGAGAGAGAGAGAGAGAGAGAGAGAGAGAGAATCTTAGGATATGGTGAAATGTAGCATAAAAATGGCAAAAGTAAGGTGTTGTCTTTCTCCATTTGCCCCCAAAGTGAGTGAACTGCCAAATGATTTATAGACTAAAACCACTAGAAGAGATCCCTGAACGAGTTAAATGAAATAAATGTGAGAAAAAAAAGCAAAAGATTAGTTATAAAGTAAATTATGTTGCATGAATTTTGAGTCATGTTATACTATTTTTTAATTCAAATTTCATGTTACTGCGTATAAAATAAGTCGACAAGATTTTTCTTTTTAAAAAATAGTGACTTCATTTTTAATAAATTTTACATAACCTTTTAAATCTTTGAACTATCACAAATACAATTATTATTATCATGGGTGGTACTCAATGGAGACCAATGGGGCCACGGTGCCCCAAAAATTTTAAAAACTAGAAAAAAAAATTAAGTTGAGTGATGGTAAAATTATATTTTTAATCCCTTAATATATATATAATTTATATTGTTGGCCCCTCCTAAATTTAGACATTTTTAAACAGTTCCGTCAACAAATATCGTTGAGTTCCGTCACCGGTTATTACAATATTGTTTAAATATTGTATAAAAATGTTAAATACACCATAATAAACTCTTCATTATGCTTTGGAAAATTAATTAAAACATAAACCGTCACAAAAAGTAACATCAACATAATATTAGACATAATCGTACTAAAATATGTATAGGACTACTTATTAATTTGTAAAGTCATATATATTTATGAACCCAGTGAGTGACTATGGTGAAAAAAAGAATATTGTTCATTTTAGGAAACTTGAGATTAAATACTTGTGTGCGTAAGGTGTATATTTTCTCAAACGATTAAAAAAAATATGAACACATACTACCGTATAATAAAACCAGCATGCTAAAAAAATAGAGAAAAACTTCAACAAAACTAAAGTTTACGCAAGCCTTTTAGTTTTAAGGGTTAGTTTAAGGTTTTAGAGTTGAAGGGTTTAGATTTTAGAGTTTAAAATTTAAGGTTAGTGTTTAGAATTTAGAGTTTAGGGTTTATAGTTTAATTTTTTAGGGTTTAGGTTTAATTTTAGTTTATAATATAAATAAGCAAACTTGTGTTTATGCAACGTGTGTATCAAATTTAAACCCAAAAAATATATATGTTTATAATATGTGAGTACACAAGAAAAATGACATGTATAATTTTTTTTGTGGCCCTTCCGGTTTTCAAGCCTTCGTTGATTAATCCGGACCGACCTGCGTTGCACACATGGCTTTGGTGGGTGTGTTTCTCAACGGGGATTTTCTACATACACAACGCCTCGAACCCGAGAGGGTGCTTAAGCGATACCAACCTACTTACCACTTGGACTAACCCCGTTGGTTAATTTTTAAAAATAGTTTCTTATAAAAAAATTTATACAAAATATATAACGAATTGAGACCTAACAGTAAGAAAAAAGATTTTTAGAGTACATGATGTATGCAGCTGAGGTATCTTAATAAATCGGTAGATTTGAACATTGTTTTTATATGATCTAATCAATTCGATTAAAGTAAATAAAATTTGATTTTAAAAGTTTGTATTATTCGAATCGACGTAAAAATATTTGACTCGTTCTGACTAGATAAAAATTTTGTAAACTCAACTCGGAAAAAAATCAAATAAAATTTGAGTTATAAAATGAAAATAAAAATAAATTGAATAACTCAAAATTTTTAGTAATTAGTGAATCAGTTTTTAAATTCTAATCGAGTCTCGCAATTCTGCCTAATATATATATATATATATTGAATAGAAGCCGCTAGTCTTATTAAAAAGAGAATATATCCAAGATTACAATAAGGTTTACAACTATTATCGTAAACTAAATACATAATTTAGACATTTTCCTATAATATTGACACTAGCCACTTTAGATCATGCAATGACCGGACATGAAAAAAAAAGGTTAAAAGCCCAAACAAAAGACTCGAATGAAAAATAGGCACGAACAAATCTGAATGCATCGGCAAGCAAACCACAAAAAGAGATTAAGCTATTGAAAGATCACCAAAAACCGTAAACCAGAGCCAAGCGTCGTGAGAAACTATCCACGAACGCAAACTGCATATCCTTTAATCCGAGGGTCCAAGTAGGGAAGATCAACAAGATTACAAATAAACGACATCTTGATCAGTCGTGACGTCGTCAAATCTAACCCTGAAAAATATAAAATAAAAAGAATGTCCAAATGACCGAGAAAGAAGACGAAAACGTTCCAAAAGGCAGAGATAAACGTGCCATAAAGACAGAAAAATATGCCACAAAGGCAGAATTATCCTTATAAAAAATGAAAAATAAACAAAAAGAAAAAAAATAATCGACAGTCGACGACCAATATTAAAACTAGTGTGCCGCCTGCTAAATAAATAAATAAATAATTTGTGAGCAAAAGAAGATGATTTTGCGGCGCTATTAAGGTTTCAATGATATATATACAATAAAAATTCAAACAACTCGAATCAATTTAAAATTAATAAATTCAGCTCAACTTAAAAAATTTTCAAATAAAGATTAAATTTTAAATTTAACTAATTCAACTTGACTAACTCAAAAAAAAATTTATTCATCGATCCACTCCTGCTTTTATTCTCGTCTTTTTATAATAATATTTTTTTTCAACATTTGTGTCTGACAAAAAGGTAATGTTGGAATGAATAATAATTGTGGCACTGCATTTACATGTTCCAATAGGAAAAAGTAGGGCAAAAGCAAATAATTAGAGATAGACTAATACTTTAAAATAATAATATTAAAATTAGTTAATTATACTATTCGCCTGTAAAACTATGATCTTTATGGACCTTCGTTCTAAATTTCTCTCTAAACATTTAAACGTTAAATTTTATCTCAAACTATGAATCTCATACTAAATTGGGCTTCAAAGTTTTAAATATTCTAATTTTTTCCTCAATCTAAATGTATTTATATGCATGTGATATATTCATATTTTTTTATGAATCTCATACCAACTTAGAATGAAAGCTATAATTTATTGATGAAATTGAAACATTAAAAAATTTGGAGGCCAAATGAAAATTACATAAACATAGCCACCCAATAGTATCTAACCAATAGAACTATATTTCAGTCCAAACTAAATGTCAATTTGAATTTGAGTCAATATCTAACAAATGTCAAACTAAAAAAGTTCAAGTACCAAAGTGAAAAATAAGAATAGTTCAGGAGCTAAATTGGATATTAAGCCAAATATAACTCTAAATTAACGCTATACTAGGACTAGGAGAGACTAAGAAACAATTACAAGACAATCCACGCAAAAGAGATCTCTGTCCTAATATCAATATGTTTGAGATTAAGAGAAAAAACAGTTGTTATTACAGATTCAACAATCCATGTGCTTGACGGTGAAAATTATGTGTTCAATCTAAAAATATGAAAAATGTAGTGGAATCAAAGGTTTTGACATTTAACAGGGGGAGTGAATAAATATGGAATTTGCTCAGAAGGAAGAAAGCAAAACCAATCATCTGCCGAAGAATATTCTATTTACGACATCGACAGGTAATGCATAAGCTGGATCAATGGCTTTCAATCCTGGATACTCGAGAAGTGAAAGTCCTACAATGGTAGCACGCATCATAAACAGAATTGAGAACGTTGAATTCATAAAATAAATAAAAACAATAAAACAATAGTGAGCGAATAGGCAGAACGGCAGTAGATACCAGCAACTCCGAAATATGTATGGAAGACATCGACAGCATCATCCGCTCGATCGGAAATTCCACCATTTTCCAGATCTTGACAGTCCAATATGAACTTAACGAGCTTTTCCTTGTCTATCCAGTGAACTCTATCGATCATGATCAAGCTAGAAAGAACCCACCATGAGTAGCAAACCTAAAAGGATTAAATGATTGACAAAAAGTGAGAAGAGGTAAGAATATTATTATGAGATAAATATTCCGTTTAAACTTCAATGAAATACCCACATCAGGGAGTTTCTCGGGGCGGCCATTTAGACCTCCAGATTTGACTTGACGCTCACATAACCACCACCCAAGAAGGTCCTTGTCAACATGATGTAGAGATCCCGTTATGGCAAGAGCACCCACACAACAGAAAACTGCAGTCATTATGCACAAATAAAATCAACCCATTTTTCATCAAAGATTATCTATCATCATCAAAGATTATCTATCATTCTTATCAAGAGTGCTTTATTTTAAGCTCATTTGTAAATGAACCTGAAACCATAAAAAAGAAGCAATCTTCTTATGAGTACGTAAGTACAAATTTAAAAATGTCCACGTGGACAATGAGATTAACATACTTTGCCCTGCATGAGACTCGCTACCAGGTGTGCATCCAAAGCCACCGTCCATGTTTTTGCAACTCAGAATATAGCTAACAGCCTTCTCAACATTGATTTTATCCAGACAACGTAATATTGAAAGGCAACAGATTGCAATATAAGAGAACCTACACCAAGAAAATCAATTTGGTACAAGAGAATTTACATTGAAAATAACAAACCAGAAAATAAAATAGACAGACATAAAATATATATAATCCAGAAAGAACATATACCGTGTATCCACCTCACCCCACATGTCACCTGAAAAGGATCCATCTTCATTTTGCAGCCCAGTAATATCTAACTTACAGGCTTAAGCAAAACAAGAAGCAAAAGAAGACACTTTACAGTTAAACAGCCAACTCTCCAGTCAATAAAACCATGAACAACATAAATCAGAGTTATGAAAATCATTTTAAAACAATTTTGGAAAATGGATAATCTTTACATAATTATAGCACTCTCCGGTGAAGACTAGACAATTTATTAAAAAAAATACAAGATACGACACAAATTGCAACTTTATCAATGTCTTCATCAAAACAAATCTAGAAAATGGATAATTATAACATAATAATTGAAACTCCCCAATGAAGAGCGAGTGATTGCATCAAAAGAATATCAGACAGGATACAAGTTGCAACCTTATCGATGTCAAGAATCTCTAGCTTGTTGAAAAGGGCAAACACTTGCACAGAACTAAGAGTGTACAGCATGTGTGGGTCGTGCCCGATATTGCCAGAAAAACCACCTGTGCAACAAAGTATCATCAAGATAGGATCCAATTAACTTAAACCTAGATCATCTTTTATATACACTACAACCATAAGCTTTAGGATATACCACATTCATGTTGGCATTTCATGATCCATGAAACAACTTCATCTGCATTAACAGAATCGAGCTTCCCCAGAAGGTCTAAGGTTGTCAATCCCCAATATGCCCCATTCATTCTAAGATGGTCCATCACCACCAATTCAAAACTATCCTTTTTCTAACAATAAACAACCCAAAACGAATGAACTTCACTTAAACTTAACCCAGGATAAACAAGTTTCAAAAATTGTAGATCCAAAACGAAAGTTCAGTGAATTTGAATCTCACCTTTTCAACAGATACGATGTACTGAACATGTTTGTCAACTGCCAGCTCCCCCATCTGCCAAACATTTTCCACATTAATTTCCACAACATTCAAGGGTTTGTGAATACGGAGATTAAAAAAATTAAAATCAAAACCCGATGGAGCTGTAGTTAATATTTTTAACAAGTTTGTAAATAAAAACAAGAGTTTACCTTTCAAGTAATATAAACATTTTTAGAACTATTCCACCAGGCCATACTTGTTGCATATCAAAATTATTACCCATTATTTTAAAATTAAAAAAAATACATAGGAAGAATGAAACCAACGGAAACATTTTATTGTAGAAATTAAAAATAAATAAACAATTACATGGAACAGGAAGACTTTGCCGCTGGATGGGAAGAGCTGAGCAGAATAGCAGATGATCGACGGTGCGGAAGACGGGCGCGGTCCATAGATGAGGCCGACGACGGACGGCGTGGCCGTGTGCAAGCGGACGGAGAGAGGGGGTGGGTAATTTAGATTATTAAATTACAAGGCCGAGGGGATTTAGGTTTTTGTTTTGGGATTTTTTAGTTTTTAGGTTGAATTAAATAATTGAGTTTGGTATATAAAATATAGAGTAAACTATACGGGAGACCACCGATCTTTAGGGTTGGTGTTGAAATGACCACTAATCTTTTAATTTTGTCAAAATGACCACTCAACTATTGATATGTTTCCAATATAGCCACCGGCCGTGAATTTGTATTCGCTAAATGAAGTTAAATATATATGGCAAGCATATTTTTATATTAAAAATTTAATATTCGTGAATTTGTATTCACTAAATGAAGATTAAATCTCGGTTTCTCAGTTTTATTATAATTTAAAAAATATATAAAATATTGTTAACTTTAATTTAATTATTAGATTTATTTAATTGGGTTAGATGTTTTTGTGTATCATAAGTATGTCATGTTCGAGTTTCCTAAAACTACATTTCCTTCTTTTTCCAGGCATTAACAATTGTATACCATATATATTAAATATTGTATTTTATATCATAAAAATATGCTTTTTCTAGTGGCAAGCATACACTACCTTACAATAAAAGGACATGTGTTTTAATCCCCTTGATATCATTTTTCCCCTTCATTTTTCTGGGCATCAAAATCGTATAAAACATATATAAAAAGTTGTGTTTTATATCGTGAAAATGGCTTGGCCCAGTGGCAAGCATACAATACTCTCATTGCTTTGGAGGTCCTTGGTTTTATTCCCCAAAAAGAAAAATGTAGAATTACTCATTTAGTCACCGTTATTTACACAATTAATCAAATTGTCATAATTTTAATTTAATAAAATAAATTGATTGTTTAATTAGGCATTGGGATTTATTTATTTTTATTTAATTTAATTAATTTATTTTCCTCCTCCAATCAAATGGTGACATGTGTAAATAATGGCACGTGTATTTTAAAACAAAGACAAATATCATAAATAAGTATCTAAAATATAGATTAAAACGTATTTGGTAGCCTGGTAACCTAAACCTAATTTTTCTCCTTCTTTCTCCATAGCAGCGCCGTTAGATTTTTCTTATATTTTCTTTGTTTGATAGGCGATGACACTAGTTTTAGTGTTGATTGTCGACCATCGGTGCTTATTAATTTCTTTATTTTTTATATATTTTGTTTTTAAGTTTTTTAATTTTTAATACGAATCTCCGTTCTTATAGTATGTTTTTCTTTTATATTTGTGGCACGTTTCTTTTACTTTTATGGTACGTTTCCTCTACTGTTTGGCACATTTTTTGCATACTTTAGCGATCGTTTGGTGCTCGTATAGAGATCCTCACGACGCTTTTTTCTGATTTGAGTTTGTCGATGGTCATAGAAAATTTCATCTCCTTCGATGGTTGTTTGCCGATGTAATCAAAACTCTGTAGTGGAACAATTTGCGTGATAGTTTGGTTCGTTCACCACTCATTTTTCATCTTGTAAAGTGTCTCATTGGGATAGAGACAAAGAGATTCATGAAGATTTCTGAATTCTTTGACAATGTACACCAATCTCAATAGAAGAGTTTTTTTTTTCTGTACACCTTTAGATTGTTCAAAAAAAGTATCTAAAATATACCAATTTTATTATTTTCGTTGTCTAATCTCGACTTCATTATAGTGTTGTATCATACTTGAAAACTTAACATATACACCTGTGTATATATACATAGTGTAAAACTCATTTAATTTTACATTTTTTAGACTATTAGATGTAGGTAAGCAAATTACCGAGATTAGTTTTTTATTGGGTTAGCATCCACTTACACTATGTAAAACTAAATTACTTTTACATCATTTTTGGACTGTTGGATGATGGTAATAAATAGCTAAAATTATTTCTTTATTTTATCCTTTCAAGTGATAATCTTCATATTTTCTACTATTAATCACATCCATTCATTTACCTTCATCGAACGATTCCAAAAAAGTGTAAAACTTTTAAGTTTTACGTAGTGCAAGAGGATCATATCTCTTTCTTTTTTTCTCCCTTAAAAATCTCCTCACTTCCCACAATTAATCTTATTTATCCATTTACATCCATCCCATGGTCCAAAAAAGATGTAAAACTCGTTTCGTTTTACATTAAACCAATGATCATAAATTAGTGTAAAATTAATTAAGTTTTAATAGTTTAACTGGATCCAATAATCATAAAGTAACTTAATTAAGAACAAAAATCATGTGTACTTATTGGTGTCATCCCAATACAAAAATTTTAAAATTAAACCTTAGCCCTAATTTCTAAATCCTATAACTTAAACCTTAAAAAATAAATCATACACAATAATTTATAAATCCCAATCTTAGATTTTAATCCTAAACCTTAATCTTAAATTCTAAATATTTTTTTTTAAAATTTTAAGACATATATATGGACACAAAAAACAGAGAATTTATGTTACTTAATCAAGGTACTTAACTATGATGGTTCCGAGAAATGTCTTTGTTGAGTTTAGATTGACAAGTATGGTCAGTTTAACGTGCGGTATGTTATGGTGCTGTTAAAAGACAGTAAATATCGTAATTTGTTCATAAATTAAGTATTGATACTTATAAAATAAATTTTAAAACTAATAAAAAACAACCGAAAATATTATAAAAAATTTTAACATTTTCAGTTCGTGAACAAATTTCGAAACTTGATGTCTTAAGTCGTACCCTAAACATACTACACCCGATACTTACTCCGACAAGTAATCCACGGAACAACGTTGTTAAACTGCTATACAACATTGACTGCCGTCGTCTCTGCAGATTTTGTTACTCTGCTCTGAAATCAATGCATATCTAATGGCATCGAAAGTTGAACAACAGTGTCTTTAAGCAAAATAATTATCTCTTCCTTCTTATTCTATTGCTTCTACCAACATTCTTAATAATCCTTTATTTATTTATTTTTTTCCAAAGATGCATACATAACGGTATGTGTTTTGATATTCTCATTTAAAAAATATATTTACACGCAAAATATTAAAATCTGATATACAGGGGCGGATCTTAAAAATCTTGTTTGAGGGGCTTATTTAAAATTTTTAAAGATTTTGAAGAGTTTAAATTAAAATTCCTATAAAAATGTAGGGGTTTAACAGAATTTTTCAAAAAATCGTGCCTTATCAAGAATTTTAAACATTTCAGGAGGGGATTTAATTAAGATTATTTTAAAAAATATGAAATATATTAACGATTTTTGAAAAATTTGAAGGGCTAAATTAAAATTTTTAAAGGACTAAAATTGAAATTTTCAAACTTTGAGGGGCCAAATCCCTCATTGGCTCCAACAAGTGCCCGCCTCGGCTCATACACGTGTTTAATGGTGTAATCGGCCCAAAAGGAGTTCGAAGTAGGGTAAGTTTGAGTTTAGAACTTGACTCATATATATTCGAACTACTTGAACTCAAGTTTGAATATGTATCAAATAAAAAAATTAGGTGACAGAAATTGACTTAGAGACAGTATCTGTCACTTATGTTGAAAACGTCACAATGTGTTGTTCGGTATAATCCTGCATCGAATATGTGATCAATGACATATCTACTCCTAAGCGACATCTTAGTTTGTCTAAGCCTTCGAGTGCATGAAAAAAAAGAATGTTGTTTTTAGAAACAACTTTCAGATAACCTGAGTTCGAATATCTTATATGTAAAATATTTTTTATTAAAGGACTTAAAAAAAAAGGTTATGCTGACGGTCAATAAGAGCACTATAAATTCTTATAATTAATATTTGTTTTGCTTTTTAAAGAAATATAGTAGAATATAATTAATTACATACCCAAAATGTTGTGTTCTACTAATTTAAACTTTTTAATATAATTAAACATTAAAACCCCAAACCTTACACTTCAAACTCTAATCTCAAACCTTAAACCTCAAAACCTAAACCTTAAATTATAAAATTTAAACCCTAAACAATAAACTCTTAGAATCATAAACACTGAACCCTAAATCTCAAATTTTAAACCCTAAACTCATAAAAACGTAAATACTAAACTATAAACCGTTTTAGGTGAATATTAATTACATTAAACAGCTTAAATTAATTAAACACGACTTTTTAAAAATATAATTAATTACATTCTATAAGATTCTATTAAAAAGTAAAACAAATATTAATTATAAGAATAGATGGAGTTAGTGTCAATAGCAAAATCCAAAAAAGGGTTTTGAAACCCTTTTTATGGTATAGTCATTGCCAAGAATGCCTTAAACATGCCAGCTTGCTTGCTTGCATTACGATTTGCCTCGGTGTGAGAGCAACTCTGGAAAAAGACCCAACCTTGGAGGCACCACAATATGTACAAAATTGAAAACACTTTACACTTTTACGAGAGAAATTAAATTTAAATATTAGAGATATAAAAGTTTGTTTATAAAACAACACATAAAAGTTTTATTTTTCAGTTGCTGTACAAAGCAACAACACATTCTCCAATAAATGTGTATGTGTGCAGAAAAGAAAAGGAAAAAAGTAATTGTAATCATACATCAATGCTATACATAGAAAATGAAATAATTTAGAGATGCAAACATTAATGCAAATTTATGTGTTTCATGAACAGAGCTTGGGCAAGGATCTTGCTGTGCCATGGGTTTATACTTTGGATTTCATGACTTTAGCCATCTGGTTCTGCATTTTCTTGCAGAGTTTTTCCAATTCAATCACCCTCCCTTGCATCCCTTGTAAATGTGCTCTCAGGTACTCGTTGTTGTCAGTCGATACATCTAATTTCCCGGAATAAAGGACTGTTTGTTCACTGCCTTCACTTTTCTTTGCCTTGCCTCGGGTTTTGGTGAATTTACAAGGGGAATCCGTGTCAAGTTTAGTGTTCTTAGTGCTTGCAGTGAGTTTTTAAGCTTCAATTGCTGGGAAACGAGCTCTTAGACCGTGCTTTTCGATGGAAAATTTGCATTGCAGGCATCCGATGAGAGCTTCTCGTAGTTCAGGGCACAACATATCTTCAGTTTTTCTTCAGACAACCCTGCATGCACCTATTGAAACCATGTTTAATCCGAATGCAACAGATACTAATTATGGAGTCACTTTCATAATAAAACGTTTCAATGTACTACCTCAAGATTAACGTCCATGGCATGGTATAATTCATCCCAGCAGTCCCTGGCGGAATCCGGCAAGGCCACCACCAAAGCTAGAAACTTTGATGATCTTAGGAAAGGATCCGGAGCTACTTCCGTGATATACATGTCCATGAGGCTAGCAACCTTCTTCATTTGCGTCGGAGATGATCGCCAGCCTACTCCATGGAGAAATGCTTTCAGAAACCTAAGTACAAGATTCACATCATACAGACAACTTGCTCTGGGATTAGCAGGTTGTCTAATGTTGCTTGATCCATCTGAGAACCTATCATACTCTCCAACTTGTTCCTTCTACTTTTGCTTATGTTCAAACCCTGCACCACTCGAAGTATCCCGAACAAACTCTTACATGGGACGCAACTCGGATCAAGAGTGTAAAGCATATCAATCACAACTTCTAAAACTTTGCATTTCTCATCAGACAAGGCGGTGAAAAACCTTGACTTCTGGTAATATAAGAGGAACTGACCGATGATCACATGATTGTAGTTCTTAGAAACCATAGATTTTACCAGCATTTCGATCAAATCAGGACTCAAAACAGAAAGTTCTTCAAACCACCAATTCGCTCGAGAGAAGCTGTTTTTCAAACTCTCGGTACTTCTAGTATCGCAGGAAAGCCGAAACCCCGAGCTATCCGGAGACAAAGTAGACGCACAAGGACTTGCTTCACTTGTGATAGCCTCCTGACGATCGAATCCAAGCATTTCTCAGGAATCCCCGAAGAAGTGGCAACCTGCTGGAAATCTTGGCAATGTTTCAAAGCAACCAAAAGATCAGGCCAAGTCCAATAGCCGATCTCCTCCATGCATTGCTTCGTTTTTTCTAATAGATTACAGTTTCCCGACACGGAATCGTTCATCTCCATGACTTCAGCACCAGAGTATAACAAGAAAATGTTCGAAGGTCTTATATCGATTTCTCCATTGTTATAACAAAACCTTGCTATAAGCTCAAAATTCTCTGCCCCACCAGGAAAGTCATGGAATATCACTTTATTCCTGTTGGCACCAGTGGACTTACCAAGTAATTTGCTCAACCTGCCTGAGAATGAACATATAATTTTCTGCCAAGCACCAGACAAACATAGGAATTAGACGATAATGTCGCGAAACTTGAACATGGACCGTAATAAATCAAGCGATGGAGAAGAACTAATCATCCCCAGCAAAGAAGGGATATGAACAGTAATCAATTGCCATGATTATGAAAGCAACTCTCAGTGGCACAAACCAGCACAAAAGTTGTGAATGAAAACAAAACTTGAGACATGGAACATAACAGCAATAAATGAACTTATGACCCACTGACCCACATCGTTGCAGTTTAGGTTGGAAATTAAATGTCAAAAATTTCAGTCACAGAATGCAAAACCATGGCTAAAACCTATGAATTTGCTGCACTGAAACACATCATGAGTTCACCACAACAACAAAACCAGATCAACACACAAGGAGAGTGAATGAAAACAAAATCAAAGTCTGCATTTTTTAAGAGAAAGCCAAGAAACACCTCAAAAAAGGTGTTTCTTTTTACCCTCTAAAGGCAAGAACTTTATAGCAAACAGGTAGAGAACATAATCATTACCTTGTTTAGCAGGAAAGTCTCCTCTCCATTAATATCTGCTTCAAGATCACAGCAAGCTTCTGCCATGTCCCAAAATAAGCTAAACCCACCACAAATCAAGGGTCTTTCTTTATTTTTTGGAACTTGTATCAGAAAATAATGAAAAAAAAGGAAGTGAGGTTCTTTAGACGGGGACGAAGACAAACATAAACCAGTGATTCTACACTAAATTATCCACAAACAAAAAGATTCTAATTTTATAGTAAAAGAGAGTGCAAGCAACAGTCAAACAGTGTATAAAGACAAAGAAGAGATATTATAGTAATAAAGATGAGTAATTTAACTGGAGAAAATAAAGCAGTTGTCGTGTGACCACTTAACCTTAATCTGACATTCTTGCTAAAGAAAGTACTTTTCTTTGTAATAATTTAGTGATTATTTTCTTTCTTACATTTAAAATAATAAAAAGTGGGAATAATGGTGTATTTTACTAAAAAAAACAGTGAGTTTTTTTTCTCTTGGGAGAGGAGGACCCCTCTTATAAGCTTAGAACTCAAGCTTTTTTGCAGGCTGGCTTTCCCTCTCTTTCATCTTCCATTTCCACCACCCGAATTATTAATATATATTCTTAGATTTTCATTCCACTCAAAGCCCTTGATTTTTGAGTTTGTTCACCTATTATTGGGATTCTCTTAATTATTTCTCAATATATGGTCAGATTAAGATTGATACTGTTTGATGAACAGAGTTTTAAGATTGATTAAGTTTGATGGTTTTAAGATGAAATTAAATAGTCTAGAACGGGCGACGCATACTGCTGAACACCGCTAACTCAATACACCGTTAAATAACATTAATTTTTTAATGATTTTTAAATAATTATTTAAAATCTCAAATATCCGGCATGCAATTAATCATATTTTAAAACAAAATTAGAAGAAATTGTTCCATAAACCATTCTTACAACCTCATCTATAGTTCTACTTAATTTTGCACCATCTTTAACTATCTTTTTATTAAATAAAACCTCATCTATATTCCTCATACCCTATATATTAATTCTAATATATTAATGAATAAAACGAATTAAAAAGAATAAAAAAATAATTAATTCTAATATATTAAAAATCCTAGGATTAACAAATGGGAGTTGAAGATGCTTAATTTGTTAAAATCCTCGTGCGGCGATTTTCCTAGGGTTAATCCGGAATTCAAACGTTGAACTCGTTTCAGCCTCTTATAACCTGAAAAAGGGTTAACAATCTAACCCGCCAAACACAATTATTGGTGCAAAATTACACACCTTTCGCTAATTGTGTAGGCATTAACCTAAACGAAAGACAACAAAATTTAATATCGAAACAAAAAAAAAGAAATAGCGAAGGAATCAAGTACCGGTTTTGGTTTCTCTAATTTGTTAAATAGCTTTAATCCTCGTGATTAATTAAATAGCTTCGGAGTTTTCAAATAAACAACAAATTAAGCATCTTCAACTCCAATATGTTAATCTTAGGGTTTTTAATAGATTAAACTTAATTATTTTATTTTTGTCTCTTTTAATTTGTGGGTTAAATTTTTTTGGGTATTTTTTATTTTAAGAATTTTATTCATTAACATATTAGAAAATATTACGTGGAAAATATAGATGGTGTGGTTTTATTTAATTAGGTAGGACCATAGATGAGGTTGTGAGAATGGTTCATGGAATAGTTTCTTCTAATTTGTTTTAAAATATGATTAATTGCATGTCGAGTCTTTGAGAATTTTAATAATTATTTAAAAGTCACTAAAAATTAATAGTGTTTAGCGGTGTATTATGTCACTGGTGTTTAGCGGTGTGCGTCGCCCGGTCTAATTTTTTTTTTAAATTAGAGTATCAATTTAACCAGTCAAATATGCTAATTTAAATGTTTGATGAACAAGGAATTAATTGAATCTTCTCAAATTAAAAAGGCTGTTAAGAGGAATCTTTTGGTTTAAAGGATTAACATAAGAGTTTAAAAGACTCTTTTATCTTAACAATTACTCCGCAAAAAGTATCAAATTAACTTAAATTTAACCTTTAGTTGCTCATTCTTTTTGTTCTCATACATTGTGAAGTAAAACATATTCTCATATATAATTTAAATAATTGTTTTTCTTTAAATCTATAAGATTAATACATATGCTTTAAATATTATTTAAAATTAATAATTAATTAAATTGTATTAAAAAGTTAATTATATATAAAAAAATCAATATATAAGTCCTTTAAATATACTTATGAATGTTATATTAAAAAAATAATAATCTAACTAATATTAATAGATACTAAATTTTGATAATTAGTAAACTATTCAAACAAATATTGAATATAATCATGTTTTTATAGATCATTTTGTTTGTTCAAATAATCAAACAACTATAAGATATCAGTTAATTTTACCAAACATTTTTATACAATCCGCTAATCAAATAAATTAATACAATATGTTATAAGGTAATAATCAAACAAAATCATTGTATTTTTAAGGTTTTTTTTCTTATTTTTAGTCCAAAAATTAAATATATAAAAATTTACTTGAGCATGCCAATAGAATATAGTCCTAGATATATTACATAAGGATTGTACCGTTTAGAGTAACTCAATTATGTTGACTGTTTTGGTTTATTTCCTCTTTTCATACAATAAAAATCAAGAGCCTTGAAAACGACCATGAGGCCGAATCTCACCGTGCAAAACCTATCATTTCCCTGCTTAAAACTTGCAACAAAGGCTTTTTTTTATGAATATTCCGCTTTTAATATTATTTACATATTGAATACTCAAAAAAGCATTAATTATTGATCGCATTTAATTTTTGAACTCGTCTGACTAGTATGGCGAGTTTTAAGAGTTTTTATTTTATTTTTTTAAATGGGCTTTAAGGAATACGTTTGTTTGTATAACGAGTTACGTAAAATATTATTTTGACTTAAGAGTATCAAAAACTCTTGAATTTTTGAAAAAAATCAATTAAATTTTTAATTTTTTTTGCACTCAATTAAGCCCTTATACTCACAAAATTTCATCAATTAAGCTCTTTGACCAACTTTGACATCAATTTTCGACGGGTTTTTTCTTGAGATATTACTGTCATGTGATACACTACAGTCCTATCATGTGACATTTATAGATTTTTTAGAGAACTATTTTTTATAAATTTTATAAGCTTTTAGAATTTTTAGAACTTTTAAAGAATTTTTTAAATAAAATAAAAAAATTCTGAAAATACCAAGTGACAACACTATAACACGACACGTTGCACCAACTGATCCAAAAAATTGTTAAAGTTAACAATCAACATTGATCAAAGGGTTGAATTGATGAAATTTTGGAGTATAAAGGCTTAATTGAGTGCAAAAAAAAGTTTAAGAGCTTAATTGTTTTTTTCAAAAGTATAAGGACTTATAATACCCTTGAGCATGTTATTTTTTAATTTTTTGGGTGTCAGAATTGAATGAGTTCCATAAAAACCAAAAAAAAACTTGAGAACTCGTTACACCAGCTAGACAAGTTCCATAAAAAAACTTAGAGAACTCGTCACACTAACCAAACGAGATTCATACATGAATGTTAGATCAAAAAGTGATATTTTTTAGTATCAGATAAATAAATAATAAATCCCCATTTGGAAGGATAAAACGACTTTGTAGTTTTTGAACTTAACAAGATTTCTTTTATTTAGTCCTTAAATGGCTCTTTATCTACATTAGTTTTTGGACTTATTATTTTTCTATTTTCATTTTGATGATGTGACATTATAAGATTATGATACATCGTGATTTCACATCACAAAAATAATGAAAAACACGAGATTAAGGACTAACATAGACTAAACATAAGTTTAAGGACTAAGCTAAAAAGACTACGAGATTGAAGGACCAGAAAAGATGTTCTATCCCCTTTTTAGAAACCTATCAAACATGCACATACAGCATCAATTAATACTCATTTGTCGTATTCCCAACTTTTATATAGTAGTTTGCAATCTCTGCATTGCCCACTTTGAACCCTTCTAGTTTCCTTGGCCAGGGGATGTGGTGGACCAAATTTCAAAATTGGTTCCCACCCTCGGATTTTTTTTTCTTAAATATTGTTTTTAATATTTTTCCCCTCAAATACGACAACATTCTAATTATTTTTATAAATATTGTTATTTTTATAATAACTTAAAAGACGAATTAAGCTGATTTCAACTTTAAACAGTAATTTAAATATTTCAAATAAAAAATTAAAGATGACACCAGAAGGCTCCGACTTCAGTGTAAAATTACCGTTCAAAGTCGGATTCTCTTGACTCTGACTTCAATATTTTTAATCTAAAAAATATGTTTATTGTTCAAAGTCAAATTCAGCGAATCCATTTTAAAATTACTGTAACAACTATTATATTTTAGAATTATTTTGACTAGTATCATATTTAAAAAAAAAACTTAAAACAATATTTAAGTAAAAATTCCACCCACGCCATACACTAAAAAAAACATTTTTTTCAGTTCAAATCCATAGATCATGTTTTGTATTTTTGATCAAAAAATAATGTTTTGTATTGTTTTATGTCTTCTCCTTTGCTTTTGTTTTGAGTTTACCATACTTCATTTTGTTTGCAATCATTTATTATTCTCCCTTCAAATGATAAAAAATTTGATATTTAATTTTTAAAATATTGATTTTTAGTTTAATTTTAAGTAAAATCTTGATAGACTGTGTAGATGAAAATGACAATTTAACGAAGCTTTTGACCATCATTTACAAATTTAAACATGTTCAACTCATTTCTTTTATCGTTGCAATAACAATTATGTTAACTAAATTGGGAAAAACCATTCATCTAAATTTAAATTTTTTTTATATTTGAATATATATATATATAAACCGAGTAATTATTCTATACATAGGGAACGGAAATAAAAAAGTTTCTATAAACGTTTTAGTTTTGGGATTTAGATGTTTAGAATTGATGAGTTGTGTTTAAACTTGATGGTTTATAGTTTAAAACATAAATATCTAGTCATATTACCCTAAACTCTAAAAACCCTAAATTCTTACTATAACCCCTAAATTCTAAATTCATACCCCTAAACCTAAAATTATAACATAAACTTTAAAACTATGGCGCTTGTTAATTTTTTTTATTTTTACTGCTTGTATATCGAATATAAATCCTATGAAATATTACATTAAAAACATGTCATTAAATCTCGATTTCCACCTTAAAATTTAATATCCATACACGAACTTTCAAAACCCCTCATTGTTTTTTTTAAGTTTTTGTTTTTGAATTTTTTTTAAGTAATTGCTTATGAAAGAAAAAAGACCTAATTTCAACCTCAGCCATGGTATTCGGTATCGTTTATGTATCGGTATATACAATATCGATCTCAGACCAATACCAAAAAAATTAAATTTTAAGTCTTGATATGTACTTTTAGAATGTAACGGCTTTTTATTTAATAAAAAATAATTTTATTTTAAGTTGAAATCTATGACTTGATTTAATATATTTTGATCCATTTGACGAAAATTGACCTTATCAATGAGCACTAAAACAGATTGGTTAATAAAATATTTTAAATTAACTCTTAATGTTATATTTTTATATTTTTATAATTATATTTAATAATAAAAATAAACATTCAATTAAATTGTTGAACTTGATTAATAACTTTTAAATTATTTTTTGATTAAATAAAGAGGAATTACATTCTTCATGTCGGGATTCGAATTTATACACGATAGAGGACAATATGAGCATTATTAGCCACTAAACTAATTAGTAGATCTTAACTTTAACATTTTTATCGATATATAAACATATTTATATGGATCTCAATTCAAGTTGTCATATTGTTTACTCTTATTTTCTCTCTCTCTTATATTATTTGCACTATGCTTAGAAGAAACATGAAGGACCCTTTTGATCACCTTTTGGAATGCAGGTTGTGATGCAAAAATAATACTAATATTGCCTTTTTGTCCTAGTGTTTTTTTTCTTTTTTTTTTCTTCTATAGACACCATTAGTAAAGTTATAGGATTATCATTTATTTGGTGTATTGATGGTAGAGTTTTTTTTTTCAATTTCATAAGCGGACGTTAGAGGTTCGAATATAACATTATGAATAAAATAAATTAAATTGAGAGTGTTGTCTCAAAATGGAATTAAACAGTATTTAATCTTTGAATATCATAGTTAAAAAAGAAAAATGTCATTTTTGTTTTATTTGAGTGTAATATTTTAAGTGAATTTCATAGGAGTTTTCATTACTTTTATGTTGTAATGTTCATTTTCTTTTATTCTATTCTTTCTCGTAACATATTTTAATTGAATTGATTTTGAACCATACAATAATATGTTTATTCTGTTTGATTTAAGTGTAATATTTTATTCTCTACTTTCCCGTGACATTTTTTAATTGATTTGATTTTAAATCATATAGTAATATGTTTATGCTCTAAGAAGTTATTTTAAAAGAAATTCTCTTAAAATTTTCTTTTTTGTCGAAGTTTTTTCCGACGATAGTTTTTATGCCGTCGATTGATTTTTAATACTTATGTTGATTGTATATAAATAAGGTTCTTCTCCTTTGACGAAGAATCATTTGTTCTTTTTAGTTTTATTATTTTTTCTTTGTTTTGCTAGAGTCATTCTACATCTGTTTTTTTAGTTTTTCGTCTGCATTTTTGCAGGGTTGTATGTTTTTGTGACAGTATTGTTTGCTACTATGACGATGTGCCAAGAACTCACATATAAAGAATGCTTGATTCATAGAGCTTTATGGTCAAAGTACATCATTGCTGAATTTCATTTAGAAGACTGGAAATTTTTCTGCAAGGTGATGTATTTTGCTTCTCATATCTTTCACACAATTTGAAGTTTATTGTATTTATTTTTCACATTGGATTTTCAATGGTTGTATTATGATCCTTTTGTAATCCTTTTCACTTTGATTTCGATCCAGGATACTTTTCTTGTTCAAAAAATAATTTAATTAAAAAAATAAAAAAACGGTAATATTTTTTTGACATCTTACATTTTTGTTTTATTTGTGATTATTTTTTTCTAATAAAATTATCACTGAAATTTAAATTAAAATCTCTATTTATAAGTACAATATATTTTAGCATTGTACATATATTGTAATGTTATCACTAATGCAATCTGATTCAAACATTTTGTCATCTTTTATATATTTTTTGAGTTATTAGCAGGGTTGTCAAAATAGAAAGAACAGAAAAGGAAAAGAAAAGATTAGGCTGAACTCATTTAGTGGTTCCAGTAATAAATGATAATATTGTGTTTCTTAAATGATACGGATGCAAGCACTGTTATTTGTTGGACATGTGTACATATTTAAAAAAATAAGAGTAAAGAACATATATTACCATATAATAACACTAATATATATATATATATATATATAAAATCGACTCATACAACCTAATTTAGATTTGGACTTAGATGGAGCAAAGAACACTGTTAACGGATAAGGTTTTTTGGGTCTGAATGGATATGGGCTTAAAGAATTTTTTTGTTATCACGAGACTTATATTATAAATAAGTATTTGAAATATAGTAATTTTTTTATTTAGATACTTATAATATTTTTTGGTTAAAATATATATTTATGGTCAAAATAGGTACTTAAATTATATATTTTTTTTATCAAAATAGATACCTAATATATTTTTTAATCAATGTAACATGACAACTTTTAGGAACCTTGATGAAATATATATATATATATTGTTGAAAAAATGGTAATTTTGAGACATATTTCGAATAGGTAAAGGTGGAGATTCGAATAACGATTTTATTGGATCTTATTCTAATCCATGAGACCTTTACAACGATATCTCATATGCTCAAAACAGTTGAGTGATGAATGAGAAATTGATGCTCAAAGTACGGTAGCTGTGAATTGAATAAGGAAGTGAAAACCCCCACCCTGCATTAATGGGATAAATTGAATGGAATGTGTTTATATACACTTACTCACTTGGTAGTCATTGAATGACTTAAATGAAAAAATTGTGTCTTGTGTGCAAGGGGATGTGAATTTAATCCCATTCAAGTTGGGGCGCACTCGCATGACGTGAGTGATGTAAATGTCTGGACTGGTTGGGCCCTTCCTAAACTTGTGGATGTTTTATACCCACTTTGAATAATTTTTTCCTTATTATTGACACATCTTTTTGAATATTCCGAATTTAAAAGGATAATTTGTGGTTTTCTTTAAATTCAGCTATTAAAAGGTAATAAGTGCAATTCATGAGAATATTTTGTTTTAACATAGTATTAACAGATTATTACCGATTTAATTCGGTTAAATGGTTAATGACCATTAATTCAGAATATTATAATTTCCACATTTAACCTAGCTCACTCCCTTATAAATAGCATGCCATTCCTTTGATTTTAACACAACGAAAACCACAAATTTTTTCTATGGTTTTGCTTTGTGGGTTTTTTCAAAAGTTGTTTTCGGTGGTAGACGAAGACAAGAGTAAGTTCGTGATCTCCACAACAGTGCAACTGTGGCTGATCATCTGTTTTATGTACCTATTTTGACTAAAAAAATACTTTAGATGTCTATTTCGACAAAAAATATAATAAATACTTATTTTGATCAAAAAATACTTTAAGTACATAAATGAAAAAAATTATATATTTTAAGTACTTATTTGTAATATAAGCCTTATTATAAACTTGTATATATATGATATTGACTACATATAAATTATATTTTTTTGGATTTAATTTTAATAACATCTTATCTTATCAGATTAATTGATAATTGGTGATAACATCTTAATTTTATTCTGAAATTTTAAGCTATATGAATTAAAGAAACTTTTTTAAAACTGAAATATTTTTTTTAATTATACAATCAAATAATGTGGTCTCATTAAAAACGAAAAATGAATCTTGTGTTTGTAAGAAAGCTAGGCAGCTAGCTGCTAGCGTGAGCATTATCGTATTTTTGGTATTGTACGTAGATGTTATATTAACAATGGGAATCGATATATCTACGCTTACAGTTTATTCAAATTTGGTTATAAAATCATATTTTTATAAAAGACTTGAGTGAGAACAAAGACGAAATCAGAATTTGTGGTTGAAGGACAAAATATAAATATTTAAAAATAAATTTTAACAAATATAGAAATAATTTAATTTTTTAATTTAATTTATATATAAAATCAAAGGTAATTTTTTTGGACTATAGGGCAATTGCTTTTTCCACATCCTCCACACTTTCGTCCATGAGCGGGACTTACCTATTAAGAGTCAAAATCTATATAAATAAATCAAGACGACTCCTAAATTACAAGTTCAACGGTAAAGATAATACGATTTATTGTAAAATTAAATCATAAACTAAATCAACATAAATCTTGAATCAAAATAATCTATGGGTAATTATTCTATATACTAACAATGAAAATAGAAAGTTTTATATACGTTTTAATTTTAGGGTTTATAGATTTAGCTTAGAGTTCAAAGTTTAAAAATTTATGTTTATGAGTTTATAATTTAGGGATTGTGGTTAGAACTAAAGTTTAGAGTTTATAAGTTAAAACCTAATTCCCTAACCATATTACTCTAAATCTTAAACAACATAAACCTACAAAACTAAATTGTAAACACTAAACTAGATTTATAAACCCAAAAACTAAGACATTTATATAAATTTTTTGTTTCCACCGTCGATATAAGAAATATATATCCATAATCTTTTTTTGATTGTCCTCTCTATTCTCCAGGCTTTGTAATGACTAATTTAGATTGACTCGTGTTGTATATCCGACTTTAGTGGGTGAATCTTCTAGCATAAATTTTCTGCATATACAAGACTTTAAAGTTGAAACTTATATAAACGATACGAAATTATTTTTCATTTGGATCAATAATCCGACAAGGCCCAATAAGCACCAGGAAGCTATGGCGGGCTTTTCACAAGGCAATCTCATAAAAATAGATTAATAAAATACAAAAATCCAAGCTCTTTATTGTTGAAATAAAAGTCCAACAATGGCGGTGGCATCGTTATTCGAGACTCTCCTAAATTATTTGCCCACCCAAAACTCCCCCACCTCTGACCTCTCAATCTCAAGTTTACCCTATTTCCGTTGACTCCTCGATTTACGCACTCTCAGAATCCCCACTCGACGGTCAACGCCAGAGCCGACGCCGATCAACTCAGTATTTGGCCGGAAACGTTTCTCTCCGCCGACGCCGTTTTTCTCCAGCAAGGCAAAATTATTTGATTTGAGAATTAATCCCGCGTTGTATCGATCCTTCACCTGCAAATTGTTTGGTTATATTTTGTTTTTTATCTTCTTTTTTTTTTATAATTTTAGCTGTGTAAACGTAACCTGATAATCATATATCATATTTAAATTAAAATATGGGTATAATTTGTATTAATTTTGACGTACATGGCATCATATTTTGTTAGATTATTTTCATTTTTAAAAAATGTATCCATACAAATTTAATTTATTAATTTATATAATTTTCTTTCTTTAATTCTTTTAATTCCGTTATTATTTTATATATCGATAATATTTTTTATATATTTTTAATGAACCTAAAATATTAGCATATTAATGAAACATTTCATAATTTAACATTTTCACAGAATTTAAAATAATTAATTATTTGATTATAATTTTTTTTAAAAATCCGAGTAAATTGGTTAAGAACTCCAAGTTTGAAGGCGCAAGGAGGAAGAGCTGAAAGGTCGAAAACTCCGAAAATGTCCTCATCAGTATTATACGATTTAACATACGGTTCTACTTCTCTTCTTTCTCAGTTCTATCTGTCTCCCAATCGTAATTAGCAACAACTACGAGGGGTATTATCGTACTTTCAGAATTACCTCTTAAATCTGTAAATTTCACAATCATAAATTAAAAAAAGGCTTAAAAGAAATAAACAAAGAAAATTTAGAATTTACAACACGAAGGTTTTCGTCTTTCAGACCAAAACACAAAGGCGAGAGAGAATACATTTACAAAAGCACTGAGATAAATTAAAAAGAGGGATTTGATAGATTAATTTTCTTTCTTTCTTTTTAATTTCCTCTAATTTCTATCGTTTTCTCTGTTTGTTTGGCGCAAGAGATTCTCTGTTTTCCGCAGCTCTCGAAGCTCGTTCGTCGTCGTTTCATCGTCGATCTGTTCTTCACGTTCGTCGATTTAATAGCTTTCTCTCACGATTTTCCTCGCCTCCCGATTGTTTGTTCTCTCGGTAGATTCTTTTGTCTTGTTAATTCTTTCTTTAATTCTAAACATTGTTTCTTTTGTTAATTCCGCGGTGTTCCAAACCCTAGAAACCGTGTGGATTTTCGAATGCTTTTGTTTTTTCTTTTCTATTCTTTGATTTCTTCTTTTTAGTGAAACCCTGCATTGATTTGGTTGACGTGGTTTCGTGGTGAATTTTTGTTGTGGTGAATTAGGTTAATTCCGGAGAGGGGAAGATTTGAGGAGTTTGAAAAGACGGAAGGAGGTTTTGTGAAGTATGAGCATCGATAGCCCCGGGAAAAGGAGGGACATCTAGAGTTTGAGAGAAGTTGGAGAATTCGGAGGAACTTGTGGAGACTTCCATGGGCGATGGAGTTGCGTGCATGCCTTTGCAGCAGCAGCAGCATCAACATCAGCACATCATGGAGATGTTTCCAGTTACAGAAAAAACGCTTTGTCCCAACAATGAGCTCACTTCAAAGCCTGGTAATATCAAAGACAACGCAGAGCAGCAGCAGCAACAAAAAAAGAACAACAGGAACCACAACAGCAGCTGCCGCGAAAGAAGAAGAAATTGGTTAAGGTTAAGAAAATAGTGGTTGTTAAGAAGAAGGTGTTAGTGGGATCGACAGCTGCAGCCGCTGCAGCAACATCACAGAAGAGTGAATTAGTAGTTAAAGCAAAGAGTGAAACGGGACTGAAAAACAGTAAAGAGATTGATAAAGGTGAGAATTCTGGGCAGAAGGAGGAAGTGGAAGAAGGTGAATTGGGGACTTTGAAGTGGTCCAGAGAAGGGGAGAATGGGGAGGTTGGGACTGACAAGTCAAAGAGTGGGGAAATTGAGAAGGGAGAAATTGCTAGTGAGAAATGTAGGAAGGCAGAAGTAGTGACGGAAGAGATTGTTTCTGAGGTGAAAGCGGAGCCGGAGAAAGGGGAAGCTGTTTCCAAGAAAAAAGGGGACCTGATGAATGGAGACATTGTTACGGGTAAATGGAGAAAAGGGGAGGTGGGGAAGAGGGAGATGATTCTGGAAAAAGGAAGGAAAGGGGAATCTGAAAAGGGAGAATTTGGGTCATGGGGAGGCGCCAAAGATGACCTAGAGAAAGGAGAATTCATTCCTGATAGATGGCATAAGGAGGACATGATGAAGGATGAGTACAGTTGCAGTAAATATCGGAAGTATGAGTTAGGAAAGGAAAGAAGCTGGAAATATGAGATGGAGCGCACACCACCTTCTGGTAAGTACTCAGTTGATGATCTTTATCACAGGAAGGAATTCAGTAGAAGCACTCTGCATAGCAAAAGTTCTTCCAGATGGGAAACTAATCAGGACAAGACTTCTAGGATCAGTTCAAAGATTGTGGATGAGGAAGGCTTGTATAAAGTGAGTACAGCAACGGTAAGAATCATGGGCGAGAGTACCCTTCTTCTGGTAATAGGTTAAAGCGGCACGGTACTGATTCAGATAGCAGTGACCGCAAGCACTATGGAGATTATGGGGACTATGCAAGTTCAAAATGCAGGAGGCTCTCTGATGATTTTGGTCGGTCCCACCCAGAGGTCTATTCACGCCACTCTGTCGAGAGGTTCTATAGAAATTCTTCTTCTTCATCAAGAATGTCTTCATTGGAGAAGTACTCTTCAAGACATCATGAATCCTCTTTGTCATCCAGAGTTGTTTATGATAAGCGTGGGCGTAGTCCCGGATATTCTGAGCGGTCCCCACGTGATAGGGTCAGGAATTATGATCATAGGGACCGGAGCCCAATTCAGCGGGAGAGATCCCCATGTGACAGATCACCATATACCTTTGAGAAATCTTTGAGAAATCCCCATATACTCGTGATAGATCCCTGTATGCTCGTGAGAGATCCCCATATGATTGGAGCCGTCACTATGATCATAGAAACAGAAGTCCTATTACTTCAGGGTGGTCCCCAGAGGATCGAGCTAGATTTCATGATCGCAGAGATCGGACCCCCAGCTATATGGAACGTTCTCCACATGATCGGAATAAGACCAAAAATCAGAGAGACACAAGTAAAAAAGGTGCCTCAAATGAGAAGCGTGGTTCACAATATCGTTCTAAAGAGCAAGAAGATAAAGTCAGCCGGAGGGATCATACTGGAAGAGAAGCGCATTCCTCAGCTAAGGAATCTCAACGTACGACCAATGTGCTCAATTTGAATGAATCAGATGACAAAAATGGTATGTGTGAGTCTCACAAAGAAGATCAATCTCTAAGTCCCAGTGTAAATTGCCAAGAACCTCCTCTTGTTGATGGGGCACCTCCTGAAGAGCTGCAATCAATGGAAGAAGATATGGACATATGTGACACGCCACCTCACATTCCTGTGGTTTCTGAGTCAGCCGTTGGTAAATGGATTTATCTTGATGCTTTTGGCATTGAACGTGGGCCTTCAAAATTATGTGACCTTAAGGAACTTGTGGAAGAAGGGGTTCTTTTGTCTGATCATTTAATCAAGCATTTGGATAGTGATAGGTGGATGACCGTTGAAAATGCAGCTTCTCCCATGTTGACTGAGTTTCCCATCCATTGTATCTGACTCAGTAACACAGCTGGTTAGCCCTCCCGAAGCTCCTGGCAACTTACTGATAGAAACTGGAGATCCCAGGCAATTGGGCACTCGCAGCTGTGATGAGAGCGTGATGAGCTTCGAAGATGACGGTGCAGCTGCAAATGATCCTTTAGAAGATCTTCACATTGATGAAAGGGTTGGAGCTCTGTTGGACGGTATTAACATAATTCCTGGCAAGGAGCTTCAGTTAGTTGGGGGTATGCATCACTGACTATATTTCTCTTACTCCTTTTCCCCTTTTCTGGTTCCAATGCTAAATCTTCTCCGAGTCTACCCACACTTCTCTTGCACTTATTTTTTTTTTGTGCGCTTTTTCGTGCATATGCCAATATGCACATACTTATATGCGTAGATGTCTTTACAGAATTTAGACATGTCCATAATTGTGTGTATTTGAGGAGATTTCTTATTTACTTCCTGTTTTCTGGAATTTTTTCATCACGCAGAAGCTCTGCAAGTGACATTCGATGATGCAGAATGGCAAGGGTGGGGAAATTCTGATGGCAAGTATTTCTTGGAGTACCTATCATTCAAATCATACTTTTCTATTAACACGTGACTTTCATATTTCAATTCATACCTCTGGCATTTAGTTCTTTCCCCCTTTCTTCTAATGTGTGAGATAATATATTTGAAGTTGACAAGTACAAACAGCTGGAATTTGGAAAATAGTGGTATTTCAGACGTTATGGTTGGTTTTATTTTCTAATATCTGTGAGATTGGTTTTCAAGTTCAAGGAATTGTCTTTCTGTTCTTTGAGCTTGTTGTCAGCATTTCAGATTTGTATTTCAGACGTTTGGTTGTTCTTTGATCTTGTGATTGGTTTTCAAGTTCAAGGAATTGTCTTTCTGTTCTTTGAGCTTGTTGTCAGCATTGTCAGATTGGGGTATCCAATTCTTGTCACCTCCCACAATTAATAAGGATTATTCTTATTTCATAGCTCATAATTTCTTGCTTGGTTTAGATAGCTGTATAGGGACATTTAAAAAAATTAAAATATATGAAGTTTAGTTGATACATATAAGGTAGCAGTCTTGTACTTTTGTGTTAGATTACATGGACTTGATGAGTATTTAACAATTTCATAGTTTAGTTGATATATTTCAGCATTTATTTTGTCTGCATGTATGCTCAAGTTCTTTTGGTTGATGCAGAATTAAGATTTGTCCTAACCATGGCATCTTTGAATTTTCAAGATTTATTTCTTTTCTCTGAAGTTTTTTTTTGGTCCTCTTGGGATATTATGTGCACTTGAGCTGATCTAGATTTACCAAGCAGAATGGGAGGATGCATTAAGTGAAATGAAATCAGTAAAATAGTTTTCTCTGAACAATATGTAACACTGAGATGAATTCAAAATGAAGAAATAAGCGTAACTCTGAGCATTTAGTCATCATCTTGTGATGTAAGTTTATTCCTTATATTTGCTATTTCAGGTTTCACTTGGCTTTTGAGCGGCACAGGGGATCAACATGATAAAGTAACTGACGAATTATCTAGCTACTGTAACACCAACACAAAGGAGGCTGCAGAGCCCATGATTGTTGCAATGTCTGACTGTTCCTCTTGTGGTGACCCTAGTGACTGGTTTTCTGGTCGATGGTCATGCAAGGGTGGGGACTGGAAGAGGAATGAGGAAGCTACTCAGGATAGATCTTCTAGGAAAAAACTTGTTCTTAATGATGGTTACCCTTTATGTTATATGCCAAAGTCAGGGTATGAGGACCCTCGCTGGCATATGAAAGATGATCTGTACTATCCTTTTCATAGCAAAAGGCTTGACCTCCCTCCTTGGGCTTTCTCGGGTACAGAAGAGAGAAATAATGATAAGCTGTCTGCTGTGAGAGGAGTGAAGGGAACCATGCTTTCAGTAGTCAGGATAAATGCATGTGTGGTTCAGGACCAGGGCTCGTTTGTGTCTGCACCTCGCACAAAAGCTCGAGTGAAGGAGAGACACTCTTCAAGATCTGCCCGGTCACACTCCACAACTAGTGATATCAAGAAATCATCTGCAGAAAGTGATTCATTATCAAAGGCTGTTAAGGATCAACACTTGAAAGGATCATGGAAGTTGTTTGCACCCATTAATGCTCCTAAAGACCATGTTTGTACTGTTGATGAGTTGCAGTTACACTTGGGTGAGTGGTACTACCTTGATGGTGCTGGGCATGAGAGGGGACCTTCATCTTTTTCTGAACTTCAGGTTTTGGTAGATCAAGGAGTTATCCCGAAACATAGCAGTGCTTTTCGTAAATATGATCAAGTTTGGGTCCCAATCACCTCAGCTGCTGGGAGTCTTGAAGCCACTGCATGGAATCGACCTGTCAATGTTGCACCTTCTACTGATTCTTTTGGAACACTATTTTTAGATTCAGAAGGTGTCACTGTTAGCGATAATAATGCAATTTCCAGTTCATTTCACAGGCTACACCCCCAATTCATTGGATATACATGTGGGAAGCTTCATGAATTGGTAATGAAATCGTTTAAGAGTCGGGAATTTGCTGCAGCCATAAATGAGGTTTTAGATCCATGGATAAGTGCAAAACAGCCAAAGAAAGAGATGGACAAGCATATTTACCAAAATATAGGTATGCTTTAGCAAGTTTAATTGCCACATGAGTCTAGGTCTGGATTGACAAAGAAATATTTCAATTTAGAATGAGATTCTAGAGCTTTTCACAAGTTTATTGGGTAGTGTTAAGGCATTTACAAAATTTCGTCACTTATTCTATATATATATTTAAATAGGAATTTATTAGGTTAATATCATTATTATCTCATGATGCTTTTCTAGTGAATCTTCTCTTAAAAGCAATGGAATTTTACTTGGTATAGGCTAGTGTTTTTCAGTTATTTCCTTTTCCTGGTCTCACTTTCTTAGCTTTTTGCCATGACATTATGGCTATTATCGCATATTTGCAGTTGTTAGGGTGTGTGTGCATGTGGATATACATTATAACATATTTAAGTTGATTAGGGCCCTCAGTTCCTTCTAGATCTTGGTGAATAAGAGTGTTGGAAGTGCAAATTTTCAAAATTGTCCATAATTTGGTAAATTAAGGAGACATTTGTTTATTCTTTCTTTTCTTTTTGAATGTATGTGGATGAATCTTGGCCTGTAATTGCAGATAGTGGAAAAAGAGCACGGATTATGGTTAATGGATGCGAAGAAGAGTATGACATCGAAGATGAATTGCAATCACTCCAAAAGGGTGAGCCTGCATTTGAAGATCTGTGTGGTGATGCAACCTTCCATGAAGAAGAGAATGCATGTCCTGTTACTGAGATGGGGAGCTGGGGTTTGTTGGATGGTCATGTGCTGGCACGAGTCTTCCATTTCTTGAGATCTGACATGAAATCCCTTGCGTTTGCTTCTTTGACTTGTAAATACTGGAGAGCTGCTGTCAGGTTTTACAAGGGGATTGCAAGGCAGGTTGACTTGTCATCTCTTGGTCCTAGTTGCAGTGACTCTATAATGCAGAAAATCATGGTATATTTCATGGTTGCCTAAATTATTTGCATAAGATTTTCCCCCTTTACAGGCTGGTTTAATATAATCCTTTATTTGCAGAATTATTACAACAAAGAAAAGATAAATTCCATGGTTCTAATTGGTTGCACAAACATAAGTCCAGGCACACTTGAAGATGTTCTTCGTGTTTTTCCTAGTTTGTCTTATATAGATATCAGAGGTTGCAGCCAGTTTGGGGAATTGATGGTCAAATTTCCTAATTTGAGGTGGTTCAAGAGCACAAATTTGCATGCTATGGCAATCTCGGATGAGTCTAACTCTAAAATAAGGAGTCTGAAACAAATTACTGAGAAAACTTCATATGGCCTTAAAACAGGCCTGGGGAATGCTATTGATGATTTTGGTGAATTGAAGAGTTATTTTGAAAGTGTTGATAGAAGAGATTCTGCAAACCAATTATTTCGCCAAAGTTTATATAGGCGTTCAAAGTTATTTGATGTCAGGAAGTCCTCGTCCATTTTATCCAGGGAAGCTCGTATCAGGCGATGGGCCATTAAAAAATCTGAAAATGGGTATAAGCGAATGGAGGAATTCCTTGCTTCTAGTCTACGGGACATCATGAAGGACAATACATCTGATTTTTTTGTGCCCAAGGTATTGTGAATCTTGTGCTTTCTTTATGCACATTTTTTTTTTGTTTCCTACATTACATTCAAAAAGTCTTTAAATTTTTGCTGTCATCTGGTTATTAGGTTGCGGAAATTGAGGAAAAAATGAAAAATGGTTATTACATTGGACATGGTCTGGGTTATGTTAAAGAGGACATCAGCCGAATGTGCAGGGATGCTATAAAGTAAGGTTTTCTTACCTCTTTTTCTTCTCCATTTGATAACTTGTATTGAAGAATATTTTTAGGTTGCAAAGGCTTTGAATCATCCAAGGTAGTCATTTGTTAACTTGCGTGGTTATGTGTTACCCAGTTAATTGTCTGAAGGTTGCCACCTATAATTGTATATCATTTCTTCTTTATGAAATTTAAAATGTGATTTCTTTATATGCGTTGAGAATTTTCTCTCCATATTTTTTTTTAATATTTATTTTTATTTATTGAACATAAACTGTAATTTTTGTACCTTCTTTTTCCTGTGCCTTTTTTTACTGCCATACATTCAGCATGAGTATCTGATAATAAGCTAACTCTTTGTCTTGTTTGTATACCAATTTGTTGGATGTAGAGCAAAGAGTCGTGGTGGTGCTCGAGACATGAACCGCATAATTACTTTATTTATCCAGCTTGTCACACGTTTAGAAGAGGGTGCTAAGATTACCTCTTCTTATGAAAGAGATGAGTTGCTGAAGTCTTGGAAAGATGACTCATCTATTGGGTTCTCAAAGTACAAGAAGAAACTTGGTAAGGCAGTCACTGAAAGGAAGTACATGAACAAGAGCAATGGCATTTCTCTTGCTAATGGTGTTTTTGATTATGGGGAATATGCATCGGATAGAGAAATTAGAAAGCGGTTGTCCAAACTTAATAGGAGATCTCTTGACTCAGAAAATGAAACATCTGATGAACTTGATCGCTCCTCTGAGGATGGCAAAAGTGAGAGTGAGATTGAGAGTACAGCTTCAGATACAGAGAGTGACTTGGATTTCAAGCCTGAAGGCCGGTCGGGAGAGTCAAGAGGAGATCGATGCTTCACGGTGGTGATAGTTTTGATTCTATGGCTGATGATCGTGAATGGGGTGCTCGCATGACCAAAGCTAGTTTGGTTCCTCCTGTCACTAGGAAATATGAAGTCATCGATCAGTATGTTGTTGTGGCTGACGAGGAGGATGTTCGGCGTAAGATGCAAGTATCCTTGCCCGAGGACTATGACGAGAAGCTCAATGCTCAGAAAACTGGCATTGAGGAGTTGGATATGGAACTTCCTGAAGTCAAAGATTATAAACCTAGAAAAGAGCTTGGAGATGAAGTTATAGAGCAAGAAGTTTATGGAGTTGATCCTTATACTCACAACCTTTTACTTGATTCCATGCCGGAGGAGTTGGAATGGCCTTTAGAGGATAAGCAATCTTTTATTGAAGATGTTCTCCTTCGAACTCTGAACAAGCAAGTTAGAGACTTCACAGGCACTGGGAATACCCCAATGATGTATCCATTGAAGTCCGTTGTCGAAGAAATTAAAAGAGTTGCTGAGGTGGATTGTGATAAACGAACAATGAAAATGTGTCTAGGTATACTGAAAGCCATTGATGCTCGTCCTGATGACAATTATGTTGCTTACCGGAAGGTATACATGTGCTTCATATCTCTTGCATTATTTTCTGTTTTTTATCCTCATACTTAATAACATTGTGTTGTTTTCTTGTTCCTTTGTTCTATGATGCTGATATTTACATAATTTTCTACCGAATATGCTTCATTAGGGTCTGGGTGTTCTTTGCAACAAGGAAGGTGGTTTTAGAGAAGAAGATTTTGTTGTAGAGTTTTTGGGAGAGGTATGGATTTGGATAAGTTTTACGGACAGTTCCATTTATCTATGCCTTATTGCAAATAATATGTTCTTTATATTAAAAAATTACCTTTTTAATTTTTAATTCAGCAAGTATTTTGTGGCTTTTGACTAAAGTCTCTTTGAAGTCTTTTTTCCTGACATGTTTTTGTTTCTATAGGTTTATCCTGTTTGGAAATGGTTTGAGAAGCAAGATGGGATACGAATATTGCAGAATAACAGCAAGGATCCAGCTCCCGAGTTTTACAACATCTACCTTGAGAGGCCAAAGGTTTCCCACTTTAACACGTCTTGTGCTAAGTGTTTTTTGTGGTTAGTCAATTTAATTGTTTTTCTAAAATTGTTTGCCGATCATCTCTTATTTATTAGGGTGATGCTGCTGGGTATGATTTAGTAGTTGTTGATGCCATGCACAAGGCAAATTATGCGAGTCGAATTTGTCATTCTTGTCACCCTAATTGTGAAGCCAAGTAAGTATATCTGTTGCTCTTTTTGGTTCGTGCTGATTTCTAAAGCAATATATCCTGTTATTTTGTCGCTCTTTTCCCATTTCCTCATAGGTTGGCAATTTCAAGACTTTTATAGAGCAGGATAATTCGGATTTTTTTTTAATATTGAGTGTTATGCTCATCAATGTCATTTTTATGCTTCATAATAATAAATATACTTGATGTTCATCACCTGTATGATTGTTGGACACATTTAACCTGTTGCCACTAAAATTCAGTTGTTTGTACTCTGTTTTGAGCTTTTGCACTTCAGGTATGCTTAAATTAGCTTGTGCAAGGATTTTGGATGCCTAAAAGCTGAAAAGTGATTGACCACATCAAAAAAGTAGCATCCATGTTAGACATAATTGGAATTTATTGTGATATTGTTTCCTAGTATGGTCGTTACCTTGTGGTCCCAGATAACCTATCCGTTTTCTTTTAGGACAAATTGTAGTTTAAATCAGTCTCTCTATTATCTGTATATTCAATAGTTTAGTGCTTCTGTTGATCTGTTTTGTTGCATGAAGCTTTTTTCTATTGGCATGACCTGTTCCTACCCTCTGCTTGTAACTTATGATCCTCAACAAACTTAGCCTGGCTGCAAATTGAGTTCCTTTCATTGTACCAAGATTTTGTTTCCTCTATTTCCTCAATTATTTACCAATTTCTTTGATGCAGAGTTACTGCTGTAGATGGTCAGTACCAAATTGGAATCTATGCTCTACGTTCAATACGATATGGAGAGGAGATTACATTTGATTATAACTCTGTTACAGAGGTTTGAATCTTCTGTCCTTCCATCTTTGTTAAACAAGATAATTCTTATGTTCTTATAGCTCATGATTGATACTTATCTTATCAGAGCAAAGAAGAATATGAAGCATCTGTCTGTCTCTGTGGTAGTCAAGTTTGCCGTGGCAGCTACTTGAATTTGACTGGTGAAGGTGCATTTCAGAAGGTATACATTTTCATGAGGTTTTTTTGAAGAAAAATAAAAATGATATTTCTTCATAGCATGTAAAAAAAAATGATATGTTCTTTATTGCCTACTGTTGAATCAGTTGACTTTTTCTCGTTTGAGTTTCAAAAACGTTATTATAAGAAACATGTTGTTCATCAGGTATTGAAGGAGTGGCATGGTATACTTGATCGACAACAGCTAATGCTGGAAGCTTGTGAACTAAATTCTGTATCTGAAGAAGATTACCTTGAGTTAGGGAGGGCTGGTCTAGGCAGCTGTTTGCTTGGTGGATTGCCTGATTGGTTGGTTTCATACTCAGCTCATGTGGTATGTCTTTGGTTTGCTTCTCATGTCATTTTATTACCTCATTTTTTTTTTAGTGGGGAGATTCTTTTCTCCTGACGCCTCTTTTCTGGTGTAGGTGAGGTTTATAAATTTTGAGAGAACAAAGCTTCCTGAGCAAATTTTAAGGCATAATTTGGAAGAGAAGCGAAAATATTGTATAGATATATCTCTTGATGCAGAAAGGAACGATGCTGAGATTCAGGTATGTTGCTGTCTTTGTGCCTTTGCTCCTGCCTACTTATATTTGTTTGAAGCTTTTATGTTTACTGTTAAAATTTAAATGTTCATTGTATACTTCTCTGTTGAATGAGATAGGCTGAGGGCGTCTATAACCAGAGGCTTCAGAATTTGGCTATAACTCTTGACAAGGTGATTACCCTCTCTGTCTCTGAATAACAAATTTGACTGTAATTATGTTCAAATATTCTCCTACATAATAAAATATGGCTCGTGTAATATGATGGGGGATATAATCTGTACTTCGAACTGGTGTTTATTATTTTGAAGAGCTAAGCTTAAAAATTTTTAGTTTAAACTTTTTGGAATGCATGGATTACTACTGTTTTCGTTTGGTCTAATGGTTGGGTGGTAGTCATCTTTATTTTTTGAAATCATATCATTGGAGTTAATGATATCAAATTATGTAGAGGCTAGTCATGTATTATGAGAGAAAATTATATACATGCTGGTGATATAAAATTAGTATCCTTATATTACCATCTTTGGTGCCATTTCAGGTAAGGTATGTTATGAGATGCTTGTTTGGCGACCCCAAAGGGCTCCACCTCCAATAGAGAGGCTCAGTCCTGAAGAAGCTGTATCCTTCCTCTGGAAAGGCGAGGGATCACTTGTTGAGGAGCTTCTTCAGTGCATGGCTCCTCATGTGGAAGATGAAACGCTCAATGATTTGAGGTCCAAGATTCAAGCCCATGACCCATCAAGGTCTGACAACATTCTTAAAGAACTTCAGAAATCTTTGTTGTGGTGAGTGCATTGTCCTCATTAAAGGTGTTCCCATGCTGTTTCATTTTAGTAATGATTTGATCTTTAATCATTTCTATGCTTTGAAGGTTGAGGGACGAGGTTGGGAATCTTCCTTGTACATACAAGTGCCGACATGATGCTGCAGCTGACTTAATCCATATTTATGCTTACACAAAGTGTTTCATAAGAGTTCGGGTGAGTCTTTTTACTATTATTTTTCGGATAAACATTTTTTTTGTGTGAGAGAGAGAGAGGGGAGAGGGGGCAGTGTGAAGTAGAGAATGCTATTGTATTGTTTATCATTTGATCTAATCAATCATTTTTATGGACAGGAATACAAAGCAGTAACTTCTCCCCCAGTCTACATTAGTCCTCTTGACCTGAGCCCCAAGTACTCCGACAAGTTCACAGGTCTTCAGGAATATTGCAAGACATATGGTGAAAATTATTGTTTGGGGCAGCTGATTTTTTGGTATAACCAGACCAGTGTTGATCCGGATAGCAGCCTGTTTACAGTAAGTAGGGGTTGCTTGTCATTACCTGACATTGGTTGCTTCTATTCCAAAGTTCAGAAGCCATCAAAGCATCGTGTTTATGGCCCAAAGACAGTCAAATTTATGCTATCATGGATGGTAAGCTTCTTTCTTAATGATGCAAATGCCATCTTGAATTCTTTGAACATCTAGTATTGAGGATACTCCATGTCTCTGCATGATTTCAAATTGAACATTCTGTAGATTACTTAGGTTACCTGAATTTCTAATCTGACTGCTATGAGATTTGGATGGTCTTTGATTTGCTAATTATCATTTATATCACAAATAGAAAAGTAGCGTTCCTACAGTTTAATTTGACTGGAAAGATTATCGCCATCTATTGAAAAACCCGGGAATCCCATGGTTACTGTTTTAATATTGTTGTACTCGGTGCAGGAGAAGCAATCACAGAGACCGTGGCCCAAGGACCGAATATGGACATTCAAAACAAGTCCGAAAATCTTTGGAAGTCCGATGCTAGATGCAGTTTTAAATAATAGTTCACTGGACAGAGAGATGATGCAATGGTTGAAGCATAGACCAGCAAAATTTCAGGCAATGTGGGATCGATGAGAGAAATTGATGTAGGGGTTTTGAGTTTTAGTGCAGTAGTAGGATATTTATTAATTAGGCAATACGTTTGTAAATGTTTTTGGAATGATTCGTCAATTTTAGCATAGCTTTAGCTTGGCAGCTACCCTTTCCCCTTTAGAGTGGTAGTTGGTAATCATTCCAAAACATCATTTCTTCTTCTCAATTCTTATGTACAGTTTCCATCTTTGTATTTTGTAATTCTTTTCCTTTGTTTTCTTCTTTTTAATTTTTTCTCCTTTTGTCATACTGCCTAATAATATATTAACATCATTCATTTTTATAATCCCAATCCCAAGCTACCTAATAGTCGACTTAGCCCTCTCCAACTCCAGCAACAACCCTCTGACTCCATTGTCAAGAGCTTCAAGTTAAACGCTCATCTGACCATCCTGTGCAGTGAGCTTGCCCGGAAGCGCAGGCAAAAACTCAGCTTGAAGACCTGCCGTCTCCAAAAGCTAATGCCGTGGGACAAGATGGACACGGACTCCATGCTCCAAGAGGCAAACAAGTACATCCGGTTCTTGCAAGCTCAAGTCACCATTCTCCAATCCATGCCCATCACTTCCTGTTTCTCATCGGCTTTTCTGGGTTGAACTGGCAGCAGCTTTCGGCGTGGCGCAGACCATGCTTTGTTCACAGGGATTTTTGTTCTGAGCAGTTGGTTTCGCTTCACACGGAGCTCAACAGTTTCTCTGTGGTAATATTAACTGATGAAGAAAATGGAAGGCATGATATTGAGATTTCTTACCCCTTTTGCTATAATAGTAGAACCGATAATGATATTGCGGATTCTCTCTAGGGTTCATAGTAGTAGTTTTGTTGATACAGAGGTTAAATCAGTGCAAGGATGCTTGGCTTGTCATTGGAATTTTGTTCTCTTTCTCCATTTCACCTTTCCCTTTATCTACCTGATCTGAACCCTATGCCTAGATTTCGACCTCAAACCAATCCCACAAATAAATCGAAAGGTCCAATTTGAGCCTCGAAGATGAACCGAAAGTGTTTTTAAGGTTCACAAGTTTGTTTAGTGTAATGAGACGCACGCTATTATAAATACTAATACATGTAACCGTCCACACTATATATTAAATGTATCAATTCATGGAACAATCCACACATCACAAATATAAATTCATGAAACCACGGACGAAACCAAGAATTAAGATCATGGGACAAGGATAAAAGGGACAAAGTTCAATTGAATTGAGAATTGGGGTCTAAATAGACAAATATTCTTATTCGAGGAAAACAATCTTAGAAACAAAGACAAGGATAAAACCTTTAGCTTAGCCATTCGAGAAAACTTGTCCCTCGTATAACGAAGAGAAATGTTGATCCTTCTTCTCGTCAGATGATTTATTCTAAAGGCAGAGAAACCATTCTCAAGAAGGCCGTGGGTTGGCCTTCTGATGTTTGATGTTTTCGCCTACGGGTGAATTGACCACCTATGCTAGCAAGGGAAGATTGGTGAGGAATATCTAATCGACGCTACTGTTATTTAACAAAAAAAGAAAAGTTTAACAAAACACACCCATCAGGATCATCATGCTGCTCCTCGTATAACGAAGAAACATATCCTTGACCCTGTAAAAGGCATAACAAGAAGTTTATCAAATCATCATGGAAAGAACATAAGCGTCGATTAGATATTCCTCACCAATCTTCCCTTGCTAGCATAGGTGGTCAATTCACCCGTAGGCGAAAACATCAAACATCAGAAGGCCAACCCACGGCCTTCTTGAGAATGGTTTCTCTGCCTTTAGAATAAATCATCTGACGAGAAGAAGGATCGACATTTCTCTTCTTCGGGTGCCTCTTGATACCCATGATCAGGGGAAATCGAATACGAAAGTGAAGAAAACTTGCGGTGAGATATTAAGTGAGAACAGCGTTTATAGGGGGAAAAGGAAGAATCTGCATTAAATTTCCGAGCCATGCAGTATGCCAATTGTCAATCATTCCCTCAATGAAAATCAGTAAGGGGATTCCTTTGGCTCGATTAATGCTTCCGGAGAAAATTGTCGGTATTCATGGACTTAATCATGAACATGAGATTAATTTTGAAATCCTTAAATTAGAAACTAATTAAAGTGAGTGAAAAGTAATACTGTTAAGAGTGGTTTATGCCATTGATGGAGTCATCAAAGAAGGCAGTAACAGCGTCTTCAAGCAACAACCAATGGATCGAATGCTTTCCACGGCATTTCCGTGATGAAGTTCAAATAAGCTAACCCACCATTTGATGCAGGATAATGAGTGCAGTAACAGCCAGATGAATTGTAAAATCTATTGTTCACCTGGAATTTTATGGTCCATGTTTGATTCGTGGCTCTCCCTCTCAACAATAGTTCGAATTCAGCTTCTCTCCTTGAGAGAACAATATACCTTGCCATGACATCCAACCCTTGCTCGTAACCCATCCAACCTTCTTTGAATTACTTTTTCTTCACAGAATCTTCAATATCTCTTTTTGAAAACATTTTTTTTTCCTTTTCGTAATCTAATATCTCAACTTTGTATTAAGTCCATTTTAATTACATTTGAACCACATACTCTAATTATTATTGTATAACTTCTATGTGATTGTGATTCATACTTTTAAGATAAAATTATTCATTTTTTCAATTTAGTCACTCAATCTTTTATTTTATTCAATTGGATCATTCAACTATATTTTTTTGTAAATTATTTCTTCTCATTAATTACTTAACTGTTTTATACTCGCATCAATATTTCGTCCTAAATAATTCATTCTTTAAAAATTACATTATAAATATATTTTTATACTTTTAAATGATATTTGATTTAATTAACACCACAAATCTTAATGTATGTGAAAAAATATATGAAGAAATATACATATATATCTTATATAATTAGATAAAGTCGTTTAAATTAGAATCAATTTATATCTTAATATTATGGGTAAACTACTCATGTGACCACTGACCTATTTGGGTGTACCTATTTTGACTACCGAATTAGGCAACTCGTTAATCAGACCACCAAATTTTTAAATTGGTTCTATTTTGACCACCGCCGTTAAAAAACTGATGGAGGGGTGACGTATCAGTTAACGGAAATTTGTAAAATTATATATTTCTTTTGATATTTACCTATTATATCAATTTGGTCCTAATTTTAATTTAATTAAATAAAATTAACCAACCAACCAGATGACGACACGTGTTTTATCTTTTTTAATTTTAATTTATTTAGTTTAATAGATTTAATTAACCAACTAGATGGTGACGCGTGTCGCTATCTGATTAAACATAATGACGTGAAGCAAATAAAATAGGAGGCAATAAAAACAGTAAGAATTGAACCCACACAGAAGAGTAAAGAAAGCTTGAGCCACAATCGCTGGGCTAACTTCATTGATATGAGATGATAACATATATTGTTAAAGGGTTACTTTGTTGGTTGAAGCTGATTCAATTAAGCAAAGTACTAGTAAAAAAGTAGCTTGAGATGTTCAGCAGAATCAGAGACCTACAAAATCTTCTGTTGAGTTATGGGTCACAAACAAAACTGCTGAGCCTCAGAATGATGATGTGAAGAAGAGCGGGACTGCTTCTAGTGATGGGCTAAATAAAGCATTGAGTCCTGCTCGAATTTCAAGTCCTGTGAAACAAAGAGAATACAGACGTGCTGATGCTGGAAAGAGGATCATTCCTGAAGTAGTCAGTATGCCTATTCAGCAGGAAAATATTTGTGGAAATGCTCAATCTCGTGCGCTAGATTTCCCTGTTGCATCTTCCGATCACAGAAAAAAATGACAGTAGTGTAGTTCCGACTGGTGGTAGTTTGAGAGAAGCTTCTTTTAGAAGAACTATTGGTAGAAGTTTGGATTTAAAGGAGCCCTCTGGGGTCACTGCCAGGACAACTGTTACTGATAGCCTGGTTATTGAGAAAATTTCTGTCTCTGCAGGTCAGGAGTATGGTGTCAATGCGGAGAAGTCTGAGAGCATGAAGCCTTCGAGTTCCACTGCTTCCTCTACCACGTCTCTTTCAATTAGAATTTTTGACAAGAAAAAAGGTGAGGATATAACTCTAGTTTGCTTGGAAGCATGTCTTAGGGAGCATGCTGTGAATGACATTGTTGGTGTAGGATATGCATGTATGATAAAAGAAATAGATATTGTTTGCACAAGAGGGTCTTAAACTCTTTGGTCTGATCGTATCTTTGGAAAAATTTATGTTTTAGCTAGAAATGCGAACTTCTAGGCTGTAGGGTGTGAAGATGGGTGCCTACAGTGTAACCCTTTAATAAAATATGTTATCATTTTATATTATATAAATAAAGTTAATCTAGTGGTTAGGGCTTAAGCCCTTCTTGTTATTGTGTGAGGGTTTGATTTCCATTGCTTGTATTTGCCTCTTATTTTATTTGCTTCATTTCATTATATCCAATCAGATGATGACATGTGTCATCATCTAGTTGGTTGATTAAATCTATTAAACTAAATAAATAAAAAAATAGAACACGTGTTGTCATCTAGTTGATTGGTTAATTTTATTTAATTAAATTAAAATTAGGACTAAATTGATATAATAGATAAATAACAAGGGCTAAATGTGTAATTTTACAAATTTCTGTTAATTGCCGCGTCACCCCTCCGTCACTCTTCTGTTAGTTTTTTAACGGTGGTCGTTAAAATATGACAAATTTAAAAATTTAATGGCTTAATTGACGAGTTACCTAGTTCGGTGATTAAAATAGGTATGCTCAAATAATTCGTCGGTCTCTTGAGTAGTTTACCCTAATATTATATGTCTTATATAATTTTTTTTGTGTATCCAAAAGAATGTTGTTATGCATATTTTTTTTTTAAAAAAAGTGTCTAAAATAGAGATTGTACTTATTTAAAAATATTTTTTTACAACAATATCAAATACCCATGTTTTAAATCAAATAATACATAAATATTTTTCGAAAACATTTCCAGACTGTACTTTTAAAAAATAATGCCAAATTGATATTAGTTTTTAATTTTTTGACTTGACTCAATCAAATATTACCTTCAACTCATCACATGTACTCGAGGACGGACCTGGGGGATATTGAGGGACAGTCGCACCCCTTAAAAATTTTAAATTCTTTATATTTTATATATTTCTTTATATTTTCTATTGATAATCTAATTCTACACTCCTTAAATTCTTGTAATTTTATACTTTCTATATTTCTAATATAATTTTATGATAATTTATACCCTTACGTAAAATCTTAGGTTCGTACGTGCACATAGTTCCTGTCGACGTAATGGTAATAAAATCCGATGACATGATGTTTAAATCTTTAACTTTTGACAGCAAATAATTTATTAATTGCTTGTAACTTTCCTTTAACGTCATTACGTAGATGCAGTGATGCTAATTATTTTTTTACATTGAAGTATTATTTTACTAAACATTAATTAATATTTTTATAAAATTATTTTTAGTTTTAAATTATTTTCTCCGTCCTATTTATTTTGTCTATTGTTGATTTTTTTTATAATTTAAAAAAATTGTGTAAAAATGTGTAAGAAAAATAATTTAAATAGAAAAATAATTTAAAATAATTGAAACGATAATTTTATATTTAAAAAAATAAATTTTATTTTATTAAAAAACTAAAAAAGTATAAAAAAAAAATATGTCTTATAAAAATTGTTAATTTTTTTAATAAAATATTTTAAATTAGATAATTTTAAAATAAAAAAAAAACATATTGAGAGAGGGAGTTGTTAACCGACTCTTATCTCATTATCCTCGTCGAGTTGAAAAAGGGGACAAAATGTCAAATCCTTGTATTAATCCATGTACGGTGCTTAAGTTATCGTGTGTAGTCCTTATACTCTAACTTAATCAATTTTTAAACCTTTTTTAAGATTCTGTACGGTGCTTAAGTTATCGTGTGTAGTCCTTATACTCTAACTTAATCAATTTTTAAACCTTTTTTAAGATTCTGCAGATTTCTTACCACAAATCAATTGAGGTCAACTTCTCTCCAAAAGTAAAACTTTTTAGTTTACGTCGTTTCTTCAATTGACTCTTAGTCACTGATGGTCTAGTTTAATTCTTCTCCGAATAATAACTTTTTTCACCGTGCCTTGAGTCGATGGACTCGCCCTCGGAGCTCTCCTCTCCACCTTTTACTTCGATTTTTTGAGGAAAACAATTTTTTTTGGAAAATAGTTGGCCGGGATTTACTTGAGTGGTTTTTTCACTGTGGATCAAAAATCTGGTGTCGTCTCCTCCACCGATGGCTGTTGTTTTTTTATTTTTATGTCTTTGTGTTTCCTTTTTTTCTTCTTCTCCCCTTGATATTTGCAAGAATGGTGAGGACGGAGTGGTGCTTTTTTGGTTTTTTCGTCGTCGTTCTTTCTCTATTTGCGTCGGTTGCTGCTTGTTTTCTCAGTTTTCGACCCGTTTTTTTTTTCAGAAGCCTCAGCTACCATCTTATGCGTGATGTTGCTGTTGGCGGTTCCCACTGCATCTTCCCAACGGCTTCCACGTTCTGTGGTGTCTCTCAAAATGAGGTTGCTGGCATCATCACTTCCCTGATTGCGAATCTGCGATCGTCGTTTGTCTGTTTATTTTCTGATGTTCCTTGCCCCTGTTTTCTCTTGCTCTATGTGCTTGTTCTGTTTTTTTAGTGTTTTCTTCCCTGATCTCTGCTGTGTTTTCTTTATTTTTCGTCCTTCTCGTCGGCCTGTCGATGCCTCTTTCCTGGTCCGTTTGTGATCAGTTTGTAATCTTTATTTTATTTCTAATGCCAAGTGACTTTCCGATAAAAAAAACTTAAATCATTTTTAATTTTTGTACTTTTTAAATTTTAATACTGTACACATGTTATATATATTCAGTTCATACCGATATTTTAAATCCATATAATATAAGCTTTAATTCTTCATTGCTATTGGGTTGGAAAATATTGTGAAAAATGTAATTTTTTTAATTTAAATATTTGAAATTACCGTCAAAAAAATAATTTGTAAAGTTAAAAAAACCATTTTAGGCATATGACAAGAAGTACAATTGATTAGAAAATGTGAAGAATAAATACGAGTATTTTGACAACTTCATGCTCTAAAGCTTTTTTTTCTAAAAAGCCAAAAAGCACATTTTTTTCGACTTCTACACATTTCTACTCTAAAATCATACTTATTACTTTTCATTGTTTATGGTGTCGCTTTTACCTCTAAAAATACTTTAAAAAATAATACAAAACATTATTGTATTCATCATATACAGTTTGATTCACATTGAAATTTTAAAATTCCTAGCATCGCTTATTGTTTTTCGCTTTCATTTATTTGGTTAATCCGGCTGCGGGGTTAGTCTTAGTGTTAACTGTTGTCGGTATTTTTTTATTTTAAATTTAATTCTTGTTTTATGAATTTTAATTTTCTTCTAATTTTATCTATATTTGTGGTGCATTTATTTTCTGCTTGGTGACACGTTTTTTCTCTGTCTTATGACACGCTTTTGTCTTATGGTACGTTATCATCTATTATTATGGTAGATCTATGTTTGTGGATACGTTTTTTTTTCACGATGTTCGGCTCTAATTTGTGATTTGTCAATGGTCTTCAATAATTTTATCCCCTTTTGTAGTTCGTTTGTCGATGCAGTCAGATCTGTTTTGAGAAACAACCTCCAAGATTGTTGGTTTTGTTCACCACTCCTACTTCAATCATGAAGCGTGTAGGTGGATATAAAAACTGAATAATAATTTGACCAAACCAATACCATGTGCTGTGGCTGTCTGTCAGGTTTTAAACGCTGCAAATAAAAAGCAAAAGAGCTTTCAAATGAATGGTTTGGGATACAGAAGAATATAAGTAGTTTTTGTCCATTAATTATATATATATATATTTAATTTCCAGAATTCTGGAAATCCACACACAATAATAATAATTAAAAAAACATGGACGACAGCATGTAAAGATAAAGAAATGTTTCAATGTCTGAACCATACATGTGGACTAAGACATCAACGCTAAATCAACGTGTGGATTAGGACAATCCCTTTGCTTCCACTCCCTCTTCTCTCCACGTCCACATTCATTCATCTCACCAACAAATAATTCCAAACTTTAGGTTTAATATACAAATAGGTAATTATACCCTACGCTGATAGTGAAAACTTTTTTTTTGTTTTTTGTTTTATAATTCGTGATTTATAAGTTTTAATTTTAGAGTTTCAAAAAAAATTTAAAAATTTTTAATTTAGTTTTAGGGTTTATGGTCTTAATTTAGGGTATAAGATTTAGGAGTTTAGGTGTAGGGGTTTAAAATTTAGGGATAGTGGTTAAAATTTAGGGTTTATAAGTTAATTTCTAAATCCTAATTATATTACCCTAAAAACTAAACCATATTCTCTAACCCTAAATTTTAACCACTATCCCTAAATTCTAAACACATAAACAACAAACTCTAAATTATATTCATAAATCCTAAAACTAGAACGGTTGTGGAAATAAAAAAATTTCACCGCCAATGCTTGGAATATTTTTTCATATACATTTTAGTCATTGAATTTTATATTTTTTGGTTTGATGTCTGAACTTAAATAAATTCTCCATTTGGTATCTTTTCTAACTTGGCATTTCAACTAGGTGGAGTAAAGAGATCGTATAAACCAAAAAAACAAACTGAACTGAATAATTTAAATTTAATGGTTCAAAAGTTTAAAAATCTTGATTACTCGAATCAAACTGAATTATATATTTTTATTTAATTTATAATTAATTTTTACTTTTTAAAATACAAAAATAATTAATTTTATATCTGAGATTGTAAAGAAAACTTAAATATACTACATAAGAACTATAATTTATTTTTATTTACTTGAAAATTTATTTCTTTTATAAATATTCATGAAATAAGACTTTAAAACTTTTTCAAAATATTTTCTTCGACATTTTCATTCCATGTGTATATACATGTTTATTTATTTACTATCTAACAAAATCTATTTTGTCAAAACGATTTTTAAAAATCAAAACTCAAAATTAATATGAAAAATAAAAAGTCGAATTGAATTAAAATAGACGATTCAAATATCTAAAAAATTCGATCGAGTTGAACCAAACTTCTAATTTCAACAAAACAAAAAATTACTAATATTACATTGATCGATTAAAATGATAAAATTATTAAACATGACATGTTACGACATAACTTACTGAATGAAATGCCACACAAGCACTAGATATCAAATTGATTTAAAAAAAGTTTAAGCACCAAGTTGAGAATAGTTTCCAAGTTAAGGGACTAATCCGCATATTAATCCAGAGCTTTATATAGATTTTTGGCAACAAACGTCTTGAAAACGTTGCTAAAAGTAGAAATTCTTCCCCTGCTTGGGGAACTGCAGATGAAGAAAGAAGAGAGAGACTTGTTTACATGTAGACAGTAGACAGGAACGAATATAAAATTTTATGTTATAAAAAATAAATTTATAAAATTTTTGAAAAATAAAAATAAATTTTTAATAAAAATTTTAAAATATTTTTAAAAATTATATACGAATTTTAAATTTTTAGAACATAATATTTTTTAATCCCTCTATCCATCCCCACATGTGGGGTATCACAACCCTTAAAAAAAACAGAGAACTTTAATTCTTAGCCATAAAAACAAAACTTGTTTTTTTGGTAAACATAATTGACTTTGCAACCACCCGAACAACAACAATCATGGCTCATGACATCCCTTCATGCCATCTCATAATAAAAACAAAAACTTGGGGCTTAAATCACAATTATTACACTCCTCAAACACTGCTGAAATTTACCCTCTTTTAGTACAATTATTTAAAGAGATTCTTTTGTGTTCCATCGTTCAAAATATAAACCAAATTTCTCAACCACAAGTTCCAACATTTACTTAAAAAAAATCACACAACATTCGATCTTACAGGTTTATATATATATTGGGTATTTCTCTCCCAAGCTATTCCATTTTCTCTTCCTGTAAGACCTTATCGTCCAAAAATGTGCAGAGGTTTACAAGAAGCTGGGAACACATCCAGTTCTTGTCTGAAACAGGGTTTTCCTGTGGTGTCCGAAACAGGGTTTACAAGAAGTTGTGAGCTCTGCAATTCCAGGGCTTCCTTGTATTGTCAAGCTGATGATGCGTATCTGTGTAGGAAGTGTGATAAATGGGTTCATCAAGCTAATTTCTTGGCTCTCAGGCACATCAGGTGCTTCCTTTGTAATACATGTCAAAGTCTGACTCAGAGATATCTCATCGGAGCTTCACAGGAAGTGGTGCTGCCGACAATGGTGAGCTCTCCGGGGAGAAGACAGTGTGACTCCGACATGGAAACTAAGCATTCGACGACGCTTAAAACGCCTTTTCTTTTTCTCTGACTGTCAATTTTTTTTTTTTCATTTTCTCTTCTGCAAATCTTATCTGGTTAGTCTGAGGTATCATTGAGGGTTTACATATATGTATACATGTAAGCTTCATATGTTTAAAGTCAGGGACAAGAAACAAGTTGTAAGTAATTTCTATGGAAAGAGAAAACAAAGGGAGGGAATTGAAATATAATCACTATCCTTGATGTAATCCTCAGTATTTGTATAAACCAGATTGACATTTTTCTTCTGCAAAGTCTAATATTTTTGTTTTCTTTTTGTTTCTTTTTATTGTTATTTATCTTTTTTCTTTTTTTTTCTCTTTAATTTTGGATATAAAATTAATCTAGTGGAAATAATTTATGAATGTGGCTTTTTAGATTTTGCATACACAAGGTTCTGGTTCTGGAATAGAGCAAAAATATCATCATCATTTAAACCAATTCGTTAGTAGATTCTTTAATTTGGAGTATAAACCACTGGAAATGACTTATGGATGTGCCTTGCTAGATTCTTTTAAGTTTCCTTACTATTTGTTCAAGCTTCAGGTTCTGGAACAGAGCTGATCATCAATATGTTTTCTAGGCATGGTTACTCGAACTCTGGTGCAAGTGTCAGATACATGGACATATATTTGATAGCGTTATGGTTATACTTTTTCAAGATTTTCAATGTAGCAAGGATAGATCAAAGGAGGAGAAACTAGAAGTTTTATTGCAAAATTTGTGTGATTGTTGGTGCTTCATGAAAAGAGAAAGTGAGGTCTAACATTACCTGCACCTATTAGTCATTCATTAGAAAAGCCAAAAAAATGTACTATAAAATTGATTAGTGTGCATCAAATATAGGCTGGTGCCTCTGGAAAAAGCCAAAGCCAGCTAATGTGTTATTGTCTACCAATACCAAGCTAAATATTATAGAACCGTTCAATTCACAAAGTGTGATCCAAATCATGATCCTGAGAAGAAGAAACAATCTGAAACTAAGCACTCACTCTCTATGGGGTCCCCAGTACCAATTGAGGACAAAAATTGCTTTACATCACAAAATGGGGTATGGACTATGAGTGAGGGGGCTCGTCAGCTAGGGGAAAAGTTAATTGTCCCATCTGCTTAATGATTTCATCAGATGATGTCCGGTTGGTGGGTCCATAATAGAATAACTCAAAGTTTCTGAAAGTTGAAATCATGATGAGCCATGCCCATGCTTTGTTCTGCTGTCATCTTTCTGGTGTCCAAAGGCCTCTCTTATCTTATCATACCATATGAGAATATCAATGATTGATGATCATAAAATTCTCAAATCTCCAGAAATGGGATTTCTAATAATCAGTTTTCATGTTCTGAAATTCAGACAATTCCCCCCTTAATCAAATCTCTGTCATCACTTGCAGGACTGAACCCCTGGTATACAGTTTCAGTTTGGTTAAACCATCAAAAAACAAATGAAGGGAAAGGAAGTCAGAACTTACAGTTTTTCATTGAATATCCTGAAACTAACACATACTGATCCTTTTTCCAGGTAATAACTTTTGATTTTTTTTAATAATAGAAAAAGCCAGCCAGTAAACCATTTGCAAAAAATATTTCAAAAGTCCATAAATTTGAAAAATATGTTTGAAATGTTTTCAAATTTTTTTTAACAAGTTCTGATAGCCAAAGTATAATCTCGGTCTTTGTTTGGGGCATTTGAGAATCAACTACAAGTTTTGATAATCATTTCATAATGCAGCCATGTTTTAAAATCCATGTCATGCATTCATGTGTGTCCATGTCATGTATGTATGTGTGTGTGCATGCATATGAGAATATGCATAATCAATGATTCTTGTGCTTAAAGGAAACTGAACTCAGCTACCCCAAGCAATCTCCATATTTCATTCCTGACAGTTAATTTCATCTGCAGATAAAAGAATCATACATGATAATATATATAAAGTACTAAAAATATGGAACAAGCCGAGAGAAGAAATAGTGATTTATTATTCTGACAAAGTGCCACACTTTTTCAATTGATGACAATGGATCTTGTGCTTATTAAATGGAAAAGAGCTGGGTTAGTGGGAAGCTAACAAAAAATAAGAAAAACAAAATTGAGTTGCAACAAGGACTCTGCCTTGTTAAAAACCAAAGATGGATCTGCAGACAAAACTAAGAGAAGGATATATATATTTATTATTCTGAAAAAATAAAAAACTGAGAGAAGAAATAGTGATTTATTATTCTGACAAAGTGCTACTCCTTATTTCAATCTGATGACAATGGATCGGTGCTTATTACATGGGAAAGAGCAGGGTGCACCGTACAAAATAAGATAAACAAAATTGAGTTGCAACAAGGGCTTTGTCTTTGCAACGAAGATAGAGATGGCGACAAAATCAAGAGAAGGATTTAAGTATTGGGGAAAGGCAAAAGAATATGCACCAAAGGTTGTTATTTTCAAGGTTCTTCACATCCAGTTCGACATCTTGGAGTGTGTATCCTTTATGGTTTCCTGCATATAACACAATAGCATAACATACTCAGTGGTGAAGTTGATATAAATTCCTTTTGTTTTTCAATGGACAAATGAATCACAGAAAAGCATCAAGTCAATTTCATTAGTATTGCATGTAATCAGTGGATTTTACAAGAATAGTTTATTGTCAAGAGCCCAATTACCAATCACAAAGGAACTATAACACAAGCATAATTGAGGCTGTTCGTAGATCGTCTGGGAACAGATCAGTTAGCTCGAGTGTCCATAAACTCAAATGAGTTGAGGTGTCCAGCACAATAGATCGACCAATGTACAACATGAAACAGGCTTATGTACTGAAACGAAATAACCTTCATACTGAATGCAAACAATAACAGCTGCTCATGCAGAGGATTGGGAGCGAGAGAGAAGGACCTATAGCAGCATTAAGTTGGAATCTATGGTTTACTGCCCCTTTCTGTAATCAAGAAAGAGCAACTAAACCTGCAACAAACAATTGAAAATTGACCTAATTTGAGCATGTTTGCAAGGAAATGATGCATTAAAAATTTTCCAAGATAGCAAAATCATTAAAAAGATTCTTAAGTGTATGCATATTTCATCAGCTATTGCTATCAACATTTACAAACTACAATTTAGCAAGAGAAATTATGATTTTGTGCCAGCTATTGAGTCCTAAGCGGTTTGAGTTCTAAAAGCAATGAAAATGAAGCCAATGCTGTGATTGAACACTAAAAAAGTTGCAACATCAGTCCAAGTCGACATTGGAAACTTCAGCAAACAGAAAAAAATCTTTTACAGATCTGCTCTAGCAGAAAACTTGATTCCTATAAAGCTAACCAATCTGAATTTTCTGTTTAACTTTCCATATATTATAAACCAAATTATCTCAACAGAAATGCAGGCTACAGGAGATGACTAAACTTTTTTTTTTTTGTCCTATTTTCTTCACTATAACACTTTTCTTAGTTTCTTTAATCTAGTGTTAACATAAGCTCTCTTAGTCAGCAATTTTGATCCATTACACACATTTTAGTTCTTTGCTGCAAAAATAGGGCTGGGTATACATGCTATATGAGCCATTACAGACCTTTTAGAAGAAACTGGAAAAATAAACCTCAATCTCAAAGTACATTTACAGCTGATACAAGTAATAATATCTTGACTTCACTGAGTTTGTTATACATGACATATCTAATACTGAATGATGAGATGAAAATGCATCACACGGCATCTATAAATCTTCATGGTTATCATGTCATTAATGCAAGATTATTTAAAAGCATTTTCAGGTGGGCTGTTTAATATCTTGTTAAATCTGTTACCTTCAAGATCAGGGACATGATTACATAATGTGGCTTATGCATTTCGTGGCACAAGAGGATCATAGTCATATGCTTCACCTGCTTTCACAAATCTTCCTTTCACACGTTTCCTAGTGTCAGCCCTGGCTTTGCGGGAAGCATATCTTATTTGCTTACCAAATCTGTAAATAACAAAAATGAAAAACCAGTTAGGATTTTAATTTAAGCATAAACTATCATATGATCACCCCGACCATATGTGAACAAGCAACTATTCAAGCTGTGACTGAATATGTTAAAAATGCAAAACTGTCGTCTCCATCTAAAATGGAAAACTAAAGCTATAATCATTACACTGATGTTTATATTTTTATAGCCATACTAATGGCTTCAGTGGTGTAAGTCAACTTTAACTATCTCTCCACTATTTTCTTTTCCAGAAAAAGTAAAACAGTAATGATATTTACAAATTACTAATGATGACTTTGTATGTTTTAAAGACACCCTATAAGTAACATAAATAACATGACTGACATCCCAAAAGAAGTTGATTTACAGAGTATCAGATATTAAAATAGAATGCAGCATGACTAAGATATTGTTAAATGAGAAAAACTTCATTGTTAAATGCCCTTAAACCGTTTAGCATAAAAAGGAACTACCTTGTAATCTATTAATGTGAAAACAGAATGTAAATGTCCCTTTCAATGTAAGAAGGAAAAGAATCATACATTCGTGTTTTCTTTTTTTCATTGTATCTCATCTTCGCTTTGTCCCTCGCTTGTGGACAACTAACTTCCAAATTTGATTCCCATGATGATTCTCCGGTTAGAAAAACAGGTGATAATCCACAGTCTTGATAATCAGCAGGGCTATTTTCCCCAGCAATGTTGGATAATGAACGAGCCATGGTTGAAGGAATTTGACCACTGGGATATCCTAGATTGATGTTACAACCAGGATTCATAAGCATGCAATTGGAATTCCAGGTTATGGAAGCCATCATACTAGCTAAGCCACCAACTTGAGGGGATGGAAAAGGCACGCATTCCTTTTGTCCTGATGATGATGCCTGATAAGACACACAATAGTGGCATATCAACCATGAACTGGACAATAAAACTATTATCCACTTCAATAAGGAAAACTAGATAAATCAAGAACAAAAATATGTAGCTGCAGATTTTTTTTTTTATTACTCCACAATATCATCAAAGTATGCCTGATAAATAAGCACATGAACAAGGTAAATTGTCTTATCAACAGGACAACATAGACAGTCATACCAGTACTGTTTCTTATGGAAGTCAATGATTAGGCCTGACAGGTTAATCTACAAGGGATCATGGAGTGAAGTCTTCATCTTAACAGGTATTAACTTAATTATGTTCCAAACTTTGTAAGCCATGTATCAAAATACTTATTCCCTTTCCTTATCATATGTTTGCTAGTTTTTTATTTTGTAGAACAGAAGATAGTATTAAAAAGTATTATTTATACATAAAATTTGAAACCAAAGCAGTGCAATGAGTTGATAATTTCAAACAAATGCTGAAAATGGAGGTGACTGAGGATAGGGTCTGTGGTTTTTATCATGAGAACAAGGCTTCATGTTCTAGACCTTACCAAGGGATCACAAAAGCAATAAAATTTAAATGAATTCTTTGTTTCTCCTACTCTTCATTTTTCTTGAAGTAAATGTGTCCAACATTCATCCCTGCCACATTTCCGGACATGGATATGGGGATATGATCCTCCAAGGACCCTCCAAATACATGGGAAAAAAACACTAGAAAAAAATTGAACATTCTTGTGTCAAATACATACCCGTACCTGACACTCACACTGAAGTCAGAGTATCACAGAATGCACTAGATAATATAACCGATTTCAAGTTTAGAAACATTAACTATGTAGTACATGGACTCTGGACTATTATCCCCTCTAACATCAGAGTGAATGATGTACTGCAAAAAGTAGGATTTGCAGTCACTCTTCTATGAACAACTCAGATGTACATGCAATACTCAAAGATTAGGTTAGAAAAATAGGGAGAGCAATAGAATATAAAACAACAGATGCCTTTATAAGATAAATTTAGCAATTGATTTAGAGAAAACCTCTAATGTATTCTCAATATGACCATCTGATTCAGTTACTGATAAGGTGTTCTCCATCAGTATGCAGTCTGTCCCAACATTTTCAAACTGGTATCCTGTTTGACCTAGTGAGCAGCCCGGTATCTCATCTGCAGTTTCAAAGTTTAGCTGAAAATCATTCATGTTAAGACCCTCACAGAGATCATCACCATTGGGAACTTTGAAATCTTTGAGTTCAGAATAACCCTGCAACATGGGTGGCAAAAAGAAAATGAATCATGCACTGTGAGAAATAACAGCTCCAACTCAAATGTCATAGTTTTCAAATTACTGCAGCATGTAACAATGACTAAATAAAAAGAGATGCATCATACCAGTAGAACCAAGCTATAATTTACATTCAATTGCTTCAAATTATCAGTTCAAATAAATTCAGCAGCAAAAGCATTACCTTTGGCATATTCGATGCCTCTGAGAAGAGAGGTTCTTGATCTCCACAGTAAGGCATGCAATTTGCATTTGTTGATATCAAACAAGATGGCTCTATCCACGGCTTTGGTTTAGGACTAGATTTTAGTTCATTCAATTTGGTCCCATCCAATCCAAATGACGCCCCTTGATCACTTTGATTCGAGCAGTTGGCAATACAATCATCATTACCAGGCAAAGCACCACCAACTGGCACACCAGCATCAAGAACCGAAGACCAGATTTGTCTGAATTCAGCCAAAGAAGGACAACCGGTATAACAATTCAAGGGCTCTCTCCTATGTCCCAAACTCGAACAACCGTTACAATTCCAATCACAATCTTGACAAAGAGACAATTTCTCATCCAAACACCGGAGCACCGCAGACTGACAATTGCATTTCTCACACAAAAGCGACCGAGCATGTCTACACGACAACAGATTCGCAGAGTGAACGCACCCATCACATCTCAAACAAAGCCGAGCCGAATCCGATTTACAGTAAACTACTGCTCTTACCCCTCGACAAAAATCGCATAGAGGTTCCATACTGCCCTCCTCACACCTTATATTAACCCCCAAATACAATTGTTTTAACTTTTAACCACTCCACCTAACCGGAAAACTCATGTTGGGAATTCGGCATTATTGATTGCTCAACGCAAAAAAAAAAAAAAAAACTAGCCTTCATCATTAAAATCAACAAAAACCCATTAAAATACAATCCGAAATATGTATAATGAACAGCGAAATTTGAATCATTTAAATGCTTATAAGTTATAACCATAGAAAGAGAATCAGATTGAGCTTATACTTACCTATTCAGCCAAAAAGAAAGAAAAAAAATGGCTCCGAATTCCCTCTTCTGAACCAGCATTGATTCCGATCAGCCAATGTCGATGTACATAGAATCCATTAACGGAAGCAAATAGACATCAAAGATTAATTAAGAAAAAATGGAAATATTTTCAACAAAAATGGGAAAAACAAAACGCACCAAAAGAAAGCGTGAGACAGTGGAAGAGCACAAGGCCTTTTGTTCGGTTTACTTTGAGAAGTTAAAAAATGTTTTTCAGAAAATTACAGTTAGGTAAAGCGGTATATTTATTCGCGTTTGTCCGAGGTTTACGGAATGGGTGACACGTGGAACAATGTTAGCTTTGAGAATGGGATACTCATTTGTCTGACGTGGATATGTAATTTTTTATTGCGGTCGGGCTTTTTAGTCGGGGCGATGGCAAGGATTGTAAATAAATACGCCGGAAAAGATTGGCTCACAAACTGATTGACACGTAGGCACCGAGATATTCGAGGGGTTTTCGTTGACCTTCGAGTATGAGAATGAAGCTCCCCGCCTATCTCGAGATCATGGATCGACACGTGGATTATATGTCGGAACAGCTTTTGATCGGTGGTGGGATAAAGTGATGATGTGGCTATCTTGCTTTGCTGATGTGGCTTTTCTATTTTAAATAGTAAAATTAAAAAAAGAAAAAAAAAAACTAAATTCATATGGCTTGTGTTTTACCCGGGGTCGACTCAATATCTATTGAGGACCAATCTGGATAACACTAAAAGATGTCTTTAGGAACACATTCAAACGGTTTTCTTTTTAATTTTTATTAGAATCAAATTTATTATGTTTGAGTTTTTAAAAAAAATTATGATTGTATAAAAATATAGTGTAAAAATCACAACCAATCGCAAAAGTAATTTTCTCCTAATTTTTTTTAAAATCATGAACATTGTTTAAATAATTTTAATTTTAAAATTTTTATACAAACATGTTGATAATTAATTGTAAACATATTTTATATCAAAAAATATAATTTAGCTAAAATGTTACCAAAATATAAATGAAATATTGCATGTCCAATCCACCGAATAGTTCTGGATAACACTAAAAGATGTATTTAGGAACACATTCAAACGTTTTTTTTATTTTCTATTAATTTACTTTATTAATCAGTTAATTTAGATTCATATATTATAAAATTTATACGAATATCGGAACTTCTAATCCAATTTAATTTATTTAAAATGTTAAAATTCAAATTTTAAACATTATTTAATTGATTTAACATTCCATCTCATTACACAAATTTATAATTAGCTAAAAAACTTAATTTATAGTAAAGAAATAGAATGCTAGCTAGAATGTTACCAAAACATAAATGAAATGTTATTACAAATACATACAAACATTCTAGTATTTTAGGTATGATATCCTAAATATTATAATTTTTGTGTTTGCACATAAATTGTAATAGATTTTATAACATTTTGAGTATATTTTTTTATACAACACTTCAATTATTTAAATCTCTCAATTCTTAAAATTAAATTATATTTATAATGTTGGAACACTGCATGTATGTATCAGCTTATCCGCAACTTGCTTGCTGGCAATGGATCCTTTTGAGTTGCATGGGTTCATGCCTATGTCATTAAGGGTTCAGACTTTTGGCTCGTGGAGGCCGAAAACTCGTTGAGTTGAAATTTTACGAAAAATCCTCAAGTTTTGATTTAACATATTTAATTAATATTTATTTTTGTATAAATTAAAGTTTACTTGTATAACATAATGGCTTTTGTATAGGTTTTTGTATTGTTTTGTTGGATTAGAACAGTTATCTGCTTCTTTTGGATAATAAAACACCACACTTGTCCGAAAAAAATTCTTAAAATTAAATATAATGTGTTTAAGCGACTTGATTTATAATTAAATTCAAATAAAATGTTTATTTAAATTGATAACCACCGCAATCATCATTCAATAGGATGCTTTGTGGACTACACTTCTAAGTTCTAATACCTTTTTCTATTAAATTGTATAGTTTTGGACAAAAAAAATAACACTATTTCACGGCTAAAACAAAGTATACACTAAATATATTCGAAGAACCGTAATTATTGACGAACAACACTTTAATTTTTCTCTTAAAAGTGTAAAAAATCCCTCGAAAAAATATGTTATTATTATTATTATTATTATTAATTTTTGTTACTAAGGTTGAACTATTATTTTTATTTTACATAATTAGTGTTTAATCGTAACTGACAAAAAAAGTTGTAGTAAAACTAAAGCCTTCCACTATATAACATTAAGATTTAGTGACATTCCAAATGGATCCAAAAATAATGACAAAATCACATCATTTGATAACAAACAAATAAAGGTTAAAAAATTAAATTATAATTTCAAACAAAAGGCATAAACTTTTTAATTTGATTTAATAAAACAAGCACAGGCCATTTTATTTATTTTTATTAATGAAATAAAAAAGCCGTTTAGAAATACACTTGAATTAATTAAAATAGTAAAAAAATATAAACCAAATTCAATGGGTTTTTTTTTTGCCGGTTAACGTTTAATAAAAAATAAAGTGTCAAAAATAGTTTTAACAAAATGGGCCATTTATTTATTCTTTTCTGATCCTTGTAATAAAACGATGTCGTAGCCCTTGAATTTCATGGGCCATTTTCAAACACTTTTATTTGATTTCCAAACAAGCCCTTAAACACTTTTTATTAATCCACTGAAAAATTTAAATGTCAAATTCTATTACTAAACTTAAAAAAAAATAAAGTTCATAGTATTAATAAACATGAGTTTTATTTTGATACACAGAATGTGTAAAATATTTTTACACAACATTTTTTTAAAATTTAAAATCTAAAATTTGTTATTACCTAACACCCTAAATTCTAAACCCTAAACTTTAAATTTTAATCCACTGTAAATTTTTAAATTTCAAATGACTATTCTTTTACTACTTTTTTTTAAAAAACTTAATTTCATTTAAATATATTTTGCAAAAGAAAATTCTAAAACAAAAATGAAATTACAATGTAGAAGGGAACGAAGATTGCAATCCGAGACAAGTTGGATATATATTGCCCACCCCACCACGAATTCTATCGTCGAATTGTTGCCATCCAATTAAACCCAATCCACAGGTGGGATCGCGTTCCATCTAACGGCCCAAACTCACTCTGCAAGCATCCACAACCACCACATCTCCACCGTCCAAACCACAACCAAAGTCCCCCACTCCCTAACCTTAACATCAAAATTCAAAAAGCAGCAAAGCCAACTCTTATGAAACACTAGTCCACCAACAAGATAGTCACACAAGTCTCAACCACCCAATTCTTCTTCTTCTTCTTCTTTCCAATGGATTAAATGTTAGCCACCGTCGACTATCCCGCCGACTGAATCCGGCAACCGGAACCAATCATATCCGAGACAACACCAACACCGAGAGTCCTCACCATAATCTCCTCACTCCTAGAAAAGCTAGTGGCCCGAAACGACCGGGGAGTCAAAGTCCTAACCGAGCAGCCGGATGGGTTGAACTCGAATTCGACTCCGCTAGGGAAAAGCTTGCATGCATTTCATGGTGTTAGGGCTCCTAATATAAGCATACCAAACTACTTGGAGAGGATTTATAAGTACAAAAATTGCAGCCCTTCGTGCTTCGTGTTGGGATACGTTTATATAGACAGATTGACACATAAACATCCGGATTCGCTCGTTGTATCGTTGAATGTGCATCGATTGCTTGTTACTAGCGTCATGGTTGCTTCTAAGGTTCTCGATGATGTGTAAGTATTCTTCTTCTTCTTTAAAAATTGTTTTTTATAAGAATTACATATGGTTGTTGCTAATTCAGGCACTATAACAATGCCTTCTATGCTCGGGTGGGAGGTATGACCAATGCTGAATTGAACCGGCTAGAAATAGAATTGCTTTTCCTTTTGGATTTTGGAGTCGCAGTTAGCTCCCGAGTTTTCGAGACCTATTGCTTCCACTTGGAACAAGAGATGTTGACGAACAGTGCAGATCGGGAAGTCGATAGGGGGATAAGCACCGTCGCCGTCGACGAGATCATCAACGATATAGGTTGATTGTTTCGACATTTCTAGCCATGGAGTGACCCTGAATCCCTCCATCGGATCATGTTTGCTTCACTCATGTCTCGGAATGGGGTCTCGGAATTAACTTTGTTTTTAACAAAAAAAAATTGAGAGTTAATACCAATTGCAATACTGTTCAATGCCTTTTGTTTGATGTTTTTTATTGACTATGAAACTGTAGTTTGCAACGGAGTATGTTGAGATTCAGTGTCGGAACATGTGGGGTGTTGGTTTAATTCTATTTTAAGTCCTTTAAGGTTTTAAAACTGTTAGATTAAGTTTTGGTAAATGCAGATATTTTAGTTTAATTATTTTTTAAGTCATTTTTTAAGTTAATAGAAGTATTGTCGTAATTTTTATGGTTTAATTATTTTTTAAGACGTGTCAGTATTGAAATTAAGTTTTTTTCGATTTAATTACATTTTTAGATTTTCGATATGAAATTATCCTCTTTTTTATGTTTTAATTATCTTTTAGAACCCTATTAATTTAAAACATCAACAATTTGACTCTTACGATAATTTCATCTTAGTTCCGGCCCCGTTGAGATTTTTTATTTTTTCACAGATGTTGAACTTCAACCAAAGTTTTTTCATTACGATTTAAGTACCCACCATCTATAAGCCTAGTTCCGGTACATTTTGGTAGTTAGTTCGTTTATGTTTTGTAATGCTTAATTCTTATTATATTTATTCGAATGTGTATTATTTATATTTACGGTTGTGATTATAATTATACTTATAACTAAAAGAAGAATATTCTTTAGATCTCAGTTGTGTTGTCCAAGGTTTTTTTTTTTTTAACGTGATTGTGTTGGCAAAGGTTGAGACCGTGAAACCTTGAATGCGCATGTTCAACTCTCATTATTTATATATTTATGTTTATGTGAGTTATTTGTTTAGATTTTATTATGGTTTAAATCTTATTATATGTGGAATCAATCTCAATTAATTATAATCTACTTCCAAATATATTTTATTTATCAATCGTTCCTCGTACTAATCGACTTGGGTTATAGTTGTACTTAAGTATTTTGATTGTAATTGTAGTTTAAAAAGTTTGTTTTTGAATTTAACGAGCGGTTCTAATGAAACATATAATGATGTCATTTGATTCGAGTTTAAATATTTATGCATGTGCTGTCAAAATATTAAAAAATATATAAACAAATACTGCTTAAAAATAAAAAAATAAAAAATTTTGAAATATAAATATAGTGACGTTATACACCCTATCTCGTATATCTTTTGAAAAAAGAGTGATAATTTTATAACATATACATGTATATAAAATGATAGATAATATAGAAATAAATTGTCATACAGCTGCCGAGTGGTGCCCAGCCGGCGCCTGCCCCTGTGCCAGTCCCAGGCGACCAGAGGTGGCGATGTGGAACTTTGGCATTTATGCTTCACGACAGAATCAACCTTGAGATGCTTAATCCAAGTGCTTTGTATACACTTATTATCATTATCTGTTTATTTATGAAATATTCATTTGACTTGAGTGCCAAATCTAACATTTGCATCAATAAAATATATATTTTTCATATGAATAAATATTATTTCCCCCAAAAAAAGTGTCCTATTACAACAATGTATAGTAGAGGATCGTTTTTTTTAGTTTATGTTTTTTCAAGGTTAGATTTGACATCGTCACGACTGATTAAGATTGTGTTTATTTGTAATCATGTTGATTTTCTTTGTTCTAGACCCTTGGATTGAAAGATATGCAGTTTGCGTTCAGGGACAGTTTCTTGCGATGCTCGTCTCTAATTTACAGTTCTCAATGGTCTTTCAATAGTTTAATCTTATTTTGTGCTTCGTTTGTCGATACAGTCAGATTTGTTCGCACCTATTTTTTTTAATCTTTTGGTCGAGTTTTTAACCTTTTTTATGTATGACCCTTATATGATTTAAAGTTGCTAGTGTCAATGTTATAGGAAAACGTCCAAATTGTATATTTAATTTACGATGATAATTGTAAACCTTATTATAACTTTTGATATTTTCTCTTGTCAATAAGACTACAGACGTCTATTAAAAAACATAACCTATTTTCTTAACCGACTAACTCGGATTAAAACTTGATTTTTTTCATCAAATATATTTTTAATTAGGATAGTCAATGGGACTAACTAATGATATTTTGAAAGTAAATGATTAAATTATGTTAAATTTAAAGTACATGCGTTACAACTGAAAAAATAAGTATAATATAGGTACCAAAACCATAATTTGACCTATAATACTTTTTTCAATTAAATAAAAATTAAAAAGTAAAAGAAAATGGACAACAAACAGGAAAAGGGGGAAAATCGAAACTCTCCCGTACTAACCTTACCAGATATCCATAGCTGACGCAGAAAATAAGAAATCTTTATTTACAGAGCGAAAGTGTTTTTTTTTTCAATTTATGTTTTTGAATGATTTAATTAAATTGTGTTGAGGTGCTGAGAATCTGGAAAAAGCTTCCTCTCTCACGCTACAAGAAGGACGGTTTTTGCTCGATCGAGCGGCGGTGTCGTTTATTAATCCAGTGGCCATGGTGGAGCCATCTTCGTCTTTGCCTTCATCCAAGGACGAGCTGATTCAGATCATCAAGCGTCTCGGAACTTATCTCGCCCTCAAGATGTCAAATCTCTTCTCGATCTCGTTCCAGAAACTGGTTCTTTCTCTCTCTATCTCTTGAATTTCCCCTCTCATCTTATTTGCGGATCCGATGCTACCTTTTTTATAGCTCGAAAACGAAATTTTATTCTTCCTTTTTTGCATAATTAGTTGAACGATTTAGGTATTTATTGGTGATTTTAGCGGAATTTTGATTAATGTTTTTGTTAGAACTTAGAAATTTTGTCTGCTGAAGAAAACTGTAATAATGGAGAAATTAATCTTATTGCAGATTTGAATTTCTCATATTTTAGATAAATTATTGAGTTCTTCTACTGGTTTACTATATGATAAATCGTTACGGACAATAAACGGTGTTGATTCGTCTGGAATGCGACCTTCTTTCTTGACATTATTTATTTTTTTGAGCTTTACTGCTATACGAAAGTGAAAATGCTATATTGAGGTGAAAAACATCTCAAATCCGTAGTACTGGCATGACAGAAATCCCTTGAAAATGATGGTTGTGAGAAGGCATGCCCTATTGTCTGCCATTGAATCAAGAAATGAAGGCTTTTTCTTGTTTTAGCCAGGGGTATCCGGGCATGTAGAGCTTCCCTTAGTTTTATCCTTCATTTTCTGTTTAATGTATATGAAGTTATTATGTTCCTTTGGGCAATATTTCCGATGATGATGTGTATGTTCTTACTACGTCCATATTGGCATCAGGATCCACGATCTGTCGGGGCTATAGCAGGGCTTGCTGTTGCAATTGTCTTTACCTATAGGATAATGAGATCACCTGCAACGCCTCCAAGAAGGCAACCAAAACGTCAAACTCCATCAACTAGTAGCTCTTCCATCAGTACCCAGTCGAGTGCAACATTGACGCCTTCTGGAGTTTGTTCACCTTCAGAGGATTTAAGAGCACAAAATGTTGTTGATGAGTTCTTCCAGACGGTAAAGGTATGAATTGACCTCTTTCTCCTGCATTTTGATGTGTGTTACTCTCTCCATTTCTAATTTGCATCTCTCTCTCCCTCTTTGCAGCCAACATTGGGGCAAATAGTTAGGCAGAAATTGAGTGAAGGGAGAAAGGTAACCTACATATACTCCTTAGTCCTTAATGATAATACAATGAGAAAATGTTTGGTGTTTATTTTATTTGTGTCAATTTTTTTCTGTAAGTTTGATTCTTTGATATGTTGCTAGACTATGGACAGTTAGAAATGAGGATTTGTTGTTTTGCTCATTCAAACATATTAATTGCTTTGTTTAGGATTTTTTGATGTGATAACCATGTTCCTTTAGTGATGATTAATAACTGGAAAATAAAATGAAAGTTCTCCTCTTATTCTTTCGAAGAGGACTGTGTATGCATTCGTTCTTATGTGATTGTAGGGATTGTAGGTGTCACTTTAATTAAGGTTTTCTTGGAAAAAAAAAACCAGTTCCTATGCTTGTAGTTAGGTAAATTGGCCTGGGCAACTGAACAGCTTTTATAGCCATCTCATACAATCCCTGGATCCTCTTTGAGGGGGGGGGGGTGTTTCAAGTTTTAGATTTTCTTGTCGCTATCAATCGTTTAAATGGATCAATCACCTTATGTGTTCTATTCATTGGATGCTTTGTCAGAAGAACTTGCTAAAGTAAATGTGGAAATAATACCAAGATCCAGTATATTCCATATAGTCACTGCTTTCAATTAACTCGTGTTAGTCAACATTTTAACCAAAGCTATCACAGCATATTGCTATTGTAAATTTCATTTCTAGAAATCTGCCTACACCTTGGACGTGCACCTGAGTCTTATGTGACATGCTTGGTTATTACTGAGCCATTACCTGGTATAGTCATAACAAGCTTCTGTACTACTATGTGGCAGAATTCGTTGAATTGATTCTGTGCTGTTAGTTTAGTCTTTACATACTGATACATGAGCTAGTTAACTTCTACTGAACTTTGCCAGGAGCTGCATAACCTTCTAGTTTTAACTTTGGTATATGCATATGCTGTTTTTCATGCCATTGGTTGTAGGGCATGTTGGTATTAACTTTAATGGTGTGACAACTTATTGGAGTAGGTAACATGCCGTTTGCTTGGAGTTATCCTTGAGGAAAGCAGTCCAGAGGAGCTGCAGGTGGCAATCTTTTCTGTGAGCTTTATGTTTCTTACTTTTTCTGCATATGGTTAATTTGATTTGTCTAATTCTGGATAGAAACAAGCAACAGTGAAGTCCTCTGTGTTGGATGTGCTATTGGAGATAACCAAATTTTGCGATCTTTATCTCATGGAGAGAGTTATTGATGATGAAAGCGAAGTGAGTTCAAACTTTTTCCTATCATATTAGTTTATGCTAATTTGCCAATGCTTAAACTTCCCTTAAATGTACTTTATGACATATTAGGTTTAGGTGTTTCAAGGTTCTGATAGGCATATTCTTCTAATTACAAGAGAAATTCACCTCCTCCTCCTTCTTCGTGTGTGTGTGTGTGTGTGTGTGGCATTGCTTGTGTAGTATTCCTCCTTATTTGTTACAGGCTGTAGTATTTTCTCATAGTGGTGCTCATATTAGGCTACTTCCAGATTTTCATATCATGTGTTTTACCTGGTGACTAACATTGTGGAAGTGTTTGTCTGTAGAAAAATGTGCTTATGGCCTTGGAAAATGCTGGAATTTTCACCTCTGGTGGTTTAGTAAAAGACAAGGTATGTAATTGTGATTTGTGACAATTGCGATTGTATGGTAATTTATTTAGATATATAAAATTGATATGATCTTCCAGTCGCGGGGGTTTATGTCTGGACTGTGACTTCTATCTTCTTTGCTATAAAACATTAGAATGTAAACTAGTTGATTATGCTTTCTTTGTTAATTCCAGAAATTTAGTGTTCTATCCTCTTGTTTTTGTTAATATATTTAATATTTTTACTTTGCCTGAAATGAATCTGCAGGTTCTCTTTTGCAGCATAGAAAATGGACGCACATCTTTTGTTCGGCAACTAGAACCGGATTGGCATATTGACACAAATCCCGAAATACTTTCTCAGTTAGCTGTATAATTTTCATTTCCTGCCATAATCTTCAACATAGTTATTCAAGCAGCACTTATAATATTCTGATATTAGATTTCTGTGTATATTCTTGTCACAATCCTTATGTTCTGATATTAGATTTTGGAGTCATATTCTTGTCACAATGCCAATGATTTTCAGAGCTTTTTTTTTCTTTGCAGAGGTTCATCAAATATCAACTCCACATTTCTCCTGTCAGATCTGAAAGGACTGCAGCCAATGTCTTCAGCTCTCCATCCTTGGAGCACTTCTTCGGATGCGCTTGACTCTTGAACCGGTAAAAAGATGCAAACATGTTTTAAAGTTGTTCTTTACTACCCTTTGGTCTTCATGTGTGACCCTTTTATGTTACAGCCCGTACCAACATTTTTGTCTCTAGGCACCTTTGTGCCGATATGTCAGGCTTTTTAGGATAACGGAGAAGATCTATTTGTTTGACATTTGTGAAATAGGGTTCAACATTCGTACTTTTTTGAACAGTAGAAACTCCATGCATCAATTAATGTTTGTAATCTTGATAGTCAAAGGATATGCAATGCAATCTTAAAGAATAATTTTGTTGCTTCAATTTTGCCTTAACGTTTTGTTTTACACTTGAAAAGACCAACCTAATTTTGCCATTGAAAACATATCTCAAACACATTGATACTAAATACATAAATCATAACATTTCGTTTGACACGAAGCACATTACATGCACTAGTTTTTGGCTTTTCCAGATGACCGATAGCTGTATGTAATATAGCCCCAAGAGCCACAATCACCAAAACTGAGACCCCTATATTAATCAGCAACTGCCGATCTTCAGCGTCGTCGGTGGCCAGCCTTTTCACTGTCTTCATTATTGTATCCATACTTGTCATTTCCAGGAACCCACCACCCTCTTTCGGCATCTTTTCGACGCCATCAGCTTTCACCGAAGAAGTCTTTGGAATATCAGCGGCTTTGGGAACGAAATCTTTAGCCTTTTCATCAACCAAATCCTTCAAGCCATCTTTAGTTTCACCCTCTTTCTCAAGAATCTCAGGCTTAGGCGTAGACCCGCCAGCCTTTTCTTCTTCGGTTTGCTTTGTGATGCCAATGGCAGAGACCTTTCTTTGTATTTCTTCTTGTTGCTTTAATGGAGGCAATGTCTCAACCTCCTTCCCTTTAGTCTGTTGTTTTGGGATTTGAGGAGCTGTCACCATTGGTGGTTTAGGCTCAGTTATCGGTTTTGCCAAAGTCTCCATTGGTGGTCTAGGCTCACTTATCGGTTTTGGTGCTGTCAGCGTCGCCATTGGTGGTTTAGGCTCAGTTATCGGTTTCGCCATTGGTGGTCTAGGCTCATTAATTGGTTTTGGTGCTGTTGGCGTTGCCATTGGTGGTTTAGGCTCAGCTGTGGGTTTTGGTGTCGTCGCCGTTGGTGGTTTAGGCTGAGTTATGGGTTTTGACAGTGACTGTAACTTCTGGTCTCTTTGTTTTTGAACAGCAGAGGTTGAAGATGAAGCTGCTGGAGTGGTGGGTGTAATCTGTTTGGGAGAATCAAGGGGGAGCTGCTGAGTGATTATTCTTTTGGGCATTCTGATGGTGAGAATGCCATTTCTGAAAGTGGCCTGGATCTTTTCTATGATGCAGTTTTCGGGCACAGGGAAATCTTGATTGAATCGACTTCGTGTGTTCTTCTCCAGTGCTTTCTCTGCTTGAACTTTAATGGTACGACTGGCATCTACATAGGTCACGTTAAGTTGTTCCTTCGGAAAATCTGTTCAAAAAAAAAAAACAACAAAAGTCGTACAAATTTAAAAAAAAATACATAGACATGTATATTTACTATTTACAAAAATAACTATAAATCTTTAATTTTAAAACGTAAATTTTAAACCTTAATCCTTAAAGTAAAAAGGGTTGTGTAAAGACTATACAAAATATGTATAGGATAATTTTTCAACTAAAAATACGATGAAAGTTACAGACATTTTTTTTTACAAATTATCGATATTTGAAAACGTTTTTAATTATTTTTTTTTGATTTTTTTCTTTATTTCACAATCATAACATTTTTAAGTATTAAAAAATTAAAAATAAAAATAAAATATATATCAAAATCCAGTCTAACATGAAGAAAGAAGATAATTCAAGAAGTGAAAAATAATTAAACAAGTATATGTTTGTTTAAGGTAAGCATGTAGAAGTTGCTTTTATCCCTTTTGTTAATGTTTTTTTTCTTTTAATTTAATCACCAGTATTTAATCTACACATAAAGAACCATGTTCTTTGTTTACTAAATTTTTATATATAGGAATCCTTTTTTTGTAACTCAAGGTTTGCTCCACAAACTCAAAACTCATAATTTGAACCATTATCTTGTATAAAAGATTTAATATTTCATCTCACTAGACCAATTAGTTGTTAATGTTTTAACTTAAAAAAATTTTAATCCAAAAAAAAAAAAAAGAAACCAAACCTGGAAGATGAATAGCAAGAATATTAGCTCCTTGTTCTTCCTTTCGATCAATCTGAGGTTGGAAATCCTTGTAGTAGCAGGTACGTTGGTTCGTGATCTTCCTGCCATGCTGCTTTACCTGTTGTTTCTTTGGCTTAACCTGTTATTAGTAAATAGTAGTATGATGGTTTGGGCAACACATTTATATATGTACAGGAATGGATAGCCAAAGCCATGTTTCTTAACGACGACTCTCCTTTAACGGCCGCTTTGGTTTTGGTTTTGGTTTTCAGATGTCATCGCCTCGGGGTTTCAGTTTCCAACATTTTGCCAGACGTGTTTTACACATAAAGTACCAGGTTCTTTGTTTGCCCTCATTTTATATACTTCGAATCTTTTTCTTTTTCCTGCAGGTTTGCTCCCAAATTCAAAACTTAAGGTCAATCCGATTTTGGCTTAAATGAAAAAGTAACCTTTAAATTATATATATATATATATATTTTTGCTTTTACTCCCTAAATTAATTTTTAATCAAAACAAATACCTAAATTATTGTTTTTGTAATTAAATTTTTTTATTAAAATATAAATAAAATTTTAATTTTTTATTTTTTAATATTTTTTTTTTTTAATTTTAAAATTTAAAAACCAAAATATTTTAAAATAAACAATTAATCAAACTTAAAATAGTAAAAAATAATAGTTTAAATACTTATTTTGGCAAAAAATAATTTAAAACTAAAAACAAAATATTAATTTTTCAAAACCTATTCAATTAATCAAATTATAATAATTTTAAATTTTTTTTAAAAAAAAAAAAAAAAAAGATTTTAACTACAAAACTACTAATAAAAGTTGATAATCAACCAAATCAAATCAAGCTAAATTTTTTAAAAAAATTAATTGAATTGACAACTCTTATTTCTCGTTAAATTTTTATTTAAAATTTTCGAATTAAATTAAAAAAAATCAAATTTTCAAATCAAGCCAAATTTTATTAACTCTAAACCACAAATGCCTAGCTTATTTGGGGGGTTTCAGCAAGTTTTGTATACTGAAAACAAAACGAACCAATATGAACTGATTAAAAACCTGAAACCGAGATTAATTTAATATAAATTTTAGTGTTTTATAATTTATGTTTAAATGGTTGAACAAAATTATAAATTAAAAATTTAAGGTTATTAAAAAATCAATGATCTAATCGGTTCAGCTACTGATCCGGTTCTCACAATAATAATAACTAATTCTTATGCAATTATAGAACATACCCATGCCTTACAAAAAGTGTAAAATAAAAACATACGGCAGCTTTAGCCTAACCCACACACAAGAAAATCCAAAATAACCGGTTCCACCAGCAATGGACTGAATATGCACTAATAGCAATCAATTCATATATTCAAACAATATCTACATGTACCATTTCTTCATCCACTCCATCAACATCTACCTTCTGATCCTTACCCTTGTACTGCATGTCGATGCAAGCCCATATCCTGGAAACAAGAAAGTTAAATCAATGCTCTCAATGAAAATGATAATATCATTAAGCAAGTCGAATAAATCTAGTGGCAACAATATGGGCAAAATGCTCGGCAAAAATATAACTAACCTGTGAGTAACTATTTCGGAGGATCGGAGGAGGCGGAGGAAGTAAAAAGGGCAAGCCTGATGCCTCGACCTTCTCCTCTTCGACTTCCAGTACTTCATCATCGTCAACAGCATGAGCAGCCATGCTTGTTGATGGCAATGGAATAGAAGCGCTTACACCCTTTATCTGCAAAATAGCATGGAAAATGATTAAAAATGTATACAAGAATAGATTCTCATTGTCCACCCCTCCCCCAACTTTCATTCACTTATTGTGAGCAGGAAATGTAAAATACAATATCCTTGATTATGCAATTTGCTTTGGTCCTAAACGGATTATGCCACAGGTGGAGTTTTCTAAGAATGAAATATATTATTACAAATTTATCTTGGAAAGAACACAGCAAAATAATCCCAAACAATTACTTATTATCACAAATAAATACGACCAACAAGCTACCAAATATATGCATATGACCTCACATGTTGCTTCCTTTCAGTAACTTTTTTCATTCTTATCGTTCATCATTGTTCTTCATATGACCAAGGCAATATTAGATGTATGTCTGGTGCAGTGTCACAAAGGTCTTAACTATGCAGCTAAGCACTGCACTTAATCTGACACCTTTTACAAAAATTAAAAACGAAAAAGAGAAAGAGTACCTTATCAGCAGTAGATGTGCTAGCTGAGACTTTCTTTCCTTTCCTCAGCTTCTCATTACTTGCAGAGGGCACCGAATCACTGTTTCCATTTTTCAGTGAACCATTTTCCTTGTCTATATTTGACTGAGTAGGGTGTTCACTCCAACGAGACCGCTTTCTCGATCGGATAGCTTCTGCCCGATGTCCTTTACCTAAAGATTAAAACACAAAATATAAATAAATCAATCAGCATAAAAACAATAATACAAACATAATATTCCACATAAAATTAATTGGGAAAGTAAATTGATTTTGATAAAGAAAGTAACTACTCATAGGAAACGATATAGCAAAACCATCAAACCTCTACTTTAGTTTCTAAAATAGGAGAGGAGCATGTAAGATAATCAGGCAGAATAGCCAACAGACTAGATAGTGAGAATGTATAATACATAGGGCAGGATAGGTAAGCAGTGTTTGTAACATAATGTAGCAAACACTTCAAATGGATTGCTCAAAAACAAAACAGTAACTTCAGCTTTAGGCTTTGCTTGGTTGGGTAGAAAAATGGAAGGAGAGAGTGGAAAAGTGGAAAGAAAATAAATTGAGTGTGCTTGGTAGGAAAGAAAAGCAAGGGGAAATAAAATGAGGTGATCATTTTCTATCCTCGTGTGTAAAAATAAATTATTTCAATTTGAAAGGAAAAGATGAGAGAAAATGTGAGTTAATTCAAAATATGTATTTTTCAAAGCTTAATTTTCTTCCCAATCATTTTTGAAGCCTACTACCAAGCAATGAATGGAAACAAAATTGTATTTTCTTTCAAATTTTCCATCATTCCTACCAAACACACCAATGGATAGAAAAATAATAATTTTCCATCTTTCTACTTTTCTACCCCTTTAATTTTCCATCCAATTTTCTTTCCACTCTACCAAGCAAAGGCTTAGAGATAAAAAGTAGTACTAGTGGACTTTTCTTACGATTTCGGGTCATGACATCATATGCCACTTAAAGTTCTATAAATGTGTGCCTTTGAATTCCATATCTTACATGAAAAAATCTTAGGGTCAGCAATCAGATCAACCTAATTTTCAGATAATAATCCTATTTATCTCAATTAAGAATGAGGGCTACAGCCTACAATAAAAGTTACATAACTTGGATGTATATGGAATGATGGAAAGATTTAATAAGATAAACATTGCGGGGATAAAGAACTCATTTTTTCTGTAGACACTAAATATTCCACACAACATCATATGCAGAGATATCAAACAAAAATACCATCATGAATGGGCCCTTCAGTGATGACCTTGTTGGACCACAGCCTTTTCTTGCTTGGAGAAGAATTACCCCTAAACGCTTTCTGTGGATAGGATGTATGTAAGCCATTGGTTTCATCATCACTAACAATGTTGATGTTGGAATTCTCTTCATCACCACTGATTCCAGAAATATTTAAGCCAAGCTGTTCTCCTGACTTCTGCAATCGAGCTTGAGATCTACAAATTTACATAAATATTAACAAATGAATAAAACCTACCAAACACTAACAAGCAATTCTTCAAATTTCAGAATCAGAGATGAGATTAGATGCATCAAATTTGATAAAGAGAACAAATAAGAATAAGAAAATAACATATATTGTAAACGCTTACCTCTTCAGTTCATTTTCTATCTTTGAGCAACGATTATGTGCTTTGACAAATTTCTTGATTCTTGATGTGATCCTGGAAGTCCAGAGAAAATGGCTAAGAGGAGGACCATCCATCGAGAAGGAACACTTAAGCATATCATGCCTGTATCAGTAGAGTTTTACTTACCTTTTACATTCCTCTCTCTCTTTTTCTAATTGAGAAGCAAGCTCCTCAATTTGAGATGTAAGAGTATCTGCTTCTTGAACTTTCTCTTCCACAAATGTCTGAAGAAAAATCAAGCATCAAAATATAGAACTAAAATCCATTTCAAAAAGGCCAAAGATAAAAATGATCAATTTAGACGGGGATGAGGAACAAGTTATTATCATATCAATAACAATTAACATGACAGATCATCCTATGAATCATCATTACATGGCTAAGCTGAATAATTAACAACCAAGAAGATAAAATACGACTCTACTTGCCTTTTCATGTTCATGATTGACGAAAACTAATCTCAATATCAGGAGAGAAAATCTATGTGATCATGTTGATATGTTAGGTTTAACTAAATTGACATGCTACACAAAAGGATAAAATACAAACGAACAAGCAAAATAAAACTCAACAACCCAGCAGTTTTCTTACTGGAAATTACGGGCTACATCAATAGATGAACCAGTTCCATCACTGAACAAATAATAAGTTTCAGATCCCAAAAACCAAGATGACTAATATGTCGGCAAGTTAAAACATAAAAATAGAAGCAATGAGGAAGCATTCTGCAGATTAAATATGAAGGCATCTTCACATTCACGTGCATGCATGGACTTGAGAACATGCGCCAGATGCTTGCAAGCAAATACCTATAGTCATGACTGCAACCAATAAGCAAAAGCAATTAGGTAGATATTAACTGACCTCTAATTCGTGCTTATGGTGAATAAGCATGTCAATATCCAAGTGTACTTCTTTCAACTGAAATAGTCAAATATATATTATATGTAAATATAAAAAGAGGAGCAGCGTAGGGGTTAAAAGATTAGATGCTATTCAAAATAATAAACCAAAATATTCAAACCTGATCCTCAAGAATACTTTTGGAAGTAGAAGATATGCTTCTCCCTTCTACAACTGGATCTTCAATCTCATTTGAAATTTTCAATTTTTCAGAAATATCACTTTGTCCGTCCAAACGTTCTTTCTTCTTCCGATCTCTGAATTACATGTAATAAAGAAGGTAAGAATCATAGTTATGTAAAATTGAAAAAACAAAACTAATTATACACTAAAATAGTTTTTCCCCATTACGAAAAAGAAAAACCTTACATGTAGGTATCATAAAAGCAATTTTGACATGTATATGATTACATGTGACCAACCATCATACATGTATTAAAGGTTTGGTTGAACTAGCTTCAGGGACCTTAATTGTAAACTCTTTAAATCTAAAAACATCAAATTTCCCTTCCTCTAAACGAGAAAAAAAAAACACTATAAATGGGGTTATGATACAGTAGTCAGAAAAAGATTATCAGGTATTGGTGCAAAGCCTAAAAGGATGTGCCTTAGGCACTATCTAAAGCTACAGTTTGCTGATAGTAATGACCCTAAATCCTGACCCAGAAACATGAATCCACTCTCAAAACCCCAAATGCTTGTTTCTAGACCAGTTTCTGATAAATTTGCCATCATAAAGAAGCAAAGGAAGGAAAACTAATCCAATAAACCAACCAAACATAACAAAAGACAACTACTAACGTTGTTCAACCATAAAGGGTATGTGCTAAATTACCTCTTTTTGTCAATGGACCTCAAAGGGCTATATCCTGCAATTTTAAATTCCATTACAGAATATAAAACTCAACCATATGGGAAAGAGACGAACAAAGAGAAAAACTGGAAACAACAAAGAAAAAGAATCAGCATTAAAATCTAATGAGTTATAGGCTTATAGCTACCCTTGAGTAATTTTTAAGAAGTAATCAAGCCAATGGTAAGATCTATCACATTCATCTGAACTTCATAATTTCCAAGCCAACAAATAATAGGTAAATGTGGAAAGGAAATTAAAAGCAGGGAAACAAAATAGCAATATAGAAATAAAAGGTTATGAGGATAAAATCACTAACCCCGCAATATCCGTTGGTCCCTCACATCTCTTCTTGGTGAATATCTTCGCTCAGTAGATAGCCTTCTGCCAAGCTTATCCCTCAAGTCACCATCTCGATGGCTTCTTTTACCTGGAAAGGTCAAAGAAATTAGGGTTGGAAACACAAACCAACCATTCTGTAATCACTCATTTTTATCCGGTGTATAAATATTGTGTTGATCTATTTTAGTTTAAAATTAATATATTATGGTTGCATGTATACATATCATATTATATGTCTATTATATATGTATGATATATGTGTGTGTGATGTGTGAATGCATGTATAACGTATGTATCGTGTATAAGTACGTATTTATAATTACCATGGTGTATGTACAACGTGTGTGTTTACCTTTTATATTTTATATCACGCATGTTTGGCATTATATGTGTACTAATGTATATGTTTATACCAATTATATGTGAATATATATGTGTGTGCTTGCATTTAAATGTATATAATGTATGTAAATATTTGAACGAACGTGTATGTTATTTATGTATGTGTGTCTGTGTATGTATACATGCATGTATATGTATTATCGTATTATTATTATTATTATTAGTATTATTATTGGACTAATTTAAATAAAATCCAAAACATAAAACCAATTAAATCAAGTCCAAGTCCATATGATATTACAAAAACCCAAAAAATATATAATATAGTTTACAAGGCCCATTTTGGCCTGACCCAGTATCTTAAAACCCTAACCCATCTGATTACACCAAACCCTAACACCTTCTATTTCTTGTGCGCAGCCCAATCTGGGCCGTCAGATCAAATTTTGATCTAATGGTCCAAATCGAAGGAAGGTAACCCGTCCAGCTGCCGTGTGTGGTTCACGCGTGGACCGTTCGATCTTCCACGCGCGCGTGCATCCCACGCGTTGGGCTCCTCGGCTGCTGAGCTCCATGTTTCACGGTCTGATGTAATCTCACCGCCTCCGAAATCACATCTGAGCCATCCATGCAACGAATCATCCCAGCCATTGGATCAGATCTGATCCAATGGCCGAGATTAAGACTGGCACCACTCCACCTCCACTACGCTGCCACCATGCTCCCCACGTCGGCCGTACCAACCACCGCGTCAATCATCAGAAAACGTCAAAAAAATAGATTTGTCAGTAGACAGATCTAAAAAAAACATGTATTATCTACCAAACACAAGGAAATCAGAACCAAAAAAAGAAGGCAAATATATATATCAAATGTAAAATCCTTTGTACCGGGGGGATTTTTTTTAGTTCGGAATTTCCAGAAATATAAACAAAAAAAAACTTCAGTGGTAATTCTTCTTCTCTTTTCTTTCCATGCATGTATGCAAATATGAAAAATATATCAAAATAAAAATGGGGTATTTTACCTTGGTTTTCTATTTTTTTCTCATCGGCGATGAACCTGAGGGTGAGCTTTGTTCTTTTTGGTTCGAAATAACAGTGGGGGGATCTAGGTTTTTAACTTCGAAGCTAAAGGGTTGCAGGCTTTTGGGTTTCTATCGTTGAACGGCCATAGTCCGAGACGGCTTGAGAGGGGCCTTACGGCCAAACCTCGTCGGAGACAGGTTGAGAGCGATGGTCGGGGTAGTTTTCAAATGGTCTGGGGTTTGAATTTGAGAGAAAACAAATGGGTGGGGTATTTTATAAAACTGGTTTCAAGCAAAAAAATGGGGGAAATGTTGTTTTTTGGCCGGATAAGTGTCATTTATAGGGTCTATGTTTTTTTAAAATGGTAAAATCACGAAGTAAGGGTCACCGCGTTTCTGAACTTTTCAAATCAAGTTCGCCCCTTGCTCATTTTGCATGTCCGATCCCTATTGCTTTCTGAAATCTTTTGATTTAGTCCCCAAATTAAGCTGAATCTGTTTTCGAATGGTGAAATTACACTAAAAGACATCCCGCATTTTCAATGTTTTTAAATTTGTCTCGTCGTATGGGTAAATTGCTCTATAGGTCCTCTTGGGTTCTGGCTGGTTCGAAATGTTATCCCTAAATCATGATTTTACTGCTTTGATTTCTGTCACTTTTGTTTCACTTTATTTCATTACAGCCCCCTTTGTTATGTTCCAATTATCTTTTGTCTCTTGCTTTTTTATTTTATGTTCCCAGCATGTTTATGTTTTTAGAGTTTTTTATGTTCTTTATGTACATTTTGTTACATGTATTTATGTTTTATAATATGTGTTTTTGTGATTATGCCTTTGTATTCTAATTTAGTGTTTATATGCATGTCTATTTTATGTGTTTAGTTTAATTTGTGTATTATCTACATATGATAACATGTTCTTTGTTTGTTTCAGTATCGTACTTCTTTTGTGTTTCGATTCTTTCGTTCATCATATATTGTTGTAGTTTCTTTGCATGAAGTATGTTTTCCATCTCCCTTTTTTAGGGTACATGCTAGTGTGTTCTTTACATAGCATATGTTTTCTATCTTGATGTGTGCATATCTTTGTCACATGTTAAGTTTTTATGTGTTATCATGATATTAGTGTTTTATAAATTAAGCATGTTCAGTTTAGTCGTTACCATGTATAGATGCATCTTAGTTTTTTATTTTGTTTTTGCATTTTAGGTTATATATTAAAACGAGTTTTGTTGGTCACGTATTAATGTCATGTCTTTATATTTTAAGTTGTGTTATATGTTAAGCTTTTTAAAAGACACGTTGCTCGGATCTAATTAGTTTAACGTCAAGTTACATGTATATCATGCATTTGTTGCATTTTTGATTTCATATGTTCAAGCATGTTAGAATTATTTAGTTTAGTTTTGGGAGCACGTTGTTCTTGTTCATGTTTACTTTGTGTTTTTACTTTTGTGACATGTTTTGTTATATTCATGCTTATTATTTTTGTTTAAATTTTGCAATATTCGTATTTTATGTTTTAATATCATCTCAATGTAAATTGTATGCTTTATATTTTGTTTTCTAAGATTGCATATTGGAATATAAATTGTCAATGCGGTGCCCTTTTATCCGAGCGTAAACGGGGCCAGTATCAGGTGTAATGATGGTGGTTGGGTGTTTACTCTCGGATAACGGGGTTTTTAAAATTTACTCGCACTTATAATCAAATTTTAATTTAATCGTCACTTTAATCTAGAAAGCTTAATATTAATAAAGCGGTAATTATTAAAGTACCAATTTTTGGGCGATGTGGGGGTGCTAATCCTTCCCCATCCGTAACCGACTCCTGAACCCAATATTTTTAAAATCTCTGGTTTTATGGTGTCCGGCCTACCTAAGTGGCCGGTGGCGACTCCATTTAAAAAAATAATACGGTTTTTTTCTAAAACCCCAGCGGAACATATTTTTAATACCCAAACACCCTTTGAAACCTCATTTTTAGCGTAAAAAGGACATCGCTACAGATGACGATTCCGCTGGGGACATTTTTTTTCAAAAACAAATGAGAGTCAAGCTTTTTCAAAATAATTACCGCTTTACTAATATCGGAAGTTTCGAATTAAAGTGACTATTAAAGTAACATTTGGTTATAATTGCGCGTTTATTTTAATGCATTTAAAACTTAACATATAAACACGCCCTTTAAGTGGGGGAAACGCTAATGCTTTCGTGAGGATATCGTTCCTCCGTATGGGCCTAGCAAGTACCTTCGGGGCTCGAGTACCTTATGCTTTCGTAAGGATATCGTTCCTTCATATGGGCATAAGCAAATGGGTCCCCCTAAATTGAACCCGGTTGAAAGAAGCCTATAATGGGTGATGATCGGAGGGCCTGCTACTCTTAGTAAAGGACAACAAGGAAAATTCGGGTACCTCTTAGCACCAACACTGCATATAGAGAACATAGAAACCCACCCCTTTAGAGCCATGCGGATAACCTAGGTGTTTTAGACGAGATGCAAACAGGGTTATTTTGTGTGTTTATCTTATTTAGTTTGCCCTTTATTTATGTATTTATTGATTTTATCCGGTATTGACTCGTTTTCTTTTTTGTTTTTGCTTTTTGCATACATCATTGCATTTGTATTACATAAAGGTACTGGATCAAGTGGTTTTCCCGATCATAAAATCTTTCATCATGGAAAAAAGCATCTTAAGAAGGACGAACTCAATTTATCTGTCAGACATTGGTCAGAAGTCAATCAGAGGACTCAAGGTAACAGTTTACCGAGTGAGCATATAGTGGCAGGGTATACTTACGTGAGCCTTCAACAGAACGACCTATGGGATCTTAAACAGATTTGGGAAGGATGAGACCGAAGACTACAAGACATGTTCTGTGATAATTATGGCGACATTGCATAGTTGATGTATGTTCGAGTCAACCATCCCTTACTCCGAGCCATCTTCTAGTTTTAGAATCCCACTTTTTGCTGCTTTACTTTCACCAGACAAGACATGATGCCTACGGTAAAGGAGTACACGGCCCTACTTAACCAGAAGAATGTCCAAAAAGATTGGATCTATGTGAAGCTGCCGAGGAATCAGAATTATCCTTCGAAGCTCATGACTTTTACCGGGATAAGTGACGATTGGGTTAACGGACTTATTCAGCTTCCAGGAGATAGTTTAGCCTTTGCATGTGAGAGTATTCGAGACATCATACCCGTGCACCCAGATGAGGTGAAAAAGATGAACCTATTCGCCTTGGGAATATATGGTTTGGTCATCTTTCCGAGGGTTCTTGGAAATATCGATGTAGCCATCCTATATCTATTTGAGCGCTTAAAGCGGAAGGCGAATCCAGTACCGGCAATCCTAACCGAGACTTTCATTTCTTTGAATATGAGTCGGAAGCACGAAGATAGACGTTTCAGAGGGTGTGCACAACTACTACAGGTTTGGATCCAAAGCCATATGTGGAAGACACTGACAAGGGTTTTACCGGGAATGTCATTTCAAGACTTTTCGCCTTTGCGGGAGTACTTGGCGAAGAAATGGAGAGAAGACTTGAAGCGGGAGAAATTGACTCTAATATTTAAAAACATTCAGGACAAAGACATAGTATGGAGAGTTCCTTGGCTTGGCAGGGTTAGTCACTTCTTATACAGTTGTGGCGACTATAAATGGCTGATGATGTTAGGGCTTTATGGTGGAATTGCTTGTGCTCCGCTTCTGGTGTCCCGACAATTCAGATCGAGGTAGTTTGTTCCCGTCACCGCTGGTTTAAGCCAAAGTGAGTTTCTTTTCAAAGGCGAGTTTAGGATGAAAGTTCAGACCATCACGAGAACCTGGAATCACTTTTATTAGATCAGAGTAAAAGGAGATGTTGAGCCCATGGTCACACCGAATTACGATATTTGGAGGCGCTTAAGGGTTAACGAAAGTATTCCAGAACCCGACCAAGGACTAACCATGTCACTCGAGGAGCATATGATGATAGTACCATCTGAGGCTAACATTCTGCGAAGTGAACTCGAGGAAGTAAAGAAGAAGATAGAGACTTTTCAGACTCAGCATATGGATGAGCTCTACAAGGAAAGTTCAGAGGTTGACGAACGAGACGAGATCATTAGGCAGTTGAAGAAGCTAAACGCGGATCTAAGTAAAAAGAACGCTCTTTACCAGAAAGATACTCTCCAACTCCAAGCAAAGGTACAGAAGTCCGGTCGAAGCCAGTTCTTAGCCGTGGAGAAGAAAATGATGAATGACATGCATTTAGTCGAAGAAGAACGCGAAAGAAGCAAGCGAGCAATCGAGAAGGAGGTATAAAGTTGCAAATTAGCCATCGAGAGTGAAAGACGATCTTTTAGGGATCCCGTCAATCGAGAAAAAGAAAGTGCTAAGCAAGAGATCGACAAAGGCAGACAAGCGATCATCAACGAAAGAGAAAACTCTGCCGTGTGGAAGAGGAAGTCCATGGGAAGTAGGAATAGACTGCTAGAGATGCAAAGCCTGTACAATGACACTGTTCAGAGCTTGAACCAGAGTCAAGATCAGAATGCCAAGTTAGAAGGGAGGTTGGTAGAGTTGGAGCAGTCCTTTCAGACTTATCGTCAAAGGAATGGTTTCGTCGAGCTATAAGAAAGGGAGTGTGAAATTGGTATGTTGCGGGCCCGGATTGAGTCGCTCGAAGCAACTGTTAGGATTATAGATAAAGGATTAGGGTATTCCAATAAGCAGCAGCCGGTGGAGACAACTATTGGCGAAGAAGGCTTCACGATGCTGCTCAAATGGTTCGAGATAGAGACTGGTATTACGCGACCCTGATGGTGGAGATGCAGCGAGTTGCGGGACATGTGTAATCACTCATTTTTTACCGGGTTTTAGTGTTATTAGTGTTATTTTAATAGTAATATTATTAATATAAAATTAATAAAAAAATCAAATAATATAATATAATATAAAAAGGTAAAAAAAGTAAAAGTAAAAAAAATAAAAAAATAAAAAAATAAGGGAATTGTGTGGTTTTGGGCACTCCACGTCAACCCATTTCACCCACCCCAATTGCCTATATAAAGGCATGAAGGGTGGGCAATTGAATTCACGCACAAGAGAGTCGGCAAAAGGGCAGGCCATATAAGAGAGCTTTGCTCTCGGCTAGCCAAGGACTGGGGCAGTGCCCTCGGTCCTAACCGGTTCGATCGGGGTCCTATTTTAGGTCCGATCTAGTTAATATTTTTGGAGAGGTCGTGGTAGATCTCGGTGGGGTTCAGTCGGGGTTCGTTATTCGAGCTCATAGTTAGGTATATTTTATTCCCTTTTATTTGTATTGTAATTTTTATGATTTAATGAAGTATTAGTTAATTTAAAATTGTGCTATTTTTTAGTTTGTATGTTTATTTATGTTTTAGGTTAGTATTTATTATGTTTTAAATTTATGTTTTAAATTAATATTTTATTTATGCTAAATTTGTTTTTATTTATGTGTTAGATTAATATTTATGAATGTTAGCATTTTATTTATGTTAGATTTGTTTTTATTTATAAGTTAGATTAATATTTATGTATGCATGTATGTTTTAGATTAGTATTTATTTATGTTTTAGATTAATATTTCATTTATGTTAGATTCGTTTTTATGTGTTAGATTAATATTTATGTGTATATGTTTCAGATTAGTATTTTATTTATGTTAGATTAGTATTTTTATTATGTTAATATTTATTTGTATTGTATTTAAATTATTTGCTATATTTTATATTTTACTCACTAAGTTTGCATAATGGAATATATAATGTCAATGCGGTGCCCTTTTATCCGAGCGCAAACGGGGCCAGTATCAGGCGTAGTGATAGTGGTTGGGCGTTTGCTCTCGGATAACGGGATCTTTAAAATTTACTCGTACTTATAACCAATTCTTAATTTAATCGTCACTTTAATCCGGAAAGTTTAATTTTAATAAAGCAGTAATTATTAAAGTACCAATTTTGGGTTGTGTGGGGGTGCTAATCTTTCCCTATCCGTAATCGACTCCCGAACCCAACAGTTTTCAAATCTCTGGTTTTATGGTGTCTGACCTACCTAAGTGGCCGGTGGCGACTCCAATTTCTAAATAAAATGCGGTTTTTTAAAACCCCCACGAAATAAACATTTTTATATCCGAAAGACAACCAACACATTAAAAACACTTTTTTTAGCGAGAGGGACATCGCTACAGATGGCGACTCCGCTGGGGACATTTTTTTCAAACAAAATAAAGTGAGCCGAGCTTTTTAAATAATTACCGCTTTACTAATATCGGAAATTCTGGATTAAAGTGACTATTAAACTAACATTCGGTTATAATTGCGTGTTTATTTTAACGCATTTAAAATATGGCATATAAACCTGTTTTTTTAAGTGGGGGAAAACGTTAATGCTTTCGTGGAGATATTGTTCTCCCGTATGGGCCTAACAAGTACCTTCAGGGCTCGAGTACCTTATACTTTCGTGAGGATATCGTTCCTTCGTATGGGTATAAGCTAATGGGTCCCCCTAAGTTGAACCCGGTTAAAAGGAGCCTATAATGTGTGATGATCGGGGGCCTTGCTACTCTTAGTAGAGGACAACAAGGACAATTCGGGTACCTCCTAGAACCAAGACTGCATGTAGAGAACATATAGAAACCCACCCCTTTAGAGCCATGCAGATAACCTTAGGTGTTTTAGACGGGATAAATAGGATTGTTTTGTTTGTTTACCTTATTTAATTTGTCCTTTTATTTATGTATTTATTATTTTTATTCGGTACTAACTCATTTCTTTTTGTGTTTTATTTTTATTTTTTACACATACTTTTGTTGCATTATCATTGCATCCACATTACATAGAGACGTTGATTCAAGTGGTTTGCCCAATTAGAAAATCTTTTATTATGGAAAAAATGTGTCTTAAGAAGAACGGCATCGATCCAGTCGTGCGACATTGGTCAAAGATTAATCAACAGATCCGAGGTAACAATTTGCTGAGCATGCGTGTAGTGCCAAAGTATACACACGAGACCCTGATGGTGGACATACAACGAGCTGCAAGGCGTGTGAATGACTTAGCTACCGAAGCCGCGGCTGTTCGACCTTTCGTAACCCCGGACATGGAAAAAGCACCAAGGTTTATCAAGTTGCTCAGAGCTATCGAGGAGCTAGGAGGTAGAGCTAGGGCTTATGTGTAGAACTTTGTTTTGTTATTAAGACTTTTGTAATAGGGACTCTTTTTGTAATAGGGACTCCTTTTGTAATGTGGACCCTTTTTGTAATCTGAACCCTTTAGTTCCCATGAAAGTCATTCGAAAGGGTGATTACCAGCGGAATCAACACCTTTATTTGCATTCATGTTGCATATCATGACATGGTGTTGATTCAAGAATAGTTCATTAAAAGGCTTTCAAAATAAAAAAAAAATTGTTTTGCCGGAAACAATAATATTACAGTATTAAGTTAGGCCGAGCAAAAACCAATCGAGAAAAAAGATGGTACGATAGTAAGGCACGTGCGACGCAGAAGATTCAGTCAGGGCCGCAGAAACCCAATTTTAAATCTTCACATTTAACTCTTTTGTAAAAATATCAAAGATTTTAATTTAACTCCTTTAAAAAAAGTGAAAATATTATTATTTTGCTTTGAATCTTTTTCCCTCCTAAAACTTTCAAAATAATAATAATAACAAAAAGAAACCTAAAAGTTTTATTTTTTAAGTAAGTTAAAACTTTTTTATAATAAAAAAGGGGAAACATTTAAACCCAAATGATCTTTGAGAATTATTCGATGATCGGTTTGTTTGCACCCAGATCAACCGAAGAAAAAACTCTTGTCTGCATTATGCCTACACTTGCCAATGTTTTTAGAAGCCACAAAAATAAAGATCATGATGTCACGAGTCCATGGAATAGAATAAGAGGAGAAGACGAAGTTATCCATCATCCTGAAGACGACGTGGAGCACAAGTTTTGCTTTTCGAAGTCAAGGTCTCCATAATAAATCCAACTGTTACCTGTAATTCATTATTAATTTCTTGCAAACAGACATTTTCTCTATTGAAAGTTTTTTAAAGACTGTTCGAGAATCAACACCGCATTTGCATGCATTCTCGCATTTATAGGGTATTGATTCCCGAAGTGGTTTCTCAAATCTCAGAAATCATTCATAATTGGCAAAGGGTCGTCTAGTCAGATATTACAGGGCACGGATCCAGGGTTTTGTCCCAGAACAAGATCGGAGACAATAGAAGAGGAACCATCTGAAGACTTCAGGTCAGACACGGTAAGGAGACACGGTACTGGTAATGAGCAAAGTAAAGTGCAAGAGTTGAAAGAAGCAGAGGGAAGAAGTAATGAATCAGATGATTACTTTGATGAAAGGTAAACGATCCATCGAACCGAAAGAATAATCGATTAAGGATCAGAATAGAGAGCGGGATAGTCAGAATTCTACCTCCAAGCCAGCCAAATACGATAAATTGAACCATTTTGTGATCCTCATCAATAAACAGGCGAAAGGTATATATGAGTCGGGCTTTCAAAAAGTAGAGCTCGGTCCAGAAGAAACCCGAGAAGCAAGTAATAAAAAGAAGTACATCTTGATTCCTGTGAGGTATACCGAACTACTCCTAATGTTCATCGAGAAGAGCCTTATTACCTTGGTGAAGTCTCTAGTGAAGAGACCGTCTTATCCGAGATATTACGACACACGTGCTAGAGGCAGTTACCGTTTAGGAAGTTTGGGTCACAGTATTGAGGATTGCGGGGCCCTGAGAATTTTGGGTTTCGAAGTCGAGGGGCAATCACCCGAGGGGCAAAGTCGAGGAAGAATCGATATCCATGACAAAGTTTGAGTAATACCGAAGTGGGTTACTCAAGCGAGTTAAATTTGAAGATTGGAGATAGGGGCATCCCAGAAAAGGGATATTCTTTCGAGTTCAGCCAGCTCAGATAAGAGAGAGATAACTTGGATAAAATTGAATTTGCAGAATGATCACCATAAGCTATACTGAGTGTTTTAGAATATCATATTGGATCACCTTTAAAGAATAGATGAACGGTGTTGTTCAGTTGAAGGATGACTCAGAATATTAGAAAAAGAGAAACTAGTCAAGCAAAAATCAAGTAAGGCTGTTATCAGGTAAGTTTGAGGAAATTGGGAATAGGTTCGACAGTCTCCAGAGATGAGCTACATAATAACTTAGCCATTAACAAGAGTTTTGGAAACAAGTTTACAACAGAGCAATGACAATCCAACACTCTTCAGATGGAAATGACAACTTCCAAGCTGCGAAAGACTAAGTAAGGGATAGATGAAGACTCGAAGATCGATATTACCCGAGCAGGTAAGACGGCTCAACAAGGTGGTAGGCTTAGTCAGAACATGGACCAAGTGTTGGACCACAGAGGCAAGCTGACTGAACTACTGGATGAAGTTAGGAAAGTAGGCACTGAAGCTTATCAGTAACTGTAAATATCTAATATCTGATATAATGAAACCTTTTGGCCTCAATGAACATCGTTCTATGGGGATCACTTTTGGAATCAATACCTTACTTCATTCATGTTTATATTTTAGGATTGCATTGCATTACATTGTACACTCATGTCATATTTTACATAACATTATCATTACCTTGCATAAAATTTTTAGGGGTAATCCAACGAACAATTAGAGTTTTATTGTAAGTAAAAGAAATGAACACGCTCAAAAATCAAGATTCGAGCAGTTAGAAGATGAACTCGAGAGAAAAAGAGAGAGAAAAAAAAAGAAGTTTGATGCATTTGATGCAAGAAAGCTCTGTTTTAACCCTGATCTGGCCGTTCCTCCAGATTCCAAAGATTCCCAGATTTGCGCATGATAACGGAACAAGATGCCCCAAGATTCACGTAACCATATTCTGTAAAAAGATGGAGGGTTGCTTTGAAAAATTGCCGATCCACTACTTCCCCGATAGTCTAGCAAGACCTACCGTGATATGATATGCTTTGGATCTAGCACCAAGTCGTCATTATCTCCAGGGCACGAAGATGAAACCTGATGAAAGCTTCAAGGAATGTGCTTTGAGGTGTCTGTGTTTAAGGTGCAGCCTCCTATAGATGAAGAGGAAAGTGACTTCCATGCCACCTTTCTTATTTCTTCTTTGATAAGGTGCTCGAAAAAATGAATGCCAGCTTTGAGGAATTCATCGAACATGCACTCCGAGACCTAAGTTTAAAAGATCAGACACGCCTAGGAGCAGAAGGAAAGAAAGAGATAAATGGGTACTACTTTCGAAGGTTCTCGTGATCGTAAGAGAAAAAGACAAGAAGATTCCTCCGAATCACCAAGAAAAATTCCTCGAACAAGTATGAGAAAGAAATACTAATATAAAGTCTCAATTAGACACGTTTTGATCAATTGTAATTGTTCTGTTTAAATCGGCTAACCGTTTGTTCTGTACAATTACTCTATTAACCATCTTTACATCTAGTGTTATATATAATATACATATTTATTATTATTATTTTAAATAGCTTGACAGATATAAACGTAAAAAAATCACATAAAATCTTTAATATTTATAATATTAAACACAACTTAAACGTAAGTACTAATAAAAGAAGTAATAACTTAGTGCACTTCGCAACGTAGTAAATAATCAGAGGATTTACCCAAATATTATTGTCCAATTTTTTTTCAACAATGTGGTCCTCCTAAGTTTATTTTCAGAAATATGGTTAATTACTGTAGCAAGTCAGAAGTCGGATGATTGCAGTTCGACTTCAAACACTGTTTTTTCACACATGGCGTACATGGATCAATGGAGGACAATTGCAATCTCATTTTTTTAATATTTTCTAGTAAAATACTGTTCAAAAACGGGGTAAAAGCAGTCCTACTTCTAGTTGCTACAGTAATCAACCATATTTCTGGAAATAAACTTGGGAAGACCACATTATTGGAAAAAATTGAACAACAATATTTGGGTAAATCCTCCGTAAATAATCACTAAAACTAATTTTTATTTGTTCATTTTTTCAATTATCATTTCACTAAAAATCGTAATTGTGACCTGTTAGGATATTTGTTTTGATATAATAATTAAAAATTAGTTTTGGACTAAATTGAAAAGGTTTCAAAAATATTTTTATGTCCAAACAACATGAAAATAAGTTTGAGAAGTTTTTTAGAGGTTTTGGAAATGTTTTAAACGTTTTAAAGTAGCCAAAATATAGTTTTCAACTCAGGCATACCGATACGGTATACCCCATTTCGATATGGATAAGGGTTTCAAGCTACAGTAATTTTCCAGAACCGAAAACTGTACCGGTACAGGCTTGATCGTACCGATACATGTAGGATTGTTTCGATACGCATGAGCGCGTACCGATCCTGTTTTCAACCACCCTAACGACTATTTAAATTGCAGGGTAAACCGAAACGGGGTAAGGCGTACCGATACACCATACCGATACGGTCCGAGGCGTTTTGATACGGGCAACCAGAATGAGCATAACAGCTAGTACCCATACCGATACAAGTACACACGTATCGATACGGAAGGTTGTAGAACTGTATTTATTGCGAGAAATAAAGGCTCCAACGGCTCCAATTCAATCCTAACGGTCTCCAACGGCTAGGAACTCAATTGGGAGTATAAAAAGGACCTTCAAGCTTCAGCAACAACTAATGATTCAATTGTCAACAACATTATGATGCAAAAATTGTCTTAGAGCTTAAATCCCCACTCTTTGTATAGACAACACTTGTGAGCTTAATTTGTCAATGTATGCTCAAGTGTTTTAGATTTTGGGTGAGAGCTTTAGAGTGTAAACAAACACCTTATAGAGGGATTTCAATTTGCTTAAGAATTCTCTTGTTTGAGAGTATTCCCAAAGCTCGGTTTATGAGATTTGGTTGCTAGACTTGGTGAGTGAGTCTAGGTTGTAAAAGGTTGCCTCATAAGCCTAGAAAATGGGAAGAATTATTAGTTAATTGTTAAAATCCTTATTGGGAAAGCTAGGGTAGTGGATGTAGGCTTTGGTTAGAAAGCCGAACCACTCTAAATCATTGTGCAATTTTTACTATATTTTTGCTTCCACCACCATCACCCAAGAAATCACTTCTCCACCGCTTGGAAGGCAATTTCGATTGATTTATCAAGCCCAACAATTGGTATCTGAGCAATTCTCAATCGAAAGGGATTAACATCCTATTGAGGTGATCCGGCAAGCTCGACCATCAAACAAGTCAACCGATTTCCATGGCGTTATCCATCGAAAAACCACTCTTCTTCAATGGTGATCACTATGCTTGTTGGAAGCAAAGAATAATATTCTTTATGAAAAACAAAGACTACCATATTTGGGACATAGTTGAAGATAGACCGTTCATGCCAAATCGAAGCAAGACGAAATATAGCGCGAGAGATCGCAAGAATATGGAGCTCAATTGCAAGGGCTTGCACATTCTATTTTGTGTATTAGGGCCGGATGAATATGCCAAAGTATCCTCTTGTGAGAGTGCCAAGGAGTTATGGGACAAACTTGAAGCAATCTATGAAAGGACAAATGAGGTGAATGAGACAAAGATTGGTCTACTCAACCTCGAATACGAAAACTTCAAGAGAGACCCATATGAAGACATCAAGAGCATGTTCGACCAGTTCTCTACAATTGCCGATCAACTCAAAAGTCTTGGAGAGGAGATTTCGAAAGAAAAGCTCATTCGGAAGTTGATTTACTCACTTTTCGAATCATGAGAGAGCAAGAAGACGACCATAATTGAAGTTTAAAATTTGAAGAAGCTCAAACTTGACAAGCTCATAGGATCTCTTCTTACCTATGAGATGATGTCTCAACCCTTGGAAGGGAAAAATAGAAGAAAATCAAAGAGCTTGAAATCGAAGATCTCAACATTGTAGCTCTTAAATCCTCCACAAGCCACCAAGAAAAATCAAGTGAGGAGGAAAGTGAAGATGAAGAGATGGTCTATCTCTTCTAGAAATTTTCTCGATTCATGAAGAGCAACATAGAAGAATCAAAGCATGAATCGAAGAAGAAGAATATGGTGAACCCCCTCAAGTGCTCTAAGTACAAAGAAACGAGGCATAACAAATTTGATTGCCCTCGCCTCAACAAAAAGGATTCATCATCAAAAAAAGCATATGCGACTACATGGAGTGATAAAGACTTCACCGATGAATATGAAGTAGCCCTCCTATGCTTAATGGCCCTCAATGAGGGGGAGGTAACTTCTAACTCATCTTGTTCAAATTCAAATTTAGATACATTTGATGAGTTGCAAGATGCCTATGACCAATTAGTTTTTGAGTTTAAAGCTTCATTTTCTAAGAAAAAAATGTTGATTTCTAAATTAAAAATTTAAAATGATTTGCTTGTGAAAACCAATTTGAAATTTGAAGCAAAATTAAAGGATTTTGAACTTAAAGTTTTGGATTTACAAAATTTGCTTCAAAAGAAAGAAAAAGATCATCAAATTGAAGTAGATGATCTTAAGAAAGAAAACGATTTGATTTCCAATGAACTTCAAAAGAAAAACAATTTGGGAAAATCAAAATTTTATGTGAGACAATCTAGTGCCCCTAGATTTATTAAAGGAAATGTTTTAGAAGTATTTGGGTCCCCAAAGGACAAATTACTTCAACCAAAAATGATGAAATTGAAAAATGGATTCCTAAGGGGACTAAATTATGTGCTACTAATGCCTATGGATCCAAAGCAATTTGGATACCAAAAATTACTTGATTGTCTTGTTTTAGGTGTGATGGATTCCTAAGGGGACTAAATTATTAGAGGGGGTAAAGAAAAATAAGGTTCGAGTTTTACAAGTTAGCCTTGTTTGAGTCTTCAAAATCAAAAACGGAGGCCACCATTGGATTCCCTAGCCGAAAATATGTCAAACTGGAGTTTTTTGCCACCGTCCGGCCACCGAAAATGGTCACACTCGCCCCACTCTCTGGCAGCCGCGAGTGGGCGTTGCCCAGCAGCTGAGTCGGGTGCACACATACTACTCTGCACCCGCGCCACACTGGATAATTGCTCGCATGTGCACTAAAGCTTCCTTGTTCCGTGTTACGCAGGATCACGCCAGGCAGGTGCACTATAGCTGCTGTGCACCTGCGTCGCACCAGATCGTCCAGCACCCTTGACCACCTTTGATCGGCGTTGACCGACCGTTGAATTTTTCCGGGGGACCCTACTTGGGGGGTTTTCGACGTTCTGGATCCAATGGCGCAGTCCGTTTTGCCAAATTTAAACTCGGTAAGCTATTTTTAAGCATTTAACCTTTTGAATAGTATATGAGTTGTATAAAAATAATGTATATTCGTATTTGTTGATATACGAGGGTTGCTCGGGTTTGAATATCGAATCGCATGGAATATTCAAAAAGCTGGGATAAGGATTTTAGTGATGTAGTATAAGGTTAGTACACCTCAAACTCTGAAATGCTACATGAGCATCATAAGTGTAATTGTCTTGCATGTTAGTGGTTGCAAAATAAGAGATGAGTAATAAGCATGCGTCGGTACTGTTATTGCAAGGCTTGATAATTATTATGATACTTGATGAGCTTGAGAATAATGAGACTATCATGAGCTATAGAGACCGTATAGGATTATTCGAATATCCATATGATTATCTGATTGTATGACTGGTTGTTTGACTAATTTATGATGATTCCTCGTGTATTACATGAATATAATAATATGATCGATTAAGTGATTTTAATGCGCTAGCAACAAACTATAATGACTCTTATAAGCTTTAGGGGTAGAATAGGGCCTCGTAACTAATATCGGTATATACTCGATAATTGCTTATGGAACCGATAATTAATACTATTTGGCTTAAAGGTTAGTTAATGATGGAAATTGACGAATATGTTTAACAAATGGTTATTACTATGATAAATGAGAATATGTGAATTGATGAGAATGAATTGTATCACTCTTCTATAAAACGTAACAACTCGGTAATGCTTGATTAGTTGTAATAGCAACAATAAGGACTCGTGGTGGGTTGTTTAATGGTTGTGTACCAGGTAGGGTACTTATATGGATCCATGGTGGATCATGTATGGTTACGTGCCAGGTAGGGCACTTGTTTAATTATGAGTCTTTGTTTGGTGGGATCCGGATACCCATTGAGTGAGTGTTGCAACACATAAATGCCATATGATGTGGGATTTCGGGTGATGAAATGAAGGCCATCCGATGCGAGATTTCGGGTGATGACATTTGCTCGATACGAGATTTCGAGCCCCACTCGATATGAAATTTTGAGTGAAAACTCGATGCAAGATTTCGAGTATACCGCTTGATGTGAGATTCTAAGTATACCGTTCGATGTGAGATTCCGAGCAGCTCGAGGTAAGATTTTGAGCATGGATGGGTCTTTTAGTGTCGGATGACATTGGGCCTCACTTTTGGTTTACTTTATTAATGTGCTTGTTGTAATTGTAATGTTGGTTATATGTTTGGCATGTATTTAGGCGATTATGGTAGCGCCACATGTTTATTTATCTTTCTTTATTGCTCGTACTAGCTTGCATGCTTACATTTATGATTAGCATGAAGTACAGTAGAGTAGATGTGTACCACTGTGCTTTGTAAGCTCAGCGCTCGGAATCGTTGTTTTCGTGCGTAGGTTGACCGTTGGATCGTGAAGCACTGTCAGACCGGGATTCTAGCACGTGGTGGTCTTCAGAGTATGGTATTTGAGTCTAGTGGGCTATGTATTCATAGGACCTTACATGTGGAGTCTGTAATTATTATTTTAAAACTGTATTATTTAAATTGTACCTTTAAATGTTTTAAATTTAAATTGGAGCTCATTCGTAATATTTTATTTACTTATATTTATTTATTTCGATAATTGGTTTTAAATGCTTTTGCAACTTGATAGGTTAAACCAGTTTGAAAAGAAAATTCTATGGTTTTGGGTTTGGGCTTGAGGCCCAAATGTGATATCCGAGTCGAGGGTGTTACATTTAGTGGTATTAGAGCCTAGATTTAGTCGGTTCTAGAAAACCCGGTGTGGTATAGATGTTTTAGTAAGGTGTCTAGTGAATACAAACCCTTAAACTAAATTCGTACTCCTTAAGGCTAGAATTCTGATAGTGCGTCAAATGTTGTGATGCCAAGATGGTTTTTATCATGGCTGAGAAGACCGAGCTAATTGCGGGATAGTTAGTGGTAGTGATCCCGGGAACGAGGTTGCCTCAGATTATCGAGATACATGTTAGTTGGATGACACCTGTGTCGAGAATATGTTTTTCTTATGTAGCATGAGTGGCATTTTCTTTGCGCGTTGTAGTCCTTGAAGTCTTAAGATTCGTTGCAAGAGTTCGCACCAAGGTATTCTCATCATTACGCGTGGATAAAGGTTTTGTTGCGGGAATAGATAAATTGTTCTCGAAATCGATCGATGAGTGCACGTTGGTTGGAGGACCATTTTTCTGTTTAAAAAGAAAATGAGTCTCTGTTGATACTAGGAGAATATCATTGCCATTCTTAAGGGCATTCCTCGAAGATAGTGGATTCGAGATCCATTAGTTCGTTAGTGTATGGACGAAGTTAGACGTTCTACCGGTCTAAAAGAGAGCGATCTTCTTAAGAGTTGATGCATTGTGGGAATTGTTTTGGTTAATCAAGTGGAGAGCTAGCTAGTGATGTCGATAGGGAGTTTAAGGCTTCGCGACCTCGATGGAACACAACTTTTACAATAAAAATGTTGGATCGTCGCCATTTTATCGTGATCTTCGCAGTGATAGTTTTGAGGATGGCAATGGGGTTGTAAGGCATGTTTGACCAAATTGATAAGGTATTAATGTGTGTAGTTCGATGCTCGGGAGCTTTTAATCTACCAGGTGGCTTGTTTATGCTTCACGAAGGGGATCGTTAAGTTTCTTTCCTTTCGGGAACGTGAGTAGATATTGAGGTAAGACCGAGTTAGATGTCGGTGCCATCATAGTTGTCAGAGGTTATCAACCCAATTGAGTAGTTAGAGGCTCAGCTTTGGAGGAACAAATTGAGTAAGGTCATTTTCGTCTAGGTGCTTCACTCAAGGGATAGTTAGACTTGTTCCCTAGTAAAAAGTTGGTTCGTGAATGTGCTGCCCAAACCGTTGATAGTTGTTAAACGATCGTAGAAGACTGTTACATATTTCAAAGGGTGGACAACCTGTTTAACCGAATGTGAGGTGCATGTGTGTTTTTCTAAGATTAGTTGGAAGGGTGATGCTTATTGTTAATGTATTGTTGTTAGGAAATGCATTTTGGAAGAAATATTCTCTTTTCTCTTGAGTATGTTGTGTTAGTGAGTAATGTTCGTTGTGACATCAAGTTATTTTGGTGAATATAAAGTAGGAGTCGCTGTGTTGTCTCTTGAATATGAGTTGGATGTTTTGCGTGATAAGTGTGGATGTAAAGGAATACGGAAAGTTTAGCGTTGAAGAGATAATCATCCCATTGACCGTGTGTGTGGGAAGGGTTAGCTACTATACAATTAATTGAGAAAGCAAGGGTTTGAGACTTTGTAAATGCTTTTGATTGTATCATCGTTTCTTTAGAACGAGCCGAGGGATATTGGTGGAAACTCAAGCTACGTGAGGCCGTTGGGTTATGACAATAGAGTGGACCAGATCAGAGTTGAATGAGATTTTTATGTTTTCGAAGATGTTTTGTTTACTGTTAGAGCTATACTTCTGGTGATATAAGAAAAAAGTTGTGTTCTTCCCAATAGTGTAAAGTTTGAGGTACTTGATCTCTAAGGGAATTGCGGTTTTGGTAATGACATGGCATAAGGTATGTAATAACTGTTGATAGTGTAACCGATCAGTACATGAGCAAGTGAGCTAAATAAGTAGTGGATCGTACTGGGTAACAAGATTCAGAATATTTTGTCGTCGTATGAGGTTATCCTAGATAATGGTCATGTATGAGAGTGTCGATTCTAGCTCTATGTAGTACCAGTACCCGTGTGTCCGTTAGCACATTTTGAGTAAGAGTTGATTTGCTTTGGGAACCACAAGAAGAAGCATCTGATTAAAATTAGAGGATACAATGTTATGATTGAATTTGGGTTCAATGGTTGTCATTAGACTTTGAAATCTTGTTGTAGGTGTTTTGGAAAGACGTATCAAGGTATGAGATTCTCTCTTAAAGTACAGTGGTCAGTATACAATGAATTTTGAGAGCGACAGTTGACGCTAAGCTTTCGTCGCATGTTCGGGAAACAACATGAAGTTATGTTTTGGGATAGTAACAAGTAGTTGCTTGCTATCAGTTAAAAGATGAGTATTGAGTTCCTCGAGATTGATAGAATACTGTGGTATTCATCAGTGGAAATTAAATAAACGATCGTGGATCTTGCAAAGGGTTATGAGTGCACAGTTTTGATGAGATTTCTCTGAGTAATGGTATGGTTATAGATTAGTACCGTTTGATATCTTTGGCAAGGGTAAGAGTCGTATAGGAAGTATGGTGGTTTGTTTATGAGTTTGGGGTTTGAGATGGAACCTTATCCCTTTGTGGGATTTCTTGTAATGATAAAATCTGAGTGATTGTTTAGATAACATGTTTTGAGATGCTTTATAGTTTAGAGTGTGAGCCCTATGCATAAACTAAGCTATATGAAATGGTTCAGTTGTCGATGTGAGTTATCATGCCAAGTCAAGATAAGTGCTTGAGGAGTCGAGATGTCGTTCGTTCTAGAAGTCTTACACCAGGCAAGCAAAAATTTTGGTAGGGAATGCTATCCGAATTAGAGTCTTCATCAGAGAGTCGTCACTTGATGAACCGCTTTATTTTGGTTACAGCAGTTGTGTAACCCATTGTCTTTCAGATCGTGTGGAGTTGTGGAAAGATTTTGTTGTGCAACGACCTTATGGGTCCTTCAGCGTAAGTTAAGTTCTCGATGGCAAGTTCGTGTGATGCTTGGCCAAGGCACTGTAAGGTTTGTTCAATGACTTGGGTATTGCACTGAATTGAGATGGATCTCTTTAAAGAAAATGGTCAGTTAAGTTGGGTTGTACGTCACAGCAGAGTGTTCATGTCACCTTTTAGCACAAGATTCAAGGTTTATAGAACCTTTTCCTTGGTGGGCCTTGATTGCGACGATAGTTTTGTGTGGTTTTACCAGGGATGTGTTCTTCAGATACGTTATGATTCGAGTCGTAAGACCTTTGCGAGAATCGAGTTGGTGTGAGCTATGTTAGTTATTGATATGGGATTCCATGCTGAGTTTAATATGAATGCTTGGTTGAGTTTGGGGTATCATTTGTTTTCAAAGGTTGGCGCCCGACAAGCGATATTTTGGAAGCAAATGTCGTTAGATGTCAGTGTCTCCATCAGGGAGTTGCCACGAGAATAGTTGTTTAGTTTGGATGTAATGGTTGTTTAACCTTCTGTCCTTTTGACCGTGTGTAGTAGTAGATGAATTCGTGTGCAACAATCTTTTGAAATTCTACAGAGTAAGTTAAGTTTATTTGATGAAGTAGTTGTGTGACGTTTTGTCAAGGCACCGTTGGGTTTTGGCTTGTGACGTACCGAACGAGGATGAAATCCCCCAATGGAAAAGAATCAGTTGAGGCTTTATTTGTACCATTAGAGAGCATGGTCGTACTGATAAGTGTTGTGAGAGATCAGAGTGGCACGACGGGAAATCTTGGAGACGTCAAAGAGTTAGGAGGGTTTGGTATCTTCACAGTTATGGATGCAAATTTCGAGGACAAAATTTCCTTTAAGGGGGGAGAGTTGTAATGACCCAGATTTTGGGTTAACGAATCGGGTCTTGGACCCTTAATTTTGAAAGCCTAGTTAAGTTGGACCCATTACAATGCTGTGAGAGATTTTGAATTTGAAAAGATGAGGGTAGGAAGAAAAGTGGAAGAAAGGATGATGAGAGAGAGAAAATGTAAAAATTGTGAGAGAAAGTAAGGGGGAGTTTTAAACTTTGATACAAAGATTGGGTCATTTGTTGTCGACGCCTCCTACACCATTACGTTCATCTCATCGAGACGAGACGACCGATGGTCTCAGAATCATCGTCAGAGTTGTTGTTAGAGGGGGTGAAGAAAAAAAGGTTTGAGTTTTACAAGTTAGCTACGTTCGAGTGTTCAAAATCAAAAACGGAGGCCACTATTGGATTCCCTAGCCAAAAATATGTCAAATTAGAGTTTTTTGCCACTATCCGGCCACCTAAAATGGTCACACGTGCCTCACTCTCTGGCAGCTGCGAGTGAGCGTTGCGAGCAACTGAGCCGGGTGCACACATACTACTCTACACCCGCGCCACACTGGATAAGTCGCGGGTGCACTGAAACTTTCCTGCTCCGCGTCACACAGGATCACGCCAGGCAGGTGCACCATAGTTGCTGTGCACCTGCATCGTACCATATCATCCAGCACCCCTGACCACCTTTGACCGACCATTGACTTTTTAGGGGGGCTACCTGAGGGTTTCTCGATGTTTCAGATCCAATGGTGCAGTCCATTTTGCCAAGTTCGAACATGATAAGCTATTTTTAAGCATTTGACCTTTCGAATAGTATAAGAGTTGTATAAAAATAATGTATATTTGTATTTGTTGATATACGAGGGTTGCTCGAGTTTGAATGTCGAATCACGTAGAATATTCGTAAAGCTAGGATGAGGATTTTAGTGATGTCAGCATAAGGTTAGTACACCTCAAACTTCGAAATGCTTCATGAGCATCATAAGTGTAATTGCCTTGCATGTTAGGGGTTGCAAAATAAGTTGACCGTTGGATTGTGAAGCACTGTCAGACCGGGATTCTAGCACGTGGTGGTCTTCAGAGTACGGTATTTGAGTCTAGTGGGCTATGTATTCATAGGACCTTACATGTGGAGCCTGTAATTATTATTTTGAAATTGTATTATTTAAATTGTACCTTTAAATGTTTTAAATTTAAATTGGAGCTCCTTCGTAATATTTTATTTACTTATATTTATTTATTTTGATCATTGGTTTTAAACGCTTTTGTAACTTGATGGGTTGATCCTGTTTGAAAATAAAATTCTATGGTTTTAAGTTTGGGCTTGAGGCCCAAATGTGATATTCGGGTCGAGGGTGTTACAAATTTCTTATTCAAATCTTATTTTTACTAAGGGAGAGAATCTCAAAAACAATTTTTCAAGTTAGTTTTATTATATCAAAAAGGGGGAGATTGTTAGGATATTTGCTTTGATATAATAATTGAAAACTAGTTTTGGACTAAATTGAAAAGGTTTCAAAAATATTTTTATGTTCAAACAACTTGAAAATAAGTTTGAAAAGTTTTTAGAGGTTTTGAAAATGTTTTAAACATTTTAAAGTAGCCAAAATATAGTTTTCAACTCAGGCGTACCAATATGGTATGCCCCATTTCGATACAGATAAGGGTTTTAAGATACAATAATTTTCCATAACTGAAAAGCTATAACGGTACAGGAGACAAAATATCTTCTTGTGAGAGTGCCAAGGAGTTATGGGACAAACTTGAAGCAATCCATGAAGGGAAAAATTAGGTGAATGAGACAAAGATTGGTCTACTTAACCTCGAATACGAAAACTTCAAGATAAACCCATATGAAGACATCAAAAGCATGTTCGACAGGGTTTTCGACAACCGTCAATCAACTCAAAAGTCTTGGAGAGGAGATTCTGGAAGAAAAGCTCATTCGGAAGTTGATTTACTCACTTCTCGAATCATGGGAGGGCAAGAATACGACCATAATTGAAGTTAAAGATTTGAAACAGCTCAAACTTGACGAGCTCATAGGATCTATACTTACCCATGAGATGATGTCTCAACCCTTGAGAAGGGAAAATGAGAAGAAAATCAAAGAGCTTGGAATCGAAGATCTCAACATTGTAGCTCTTAAATCCTCCACAAGCCACCAAGAAGAATCAAGTGAGGAGGAAAGTGAAGATGAAAAGATGACTTATCTCTTCAAGGAATTTTCTCGATTCATGAAGAGCAATATAGAAGAATCTAAACATGAATCGAAGAAGAAGAAGAAGATGGTGACCCCCCCAAGTGCTCCAAGTACAAGAAAATGAGGCACAACAAATTCGATTGCCCTCGCCTCAACAAAAATGGATCATCGTCAAAGAAAACATATGTGGCTACATGGAGTGATGAAGACTTCACCGATGAAGATAAAGTAGCCCACCTATGCTTAATGGCCATCAATGAGGGGGGTAACTTCTAACTCATCTTGTTCAAATTCAAATTCGTATACATTTGATAAGTTGCAAGATGCCTATGACCAATTGGTTTTTGAGTTTAAAGCTTCATTTTCTAATAACAAAAAGTTGATTTCTAAATTAAAAATTTAAAACGATTTGCTTGTGAAAACCAATTTGGAATTTGAAGCAAAATTAAAGGATTTTGAACTTAAAGTTTTGGATTTACAAAATTTGCTTCAAAAGAAAGAAAAATATGATCAAATTGAAGTAGATGATCTTAAGAAAGAAAAAGATTTGATTTCCAATGAACTTCAAAAGAAAAACAATTTGGGAAAATCAAAGTTTATGCGAGACAATCAGTTCCCCTAGATTTATTAAAGGAAAATGTTTTAGAAGTATTTGGGTCCCTAAAGGACTAATTACTTCAACCAAAAATGATGAAATTGAAAAATAGATTCCTAAGGAGCATAAATTATGTGCTACTAATGCCTATGGATCCAAAGCAATTTGGATACAAAAAATTACTTGATTGTTTTGCTTTAGGTGTGATGGAGCTTTGATCAACAAGTGATGAAATTAAGGGGAAGCTCTATGAACACAAGGTAGAACACTTGAAGAATGAAGGCTTCACATCCTACATTTGGTTCAAGTGTGGTAAAAAAATTAGTTGAATTTTTAGTTGTTTTTAATTTGATTTATTTTAATTCAACTAGTTTATCATAAATGTTGGACTAACATTTGAATGTTGCTTGAGTAAGGGGGAGCCAATTTTAAAACAAAATTTATTTTCGTCAAATTAATTTTTTAACTCTCCATTGTTATTAGACTTTAAAGTTTAAACCATTTTTGATATAACAAAAAGCGGGAGAATGTTTTAAAAAAATGATTTTTCAAATAAATAAGTGGGAGCTTATAAGATTTTCATCATTTAATATCTTATTCAAATTTTATTTTTACAAAGGGGAGAATCTCAAAAATAATTTTTCAAATTGGTTTTATTGTATAAAAAAGGGGGAGATTGTTAGGATATTTGTTTTGATATAATAATTGAAAAATGTTTTGGACTAATTTAAAAATATTTCAAAAATGGTTTTAAAGTCCAAACAACTTGAAAATAAGTTTGAGAAGTTTTTTTTAGAGGTTTTGGAAGTGTTTTAAAACATTTTAAAGTAGCCAAAATATAGTTTTCAACTCAGGCGTACCGATACGGTATACCCCGTTTCGATATACAATTATGGTTTTTTGCTCTGAGAAAAATTTTCCAAAACCAAAAACCCATATCGATACGGCTTGACCGTACTAATACGGATAAGATCATTTCGATATGCCTGTATACGTACCGATCCTAGTGTTCAAAAAAAATCTTATAACTTTTTAATCCTTATAACTTTTCGAGATCTACACGTTTTTTTGTCACAATTTTAATCTCGAAAAATCTCATCTTGATACTTTAATTTTCAACTTTTTGAACTTGAAATTGATTTTTTTACCATAGCATATCGTTATTTATATTAAATAGATATGTGAAACTTTACTTTAAAATTCTTGTTTTGGTTCCTATAATTTTAATTTCATTTCAACTTGATCTACGTGGTGTAAAAAATTGTAATCAACCTAAAATCGTTAACAGTTGTCGTCGATTCTAACAATATCAGACGACAACGACTACAACTCAAAAAAATCTCACATAACACCGTAAATAATTTTATGTCATCTACTTTTTCCTAATTTTCTTTTATAATCATTTCTCCTAACTTTGCCACAAAGGCAGGGTATAATTTCTTTTTTAATTTTTTCTAACATCTTAAATATGCAGCTGAACAAACAGTTGCCTTTAAGAATTCAACAAATAAAATTCCCAATGCCACGGTTATTGATCTTTGGTTACGTTGGACAAAAGTGAGTCTAGGTTGTAAAATGTTTTTAAATATGTGAAAAGGGAAGAATTCTTTTATTTTATAGGACAAAAATAAATATCATTTGGTAAATAATGATATATGTAAGTAAAAAAGAATTTGGGGTGTACAATATATTATTTTTTTTGTATACAATGTCTAAATTAACCAAAATTTCCAAAAAACAAAAAAACTCTTGATATGAGAGCTCATTCAAATTCACGGCCTCCACAAATTGCCAACGAAGCTAATATTAAATATTTAATGTTTTTTTCTTGGTATTTTGGGCGATTTTCCTAAAACTAAGTTTTATATTTAATGTGTTTTATTTAGTTAGTTGGATTAGATTAATTTAATTTATTGATTTAAATTTTTAATTAATTGGTAAAAAAAATTAAAATCTTAATTAATTTTTTTATAAATATATATATATTTTTATATATATAAATGAAAAAAAACATTTATCTTTTTCAATGACCCCAACGATGAATGGACTTTCATTTGCAAGAAACGAGTTTAGTTTTTGGTTTGATTTTATGGTTTGAGGGTTGAGGGAAAAGAATGAAAACGAAAGGTTAGTGTTTAAATTTATTTAAGGTTTAGACATTTTTAGGGTTTAGGTTTAATTAAAATTTAAGGCTTGAAAAAAATTATTGAGAAATTTTATTGTTCAACGAAGATCGATGGAGGTGTTTTACCATATATATATATTTAATATTTTTAGCTAGTTGTTAAAATAAATTTTAGAGTATAAAGATGAGAGATTTTCTATTTTGGATAGAACTTTAAAAATGAAAAAATTTAAAAATTCAACTTTAGACATAAATTTTTTGTCAATGTAGTAGTTATTTTTTAACTTTGTGGTGAGATGACATTTTTTATTAATTTTAAATTGCATTTTTAGAAAATTATTATTTTATTAATATAAAATTTATTTTTATAAAGTTTTTTTATGCCTGTCATCTCCGTTTTCATCTCCAATCTTTTATCTATCACCTTAAACCTTTAGATTGTTTCTTTTTTATTAAAAAGTTAAAACATTTACAATACTCTTTCAAAGCCCATTTGAATGCAAATAGAGATAAAATCAAATTAAATTTTGTTACTGTAACAAAGGAGTTTAAAATTCAGATTGAAGGGTAGGTTGATAAGTCATTACAACAAAAAACATCTCTCCATAAATAATGATTTATAAATGAAAACAAGTCATGACAATTTTCGGGACCCTGAACGAAAATTAAAATTGGACTTTTATATAAAGATGACTTATCTTATTACGAATAAAAATTTTCTACCCATATTTAGGCCCCAACATTGAAAAAATTAGATTTAGAGTTTACGATTATAGTTTAAGGTTATGATTTAGAATTGGGGTTTAAGGTATTGGGTGCATAGTTTAGAATTTAGTATTTAAAAGTTAGGGTTAAAGCTTAAAATTTAATTTTTTAATGTTGTGAATAAAAATAGGCACCGAAAATGGACAAAGTATTTTTATGCATCTCATTATTTTGAACAATTAATTTAATATTTTAAACACATTATTTTTATTGTTAGATTAATTGATTTATTTATTTAAGAAAAAGAATTAATTTTTATCATTAAATTAATGTTTTTATTTAATAAATTAAAAAATTAAAAATATAAATAATAAAATTTCCATTCTTATCATATGTTTTATGTGATAAATAATATGTACTGTGGTGCTCCCCCTTATAACCAACCTTGATTAAAAAAAGTTATACTCTTTGCATTTTGGAAAGAGAAACATATCTTTATTTGAAGTTTAGGGTGATGCTAAAATAAGGTGTTATATAAACTTTTATTAATAAGAAATAGAAACATTTATTGTTAAATTTCAGTAGTTTAAGGTATTTTTTAGTTAAACGGATACTAGATTTTTGTTATATAAATGAAACATGTTAGGTGTATTAAATTTTTGTAGATTTTGCCTTAGGTAAAAATTTGTGTAACGGTGATAAATTATTATATTATAACTTAAAGTATGTTAAGAGAAAATGAGAGTAGAAAGAAAGAAGAAGAAAGGAGAAAGAGGAGGAGAAAATTGAGTGATGAAATTTGTATTTTACCCTTTAGTTAATATAATTTAATTTGGTTAATTAATCAATTTTAAACAAAATTAACCGAAAAATAAACTTTAATTTTTTAACTTTTAATAATCAAAAATATTGTATTTTTCAATTAATTTTACATTAAATTTTGATTTGACAAGTTCTCGGGGATTTTTTATTAAAACTTTTTTTCAAAAACTATTTATTCTTTTCTTTATATATGCAGTTTATGTTGTCGACTTTTATGTCATCGATTGATTTTTAATTTAGTTTTTGGTTGTACTTTTTTAAAATCTAAATTTTTATTAAAATATCACATATGAAACACATAAATTTTAAAAATTCATAATATACAATCCAAACACAAAAAACAGTGATTTGAAGTTAGTTTTAAGTAAGAAATATTTTGATATATATATAATTATATATATAGTAACTTTATCACAAAAAAGCATTAAAATATTAAACTTGTATGGACATTTGTTAACATTTAAATGAACATTTCAAGCAAACAAAAATTGTCTTTATTTAATTTTTTCTTAAGAAAGAAGATGTATAATATTGTGTATTTGTTTTATTTTTTTATTTTAGATTTTTAATATTTGTTTTTAAATATTTTTTAATATAAATTATCTATTTAATAAAATATAAAAAATATTAAATCTTATAAATAAATTTAAACGATATAAACCGGATTATAACGATTTTGAACATAAAATGAACAAGCAAGCTCGAGAAACTATCTATTTTAATCAAACGAATAATAAATCTTGTCTGATTTTTGTTTTTTTAAATTAGTGGAATCGGATAATTTTAAATACTCCTACTTAATACCGCTAAATGAAAGGAGCTGAACAAGAAAAAAAAATTTGCTAAAAGACAAACCAATATGATTTTATGTTAAAGTAGGGTTGAGCATACTATCAAGTCAAGTTGTTTTGAGACATTTTTATTTTCCCCAAATTTTATATCTTGTAATCTTACATTCCGTAATGTTATTTAATCGTAGAAGGAAACCCTTGATCAATTGTTTGAGTTTTTATTCAAATTTAATTGTAAATATTTATTATGGTATGCTACTATTTTTCCAATCTAAACGACTTTCTATAGTTGTAATCACTCATTTTTACCTGTAAATACATATTAGTGTTGCATGTAAACTTATTATATTATATGTTTATTATTTGCATGAGTGTTACTAATATATATAAGGTGTGGTGTGTGCATGTATATTATAAGCTATGTATGTATACGTATTAATGGTATATGTGTGTCACGTATGTATCTATAGAGTACGAGCGTATTTGTTTAATGTATATAGATGTTATGTTAATTATGTGTATGATTATATGTACGTATGCTAGTATGTTATATTAATTAATGTTTACATAAGTATATATGTTTGTATTATCGTATGGGTATTGTAATTATACTATTACTAATACTATTGGGCTAATATATAAAATGAAGTCCAAAAAAATATATATATTAAACCAAATAAATAAATTACAGTCCAAGTCCAATTACAAATAATTACAAGGCCCGGTTGGCCCAAACCCTATCTAATTACAGTTACTGTGTGTGCGGTGATTGTGGGCGTTGGATCAAGATCGATCCAACGGCCACGATCCAACCAAGGAGCCAAAATATCGCCGGCCGCGTGCTTATCACGTATGGACCGTTCGAGTGTGCCGGTCCGCAGACGCTTTGACGCTTTGATATCCCACGCGCGCGTGAGCCCCACGCGCTCGACCCCTCGCCGAAGAGAGCTCCACGTGGCAAGATCCGGAGCCGTTTCACCAAATCGAGGCTTCATCCGGGCCGTTCATCCTCAAGCCATCTCGACCGTTAGATCGATCGATCTAACGGCCGAGAACACGTCTGCCGCATGGCGAACACCCATACCGCCACCATGCCGATCTTCAACCACCGCGCTCAGAACATGTCAAACACAGCAAGAAAAGAAATGTCACCCAGATCGAAAAAAGCAAATAATATGCAACTTGTATCTAAACCAAAGACAGGCATATATATGTAGGAAACAAATATTTTGTGAACGAAGAGGGTTGCAACAAAAAAAAACAAGAGAGTGGTAACAAAGAAGAGTTGTAATCAAAAAAACAAGTTGTAATTGAAAGTCAAGTTACAATCGAAATACAAAAAAGAGGTCTAGTGGTAAATACTATATTTCCTTACTTTTTTTGCATGCATATACAAAAGAGGTAAAAAAAAGAGAGAGTGGTCTTAGGTCGTTCGCCACGTTTGTGGGTCTCCCCCTCCTTAGTGACAAACCTTTTCGGCTTCCCCAGCCGGATATGGTGAACTGAAGGGAAGGGGAGAGACCCATTTGTAGTTTTGTTTTTGTTTTTGAAAAAAATGGGTTTTTTGTTCGTATTTCCTAGATCTCGGGCAAAGAGGCGTATCCTCTTAATCCAACCTCGGATTCGTGTCGAGGGTGAAATGGGGTTATTTTGGAAGGTTTGAGAGGCTCGCCGGCGCCGGTTAGCGGTGGCGGTGACGGAGAACTTCGTGGGTTTTATGGGTTTTATAGATTTGAGAGAAAATGAAGAACAAGGGCGGAGTTATAAAACTGAAAATGAAAGAAATGAAGGAAAAATTGGTTTCGGCTTAAAAATAGGGTTTATATAGTTATTATTATTTCGTTAAATCGGTAAATTACATGCTAAATCCCCCCGCGTTCCCAATATTTTCACTTTTGTCTTGCCGCATGGTATATTTACAACTCTGGTCCCTCTTGTATTTCAAAATCTTGTAATCTAGTCCCTAAATTACACCGAATCAGTTTTCAAATGGTAAAATTACGCCTTTAACCATCCCACGTTTTGAACTTTTCATTTTGGGTCTGCCCCTTGGTCCAATTACAGTTTTGATCATTTTAGGTTCCGTTTACTTCGCATTTTCGTCCTTAAATTACATATTATTGTTCTTTAATTTCTGCCACTGACTTTATTTTTCTTTCATTTCAGTCTCGTTTCTTTGTAAATACTCATGTTCGTATTATAATCGTATATGTTAATGTAGTCCCTTGTCTTATTATATATCGCTCGTATATGCCTTGTATTTTTATGTTCATATGTATATGTGTGTTAGGTTTTTAATGATTATGTACCTTTTTGTTCGGTTATTCATATTAAGCATATTATGTTCTAGTTGATTTGTACATGGTATATTTTGTATTTTTGTATGTGTGTACGTTCTCTTTTCTTTTAGGTTACATGTTAGCATATTTACCCCTTTTATGTATAATATATTGTCCAATGTATGTTGATATATATTTTATTTCTAATATGTATGTCTTCTTGAAATATGTGTTTTTGCCTATATATGTATTTATACCTACCTTGTTATTGTGGCATGTTAAGTTTGCTTTTATCTGATATTAAGCTTGGTATGTATATGTGTATTTTAATTACGTATTTCATATATGTTAGATTAGTATTCTGTTATGTGAATATTTACGGTTCTTAAATTATCTGCTATGTCTTATATTTTTGTCACTAAGATTGCATATGGTATATAAATTGTTAATGCGGCGCCCTTTTATCCGAGCGTAAACGGGGCCAGTATCAGGCGTAGTGATAGTGGTTGGGCGTTTATTCTCGGATAACGAGGCCCTTAAAATTTATTCGCAATTATGACTGAATTTTAAAATAATCGTCACTTTAATCCGAAAAATCCAATATTAATAAAGCGGTAATTATTAAAGTACCAATCTTGGGCGGTGTGGGGTGCTAATCCTTCCCCATCCGTAACCGACTTCCGAACCCAATATTTTTTGAATCTCTGGTTTTATGGTGTCCGGCCTACCTAAGTGTCCGGTAGCGACTCCATTTTTTAAATGCAGTTTTTTTAAAAACCCCACAAAATAAATATTTTATATCAAAAAAAATCACAAACACCTTTTCAAAACACTTCAAAAATCATCGTTTTTATTTAACGATGAGAAAGAAAAAGGGACATCGCTACACCTAGTCTCCCTCCCGTTGTCGTGTCCGACGATACTAGGTCGTTCCCTTACACATTCAGGAGCGGTCTCCGTTCGGCTATTCGCGTTGCGCGTGTGGTCAAAGAAGCGGTTGACCGTAACGAAACGGGAATCAGGTGGTTCATTTTCGGGGACGACGACACTGTTTTTGTGGTTGATAATTTGGTCAAAGTGCTTTCGAAATACGATCACTACAAGTGGTACTACGTCGGGAGCAATTCGGAGAGTTACGAGCAAAATGTGAAGTACTCTTTCGACATAGCGTATGGCGGGGGAGGGTTTGCTATCAGTTACTCCTTGGGAAAGGTTTTAGCTAGGGTTTTGGACCCTTGCCTGATGAGGTATGGTCACTTGTACGGAAGCGATTCTCGGATTTGGGCTTGTTTGGTTGAGCTTGGCGTAGGTTTGACTCATGAACCTGGCTTCCATCAGGTAATTGAAACATTTTAAGTATTTTAAAGATGCTGATCTTAGGATTTTCCTTTATTAGTCGCAGTTCTAAGATTTCGATTGTGGCATTATTTGATCTATATAATTGAAAACATCCAAGTGTATGATGTAATCAAAGACGGTGACTGATTGAATCATGCACTGTTGTTGAGTTCTATTGAGATACATTCTTTATTGCTCGAGCCTTGAGCTGCTATGGATTCCCTTTCTATTCTAACATGATTCATCACTTTGAGCCTGTGGGACTAGTTTATTATCTTACTTGGGCCTATAAATGATCATGGAAGAAATTATGATTTGGATGCTTTTAATGAGTCTAAAAGTTTAGTAGTATATTGGTTTTGAGTTTGTACTGATTTTATTCTGTTTGGGTTGTTTCCATGGATTTAGTTAGAGGCTGCTGCTTGATCGACTTCAGCTTAGATGCTGTGAAAAATGTAGATTTAGTTTAGTTTAAATGAGACTTTCAGCTTATGTGTTTAATTATTTTCTCCAGGTTGATGTGCGGGGTAATGTTTTTGGGATGCTTACAGCTCACCCATTATCACCTCTCGTGTCTCTTCATCACTTGGATGTCATGGAGCCAATCTTCCCTAATGTGGGCAAGACTCAAGCTCTGGAGCACTTCTTTAAAGCTGTGACTGCTGATTCTTCCAGGATTTTGCAGCAAACTGTCTGCTATGAGCATTTCAACGCATTGACGGTTTCAGTTGCATGGGGTTATGCTATTCAGGTTTACGAGGGCAACCAACTCCTCCCTAATCTCCTTTCACTACCGAAAACTTTTTCTTCATGGAAGAGAGACGCTAGAGTTGAGGCTGACTTTATGTTCAATACTAGAGAATATCCTAGAAATTCATGTGAAAGGCTGCTAGTATTTTACCTAGAAAGTGTTGTATCAGACAACAATGTTGTCTGGAGCAACTATACTAGGCATTCTGATGGAGAGTGCCGAAGAAGCAATGCAATAAAGGACCTCAAAGAAATCAGAGTGATATCACAGAAGCTAGAGCTTGATATTGAGCAGGTATGAATGAATTCATGTTTGAAAATATTAACTTTAAGCCATGTTATTTTAACGTCAACAGTCCTGCCCCTCTAAATATTATGTATCTGAAATTATTGTCGTTACAAAATTGTCCATCTGTATTCCAGATGATGGCGCATCGTCGGCAATGCTGTGAGATTTCAACTTCACAAGATGAATTAATGGTTGTTGACATTAGAAAATGTGGAGCTGATGAATTGATTTCCATGAACGTTTAATGCTTCTGCGAGGGTGATTGTTGTTGAGGAAGAAATGAAGCTGAGACAAAGATGCGGAACTTCAATGATCTTTTGCTCACTTCATGCTGTTAATTGTATCTGTGAGGTGGTTTTTGTTTCTTTTGATGCATGTTTGTTGAATCGAATGGCTTTAAACTAACCATCTTTATCTGCAAATTCAAAATTTCTTGCAATTTTTTCCATATAGTGCAAAAGGCTCAGTTGTTAACTTATTAGTACATGTGAAAACTTCCCGCTTCCATTTTAACTGTAAGCATCACACTCAAGTTCTTTGTCATGTTTATTCGGAAGACCTAAATTTCCAGCCTGTGGAATATACATCCAAGTAAATTATAAGTTTTTTATGATTGACGTCTTTAAATCTTTTTAGAGCCAGGTGTTTTCTGAATAACTCAGTTGATTTTCTTATAATTGTCATTCTGTATTTCAGGAGAGGAAATTCATTACTAAACTGGACCTTGGACCTTTTGTTTAGGCATTGAGTGACCATGCCATTGAATATTGAATAGTAGAATGCCCCTTTGATAAAATGGAAGCATCTACGATCTTACCATTGAAGAGTTTGATAAACAGTGTTTACGATCTTACCTTGTATTTGTATCCCGTATATTATCTTGTGAAACGAATGAAGTTTTCATCAAAAGTGAATAGTATTGATTATATTCTTAATGCCTTGTATCAGATATCCGATCGGTTAGAAAATTCCCTGGGGTTTCGATGTTGAGTGGTTGAATATGATATTTCTGATTTGCATTTTCTGTATGATCTACCTTCTTTTTCGAAAACTGTTTATACAATTATTATTTCGCATGGGACACCCTTGGTTTGTTTTTGGAATGCCTGGAATTATGCTGATAAGAGGGAATAAAGATGAATCACCATCAGTTTCTTGACAACTCTTACTCTTTAAGTGTATTAAAAGAAGTGTGATGACTTCGTTAACGCGGGTTGGTCCAAGTGGTTAGCAGCCTGGTATCGTTTAGTAGGTCTTGAGTTTGATGTCTCGTGTATGCAAAAGATCTTAATCGCTTAAGCAAATCTCGAGTTTGATGTCTCGTGTATGCAAAAAAACCTTGTTGGGAGACTCACCCACCAAAATTAGGTGTGCGATGCGGGTCGGTCCAGATTAGTTATGGCTTCCGAGAGGGCAACAAAAAAAAGTGTGATAACTTCATATATGCATTTATAATGTGTTATTTCTCGTTTGGCATTGGATAATACAATTTGGTGACCAATACCAACAAACACTCTGACTACTAATTATTAAACAAAGACAAAACGTTCAACAAATTCTTTGTCTTTGGCGGCCTAACCCATGTTTTTCTTGCCTCCTTCCAAATATACTTTCCCTACATACGCCATTGATTAAGTTACAGAGACCAGTCAATAGTGAATATGCAGCCTTTTATGTTGATTTCCAAAACCCATTATTCTTCTCATCTGCTAAACTTCATTTTGATATTGTCTTCTGTTTGCGTCGTTTATCTTATTGTATCGGTATTGCTACTTGACACGAAGCCACCTCTGCATGTATATTCTTCTTCTTACCTAGATGCTTATACGCCGACGACTGTGGAACATATAGTGTTCGGGATAGCTTCGAATCGGAAATCATGGCCGAAACGCAAGGAGTATGTTAAGCTATGGTGGAAGCCTCAGCAAATGCGTGGGTGTTTTTTTCTTGAAAGCATGTCTCCTAATGCAACTTCAGTGGATGATGATATCACCCTGCCTCCTATATGCATCTCGGAGGACACTTCGAGGTTTCATTACACTTATAGAGGCGGTCTTCGGTCAGCGATCCGTGTCGCACGCGTGGTTTCAGAGATCGTTGCACTTAATCATCGTAATGTGAGATGGTATGTTTTTGGGGATGATGACACTGTTTTCTTCCAGAGAATTTAGCAAAGACGCTTTCCAAATACGACCATCGGCTTTGGTACTACATCGGGACTGGCTCAGAGATTTATGAGCAGAACAGGATTTTTGGGTTCGGAATGGCATTTGGTGGAGCAGGCTTTGCTATAAGTTATCCTCTGGCTAAAATTTTGGCAAAAGTTTTCGATTCCTGTATAGAACGCTATCCTCGTCTCTATGGAAGCGGTTCCAGGGTCTACTCTTGCTTGACAGAGCTTGGTGTTGGCTTGACACGTGAACCCGGCTTTCATCAGGTACGAATTGGTTAAAATTATAAATTATTTTTTTGAGATTTGGTTACTGCAAACATATATTACCAGTAAGAATTCAGATTGAACTTTGTTTAAATAGATATGTTTATGTTTGAATTTCGACCAGTTCGATGTCCGGGGTAACGCATATGGTTTGTTGGCTGCTCATCTATTGACACATTTGGTATCACTCCACCACATAGATCATATAGACCCAATCTTCCCTAACATGACAACTACCAAGGCAATGCAACATTTACTCAATGCTGCAGATGTCGATTCTCAGAGAATTTTGCAACAAACGATCTGCTACAATCGTCAGTTTTCATGGACAGTTTCGGTTTCGTGGGGCTATGCCATTCAAGTATACAATAAACACATACCTTTACCTGATGTTCTCCCTGTGCCAGAAACATTCAGGCAATGGAAATGGGGAAATGTATTAGCAGGAGTGTACACATTTAACACCGGAAAATTCCACCCACATCCTTGCCAGAGACCGACAATTTTCTTTTTAGACAGTATATCTTCCAGTAAGCATGGAATCAGGACTGTTTACAAGAAACCTTATGAAAATTGTACACTTTTCATGGATTGGACAAGAAAACTCGAAGAAATCAGAGTTTTCACCGAGAAACTAGAACTTAATTACAAGCAGGTACCTTGTTTTGGTTTTCTTTTATATGTTGTTGTGATGATTGCAGGTTGATGCTTTATGTTATCTTTTCTTGTACTCAGATGCAGGCACCGAGAAGGCATTGTTGCGACGTGTTACCGTCTAAATCCGACGAGCTTTTGGACATTGCGATACGAGAATGCGGCGAAGATGAACTAATTTACATGCATGAATAGATGATTTTATTTCAAATGGTGTTTATAGAACAACAGGTTTCTGAAGTAATGAAAAGAGAGCCCTTTGGTCCCTTGAATTTTAGAGAACTCTTATCTGGTATGCTGGGAAAGTTGAAAGGGTCATTCATTTACATACAGGTTTCGGAAGCACTAGAAATTAGAATACTTGAAATTGGTCTTATTCAACAATGATAGAGTTGAGCTCGATTTTTTTTTAAACCGAACTCAGAGTAACTTGTGAGCATATATATTTTGCCTCGTTTTTAGCTAAAGATAAAAATAGATGCAGTATGGAATCAAACAAGTGTCTCAGTAGAAAAGCAGATGATGTTCATTCTAGGAGATACAGGTTCAAATCACTCTATTTACAAGGTGTATGGTCATTGTCAAAGAGTTAAAAATATGTCACATTTTATATTTTAAACACATGAAAAATAATAAAAACACATACATGAAAAAAAAACAATATGAATTCAATATAATTATGTAAATATAGTACATGTTAAAATTTACATAAAATGAACCATTAACATGTAACAAAGTTTTATATTTTAACACAAAAATAATACAAATATGAATTATACATTTTTATAATAAATTCAAAAACACTAGTAAAATATTTTTTTTTGAAAAGAAGCCACTAGTTTTATTAACGAGAAAATACCTAAAATTATAATAAGAGTTTACAAACTATCGTTGTAAACTAATTACATAATTTGGACATTCTCCTAAAACTAGTCACTTTAGATCAGACATGAACATACATGGAAAGGTTATAAACCCATCCAAATACTCGATTGAAAAATATATATGAAACTTGACTGCATCGGCAAAATGAACCACAAAAGGGGATGAAGCTATTGACCACTGAGAAATCACAAATCAGAGTCGAGCACCGTGAGAAACTCTTCACAAGTGCAAACCGCTTATTCAAATTTAAACGGAAGGTCTAGAGCAGGGAAGATCAACAGAATTATAATAAGCGCATCTTGATCAGTCGTGACGCCATCAAATTCAACCCTGATAAAAACATATAATAAAGAACGGTCAAAATGACCGGAGGAGTAGAAAAAACATGTCAAAAGACAGAGATAAACATGCCAATAGACAGAGTTAAACATGCCAATAGACATAGATAAACGTGCCATAAATACAAAAAAATCGTATCACAAATACATAATTATTTTATTAAAAAACTAAAAAATTCAATAAAAATAGATCCAGCGGTTGACAACCGACAGCAAAATCGGTATCGTCGCTAGCTATACAACAAAACTTGAGGCGCTAAGAAAAAAAATTACCGAGCGACTAAAAAAAAGGAAAAAAAGAGAGCAGCTAGGGTTAGTAAAATATTAGTGTGAATAAAATTTTGAAAAAAATATAGTGTTATACTTTTGTTACTGATAAAAAACAAAGCAGTTCAGTGATTATTTTATAATAAAAATATAATAATAATTTTATAATATTTTTAAAAAATAAATGATCAAAATAAATATTTTAAAAATAATTTAATGACTTATTAAAAAATTAAAGATATTATTATTTTTGAACAATTAAAATTAAATATATTATGGTTTAAGTTTTGCGTTAATAAAAGGAAAAAACTTTGATATAAGTTTACACGTGCCTTTTAGTTTTAGGGGTTAGTGTTTTAGTTTAGAGGTTTAGGTTGTAGGGTTTAGAATTTAATGTTAGTGTTTATAATTTAGTGTATATGGTTTAAAGTTTAAAGTTTAGTTTTTAAAGTTAGAGTTAGAAATTTAAAATTTAAATTTTTATAGTTATATCCCCAGTCCCGTCGTTCATCAAGAAATGAATCCTAATCCTAAGTCAACAATGCCCACTATTCTTGAACATTGGAGCTTCTTTTTTCAGTTTATTACGGTTACGAAAATAATGAAAAAGTTGGATTCAATTTTTGATTCACTTTTTAATTCGGAAATAGGATTGAACCAGTACAAGCCGATATTTTTGGGGACTGTGATTTCCCAAAACTGCTATGAGATTCTCGATCTAAATCAAAAAATGTTTTCGAGCTGGCGGTTTGCATAACGATCTTGATGATATTAGGAAAAGACACTTATGGTATTCTTAAAAAAATGTTAGAAAATTGGTCTTTGGAGACTATTTCAACCCCTTCTTCAATTGAGTGGGCTTAAAGATCTTCCTCACTAAGGTATATATTTTATGCATTTATTTGTTATTGTTTGTGTAAAATTAAGTTTAAACCATTGTTAATTTATCCCTTAATAAAATATGGTTTAAGTTTAGCGTTAGAATGTGAATGAAGGCCACTCTCCTTGCTTATCCTTGTCTAGTGGCGGCGCCAAGACTCAGGGTATCAAGGGTTCTCACCTGCCTCTCTGCCGTCACCGGTAATCCTCCGCATTATTCTTTTTCGTCTCTCCGCAAATCCGGGACGATGCCGGGCGTTGACCCGCCGCAGATTGAGTGGCCGGCGAAGAAGGTGCGGGACACCTTCTTCAAGTTCTTCGAAGGCAAAAATCACGTCTATTGGAACTCCAGTCCCGTCGTTCCTCACAATGATCCCACTCTGTTGTTCGCTAATGCCGGTGCGCTTTATTTTCTTCTATTTTCAGTTTAGTTGCCGTTACAAATTTAAACAGACGAATCGAGACCTTCTTTTGATTCACTTTTTTAATTGCTCTTGGATAGGTATGAACCAGTACAAGCCGATATTTTTGGGGACTGTGGATCCCAACACTGCTATGAGTAAGCTCAGCAGGGCGTACAACACTCAAAAATGTATTCGAGCTGGCGGGAAGCATAACGATCTTGATGATGTAGGAAAAGACACTTATCACCATACTTTCTTTGAAATGTTAGGAAATTGGTCTTTTGGAGACTATTTCAAGGAGGAGGCAATTGAGTGGGCTTGGGAACTCCTCACTAAGGTATATATTTTATGCATTTATTTGTTATTGGCATTGCGAAGCATAAGTAAGTTTAAACCATTGTTAATCATATCTTGGATAATTTTCTGTTTATATAGCTAATTTGTTAGGAATTTGATCAGTCCGAGTTGCTTTTGAATGCTGGGTGTTTGTATTGTTGTTATGCAGAGTTGCTTTTGAATTTTCTTTTCACAATTTTCAAACTTTTTTTTTGTGGAACTGCAGGTTTACAGCCTGCCTACAGATCGTATTTATGCTACTTACTTCGGTGGTGATGAAAAACTTGGTCTTCCACCTGATAATGAAGCTAGAGATATATGGCTCAAGTTTCTGCCCCCTGGACGTGTACTGCCATTTGGTTGCAAAGTAAGTTTTCCCTCTTAGTCTTTTTTATCCTTTGTGTTTGTGTACATTTATCATCATGTGTGGCCATGAGAAGTCTTAAATTTTCTGCCATATTGCGGATATATTGGGATTCCTCCTTTACGTTATTTCATTTTATTCTTCTTTGCTGATAAAACAATCTATTCTTGGTGCACCTTGTATACTTTAAAACTTATCCTGAAATTTTGGATTTCACAAACCCTTAGATTAGAAAAAAAAAAAAACTTAAAGAAAAGTTATTTGGTTCAATGAAGAGTTTGGTTTGTTGAAGAAATTTATATAATGAAATCTCAGAGTTAATCTTTGTAATTATGTGTAAATTTTTGAAGAATTTTAAAATAACTTTTATTTTTTGTTGAAAAAAGAGTTTGGTTTAGTTTTAATGTTTCCATTGCATGAATAATGTATGAAAATCTTTATAGTTAACTATATCTTTATGTAATGGAGAATTATTTGGTATATTTGTCCCTTATTCTATCCACTCATTTTAAACACATTACTTTTATTTTCTAAAGTTTGGGATAACTTGAATAATAAGGTTATAACGTGAATAATAGGTTCTATGGTCTTTCTAATTGGTTTTATCCTGTTTTTAGGACAATTTCTGGGAGATGGGAAAGAATGGGTGAAAAAAAAATGGTCACTACTGAGCACACTTTTGACACATGGTTTCTTGTTTGGGAAATTTATTATGATTTTTCTCCTCTGAGTAGGCAAATTTCTATAGATTTTGCTTTTCATTGGTGAATAATGATGATCCAACTTGTATTGAGATATGGAACCTTGTTTTCATTCAGGTACACTTTTTTGTATCATCTTATGGTTATTCTCTCCATTTTTGTCCATTAGCATATCTGATATGCATCCAGTCAATCGCTTTTAAAATTTCAAAGTTATCCAAGAAGTGAGCCTGATGACATGTGTATGTTCCTTTGGAGTATTTATCTGGTGCAATAGAGTAGTAGATCTGCCTAACTTCTTTTGTGCTAGCATGTCATGCACGCCTTTTACAGCAATAAGGTTTTCCTTTGATATATTTGTTACTCTTATGCAGTTTAATAGGGAAAGCGATGGCTCTCTAAAACCTCTTCCAGCAAAACATGTTGACACTGGACTGGGCTTTGAGAGATTGACTTCGGTACTCCAGAACAAGATGAGCAATTATGATACAGATGTGTTCATGCCGTTTTTTGATGTTATCCAACAGGTTAGATAATGATGCCCCTGTATTTTTTAGCTTCTCTTCTATTCCCTGTTTCATTTTTTATTAATATCATGACTAAATATATCTTTGAGTTTCTGAATGTGTTTTCACAGATGTGGCCTTTAAAGGTTGATACTAGTTTTATGTACTGTGCATTAGAGATGGTCTGACCTTGATACAATTGTTTCTTTCCCTATATTTTTTGTTCTTGAAACTAATCAAACCATAATTCTTGTAACTGTCCCATATGATGGAAAAATGCACTGTATAACTGCTCTATTGAATGACTTGTATGCCTCTATTTTTAATTAAAGCCAGAGAATATATTACTTAGTTTCTAGCTTGATCATATATTTTAACACTTGATGGTTTCTTAATCTTTTAGCAAGTTATTCTGTTAGATAAAGCCTAAAGGATATTCAAACTCTGATTGTTTCAGATTTTTTTTCTCCAGTTTACTGACTTGGCTCCAATTGACTGGGCTTGTTTAAAGGTTTTTGTAACTGAAGCTAGAATGAAGAGGATTGACCTATAATCATTCATTTTCTCTCCTTTAACAGGTCACAGGTGCACGCACATATTCTGGAAAACTTGGGCCCGATGATGCTGACAAAGTTGACATGGCATATAGGGTTATTGCTGATCATATTAGAACGTTATCTTTTGCAATTGCTGATGGTGCTTCTCCAGGTAGATATCGACATGAAAGTACTTGTTGAGTGTTTAAATTTTCAGTTTCAGTGGTATTCTTTCTTATGTTCAATTGTCCATTTAACGAAAAACCATTGTCATCTTATGATTGTTGGGGAGTGTTTTTGGATGGCTTTCTTTGATTATTTGTTAGTGAATTTATGGCTTTATGCGCGTCTGTAAAGAAGAGTGACCAGTAATTGGTTAGTTCTTGTTTCTTTGCATCTGCTGTTAGCCTAATAACAGTGTGGACAAGATTGTCGGTTCCATTTTGTGTCCTTTTTAAGCACCGGTAAATTGCATTATTATTTGGTGATAGTTAAACTTATAAAATTTGATGGTCTTTTGACAATGATAAATCCTCTCTCTGAGTTTATATTGTAGTGTAGAGTATTTTGTTTTCATCATTTTTGTGATGCCTTTTTTCAGGGTTGGTTGAAATTCAGTTCTTCAAAGTTGTTTTTCTTTAAAAGTCTATTTAAATTCTGCACACCTCATGCTAAAGATTTCCTCATTTACATGGTTCATGTGTTTTAAATGTGATTGGGGATGTGAGTGTAGGTTTCGTTTACACTGGAATTGTTTGTAATTATTTCATGTATATAGCCAATATTAAGTTTCTTTTTGGAGATGCTTTGTATAGTAGTCTAAATCTGATCCATATGTTTGTATTTGATGATTAGGCAATGAGGGACGTGAATATGTCGTAAGACGTATTCTTCGCCGTGCTGTTCGCTATGGCAGTGAGGTCTTAAAAGCCCCCGAGGGATTTTTCAGCAGGTAGGAACAACCAATATTTTTATGGTTTTACTGATAAATTAATAGTTTTCATTTATTAATAAATTAAAGTTTATCAACTTACAGAGAATTTTATGTTTTCTATCATTGTACATGTATCATATTATTTTCTTACATGTTGACATAGAAATGAAAAACACTAGATATAGTGATAGAACCACCCATAGGTGAAAAAGTTACTCAAAAGGGCCATAAATATGCTTGGCAATGATTATCATATGACTATTGTGTCTCACCAACTTTCTCCAAATGAGGCATTTCAAGTACTAGTTGCCTTGATGATTACTTGCAATGACATGAAAGAGTTATCTAGAATATGGTGTGGATTTTTAAGAAATTAAGGAGTAGGTGCAGTCTACTTTAGGTATGTAGAAAGGGGAAAGAACAATTCTAGTTGCGTATTTTGAGAATGAGCTTAGATGTTAAGTGAAATTTTCATTTAGTATCATGGGTTTTTTTAATTGATGTATTTGTTAGGGCAAAAAGTTTTTATTTCTTTTTTTTCTTTTTCAGCAACGTTTTCTTTTTCATGTATCGAGGTTTTGCGGTATTAGCTTAAAGCCTTAAAACCAATGTCATTAACTTGTAATTGGTTTTTATTTGTTATTTAATTTTTGATGTGGATCCAGGCTTGTAAAGATTGTGGTGGAAATCATGGGTGACATTTTCCCGGAGTTAAAGCAGCATGAGGCACGCATTGGAGACATAATTGCGGCTGAAGAGGCGAGCTTTGGGAAGACTTTGGTGAAGGTGAGCACATGAATTTCATGTAGCTTAATTGGTCTTTCAATTTTCCTGTTTTGACATATTTCTACGATTTTAACTTGCTTTCAAACAATGAAAAAACATGCTTCGAATCGGTTGTTACAATAATAAGTTAGCATTTTGAGTTTCAAACTTTTGATATGCTCTTCTTGGTTCCTTCTACTAGTCATGTTGCTTAATTGTTTTTAGATATGATTTTCCTGTAATGATTAGTGTATTGCCAGCGTGTTCAATGGTAATTGTGAATTATGTTCAGGGAATCGAGAAATTTAAGAAGGCAGCTCAAGATGTTCAGCGGAGGGTATTAAGTGGACAGGTACTTGTATTTCAGTTCTTCATTTTCTATTGTCGAGAGCAACTTACGCTATCAATGCATCATACTGTTTACTTTTTGAATTATGCTATTTTTACTTATGTTTTGCACTTTAGGTAGTTATGAGAAGCTTTAGATACCTAATCTAATCTGGTTGTGGAAGTTATTTTTACTTCTACAGTCTCCTTTCTGTGCAAGTTTCAATGGTACTGAATGCTCTAACGAATTTAGGGTGATTAACAAAGTTTATCTACTTGCTTGCCAAAGCAAAGATGATATAGAGATATGTCTACGTGTGTATAATCCATCTTAGTTTTGAAATATTTTTTTAATTTATTCAAGCCTAGTGAACCTGAAAGGAATAATTTGGTTATGTTGGTAAGAGCCTGTCTCCTTTACATGTATATGGCTGTCTTACGTCATTTTTTGTTTTATTTTTTTCAGGATGCATTTATCTTGTGGGACACATATGGGTTTCCCTTAGATTTAACTCAGGTAGACAGGGGGAGTTGGTTCTCTTTTTCTATATATAAATCTATTTGCCTCCCATCCTAATTTTCCATTCCTGCAGTTGATGGCAGAGGAAAGAGGTTTGACAGTAGATGTTGAGGGATTCAACAATGCCATGGATGAGGCCAGGGAAAAGTCAAGGAGTGCCAGAAATAAGGTAATAGGAGTTTGATTTGTGTATCCAATAAACTCTTTGTTAATAAAAGATGCTAGAAATTTTAACAAGTAAATATATGACCTAAAAGGAAAACAATTGATGCATCAAAAGCCAAAAACCATTACTTTCTCCTGTTTGGTGACTGATAATATTCAAGCTGATTGATTATCTATTGCGCTTATGGTATCAAAAAAATTATGTTCCTCACATTACTCTTTTTCATCTTATTTAACAGCATTAATGGAATGCTTAGAAACTCTCTCTATTGATTTGAAGTGACACATCACTTTTAAAGTAATTAGATTGCCATCCTTTTTGTTGAGAGGAGTCATATATGTCAGAGATTAGATTCCTAAAATAAGGAGATTGAGTAGGATTTGTAAATATTTGTTATTTATTAGGATCCCTAAATCTAAGGGATTGTTTTTAGTACTAGAATTAGTCTCTTTCCTATTTTAAAAGTTACCTAAGTTAAGACATAGGCTTCTATATTTATTTGAAAGTTTCTTGTGTGTTAAGTATGTGAGAAATACAATAAAATTCATGGCTTTTGACATGGTATCAGAGCTACTCGTTTTTGGGTCTTATTTTTCTTGTTGAACAGTTTTCTTTTAGTTTGTATCATCCCTTGAGAGAGTAGGGTATCTGATCGGCAAAATATGGTCGATGGGGTTGATTACAGCAGTACTGAAACTGCTCAAGGAAGCACAATGAGTGAGGGAAGTCACTCTAATCCGATAGGTGACTTACAAAACATACAAGCCGCCTATAGATTGAATGGTAAGAACTACCTTAAGTGGTCACAATTGGTTCGAACCTTCCTAAAAGGAAGGGGTAAACTCAGTCATCTCCTCGGAACGGGTCCTAAGGAAGGAGATCCCAGATTCGAGGCTTGGGATGAACAAGACTCATTAGTTATGTCTTGGTTGTGGAATTCAATGGTGCCTGAAATTGGTGATACCTGCATGTTTCTTAGATAGCCCAGGAGATATGGGAGGCTGTAAAACAAACCTATTCGAAAGTTCGAGATGCTGCCCAGATTTATGAAATCAAGAGCAAGATTTCAGCCACCAAACAGGGAAACAAATCAATTACAGAATATTCTAATCTGCTGCAGAATCTTTGGCAGTAAATGGACCACTATCAATGTATTCAGATGAAATGCAGTGAGGATGCATCAATTTTAAAGAGGTTTGACGAAAAAGATAGGATTTATGATTTTCTTGCTGGACTAAATATAAAATTTGATGCAGTGAGAGTCCAGATTCTAGGAAAAGAAGATCTGCCCTCATTAACTAAAACTATTGTAGAAAAGCAATTTTCTAGCTTTAGGAAAAACTAATTAACGCATAAAAATAAAGCAGAATTTAAGTTTCTGCAGAAAAGAAGAAGAAAACAGAATTGATTTTCTGTTATTGAATATTTTCAAAAAATTACATCCCTTTACAGTGAATTTATAGACTCAAGTATTGGACTTTAGTTACAATTAGGAGTCCTAAGTACACAAGACATCTAACTCTATCTTTTAGGAAGTAAACTTTAATTTAAACTACTATTTACATGAGGACTTTAACTCTATCTTTAAACTTTAATTTAAACTACTATTTACATAAGGACTCTAACTCTATCGGATAATCTAACAACTATTGCTATCATTCGTGCTGAAGAATGAAGAAGAGGAGTGATGGTGGTTGAAAACAATCAAGTAGAAAGTTCAGCCTTGGTTACTAGGGTGGTTTCTGAAGGACCAACACGTCTGGAACAGCAAAATATTGAAGGCAGACCAGAAGAACAAGGACTGTGAACAGAGACTCTTTATGGTGTACATAGGAACAGAGAAAGGAGGCTTTGCAAGGGGACAGGGTAGAGCTTATGCAATTAAACAGGTGGCTAAGGAGTCAGATGAACAATCTGTGGAGTTCAACCAAGAAAAAGTAGAAAAATTGAAAAACCTACTGGAATCTTTAGAAAAACCATCCTCTACAGGTACATGCAATATGGTTTTCTCAGGTATATCCTCTTCCTCTTCTCAGAATTTTAATGCCTTAGAATCATCCACCCACATACCTACCCAAAACTTCTGGGTAATTGACTCAGGAGCCACTGATCATATGACTAATTCATCACTAAAATTCCTCACCTGCACACCCTGCCCTAGCAACAAGAAAATCACAGTTGCAGATGGTACTATGGTCACAGTTGCTGGCCAAGGAGATATTGCCATTAGTAAAACCCTATTGCTTAAAAATGTCCTACATGTGCCAAAACTATTTACTAGCCTTATTTCTATTCCGAAGCTTATCAAAGATACTAACTGCAGTGTTTTGTTTCATCCTACGCAATGCATTTTTTAGGAGCAAGAAACGAAGAGGATAATTGGGCGTGCTAGGGAAATAAATGGCCTATACTACCTTGAAGATCTTGGTGGACTAGCTAGAGTTTTGAATACCCAATCATTGTCTTTTTTATCCGAATCTACAACCAATAAAGACCAAATCTGGCTACATCATTTTCGCCTTGGTCACCCACCTTTTAGACTCTTAAAAACTATGTTTCCCTCCTTGTGTAAATCCTTAAATATTGAAGAATTTCATTGTGAAGTTTGTGAACTTGCAAAGCATAAACGTTCCTCTTTCCCAGTAAGTAATAAACTGACCAACAGTCCCTTTACTCTTATTCACATTGATGTTTGGAGGCCTTCCACTATCCCTAACATAACTGGAGCTAGATGGTTTGTGTCTTTTATAGATGATTGTACTCGGGTTACTTGGATTTACCTACTGAAATAGAATTTAGATGTTACCTCTACCTTTAAAAATTTCTACACCATGATTAAGACTCAGTTTGGGGCTGAAATAAAGAGAATTAGATCTGACAATGCCAAGGACTAGTTTAATCAAGTCCTATCCCCTTATTTCTTAGAAAAAGTATTATCTATGAATCCTCGTGTGTTAACACTCCCCAACAGAATGGGGTAGCTAAAAGAAAGAATGGACATCTCCTTGCCATAACTAGAGCCCTTTTATCCTACTAACAGATAACTCTTGGTCTTTTACGTAACTTACAAGTCTTTTACATAATATACAAGCCGTATTATCCTACACTCCCCCTCAAGCTGGAGAGTATACGTTGTATAGTCCCAGCTTGGATAAGAACTCATCAAAAACTGATTTGGGTAAGGCTTTTGTAAGTACATCAGCTAGCTTTCCTTCTGTAGGGATGTATGACAAAGAAGCTACCCCATTGTTAATCTTTTCTGAAATAAAATGCTTGTCTATTTCAACATGTTTTGTTCTATCATGTTGAACTGGATTCCTAGCAATTTGAATTGCTGATTGGTTATCACACAAAACCTCAAACTTATTTTCTTGGTCGTGTTTAACTCCCTCAAGAACTTAAGTAACCAAATTCCTTTGCACATTCCTAGTGCCAAAGCTCAAAATTCGCTTTTTTCGCTTTCGAGACAATCGATTGCTTCTTACTTCTCCAAGTCACGAGATTTCCCCAAACAAAAGTGCAAGAGCCTTTGGTTGATCTCCTTTCGGTGAGTTCTCATTGACTAGAGTCGGTGAATACTTTCACAGATCTGTCTGCGTCTTTTTAAACAATAAACCATGTGTCGAGTCTTCTTCAAGTACCTAAGAATTCTATTTCTTTGTTGCCATGTGTTCTTCATTGGGATTGGTCATATCTTTGACTTATCACGTTCTTTGGAAAAGCAATGTCCGGCCGGTTAGTGATAGATAGATCAATTTTCCCACTAATCTCTGAAACTTGTCTTTGTCAACTAAAGAGCTTGTTTCATTAGTAAATTTCAAGCCAGCTTCCATTGGTGTATCTGCTGGTTTACACCCCAGCATTCCAGCTTCATTTAGTAAATCAAGGACATACTTCCTCTAATTTATCACCAACCCCTTTCTTGACCTTGCAACCTCCATGCCCATAAAGTATCTAAGCTTCCCTAAGTCCTTTGTTTCAAACTCTCTATTTAGAAGATTCTTCAAGCAGCTAATTTCTTCATCATCATCCCCTGTCAAGATTATATCATCCACATAAACAATCAAGATAACCCTTTTATTTTTCGAAGTTACCTTAATGAAGAGTGTATGATCAACTAGTGACTGCATGTATCCATTCTTTAGAATAACTCTAGTAAACCTGTCAAACCAAGCTCGAGGGGACTGCTTTAGACCATAAAGTGACTTGTTGAGCTTACAAATTTTTCGATTTCCTTCAACTGATTTCAGACAAGGTGGGATCTTCATATAAACTTCCTCCTCTAACTTCCCATTAAGAAATGCATTCTTGACATCAAGTTGGTGCAGGTTCCAATCATTGTTGACAGCAAGACTTAACAAAACTCGATCAGTGTTGAGCTTTGCCACTGGAGCAAAAGTTTCAGTATAATCAATCCCATAGGTCTGTGTATACCCTTTAGCCACGAGCCTTGCTTTATATCTCTGCAAACTGCCATTAGAGTTATATTTCACAGAAAAAACCCATTTACAACCGACATGTTTTTTTACCTTGGGGAAGATCCATTATTGTCCAGGTACCATTTTTCTCAAGTGCACTGATCTCTTCAACAGCCCTTCTCCACTTGGGATGCTTTAGTTCCTTTTTCATCTAAACTTGCTGTAAAAGCTTTAAAAGATGGCATCAAAGAACTGTAAGCAACAAATTTCTGGATAGGATGTTTAGTGCACTGTCTAACTCCTTTTTTAATAGCAATAGGAAAATCATCCAGATTAGGAGTAGTAGACTCACTGATCAAATTTCCTTCATCTTCCATATTGGCAATTGGACTCAAATCCAATTCTCGGCAAGTGTCAGGTTGCAAGATGGCCTTGGGTATAGTTTTCTTTCTCCTTGTATAGGTCGAAAGTTGTTTGGGAGGAGTAGGTGTTTTGGAAAGATCTTGAGAAGTTGCTGGTGTTTGTGAAGGGATTGGTAAAGAAGATACAGGTGAGAAATCTGAAGGTGTTGTAGGCAACAAGGATGGATTTGTGGAGTGAGTGAATGAAAAGTCTGGAGGTATAGAAAAACTAGGAGAAGTTACCTGGTGTTGGTAAGAAGGCTGAAAATCATCCCAAGTCTCCCCCTGAATTGCAGCCTTAGTAAAGTAAGGGTCCTGTTCAAAAAAGGTAAGATCCATAGTAACAAAAATTTTTCGAGATGGGGGGTGATATCATTTATAGCCCTTCTTAAGTGAAGAATACCCTACTAGCACACACTTTACAGATCTAGGATCTAACTTGGTAAAGGAGAAAATTCTTGCCTACACTGGGAGCCATAGAATTGAGCAACCAAGACATCACACGGCTATTTTCCTGCATCCATTTGGCATATCCAGCAGCAGTGGCCGCAGGCTTGTCAACCTCCCCTGTGAGATAGCCCAATTTGCCTCGCCCTGAGATAAAAATCTTGACAGATTGAGATCATTCCAAATAATTATTTCCATTCAATCTATGACAGGTAATAACAAGGCTGGAAGTTTCATTGAGATCATCATAACTAGAAATAATTTCTGGTGAAGAAGTGATTTCAGTAGAGGAATTATAAGAAGAAGAGGTGGCCATCGACTAGGGTTTTATTTAGAAGATCGAAACTCAAGCTGATACTATGTAGAAAGTAGTGAAAACAGAAGAGAGAGTGTTCTGTTATTCAATATCGAATAGGTTACAACGTAGAACTCTTTTATAGAGTCCTTAAGAATTTATCTTTAACTAGGAATCCTAATAATAGAAGACTTCTAATCCTACTAACAGATAACTCTTAGTCTTTATCCTACAAACAGATAACTCTTAGTCTTTTACATAACTTACAAGTCTTTTACATAATATACAAGTTGTATTATCCTACATAAACTTGATCCAAGGGCTTTGAAATGTATATTCGTTGGCTATTCCTCAACTCAAAAGGGCTACAAGTGCTACCACCCACCTACAAGGAAATACTACACCTCTGTCGATGTCACTTTTGTGGAAAAAGAGAGTTATTTTACAGTCCCTTATCTTCAGGGGGAGATATCGTTTAGGGAAGATAAAGATGCATATTTTTTTTACTTTAGCCCCTTATTGATCTTTCTACTCCTACCCCTATATATTCTGCAGAGCCTTCTCCTACTCCATCTTCTCCTCAGTCAGAACCTAATACTTCTACTCCTCAAACTCCTCAAACAAACATTAATACCCCACAACCCAATATTCAAGGCACTACTTGTCCCCTAAGGACCTATTCGAGGAGGAAGGCACCTATTCAGATTCAATCATCCCCTTCTCCTGCTCCTGCTCCTGCTCCTACTCCTATACAATTTGAGGTACATTCTGAAACTCTCTCTGAACAAAATGAGGCTGAAAATGCTATATTTGCTTCTGATTTTGAATTTCCCATTGCTATTAGAAAAGGAAAAAGAATCTACACCACCAAACACCCTTCCTATTTGTTTATAACCTACAAAAACCTATCTCCTAATCACAGAGCCTTTCTTACTAGCCTAAATGACATTACAACTCCTAAAACAGTTGCATTAGAAAATGAGAACTGGAAAAAGGCTATGAAAGAAGAAATGGAGGCACTGGAGAAGAATGAGACGTGGGATTTAGTGAAGCTGCCAGAAGGGAAGAAAACAGTAGGCTGCAGATGGGTGTTTACTGTCAAGTATAAGCCAGGTGGTTCTTTAGAAAGGTACAAAGCAAGATTGGTGGCAAAGGGGTACTCTCAAACCTACGAGATCGATTATCTTGAAACATTTGCCCCGGTTGCAAAAATGAACACAGTGAGGGTCCTACTTTCCTTAGCAGCTATTCAGGGATGGAGTTTGCAGCAGTTTGACATTAAGAATGCCTTCTTGCATGGGGACCTTGAAGAGGAAGTGTACATGGATATTCCACCTAGATTTGGTTCGAATATTGGATAGGCAATTTGCAGATTGAAGAAAGCTCTATATGGACTAAAGCAGTCTCCAAGAGCTTGGTTTGGAAGGTTTACTAAAGTAATGCTAAGACAAGGTTTCAAACAGAGTCAGGGTGACCATACTCTGTTTGTGAAACACTCTCCTTCAGGGGGAGTAACTATACTATTGGTGTATGTAGATGATATAATTGTTACAGGAAACAATTCTGAAGGAATTGGTAGTTTAAAGAAGTGTCTTATAAAAGAGTTTGAGGTGAAGGAGCTTGGAAGATTAAAATACTTACTTGGTATTGAGGTGGCACACTCACAACAAGGAATTTTTATATCTCAGCAGAAGTATACTTTGGACTTGTTGAAGGAAATTGGAAAACTAGGATGTAAACTAGCAGAAACTCCTATAGAAGTCAATCACAAGCTTGGAGAGGCAAAAGAGGATGATATGGCAGTTGACAGAAGTTTATTTCAGAGACTCGTGGGAAGGCTTATCTATTTGTCACACACCAGACCAGACATAGCATATGCTGTTGGAGTTGTGAGCCAATTCATGCACAATCCTAAGGAATCACACCTAAGGGCTATAGTCCAAAATTTGCAGTACTTGAAGGGCACACCAGGCAAAGGAATTATGTTTAGAAGAGGGGGGAACTTGACTATGGAAGCATACACGGATGCAGACTATGTAGGATCCATAATTGATAGAAGGTCAACCTCAGGCTACTGCACTTTCTTTGGAGGAAACTTAGTTACTTGGAGAAGCAAAAAACAGAATGTGGTGGCTAGATCCAGTGCAGAAGCTGAATTTCGAGCTATGGCATTGGGAATTTGTGAGTTATTATGGCTGAAGATTATTTTAGAGGACTTGAAGGTAAAATGGAGTGGACCAATGAAGCTATACTGTGATAACAAGTCAGCAATCAACATTGCTCATAATCCAGTTCAACATGACAAAATAAAACATGTTGAAGTGGATAGACATTTCATAAAAGAGAAACTTGACAGTGGCTTGATCTGTACTCCCTATGCGACCACTGGAAATCAAGTTGCAGATATACTTACCAAGGGACTACCTGGTAAGTGCTTTCAGAAGTTAACAGACAAGCTAAGGATGAAAGACATCCATGCCCCAGCTTGAGGGGGAGTGTTAGAGATTAGAGTCCTAAATTAAGGAGATTGAGTAGGATTTGTAAATATTTGTTATTTATTAGGATCCCTAAATCTAAGGGATTGTTTTTTAGTACTAGAATTAGTCTCTTTCCTAGTTTAGAAGTTGCCTAAGTTAAGACATAGGCTTGTATATTTATTTGAAAGTTTCATGTGTGTTAAGCCTGTGAGAAATACAATAAAATTCATGGCTTTTGACAATGTACCTTCTATATGCCTGACCTGAATTTAGGTTATCTGCTGGAGGAGTTGTTATCTAATAGGACTTTGCTTTTCAAACTCTTTACTCTTTAGTTTCTCGGTTGCATGCCTGAAGTAATGAGGATACTTCCTTTTATTTCTAGTAGAAACTTTAGAAGTCAGCTACTCTTCTATCCTTTTGATGATGGAGTATTCCATGACTTGATGTTTCCCACTTTTTCCAGGACCATGAAAGTGTAATAAAGGCCATATACACTGGCTCTGAGTTTGTGAAAAGTGCAAGTGCGGGTGATGATGTTGGTATAGTTTTAGAATCCACAAGTTTCTATGCTGAGCAAGGTGGTCAGGTATTTAACTTCAGTATGTGGAAAGTTTTATCTCAGCGCTGTTTTCATTTTACATTTTTGGGTCCGTATGAACCAGTGTCATAAGGTGCATTGTGCCACCATTTTTTTTTTCCGATTTATTGGTTACATTTGTGAACAAGAAATTTATCATTTTGGGACTATTGGTTTGGAAAGGACACAAAATGTTTTCTGATTGATTTAGGATGGAAAAGGTTGAATCCTACCTGTTAAAAGCAAAATGACAAATAATTATCTAGCTAACTAGCCTGAGTGACAGTAAATTAGGCTTAGGAGAAATTTGGTGGTTGCTTTGATCAGGGACTAGTCAATGTTTTTTAGATGGCTATAGTTGGTTTTACAGAGAATTAACTTTGTGCTGATTTATATAATTTTTTAAGTTTGAGGACTTTCTTGAAATAAAAAAGAATGGAAATTATTATTCGGACATCACATCAAGCTTTCCTTAGGTATTGTATATGTATGTATATTACATATAACTATGATTTCATCCTTCGATAGGTGCATATGTTTGTTGATAATAAGCTACATTTCAAGCCATATCTAAGGAAGTAACGTGACAAGGAATATATGCAAGTCAATTGATTTCTTTCCTTTATTGTGCTTTCTTTATTCTTCTAAGACATTTACTTGTGGACAGATTTTTGATATCGGATCTCTTGATGGTTCCTTTGGTTCCTTCCAAGTATGTAATGTTCAAATTTTTGGAGGATTTGTACTTCATATTGGTTCTCTTTCTGGAGTCGCTGGCAAATTCTCTGTTGGTGATAAAGTAACTTGTAAGGTAAAACAATAAACTTCAAATTACCTCTTATTTTTTATCTATAAAATGACTTGCTTCTTTTTATTTTCAACTTCATTATTGTAATTATTTCTGTAGGTTGACTATGACAGACGGACATTGATTGCTCCTAACCATACTTGCACGCATATGTTGAACTTCGCTCTTAGGGTACGGCTTAATATGCTGATATCCATAATTTTTTAGCAGTTTCCTATTTCTTATTAGTTTCCATGTTTCACATTCTTATAATTTGAATGTAGGAAGTGCTTGGTAATCATGTTGACCAGAAGGGATCTATTGTTCTTCCTGAAAAATTGAGATTTGATTTTTCCCATGGTAAGTTTAACTCTGGTGTCTTTGATGATCAGTTGAATCTTTAAACCGTTGAAAATTAAAAATTCCAATGATTTAATCAATTTTAGGAACCTCCTAATGAAGCATTTTCAATTTCAAAGCATTAGAAAACTGAAGTATATTTAGCTACTTATTGTGTCAGCCAGACAATTCAATTTAAGGAAAAAAAATATTTTTCTAATTATGTTAAACGCAAATATTTTCTTTTCCATATTTTATCAATTCAAAATATTTATAAAATCACATATAATTTTCAATGCCATAACCATACCAACCCATTTTTACATCATAGATTCAGTACTTCAATTTTCTAAATTGTTACGATAACAACAAATAACCAATCTACTCGACATTTAATTTTCAGTACCATACAACCAATTTTGTATCATAGATAATCACTACTCTATCTAAACTAAAAGTTGAACTCTAATATTTTTTTGGTGTTTTTTCAGTTTATCAAATAGAACCTCGATTTTTTTGAGCATATAGAACCTTGATTTATATGCTATTTAGTTTGTAGTATGGTCTAAGTTATGCTAATTAGTTTGCAGTATGCTAAAATTTTATCCAATGCTATCAGATCCAAACAGAGACGGTGCTATCAATGCTGATCATTTGAGAAAAATTGAGTCTATTGTGAATGAGCAAATAAAATCCGAGTTAGATGTATATTCAAAGGAGGTAACACTTGCTGAAGCCAAGCGCATCAATGGTTTGCGAGCTGTCTTCGGAGAAGTAAGCTTGAGTTTTTTCGTCATTATGGCTTTCTAATTTAGCTTTGCACATTCCTTTGAAAAGTTATGTTATAATTATATTTCCAATGCAGATTTATCCTGATCCAGTTAGAGTAGTGGCCGTTGGTAAAAAAGTGGAGGACCTCCTTGCTGATCCTGAAAACAAGGAATGGTCATCAATTTCATCAGAACTCTGTGGAGGTTAATTTCTTTATTTAAATGAATGCAATAGAAGCCTTTCTATGAATATTTGGTTGAAGCTGACTTCAAGGATTTTTATAGGTACACACATAACAAATACAAGGGAAGCAAAGGCATTTGCTCTTTTATCTGAGGAAGGAATTGCTAAAGGAGTTCGAAGGATAACTGCTGTCACTACTGAGAGCGCTTTGAAGGCAATGGAATTGGGTGGCCAACTTTTGAAGGAAGTAGATGATGCATCCAAGATGGAAGTGAGCTTGTTGGAGAAGGTTTGTATTCGTACTTAGGCTATAAGACTTTAAATCTTGGAAGTTCTTGTTATCAATGCCTTGACAGTTTATTGTTTTCGTTTTAAGTCGCTATTTTACTCTAAATTGTTCTGCTTCAAGGTGAGCCCAGTGGTTTTTGTCTTAATGAATTTTAAATGTTGTGTTTCCAGTTCAATTTATGACATGTCATGTTTCTTGGATATTTAGTTCCCAATTTTTGTTATAATACTATTCTCTCCTTATTAAATGGTGAAATTAATAGGTTCTTCAGGTAACAGCTTAGTGGATGTACATCTCCTACTTGAGTGTTCTTACACGTAATGTGCAATTGTTATGCTCATCTTTAATATAAAAGCTATCTGAGCTGTGATAGTGCATAAAATGCTTGGTATATTATAATATTTGCCTTTATCTATTTAAACAAAAACATTGCAGGGGTATATTATAATATTTGCCTTCCTCTTTCCATTTTACACCCTCCCGCCTTGTTGAAAATTTTGTTTGCATCTCTACAGAAAGTGGCTTCTCTAAAAACTAGTGTGGATTCTGCATCAATTCCTGCTGCCCCGAAGGCTGATATTAGGGCCAAAATTGCACAACTTCAGGTATCACAATTCACAGCCATCTCTAATCAGTATAAGATTTTGCAGTTTTATTATCACCCATGTTGCTCTGGCTCACATTTTCCCTAATGCTCTCAATTTTGACCCATATTAGATGCTTTAAAGCATGGATATGAGGACATGAAAGCTCTTTTTTTGGGTGTCAGTTATATGATGGTCTTAGATCTCCCTTTTAAATCGGTTTGTTTTATCAGAATCAACTGAAAAAGGCACAAAAGAAGATTGCCGAGCAAAATATACAGAAAGCCGTTGCGACTGCAACCGAATTGGCTGAAGTTGCTGCCAAAGAGGGAAAGACTTTCTGTGTCACTCGTATTGATGTTGGATTAGACGCGGCTGCTCTTCGTGAAGCAGTTTCAAAAGTTATTCAACAGAAGGTTTCTAGCTAGTTCCGACCTTTTCTCCTATCAAAGTTTGCCTCATACATTTGTGCTAAAGGTCTTCATTTAATGAACAGGGGATGCCGGTTATGGTTTTCAGTACTGATGAAACCACAAACAAGGCCATTGTTTATGCTGGTGTACCCGATAAATCTGAACAGAGCAAGCTATTGGAAGTGTCAGAGTGGTTGAGTAATGCGCTAGGACCTCTAAAGGGGAGGTGTGGCAAAGGCAAGGGCGGTCTTGCTACGGGACAGGTTGGTAACTCGGTGCTTAAAAGTCGGTTGCTATGAGCTCGGATATATTTTTCCCCCACTTAGCTCTTAGACTCGAGTTACCTGCAATTTTCTCATGAATTCGAGTTTTGCTCTCATGCTCCGTCGTTTTGTAATTTATGTACATGTTTTTCTATTTCAGGGAACGGATGTATCACACGTTAACGAGGCCATGGACTTGGCAACTTCGTTTGCTTCAATGAAATTAAGCTGAAACAAATCTCTGCAACTTTCATCTCTACCATTGAAGTTGCAATGGTGGTGTTAAATTTGTATGGAGACATTGTATTATATTGGTTTCGAAGGTAATGCTACTGAGTACTGATTGTTGAAGAACTGTTAATTTGTATCTTTTTATCATGATTGGTTCAACAATATATGAAAAGGGTAGACTTCTACGAATACCATAAAACCAGTTGAATTGATTATGGAGACCTATAAGAGATTGTCCTAGACATGACAAACTTTGACACGAGAGACTCGATATCCGAATTGATTTATTTGATCCTAAACTTGATATAGACTTGAATATTATGGTTCTTCGAACCTGAAACAAATTGAATTGAACTAGACTTGAGTATGTAACCAATTTGACTCAAACTAAAAGTAACTTAAATAGAAAATATTTTGACTAAAAAATAACTGATTTAAAAAAATGTACAGAAAGCAATTCGAACTAAGAACAAATCATTTATATATATTAAAATCATTTTTTCACATAATATGAATCGAATGCAATTCAAACTAAAGGTAATTATAAGGTAGTATATGTTCATAGATATTTTTAATCCCTTTGACAATGCACACACATTGCAGATATTGCGATTGAATCTGAATTTTTTAGGAACATTATTTGTTTTTCTACTTGTTGGGTTCCATTTACTACTCAACTTAAAATTATTTGTTAAGTAAATTATTTATTAAAATTATCTTGTTTAACTTTTTTAAATTATTTTACTCAAATTGTCTCATTGAAAAATTTTAAAAAAATAGAATTTATATTTCTCTTTCTACTTTTTTTTATCAAACAAAATTTAAATTTTCAAGAATAAAACTATTATTTGAATTATTTTACATTATATCTTTCATACAATTTTTTTCTTCTAAAACTACATAAAACATTCGTAGTTGACAATTTTTGTGGGATGAAAGAAGTATAACAAAACAGGAGTAGGAAGAGTCAGTTTCAGACAAACAGGCCAACTCACAAGTGTTGCAGCCGACCACCCCTCGTACGTCGACCATACCCTATTTGGGGCCGACACGTAGGGAGGAACCATTCGTCAACCGTACGTGCAGTATAACCGCACTCACTTTCAGTTGGATGATCAGAAAACACTATTTATTGACTATACCCACTCCCCTCCCCTCCCCTCCCCCCTTGTTTTAATCTCCCTCTCTTTGTTTGTTGCTTTACTTAGCTTTGTTGTTCTTTCCAGTTTTCACCATTCATTATCATAAAATAGCTCAATTACGTGAGAAACGCTTCCAGTTTTCTTCACATATGATTTTTTCTTCGCCTTTGTTTTAAAAAAAAGAAACAGAGTTTGCATGTAATGGGAGGAGAGTGCTGAAGAGGAAAAATGGGTTCGTTTGCATGCTTTTCCATGGCTTTCTTGAACTTCTCTTCTCTCTTCCTCCCCAGAAAAAAAAAATCATTTTTTAATTTTAAAATAGAGAGGATGAAGCTCAGGATAGCCGTGGGAAACATGAACGAATTTTGTTTTGTCTTTTTTCTAAAGCTTATTTGATTCTCATATGCATACATCCTTCACACTCATCCTTATCTTCTATTCTTATATATCCTTCTATTCATACTTCAAATTAAGAATTCTTGACGTTTGTTTTATACCATACTTGAACTACTCAATCTTTTAAATTCTTAAGCGCTCTACAATTATGTTTAAATGTTTTTAAACTCGTACCCAGTAGCAAAAGCCGCACGTTCTTTCCCATAGAGTAGAAACAAGCGACGTACGGGCATCGGTGTCTCCAGGTGATTCGATCGGATTCGAAGGCGGAGAGAGAGAGTAGGGACGGAGGTAAGATTTTGTGGAACTTTTACTACTTGAATAAAATTATATTAATTTAAAAAATTTATAGGTACAAAATTAAATCATTGATGTAAAATATTTTTTTTTAAATATGAGAATTTTTCAGGGTTACAACTGCTCGACCCCTCGATCCATCACTGAGCGAAAGCAACCCAAAAGGATGAAGTGTCTATACTGCGAGGTGGTGTACAGTATATGCGACGCCGGAATGTGTAAGGAGTGTTACGTGGAAGCCATCGAGGCCGAGGAAAAACTCAAGCGCCAGATCAAATATCTCAAAGCCAAAGTCGCCTTCTTAAGCTTTTGGTCCCCGCTCGATCATGCCAACCGCGGTTTCCCCGCCTCGCCCGGTCCAGTCTTCCCCGACGTCGTTTTGGTCGCTTCCGATGATGGCTTGCCCCCTGTTCCTGTTCCCTCCCACAAAGCCGTTTTGGTGAATCGTTCACCAGTGTTCAAAGCAATGCTTGAAAATGAGATGGACGAAAGCAGAAGTGGTACGATCAAGATCAGTGGTGTATCATACGATGCTCTTCGAGTCTTTGTGGACTATATGTACACTGCAGAAGCATGGGTTGATGAGAAAATGGCCTGTGACCTTCTGGTTTTGGCTGAAAAATACCAAGTGGAGCATCTCAAAGGGTTCAAAATTTCAAAATGGGATAGTTCATTTGTTCATTTGGATAAGCTTACGAAAGGGTTTGTGTTAAGAGGATTATTAGCTGCACTGCTGGTATACTTGTAACCACATTTATTTCTTAAGTTTACATTAACAGTGTATACAATAGTCCAAAATGCTTTATACATACGTGTGTGTATGTTATGTATAATTTAGTAGCAAATGGGTTTCCCTATCATTAATAATGAATATGAAATTTTTATCAAAAAATAATAATGAATATGAAAATGTGTAAAAAACACTATTAGTCACTTGTGTATCAATGAACTATATTTCAAATGGCATAAATTATTTTGTCCTTTTAAAAATGTTGACATATTTATGTTGTTCTTTAGCGTAAAGAAACTAAAAAATATTTAAAATTTTAAAACATTTAAAAATATAAATAAATATATTTAAATTATTAAAAATTATAAGAGTCATAAAATTCTCGTCAGACTCACCATTTCATGTTTTGCACATCGAAAGCCTTTATATTTTACAGATTAAACACACAGAATTGGAACCAAACCAAACCAAACCAAACCAAACCATGACCAACTTAAAGCTAGATATAACAGTCTAAACACAGACAAAAGCCACTCCCAAATCCAACTCAAATCAAAAGCATTTTCCTATATCCACTTGCCTCCACCTCATCATCATTAATATTTTTGATGTGATTCAGATAAATCAAAGGTGAAAGGGAAATCACACCGTAGTTACTAAGGAATCAAAATATACATACCGGGAGGAAAACTTGAACACATGAACTTACAGGACGGTGTTAACATGCAGCGCTTTGAGCAACGAAGTAGCCATTTGTTTCACCAACACTTGCCCATCTCTGCGTTCTTTGATTAGATTCTGAAGCTTCTGTGGTAAATCGTTCTCCACTATTAGTTGTTTCGGTCGTGGGTGGTGCTCGTAAACAGCCTGTAAAAGTAAAAAAGAAATTACAATGATGTTCATGATAAACATCCTTCAAGGATATTGGCATCAGTCAAACCATTTGTAAACAGAATAAAAAGTGCACAGATTCTAGCAACAGAAAGGGTCATACTTACCTTGATTAATTTAAGCAAAATAAGACGAGCAAATGCATCCTGATGATCCAATCTTGAGATTAGCAGGGGTGTCAATCCATTAACAGCTAATGTCGTGTTTATTCGGGATGATTTCCTACATACCAGAAATAAATAGGGTCAGTTTAGCAAAATTTCCATATACGGCAGTCTCTTAAATGTCTATAGAAAGAGGAGAGAGTAAACATAACTTTCTAATAAACTTCTATGCATATATGCAAGTATAAAATCTAATCGATCAATGTCTTCCCTAAATACTAAGAAATAACCAAAGGAAGGGTGTAGTATCGCGTACGTGATGATTTTCAAGAATGGCTCCAATATGTGGACAAAATGTTGCTCCGGACAAGACTGGAAAAACTTCACCAATCTTTGAACTGCATCCTTCTTCAGCAAAGCTTGTTCCGCCTTGTGGTTGTCATTGTCATGAGCCAAGCAAACGGCAATTGAATCTAATGCTGTCACCAACCATAGTTCATCATTTAGCAAACTCAAGTACACGTCCAATCCACCATGGGCCCTCAACTGCTCCCTTGAATTACGTGATGCATGGGCCATGTCACACAGCAGCGGCAATGCACTTTGTTTTAAAGGAGAATCTGACATGATAAAATTCATCAGGTGTGGAATAATTCCATTTTCCGCCGCTTGTTCCTGTCTCCTCTTATTTATCTTGCATAAATTGAACAGGGCATTGAGGACCTTCAGAAAATAAGTCAATTTATCAGAATAATGTCCGTGGCACCTCCGCAAAAGAGAAAAATTTCAACCTGATTTAATAAGAATCACAATCAGATAAGAGAATTTCAAACGGAAATTTGGTTTGAGATTTAAAGCTGCATATATGCATTGCCAATTACCGACCAGAATAGAGGAAAAAGGGTTTAAATAGTAGTAAGGGAAGTAATTTACATGAAGTTATCAAATAAGCACGAGTTAGATTAAAACCAGGTGCACCGCATTATAAAATAACATGGAGTCTCAGATAATAACTTAAGTGGACAAGAGATCATACAAATCAAAATTTCTAGCAAATGCATCATATAGGCATAATGATCAAGTATAATAAGGCAAACCTCATGATGTATTTGAGAAACAAGAGGTCCATCTTTGAGTTCTAGATTCGGGATCAAATACTTAATTGCATCTGCTCGTTGAAGATTCTCCAAGCAGTTTGGATCAGTGGACAAATGATTAATGCACTTCAGTATCTATGAAAAAGATGAGTAATTAGTAAAAAGAACAAAGGAAAAAGTAATTTAAAGTTGGATACCTTGTGCGTACCTTTAAAAGAATAGGTGGTTCAATGCGATTGAACATCTGGAAAAGACGGTTGAGCAAGCATTGGCTACACATGTAGGACTTCACGATTGTATCTGCTTTAGCAAAATCATGAAGTAAATCTGCAACCTTTTCCAGGTACTCCCTGGCAACATCCGTATTCATTGTTGAAACCATGTTGGAGAGTAACCCTGACGATGTCGTGCTTCCTGGTCTAGCATTTAAAACACCCGAGCCAGATAATACACCTGATGCTGTCTGAGAAGCTATACCAGATCTGGATGCTGCTCCTTCATTAAAAGCCAGTTGCCCAACTTTCTTACTCACTGTTTTATGTGAAATTTTAGGTGTAGAATCAACAATTCCATTTTCTCTTCCATGGCCAGAGACCTCTGAAATCATAAAGAAACTCACAGCCTTGAAAAAATGTCTACAACTAGTGTTTTAAATACTAAGAAGCTCAATGGAAACACCGTAAGTTTCATCAAAAGGTAAACTTAAACTTTATATGCCAACTTAGAAAGTTCCAACATACTGATAAAAATAATGAAGTTCCAGCATAAGTATCTCTCAAGGATAAACCGATTCCTAATGATAATGTGGTTATAGGCAGATAAGGTCAACCATTTACATATTTAAACATCTGCATGAAGCAATTAGCAGTAGATCAAGTCAATCTTAAGTATATACCTGCAAATTCAGCCATCAAGAAGTCTAATTCACCATTGGCTTTCCTATCATTATTAGCATGTAAAAGAGGCAGTATGCTTTCATGTCTCTCTGATCCTGGCAGGTGGCGAACATACTCCAATTGATCAGAGATATGTCTAGAAGGAGGTTCATTTGCCAACAGGCTAAGCAGAGGCCGAACTTGCTGTGGCTGGGTACTTACTGAAGTGGGAAATCCATTTGATACTTTCTATCAATTTGGGAGGTCTATCTGTAGAAGTCCTGCCTGCAGAGGTACTTATCCTCTGCTGTCTGAGGTCAATCTCTGCTCTAGCAGGATCAAGTGTCCACCGATCTGAGTTTTCTCGATCTCGGGAAATAGTTGAAGCTTCCTTGGTGCCAATGTTTGAAACTTTTTCCAGGGACAGATCTGCCAATTTAGAACCAACTGAAACATCCACTGCTCCACTGCTAAATTGAGCTCTGTCGCTGTCAACAGCAAGATATCGCGAATCCGGCAGATAGGCATCTGACCTCTGAGAAAGTGAAGTTGAAGCCCGAGAAGGTTCTTGTGCTACTGTTGCAAAGGAACGTTCAATTATTCCATGCCTAACTTTTAGGATATTAGAATGATCAGTTAGGGAGAGTGGAGTCTCACTCTGAGCAAACAAAGGATGAGATGAATCTAATGGACCAGAACGTTGCCGTTGAGCTGAACCATCTACTGCAAATCCACCACCAACAGATATGGTAGCAAGTCGAGTTGCCTCATTTAAGCTATACAGAGTATTAATAAGCCTCAGCAATATCCCATTTTTAGCAGCTATCTGACAGAAATCATTCCTTGGGGTTGATCGCTGAAGCTTAAAAACCTGCCACATGCCATCAATTGCTAGGTGCACCATTTCCCTGTGTAAGAAAAGGCTAATGAGCTTTCTTCAATTATAGAAAGGAAAATTCACTGGAGCATCTAAAACATAATATTCCAAAAATGACAAGGGTATAAGAATCAAAAGGTGATAGTGAATCAATGAAGTCGACAATGATAATTTTGATCACTTGGTTTTTTTAGCTTTCCAAAATAGCATACTGTCACAAGTCTTGCATTAAAATGCATATCAACTATTAACCGCATCCAAAAACACACAAACCTGTACTTTGCATAATCAGCGTTCTAAAAAGCCAACTAAAACAGGGATTCCACGGCAAGCTATGAACATCTGTAAAGTTAAAGAGCTATAAAAGGAAACAAACATGGTCAGTACACACCTTTTCCAACAATTAAAAGCAATATTAAGCAACTGGAATAATGAGGGGAAAGAATTCAACACCTTGATAGACAAAGCTGTTGCAAGAAACAAGCTGCTTCCATCCGAATTTCCCGAGGACGGTCAGGCCCCGCAAAACTCATTACAAAAGGGATCTATAATATAACTTGAAGTGAATAAAACTTCTTAAATACTAAAATATTCACTCTCATAGTCCCTCCCTCCCTTTCTAATATTATTTGAAAAGACCAAAGAAATAACAGGCAAATACACAAAGATAGAAATCATGAGCAGTATGAAAAATTTTATTCACATGAACTACAACCAAAGGACAAATTAAGGGTTATAAAAATGATGATGATAAAGCCTCATTAAGAGTTCTCATGGTAATAGCTCATTAGTGTGGAACAAGGAGGCAGCCAATGCCTGGAAATAGGTAAGGTTATCAAAGTGCCAGAACACTTTGTTATCCATGAAGAGGGGAAAACAAAACTAAACAGAACTCCTTGTTAGGTCCCACAACCTGTTAAGTATGCAATAAGTGTATACCTTGTCCACCGTTATATATATGAATAAATGAAACAAAATGACCATAGAACTTACAAATCCCACGAGACAAGCATTCTCCTGGAAATCAGTGTTGTCATTAACAATCTGATTAATAAGTTGAAGCACAGAACATATAACCTGCAATTGCAGTAAAGATTAACATTGTCAGTTGGTCTTCACCAAGCTACTAACCTAGTTGGAAACAATCTAAGAGAACTTTACCCCTTTCCCATCTAGGAAACCAAAGTTTTTCTTTTTCCTTTTTTTTGGGGGGGGGGGGGTTGAGTGTCATAGTTGACATACACGAGTTTTCGGGACATCAAGCAAGTCCATTAGAGGCAGCAAACCATGCTGTGTAACAAAAACAGTCTTCTGTTCAGGACGCTGGTGGAAGATCGAACGAGTTTCTGACAGGCAGTCACAATTGCATCCTCTGGTTCCTCTGGTCTTAGTGAGCCAACTAATCTACTAAACTCAACAGCCTATATAGAAAAAAACAAAATATGCTTTTTAAATCTCTCTGCTTCCAGAAACAACAAAAACACGAGGAAGATTCAAAATAAAAAATTCAACAGAGAAATTTGATACTTAGGAACGAAGAGGGCAATGTGGATCAGATAAGGATTGGGAAAAAGTACAAATTCATTATTTTAGTCACTGACATGACCATGTTTTGTCCTTGTGGAGTCCAAGTAACACATACACCTACTCTCCACAAGACTGGCAATTAAACAAAACTAAATAGAAAACTACAAAAAGGGAATACCCCTGGATTCAAAAACTAGGAAGCAGTATAATTTATAATTTTCAATAGAAAGTAAAAATTTAAATTTACTAGATTGATTTACACAAAAAGGATTTACTAAGATTGAAAACAATAACAAGAGATGCGGGTAACATTCATTTATAAAGGATGACTAAAATCAATTGGAAGAAAATTTAAGACTCAAAAAACTAAAAGATTACTTTAGAATAAAATTAATAATTTCTTTGTAAAAGGAATATGAAGATAGGTTCAGGAACATAAACATGGACACATGCATAGGTTGAAAATCATAACAGCAATAAACAATGTTGAACTTGAATAATGTTGCTGTCAAAAACTATGAAACTTCAATTATCAATTGAAGATAAAATTGCAAAAGTTCAAACAAGTAACTGCAAATACTTAACAGTATAAAAGTTACTTTAAACCTAAAAGAAACAAACTCCAAAACAGTAAGGATCCATAACACAATAGACAAGAAAACCTCAATATGCTCAAGGGTGGGGTGCATTGCGCAACAGAAGAGGAAGAGAGGTTCCATTACAGAGAAAAGAAGCCAAAGCACTTTTGAAACAAACATTTGGAACCTGTAGGGGATATAGGTTGTCAGCGGGTAACTTCTCATCTCCAAAAACCTGGCCGCAACAATACCATAAACAAGAGAAAACATCAAGCTCACGTCTGACAGTAGCACATAAACATCATACTCCTAGCATACCAAACCACAGAGAAAATTTACACATACCAAACCATCAATGTCAATTACATCATCCTTCAAAACACCCATCATTAAGCGAAGCAGGTTACCACCTCCATTTGACTGCCTCATTTCCTCTTCCATTTGTTTCTTAGCAATTGTATCCCTTAATTTCTTGGCTAGGTCATTCTTTCCGGTATCAGGCAGGGTAGCTTTGTTCACATTCGATGTAGAAGCAGATGTAGAAGCTTCAGCTGCACTTTCCGGTAGGTTTTTATCGAATGGATGAAATAAGTCATCCAAGGAAGCATCTCCAGGAGGATCACTAAATCTACTTAGCTCATTCCCATTAGAGATCACTGAAGTTTTCACAGCCTTCAAAAATGGAATTCAAATTGTAAGATTCCACTTTTACTTTCATCAGGAAACCAAAAAGGAAGGTAAGAAAGATGAATGGTAAAATGATGACAAGCTGTGTACATGGAACAGTCAAACAGAAGAGGACCAGTCTAAACCATTTTTATAGGGGGGAATAAAAGATCACAACACAAAATAATAAGAAAATTATAACCATTATTACAAGTTCGATCCAAACTACAATGTCAAAACAGGCAAAAAGGTAATGAATGCATCTCTTGATAGTTCCCTAACATCTTTAAAATCTAAAATAACAGCTTATTAGCGCATTAAGCAAAACATACGAGTGAAGATGATATTTCATGGAGAAAATCGGTCATGATGCCATAGGAAACTAGATTATCTGTTTCAGCCAATGCAAGTCACACCTAAGCATCCACATGGAGACATGCATAGAAATGTCAGAGAAATGCATCATAGAGAAATTTTAAGGTAAATAAATCTGAATTGTATAATCCACTGAATTAACGTTTTTTTTCAGAAACTGACAACATTCCATGAAGCATTTACCTTTTGCAGACCAGCATCTATAGGTCCAAAGTCAAATGATTTATCCTCAAAATCAATTGAACTTCCTTTTCCTCTATGTCCTTTTTCACTCTGATTTCTTCTTGATTCAAGAGATCCAACATCACCATTTGTCATAACTCCATCTTGATGTGATATATCATGAAGATGAGCAGAACAATTGGCAGCCACCGCATTCTTAACAGATTGTCTACCAGAACTACTCTGTAATGATAAGCTTTCATGAATTGCCAAGGTTGGAACTTGATCTGATAGTAGATCATTGTCTAAATTATTTGCAGTTTCTTCAACTCTTTCCTGATAAGGAGCCAGCTGATGAGTGATCTCTGCTGATAATAACTCTTTCCTAGAGCTCAGGCAATCAAAGATTACAAGTCATTAATGTGATAAAATCAGCATCCTCTAGCATCATCATCAGTAAAAAAAGGTTCAAGTTGAAGAGGTTCTCACTGTTTCAGAGGCCTCTACTTTCTCCACAGGAAGACTCTTCCAGCACTCTGATTATCTCCACCAGAGCTTTCTGCATTTGCTGCAATGTCTTCAGATATGTTTCTGCCAAAGGAATATGAAAACATCAGCAGTGTCAACCATCATGAGATAAATTTTGAGTAAATAAAACACAAATAGCATGGCTAAAAATGTATTTAATAGCCAATAAAGCAAATCAGCCAAAAAAAAACTGCGCCAGCTGAAATACAGGAGTTGAAACACCATCTCAGCAAATGAAAAGATAGGGGAAAATGTTTCAAATAATCATAGACAAAATTAAATTAGAGTTAAACTCGAGAACCCCCCCTCCCTCTTTGGCTTCATTTTGAAGTACATAATATTGCAATAAAGAAGTTGGAATGAAGTGCAAAAAAGAGGAAAATCTTTAAGAAATGCATGAACTCTGGACAGAAAAAAGACCAGGTAACAAGGTTACAATAGAAACCTTCATAAGCAAATGTGTCCCCATAATTTAGCATGAAAATTGAACATGCTAGCCCATTAAGTTATATCCAGATCAAAAGGATAGAAAAGGCTGAAATGCCTATTAACTAAATTTGATTCTGCATTCTGGATTTCACAACAAACTGCAACCTAAACAAATTATCTCAGACAGGAGTCGGTAAATGGAACGAGATGTGTGAGATGAAACAGAGCACATATATTTATATATAAAGAATTTATAAAGAATCCATCGGGTCAACTTAATGTTTGCATGATTAAAGCTGTAGTATCTTGTCAAACAAAACTTAAGCAAACAAATTGTCATGAAAATAATGTAGACTAAAATCAGTTAAAGCTCTCATTATTTGACCAGCATAACGATTGTAGGTGTCCAGGTGCTAATCGTGGCTGTGGGATCACCTATCAAATAACTTCATGAATGCAACCAAAATCCCATCAAGACAATTTCTAAAACATGTTAAATGCAGCATACTGTTCTATACATTACCTAATGGTTCCACTATGACGCAGAGATGACCGCAAAGCACGTTTGCAATTCCGTATCCAAGGGTGAGAAAGCAGTGTTTTTGCATCAGGCCTCTGCCTAGCATCCTGAAAATTCAATAAAGTGTCACTAACAAAACAGTAAATCATCAATGACTTCAAAGTGGTCAACTGAATATTAGTGACGTTTTGATACAACCTTTTGAACTTAGCAACCACCATCATATTGGAGGACAACAAACTGAACTTCAGTAGTTATCATACAAACTACGGACCAAGACCGAGGGCCATATATTCTTTAGGCCCCATGGCCATCAATTAGTCAATGAAAATTTAGCAGATATTTTATATTTCTCGGATTTTATTTATTTCATTTCATCTTGACGGTGGCTGCCGAGTAATGATTGCAAGTTTACAAGAATGTTTTCTAACTCTCAACTTTTAGAGAGTTATTTTTCCCTTCTTTCTGTTTATTAAGAGAGAGCTTTTGAACAAAAGTATCATATGAAACATTGTTAAGGAGACTAGTAACGCTTCTAATGAATATCTATTTGCTTTTGGTCTTAATAGATTCCAAAGTAATATCAACACATCTCATCCCCATTCCCCATTAATAAAGATCTTTCCGTACTAATAATTAATATTATTCTATATGCTCAACTAAGCATGACTCATGGATGATAAACTTTTGATAAAATCAAGTGATGGTCAAAATACAAAATCGAGACATCATTTTCTTCCACTCACCTTCTTAAAGCATTGGCGCAAAAAGTCGGTAATGTCTGGAGATAGGCTGTCAGGTATTGGTGGATGTTCATCCTGAGGGGAGGGGGAAGACATTGACAAAGAAATGTGCTTGTTAAAGTATTCTTCATCGGGAAAATGAGAATATGGAACGATTTAATCACTAGGGAGGGAAAGGAAAACAGAAACTCAGATAGAAGAATTTACTCTTATCTTATGAAAAGAAAAAAAAATAATGGCGATATAAATGTCAGACAAACCTGCACAATCCGAAAGAGAGCTGGCATAGGCTGTAGATCATAGTACGGAGGCACGCATGTAAGCAATTCGATCACAGTGCAGCCAACACTCCAAATGTCAGAAGCAGCGCAAACCCCTGACATTTCAATCACCTGAAATTTAATTCAACATCCAGTGTAAGGCATCCATATACCTCAAATAACCCACGTGAAAACTTGGAGAAACAAGTTTGACAGCTAAAAGCCACACTCCAATCATCAGCTGGAACCAAAGAACTACCTCCGGGGCCATCCAATATGGTGTTCCAACAACCGAGTGTGTGTTAACATCAGCCTCGGTTAGTTTGGTCGCAACACCAAAATCAGCAAGTTTTACAAGACCCTGAAAAGAGAAATTAAGTTGAGGGTAAGTAGTGAAGAAACCAAGAGAATCCATTCACCCTAAACGAAGACCATCAAAGCTAACTAGGGCACAAAATTATGAGGACAAAACAGCATGGTGGCTATAATGAATCTGTGAACAAGTGGGGACACTTGAGGTTTGAGGCAATAAAATATGGCCACAAATTCAGCAGCCCACAGGTGTTCCACTCTTTAAAAAAAACGTTTTGAGCACTTTGACTTCATTTATATTAGAAGATTTCTCACTCGCCACATAAGTTGCCAAAGTACAAGGTAATATATGAATTAAGTGGACCAAATTCAATTAGTCACTAATACTCATAAATAAGGTCTATGGTACTGTTCTCTTTAAGATCTCTGATCCCATGCTCAAATTTATAGAAAGAGAACCATTAAAAATAACTGCTCTGAAATTAAAATAATAATAATCTTCTCAAATATAAATAATAACTCTCTAAGGATAAGACAAAATAAAATAGCTATTAGGTTACCTCTTTAGTTGTCAAAATATTTGCACCCTTAATATCCCGATGGATAACACCCTGTTCATGTAGATAAACCAAGCCTTCCAAAACCTGTTCAACAAGTAATTAGCATATCCAAATGATACTTTAATATGGAAATGAAGCAGTAAATTGCAGAAATACAAACAAACCTGGGAAATATAAACAGCCACCAATGATTCTGGAAAAGGCCCAAATTTATTGGGCTTGATAGTGTTTGCAAGAGAACCATTCTCCACATACCTATTAAAATGTGAAACAAATAACTAGAAGTTCCTAATGGCTCAGAGAACATGCAATCACAATGTAAGGTTTCTTACTCAAGAATTATATGCAGGTGAGTCTTTGTCTTCGATGATCCAAGATACTTCACAATGTTTTTATGGTTCAAATTCTGCAAAGAATCTCAAATGTCAATTAGCATCAACATGATACTGACACTTAATGCCATGCACAAACAAGCAGACAACTACCACAAAAAAATTAGACCAGCATTAAAGTTTCAAAAACAACAAAATAGACATCCAGCAAAAGCAGTGCATCAAAAAGCAAAGGGGAATTTTGATGTAGCATTAAAGTTCAAAAATCTCTTGCTGCAAAAAGCAGTTAAAGGAGGGAGTTACCTTCAATAAATCAATCTCTTGCTGCAATGTTAGCCCGTCCACCAGCCAAGTGTATCCAAAAGAAAAAGGCAACTTGTCAGCCAAGCTAACACAAAAAAACCCTGGAAATAGTAAAAGCATGTTTCAAAGATTGCATTCTATGGACCAATAGGGCTGTAAACGAACATAGCGTTGGCCGAACTACTCGTGACCATTCGTATATTGTTCATTTGTTAAGCTAAATAAACGAGTATGAACAAAAAAATATGTTTAGTTTAATTAAATGAACATGAACAAAGGTCTGTTTTTGTTCAAGCTCGTTTCATTTACAGCCCTATGGACCAAAAATAAATTTTTAGTCATTTTGCATGTTAATCACCTAATTCTTTCAAAATGTTTGACAAATATGTTAATTAGACCACAAATAAGGCCTCTAATGATCAATAATAATAATAATAATAATAATAATAATAAATTCAGCAGGTTTCATGGCAACAAGGCAATTTTATTGACAAGAAGGAAAAATTTACAAGTACTCTAAATTAATCAATAAGTCCTCAGAAGATGTTCAGAGACTAAAATCCAGTCCAGTCTCCTCATTGATTACACACTATGGCTGTCTTTAGTAAAATGCAACTGATGTTACACAAGCAGCAAGTCCTTGAAACTGATCAGAGACAAATAAACTTAAATATGGCAAGTCTTAGGTAGCTTGGATGCAAAACATGTAGCTTGTCAATACAAGTAGATTATTAAATGTCCATATGGTTAAGTATATCACTGCTGCTCTATCATGAGAAAAGAAGCCCCTTATTAATAGAAACTAAAAATATGTCGACCAACAAAAAAGTTCCATATTCAAACACTAGTACATCCATCAGAATGCCTTGAAACAATCGAGTTGCAAAAAGTAAAAGAACTCATAAATAATGAACTGACCCTAATCTAGCAAGCCATCTTACTGAAAGTGAAAACCCCATACTAATTTTAAGTCTGAGCAAAATTAGAAATTCCTGAGCAAAAATCAAATATAAAAATCGAACCATTATAATATTGAGATCCTCCTGTGCTATATTCTCCAAAGATACTTGTTTAATCGCAACAAAGTCTCCATTCTCCAAATCCAAACCTTTATAAACACGTCCATATGCGCCTTTTCCGATTTCATCTCCAAGCATCTATATAAAAAAAAACAGAAGACAAAATATAAATTTCAAAATACTTCATATGTTTCTCAGGTGCGCGCTCTATTCCGAACAAAAATAATAACTGAAGAAAAAAAATTACATTCGGTTTTTCAAAGAGAGCTTGAAACAACCAAAAAGGAAAAGAGAGATTGCAAATCCGTAATTCCTTCATTTATCCTTTTCCCCTCCAAATTGTCATCAACTCACTGAAATGTGCGACTTTTGACTAACAAAACCTTCACATCTTAATTTCCATATGCGTTATATTCCTTTCATCCACTCAACTCTAAAACCGATCAAAACAGTAATTAACAGTAATTCGAAGAAAATATATCGAATTGTGGAATTAGACTCACGTATTTGTTGTCGAGAGTTTTGGGTTTGTGAAAAGCGTTCGAAGCTGCTTGCCGAGACATTTCTTCGTGTTTCTGTGTGTTCTTCTGCTTCTGCTTCTGCTTCTTCCTTGTTTTTTTTCCTTTTAGGAAATGAAGAACAAAGGCAATTTCGGCCACTCTTTTAAAAGAACCCTACTAGAAGAAATGCTCCATCTTTAGACGACAAGAATTTAGAGTTTAGAATCGCAGGAATCCAGCGACGATGCCAGAGCTCCTGCAATGCCAAAAACATAAGGAATTCAAAGGAAAAGGAAAAGAAGAAAAGAGAAATGAAATGAAATGAAAAATACAAGAAAAAGAAAGGAGGAAAGAGTAAAGGGTTGACCAATAGGAAGACTTTAACACTATTAATTGGCTTAAATCTGGATAAATAGTTGTAATTACAGTTTTTGTCCCAAGTTTTTTTTTTTATTTAACCACTTGCATCCGACATATTAACGGATTAATCCAAATTCAATTTTACAAAATTTAATAGACCAATTAATTGGTGTTTTTTGCTCACTTTTCATAAAAAGATCGACAGAAAATTAGATTTATTCTCTGAATTTAATATTTTTAATTTTATCCTTCACATTTTTTATCATAATAATTTTGAATTTATATTTTTTGATATTTAAATGGTATAAAACTATGATATTACATTATGTAGTATAATTTCATATCGTTCAGGGTTCCGTTCAGCATCGCTGTCAGATTTTGCATTTGAGCTAAGAATTTGCGTTTAGGAAAAATCTATAATTTTTGGCTTCTCCAAACGTAGTTATTGTGAGCAAAATCGGCAAAAAAACAAAATACGAAGGCGCCAAAAATAGCTCGTTCGATAAAATTTTTCCAAAAGCTGCTCTGTCGAACGAAACTCAATTCTCATCTCAAAAGCTGCACAAAATTGTCCAATTAAATTTTTTTGATCGTACATATGAGAGATGCATGTAGAGATTATTTGATTTCTAATAAAAAAAATTAACGACCCATTATATAATTATTTTAACTAAAAAAGTGCAGGTAATAACTTAAGAAAATTGTATAGTTCAAAGGCTTAAACGAACTTTAGGTGCCCAAAGTATACCTCTTTTGAATTTTAAGTGTCTAAAGTATTTTTTTGTAAAAATATGTGCCTAAAGTTTTCAAAGTTAGAATTTTAGGTGCCTAGCTGTTAAAAAAACCGTTAACCATTCAAAACGCGACACATTGCATAAAATATTGATTTTTAATTATTTTTTTAAAAATTAAAAAATAATTTAAAAAACCTAAAATTTATAAAAATCATTCAAATCAGTCCCTAAACCCCCTAAATTCAAAATCTTCAAATCTTCACCGTTGCCGACGCCGTCTCCGACCCTACCCTTTCGGTCGCCGGGCTCAGCCGACCGTTTCCCCTCATCCCCCGTCGCCGAAAATCAACGAACAGTGTGTGAATCGAACGGTTCACGTTCGACGTGAAATAATCGTTCGATTCACACATCGTTCGTCGATTTTCGGCGACGGGGTGAGGGAAAACGGTCGACTGAGCCCGGCGACCGAAAGGGTAGGGCCGGCGACGACGGCCGGCGGCGGCAACGGTGAGGATTTGGGAATTTTAAATTTAGGGATTTAGGGACTATTTTAAAAAAATTAAAATTTTAAGATTTTTTTGTAAAATTTTAAATTATTAAAAAATATATAATTTAAAGAAAATAAAAAATGACACGTGTCGCATTTTAAATGAATAATGATTTTTTTAACTTTTTTTAACAGCCGGCCACCTAAAATTCTAACTTTGGAAACTTTGGGCACCTATTTTTACAAAAAAAATACTTTAGGCACCTAAAGTTCAAAAGAATATACTTTGGGCACCTATTTTTCCTTTAAGCCTAGTTATCAATTTATTAATTAAACTTGAATTTTACAATAATGGATCGTCAAAAATCATATAATTATTCCTAAAAATTAAATAAAAATATTTTAAATACATAAATTGTGTAAAAAATTTAGTTCACACAAGTCTATCAATTTTAGAGTTTATGAATCTTATTTTAAGTTTAGGATCAAGTGTTACGTATTAAAAATTAAGAAGGTATGATTTAGGGTTTAGAATGTAGGATTTTGGAGTTTAAAATTTCGAATTTTAATTTTAAAACTTAGGCTTAAAATGGACAAATTATATTAAATTCTATATTTATAAAAATATAATTATTAAATAACTCGTACATTTAACCATGTCATTTGAATGTAGACTGTGCACGCACAAAAAAAATAAGTTTCGGCTCGCATTGTGAATGAAAAAAACTGAGTTGAGAAAGTTATTCCCATATTAGACCTGTAAAATTCAATATAAATTAATCGATGATGAATCAAATACCGATAATTAAACCAACAAAGAAATTCATCAATTTCTTCAAAGTTCAGCTATATCGTGATCTCACATGCACATTCATTCTAACCACAAGAATCTCATTTGAATCTAAACAGTTAGAGGCGGTATCTCTCACTTTTAAATATTTATATTTTACTCTAAACTTTAAATTCTTATTCCGTCCCCACAAATTCTGCAACATGTGAGACTTGTTCCATGACACCAAGTCTTTTACACCTAGCCCCTTATAATATAGGATGACAGACTTGTCCAACTAATCTCAAGCTCATTTTTTTGAGCCACTAAAAATTTTGAAAAACAATAACTACACATGTATCACCTGCTTCATCACCTTTTTGGGTATTAACATTGAGAAATTAATTGAAGGTAGATTTCACATGAGATCACATATTTTGAAATTTTTAAATTTTTATATAATTTATGTATTTTTTTATTCTTACACAATTTATATATTTTATTTATATATTTATATTGGTGATATAATTTTAAACCTTTAAAATTCTGTATTTTTGTACTTTTAGTTTTTAATAGTATACTTTTTTTGAACAATTAAAACTGAATTTTATTAATAAAAATAATGGAACGAATTAGAATTACAACGCATACAAGCATAGAGAGAAAATTAGGACAATCGTGATAAAAAAAATGGGACAATAGTCACCAAAAAAACTCATACATAAAACAATAATATTAAACCCAAAGATACGAAGAAAAACCAAATCTTCCATTGAGAATGACGTCCAACATCAAAAGAACTCAATAACCTACATAAAAACCCATTGCCTCTGTTGAACAAGACGCTTTACGAAGTGATAAAGGAGTGATGAGTGAACCAAACTATCTGTCAGGCTACTTCGCTACACAATTCTGGTTATATCAACAAATAACTTTTTACCAAAGAGGGATCTAATTATACGTGATCATCGACAAACCAATCAGAAAACAAATATCGTGATGGTCTTTGGGCGACAACCAAAACGACCGCAAATGTATGCGAAAAACGTACCAAAAGCCATAAGGATCGTGCTGCAAGAGCAAAAAGAAAATGTGTCATAAAGACATAGTTTCTTATTCAAGATTGAAAAGAAAACTCAAGAAAAAAGAAAACAAAGGACATTTATGAAAAAAAAGAAAAATAATAAATATAAACGGTCGACAACCAACAATGAGATTGATGTCGGCGCCATTTAAGTAAAAACCAGAAGGAAAGAGGAAAATGATACAAAAATATTGAAAGAAAACTTAATTAGAAATAAATAAAAAAAATTTAAAAGCCTACATCTTAACGTAAAATGATATTCTATATGTGATAACAAAACTATACGATAGAATATATATATTCTCTCTCATTAAAAATCTTCTCATTTTTAATTTTTAATCTCATTCATCCAATGGCTATTAATTAGTGTAAAACTAATTGAGTTTTACATCATATACTTTGATCCTATCTTCTGTGCTATGATCCACTTACACTATGTAAAACTCAATTAGTTTTACACCTTTTTTGGACCGTTGAATGAGGGTAATAAATGGCTAAAATTATTTCTTTATCTTTTTTTTTCACGCGATAATCTTCACATTTTTGTACTGTTAATCTCATTCATCCATTTGCCTTTATCAATGGTCAAAAAACGTGTAAAATTTATAAGTTTTACGTAGTGTAAGAGGATACTATATATATATATATATATATATATATATATATATATATATATATATATATATATATATATATTAAATGATAAGGGTATGGAGTGTTGTTGTAGCGAAACTGAATAATGGTAGTCGAGAGATGAAACCTTGGCTTGTGGACCTTCTTAATGAAAACAAAATTGCAATCTGAACCAGGGTTCGAGACTTTAAGCCATTGTGAAAGCTCAAATGTGTTCTTGACTGGAGATGGATAAAAACCCATAAAGATATTGTGTGTAATGATCTTACTAGAAATTGCAGGAAAATTAAAGAGAATTGAGGATTTCAGAAAAAAAGAATTTGAAGAATAAGAAGATAGATTTTTATTCATATCAAGCATATTCATCTCTTTACATCATTTTCTCTTTTAATAACAGTTGATTACAAGCTCACGTATTATTTGTTTACATTGTGCTTTGAGGGTGTTGTAGTCTTCCCAAGTGGCATGTTCTGCTCCCAAGTTCGACTACTGAATTAACAACTAAATGACAACTCGATTTTGTCATTTCACCATCCTCTTGTCTAAGACAATTCCTGGATAAACATTTATCTGTTTTTCTTGATCTAACTCTGGTAGATCACGGGAAGTCACATTATTTTTACCCATTATTCTCTTTAAAAAATTCACATGAAACACAGGATGCATCTTAGAGTGTGCTGGCAATTCTAATTTGTAAGCATCTGATCCTATGCGTTGTATGATTTTGTAGGGGCCATAGAACCTTGCAGCCAACTTCAAATTTTTCCTCAGAGGCAAAGATGTTTGCCGGTAGGGCTGCAGCTTCGGATAAACCTCTTCTCCTTCTGCGAATTTCCTTTCTGTTCTTTTTCTGATCTGCATAATATTTCATTCTCTGCTGGGCCTTTTCTAATTGCTCCTTTAACAGTTTGTTGAGTTAATCTCTGCTAGCTAGTTCTTCTTGCACATGTTTACAGTAGTATCTAGATTTTATACCAAATTAGGAGATTCATACCAATATAATGCCTCAAAGGGTGTAAGATCAATGGATGAGTGGTAATTCGTGTTATACCGCCACTCAGCGTGTGACAACCATCTGGCCCAACTGTTAGGCTTAAGAAAACACATACATCTTAAGCATTGTTCGAGGTGCTGGTTAAGCCTTTCAGTTTGCCCATCTATCTTTGGATGATAAACCGTACTGAAGAGTATAGTGGTACCAATCTGCTTCATCATTTTCTTCTAAAACAAACTAGTAAACACATTATTCCTGTCTGAAATGGCTACCTTAGGGTGCCCATGCAATTTATACACCTGATCCATGTAAACCTTGGTCCTCTAACAAATCTCACATTATTGCACATATTCCTTGACCATAGCCTTTAGTCCTGAACAATAGAAGTAAGGTTTAACCCTCCGGTAGATAGCATGTACTCCAGAATGCCCCCTTGAGACGAGTCATGTAAATTCTTCAACAACTGTTGCCTTAGATCACCACTGGTTATCACTTAAACTCGGTTTTGAATCTCAGTACTCTTCTGATCAGTGTCCACCCTTTTTTAGCTGATTTATCAATTACCAATGCAGCCATCACTTCTTCAGCTAAATGATTACCTTGGTGGCTTTTTTTAATTTTCTGTACCCATCATGGAATGATGATTGTGGTCATTATCTGCAAAAATTTAAGATCTTTCTCTTCAAACTATCTTGAGAGGGCATCTGCCACTATATTTATTTATTTTTCTTTCTGTATTTGATGGTATAATCCAACCCAAGTAACTTAGTTAGACCCTTCTTCTAAGTAGTACCTCCACTTAGTTACTACCATTAGAATTGTCAGTTATTCCTTTACATAGATTGACAAATCTACATTCTTAGGTCTCAATGTCTTATTTAAATAGGCTATAGGTCTATTTTCTTGAGACAGGACAGCTCCTATGTCTCTGTTACTTGCATCAGTTTTTAAGTGGAAGACCTTCCTAAAGTCAGGCAGAGCCAACACTGTTACTTCACACATGACTTTCTTTAGGTATTCAAATGCTGTCATGGCCTCCCCAGTCCATACAAATCCATCTTTCTTAAGCATGCTAGTCAATGGCTTACTGATTTCCCCATAATTTCTGATGATAGTGACCAGTCAGTTCAAGGAATCTTCTAAGAAATTTAAGAGACTTAGGCAGTAGCCATTCTTTCATAGTCACAATCTTATAAGGATCTGTTGCCACACCCCTAGAGGATATGAGATGTCCCAAATATTCAACCTGAGATTGCCCAAAAAATACTTACTCTTTTTTGCAAATAATTGGTTGGCCTTCAACACCTATAAGACCTTTTCTCAAATGCTCCACATGGCTACTCAAATCAGGGTTGGAGACTAGAATATCGTCAAAGAAAACCAAAACAAACTTCTTGAAAAAAGCCCTAAACAACTCATTCATCAATGCTTGGAAAGTGGCAGGGACATTAGTTAATCTAAAGGGCATCACTTTAAATTCAAAGTGACTATGATGAGTTCTAAATGACGTTTTAAGAATATTCTCCTCCTTAATTTTGATCTGCCAATATCCTAATCTAAGGTCTATCTTGGAAAAGTAGTTGGCTCCATGTAGCTCATCCAACAAATCTTCCACAACTAGAATGGAAAATTTGTTTTTCTCAGCTACTGAATTCAACTGTCTATAATCAACACAAAATCTCTAAGATCCATCCTTTTTCTTGACCATCAAGCAATGGGCAGCAAAGGGACTCTTGCTGGTCTGTATGACTGAGGTAACTAGCATTTCAGTAACCTGTTTCTCTATCTTTATTTTTTGTAGGTAAGGAAACCTGTAGAATCTCAAATTAATAGGTGTATTCCCTGGCTTTAATGTGATAGCATGAGCATGGGATCTAACTGGGGGTAGCCCTTTAGTTTTTTCAAAAACCACTTGAAACTCTTTCAATAGTGATTATAACCTTTCAGGCACTTTTGTTTCTTTCATCTCAGCACTGAGCAGGTATACCTCTCTCATGTCATCAAAATTTTTCTTTGCCAATTTCTGCATTCTTTTTCTATGATTAATTTGATGGTTGAATTCCTCTCACCTCCTTGTAAAGTTATGTTCTGGCCGTCCTTTTTAAACTTCATTGTTATTTCCCTAAAATTCATCAGAATTGGGCTAAACCTTCTCATCCAATCAACCCCTAAAACCATCACTCCCCCCAAATTGAGAACTCTGGAATTATGTTCAAACTTGTGGTTCTGCATCTTCTAGGTCAACTGATTACTTTTTGCAGTACTGTACAGCTTTTCACCATTTGCCACAGTTATAGCCAAAGGGTGTGTTTGCATCATTTTTAGGCATTCCTTGGCCTATTTGGGAGTTACAAAACTGTGGGTACTCTCACTGTTCACCAATATGCTAAGTGTGATTCCTTTCATAGATCCAAGTATTTTTAAGGTGTTGTGTTCAACATTCTCATTCAAGGTATTAATGGAAATTTTCAGGTCTCCTTCTATTTGTTGTTTCATTTCAGCCAATTGACCTTCTTTCACTTCACACACTTCTTCTATCTCTTAAGTTTCTCCTTGCATTTTCTCTTCTTCCATCAAGTTCAATTGCTTGGCCTTACATTGGTGCCCTGGACTGAATTTATCCCCACACTTAAAGCATAAGTTGTGAGCTCTCCTGTAGTCAAGAAGGAATTGCCTGTTGTTTTGCACATTGCTGTTAACCTTAGTAGTGGTGTTAGCATTAAAAGTCCTGGCAGTGATCTCGTGTCCAGATTGAATAATATTTTTGATGGTGTACCTTTGCTTCCTGCTCTCAAAATTCAATGACAGTTCATACAGCTTGGCCTGTCTGTAGGCATCCTATAATGTCTTGGGAGCATGCACCTTCACTCGATGCTTTAATTCTTCAACTCACTCACAAAACTCAACACAAAATATCCCCCAGTTAAGGAAGAATTGTGCTGCAGCATATAAGGTTGTAACTCTTCAAACCTGTCCTGATATTCTTCTATTGTTCTCTTCTGTACAAGCTTATTAAAATTCTCAATCACATTATTAAAAAAAATTATCATTAAACATGTGATAGAGATTCGCAACAAACTCATGTCATGTCACCCTATGTTTCTTTGTAACATACTCACCAAACCACGTCTCAGCTGTCTCTACTAAATACATTGCAGTTATTTTAATTTTTTGTTCTTCAGGTACCATGAATATAGCAAAGTGTTTTTGGCATATTTGAATCCATCGCCTCGAATTGCTAACATCAAAAGTGGGAAGTTTTATTTTTGGTTTTGTAATGAAATTCTCTGACCCAACAAAAGACTTCTCTCTATTCTCTTTCTTAGGCATTGAATTTAACAGAGGAGCTAGAGTTTTCTGGTTTTGCAGCAGGTATCCCAGGTTTTTGCAGGTTGTATGAGTATCTCTCATGGTCATCAATTATTGTCACTTGAACTAGTTTCTTGCCTTCTTCCTTGCTAATGCCTCTGCTATTTTCAAGAGATAACAATCCTTCATCTTCTTTAGGATACCCAAAATCTGTTTCATATATCTTTTCTGATTGCTCAGCCTTTTCTCCCAATCTTTCTTTTGTTTTTCTCTGAGGAGTGACAACTGGTTCATTCTCATTCTGTTTAGTTTGCTCTTCGGTTACTCAAGCTAATTCCACTATTTTTTTTTACTTATCCAGCTTGTTTTATGGATCAAAAACAGCTCTGATTATCAATTGCAACGATCTTACTCAAAATTGCAGAAGAATTAAAGAAACTTGGGGATTTCAGAAAGAAAGAATTTGAGGAATAAGAATATAAATTTTCATTCGTATCAAGCATATTCATCCCTTTACATCATTTTCTCTTTTAATAACAGCTGATTACAAGCTCACGTATTATTTGTTTACAGGTGACTAGGGCAGTACATCCTCAAACGGTCCACAGTCTTAGGCAGTTATGTTAGCTCACTTGCCAACTGATTCCATCTTTTGCATGTTCAGCAGATCCAGATTTGGGCTTGTCCATTGGTGTTGCCTCTGGTCCCAGAATATTCAACCCATTCATCGTGATAACTGGCCCTTTACTAGCGTTTTCTACGGCGTCGTTTTCCTTACTCTTCTTTCTTTGGTCATTACCCATGACTTTAGTCAAAATTCTTAATCTGCTCGCAGAAATTCCTAATTCTCCCTTCAAGATCATGTCATTGTGGAATAGAATATAGTTCATGTACCAAAAGGATATTTAACACTAAAAAAAAGTTATACATACACAAGCTTACGCAAACCCTTTTATAAAATTTAAAACTTAAATTTCACACCTTAGCACCCTAGAACCTATACCTTAAATCCTAAGCCTTAAACATTAAATTTTACACCGTACACACTAAACCCTTAATATCTAAAATTTAAAAGTTTGTGTATCAAAGTATTTTCTCTAAAAAAAAGCACGGTATGTCAAGACTCAAGTTAAATAGAAGGATTAGCTTTCAAATTTTAACATGGTAGAGGGACTAAAACCAGAATTAGACCTAAGGAAGAAGGAAAAATTGGAGATGCGGGGCATCGACCCTGTAATTATTGCATGCTAAGCCCAAATGGTATTGGATATAATTAGCATAAATAAATAAATAGGATCAGCTAACATTCACCTTTAACGTAACACACTGCAATATATTATTATTTGTAATAATTTTTAAATAAATATTTAAAAATAAAATTAAAAGTTGGATTATAATATTAATTCATTTATTTTTTAATAATTATTTAAAAATTATTAAAAATTAATGATGTGTAATAGTATATAACATTAATAATGTATAATCCTTTGTTCTAGAATTTTCCAAATAAATAATACCCAGTAAGAATCTGATGCTCGAAAATTGCCCGCGTAGCCGTTGATAATCGACCACCACTAACTACCATTCGGATAAGAAACAAAGCAGCACAAAAACAAAGTCAGAGCTCTCCATCACAGCAAAAAGGAACAACAATGGCGGCAATGCCCAATCTTCAAGTCACCGATTGCTCTTCTCTCTTCGCTCCTCGTCTTCCCCACCGCCCCTTAACGCTACCCCACTCGCGTTTCATCTCCAAAGCTTCTCTCCAACAACCCCACCACCATTCTTCTGCTTCTGCTGCTGCTGCTTCGCCGCCGTCTCTCGTCAACCGACGACAGCTCATATCGCAAACGGCGTCGCTTTCGTTGTCCCTCGCGACTCTCTCGACTCTCCCACTGCCAGCCAAGTCCGAGGAAATTCTGTCGGAATGGGAAAGAGTCTACCTCCCCATCGATCCCGGTGTTGTCCTTCTAGACATCGCCTTTGTCCCTGATGACCCGAACCACGGTATTTCTTCTTTCATTCACAGAGTATTTAATTTCTTATTCCGGGTTTTATTTTATTTGTTATTTTAATTTTGTTTGATTGTATAGGATTTTTGCTGGGGACAAGGCAGACTATTTTGGAGACAAAAGATGGGGGAAATACATGGGTTCCACGTTCAATTCCTTCAGCTGAGGATGAAGATTTCAACTATAGGTTTAACTCTATTAGCTTTCAAGGCAAAGAAGGTTGGATTGTTGGTAAACCTGCAATTTTGCTGTACACTTCAGATGCTGGAGAAATCTGGGAAAGAATTCCATTGAGTGCTCAGCTTCCTGGAGATATGGTCAGCTCCTCTATCTCATCACTTACATCATAATACCAACCATTGATGATCTTCGCTAACACTTGTTTTGGCCCATATTCTGCATTTCTTCAAGTAATGGGTACTTGTTAAGGTTCAAACTTTTGAAATATTTTCGCATTAAATTTAAATGTAGCAGTTGTTACTTGTTACATAGCAATGTCATGAATTTCAGTTGTGGGAATGTTATTGTGAATCTACGTGCTAGCATTTGAAGTTTGAACTCTTGAGTGTGCATATGTGGGAGTATGAATATTCTAAAGATTGGTGATTTAAATGACCGAGTTAAATCATCTGGGTTTGTGCAGGTATATATAAAGGCAACTGGTGAAAAGAGTGCAGAAATGGTGACTGACCAGGGCGCAATATATGTTACGTCAAACAGGGGCTATAACTGGAGAGCTGCTGTTCAAGAGACTGTCTCGGCTACTCTGAATAGGTGTTTGTCTGTCTAAAATGAAGTTGAAGTGCAATGCTGTTCAGAATAGCTTTATTGTAGAGGAATTTATAGTATAAATAAACAAATATGGCCGTTGTTTTAGGCTTTGCTTGGTAGGGTGGAAAGAAAATTGAAAGGATGGAAAATTAAAGGGGTAGAAAAGTGGAAAGATGGGAAATTAATTTTTTCTTTCCATTGATGTGCTTGGTAGGAAGGATGGAGAAATGGAAAGAAAATTATATTAAAAAATTCATATTTTGAACTAACTTACATCTCTCCCACATTTTCTCTCTTCTTTTCCTTCAAATTGTGGGATAATTTATTTTTACGCATGAGCATGGAAAATGATCACCCCTCTAGTTTTCTTTCCTCCCACTTTTCTTTCCAACCAAGCACACCCAAAATTTATTTTCTTTCCATTTTCCCTCCCCTCCTTCCACTTTTCCACCCAACCAAGCAAAGTCTTAATGTTCATCTTTATGCTGATGTGCTCATTCAAGTTTAGCATAGTATTATGGTACACCTTTAAATGGAGCAATGCACTAAAGGATGTGAGCATGCCCTAAACAAATAGGATTGCCGTGAAATTAAGTAGGCAATATACCCTTTCTTTGAAGAACTTCCATAAGATTATTCATTGTCTGTAGGGGAAACTACTTACATTGCTCCGTTACTTCTGCAGAACAGTTTCTAGTGGTATCAGTGGGGCAAGTTATTACACAGGAACTTTTAACACTGTGAATCGCTCTCCAGATGGGCGGTATGTGGCCGTCTCAAGCCGTGGTAACTTTTATCTTACATGGGAGCCTGGACAGGTATAACTCCTTCTGTGTAGTTTTCAAAGGATTCATGGGAGTTGCCTCTCTTTTGAGATCTTCATACAGTCCTATTATATATATGCAAAGAAACATAAAATATTATTGCTACGTTGAAAAAAAAGTAATAGGAGAATGCTTCCTCATAACCAATATTGTTAAAAGTTGAAACATACTGCTAGCAGACATGCTTCAATATGTTCTCAGGCACTTACGGAAACCATTGCATCATCTTACTCGTTCCTCATGCTTCTATAAGTATGCTCATGGTAGTGGCAAACATTTTTGTAGCAGAAGAATTTGGTCCTAATGTGCGCTGTTGCTAATTCTTATTCTGTTTTTCAATTAACCATATGTAGCATACTTATGAGTACTCACTTTTATAATTTACAGCCATTCTGGCAACCACATAATAGAGCAATTGCAAGAAGAATACAGAACATGGGATGGAGGGCCGATGGTGGTCTTTGGCTCCTTGTCCGTGGAGGAGGACTTTTTCTTAGCAAAGGCACAGGGGTAAGAAAAGTGATAATTTCCCCTCATTTAGCCTAAGAAGAAAAAATTTCATAAAAACTCCCCTATTTAGTGTAGGGAAAATAGTTTTATTTGAAAAAGTTGTCAACTTCCGGAAGGCTGAACCCATAGGCATGTTAAAATGGACTTTTACCATATTCACAAGCTCAGAAAGAATGCAGAAGTGGGGAAATTGAAAAACATAGCTAATTATTGAAGGTTTTCCATACTAAACTTCATTAAGGACACTGAAAAAACAAACTGGATTTGCTTCTAAAGGATGTGATTCTTAACTGCTGATAGCCTGATATGATATCCACCAAACTTGATGGACCAGAAGATCGAATAACCGTGACTAACTTAATACAAGCCCTATTGTCTTGTTTGGTTCATGCTTTTTAAATTGGCACCGATACCTATTTTTCCTTGTTCTTTCTGTTCATTTTAATTTCCGATGTTCCAGATAACAGAAGATTTTGAAGAAGTTCCGGTACAAAGTCGTGGCTTTGGCATTCTTGATGTTGGTTATCGATCAGAGGTAACTGATACATCCTTAGATATTTTGCCACAAATTTTTTATCTAATTCTACAGTGTGGCTTCAAGGAAACCTGGATGAGCAATTTCAGCATCCATTTCACGTGTTACATGTGTAAACCTAATGTGGAAACGTGCCCTTGCAACTCACATGCATGTTGCATATATCATGCGTGTATGTGCACATGTATGCTGGCATGCCCATTGATATGAAATTACTGGTTTAGCACATGATATGTGCATATCAAGATGATAGCACTTCGTGTTATATCCCATCTAACAGATTACATGAATATTACCTTGGCATTTTGTCCCGAGGGTGCGATCAAATTATATTCTAAGGATTCTTTCTATAGTGGTATAGGCTTTTCCTTTTACCCTTTTATATTTCCAAACTGCATACTAACCTAAGTTTGATTTTATAGGATGAAGCTTGGGCAGCAGGGGGCAGTGGAGTTTTGTTGAGAACTACAAACGGTGGGAAGAGTTGGACCCGTGACAAGGCAGCCGATAGTATTGCTGCTAATCTATACTCGGTGAAGTGAGTCTAATCTTACTGAAAGCTTGACTACTTTGTTTCTTTTACCTATATTTAGAGGATCATACCTCCATGGTCATCAGCATGAATGTGTCAGACCCGGGATTTTACAAAAAAAAAAAAAAAATAGTCTAACGTAGATGAGCATTATTCTCAGATTAAGCTTACAGATTAAACACCTACCTCATCACATATTGTCCATACTGAATTACTACCAAAAGAAACCAAAAAAGGAAAGCCATGTCAACTTTCCTATTCCTTTATTTTCCCTAAACCTTTTAAGTTTCTTATCTTTTAATGCAATTGATTTGTTAATCTTCTATGCAGGTTTATCAACGACAAGAAAGGATTTGTGCTGGGTAATGACGGTGTCTTGCTCCGGTATCTCGGATAAAGCTGTTATCCATACATGGTAATCAACTCGATTATTATCTATTAATAATTTAATACCCAACACATCACGTATTCTAACAGTTCGGCTCGAAGTGTTTCACCTAGAAAACTAAATTCACAAGTTCATGGGAAACATTTTGCCGTAGAAAAATTGGAATTAGCATACCAAAATTAATGTCATCTGCATTTCATCTTCTGCAGGTGTTCAACAATGTTTGCAATTTTGTATAGCTGATTTAAGTTACTTTCCTGGTGGTGATATTAAGAGGGAAAAAGGATTTCCATCAATGTGACTATGTTTTTCTTGTTTTTGCTTTTCCTTTTGGTCAATGTGGTTATGCATTTACTCTTCCCATTAGGTTGCTGCAAATGTTGTGCAAAGTGAATTACAAAATGTTATATATGTCAAGTGAAAATCCATTCAAGAAAGTACAATATCATACTATGTTTTCAGATTTTTTTTAAGTACTATGTGGCATGATCCTCTAAATGCATGAAATTTAGGGAGTCCAATTAGTCGATTCAGTAAAAAAAAAAAACGACCAACCTCATACCATAACCGACTAACTGATCGACTTAATTTTTTAACCGACTTGACCAAACCGAATTAACGTCGGTCGGTTCATCGGTTAAGTTTTATTTAACCAATTTTTTATGCTTTCGATTTTTTCCCTCTTATTTCCTAAAAATTATGGGATATAAAGGTTGGTGTGGGTTAAAATTGCAGATGTAATCTATCTATATACTATCAACATGTTTAAATTATTTTAAAAATCTCTTTCAACAAAAAATGTTTTAGAAATAATATATATATATATATTAGAAGTCAGTTAAAACGATAAGCATACATATTAATATTTGTATTTTACTCGTATTCATTTAAAAAGACACATTTCGTACATACAAGTCGTTCAAATTCAAATCTCCTAAAAATAACAACCTTCGCATCACTATTATATGCAGAACACTAAAAAATAAATTTTATTTATATAATATTATTTATAATCTTTAGATAATTAAATTTAAATGTATTTGACTCTATAATTATCAAGAAATATTAATCAAGTTTATACAAATTTTAAATTATGGGGCTTTTAAGATTCTTTGAATACGCATATTCTTCAATCATTTTGGCAAATTTCAAACCTTACACATTGCCATCGGTGCATTTAGTCCTTGGTCTGACTAGAAAAAAGCCAATTGGTTATTCATTTTATACGTTATTTTAGCCTTTAAAATATCATGTTTCGTTTTCTTAAGCTTTGTAACACCAACTCTATGATCCTTTTTTCAATGATTTCTCAGTTTGCTTGTCGTGTTCTGAGGCTTAATACCTTAGAATTTATTTACTAATAACTATATGATTTAGCGGGATAAACGATCAATTTTTTTTAAATGATGTCGAGATTTAAATTTTGAAATTGTGAATGAAGCAAACTGAATTAATAGGATTGCCCTTAATAGAATCTTGTAGTATATGTTTATTAATTCTAACTTTTTAACAACACGTGTTGTGTAGATAAACTGCTCGAATGCAGATCACATAGAGTGAACAATATCTTTTTTTTCAGTGAGAACATTTTATGATTTCACGGATAAAATTAACTTTCGAAGAGAAAAGTTATGTATTTAAAAATTTTAAAAACTTCTTATAACGAACAGACTAAATTAAAAAAATATTGATAACTATTTTATAAATTTTGATCTAAATTATATTGAATTTTTATATTATAAAAATTAGCACATATTAATTGTTTAAACTTTAAATATGTTATTGTTAAAATAAACAATCACAAAATTTAAATAAAGTTAATCGTTTAACGATCATTATAATACTCAAAAAAATAAATAAGATTTTTATTTTAATAATATTTTATCTTTAATTTTAATTAAAAATGAATAAACGAATAAAATTTAATTATAGACACGTTGGTTATTTTATGAAACGTGACATTTCATTAAGAAAAAAAACTAATTTATTTTATTTTTAAAGAAGAAAAAGAACGAAAAATAAAACAAAAAACAAAAACGAACAACCGAACCGAGTACAGACCTACAAAAGGGGTAGCTAGCCAAGCTGGCAAAAAGGGAGGTTGGGTTACGGTGGGAGCATTCCTACGGTAATATGAACTGCGCCAGCCAATAATAACAACTCATTTAAGCTTAAACCTTTTTCCTTTGCTTTTTAATCCTCGAAAATATTGCAACCCCAGAAATCTTTGATCTATCAAGTTTCAACCCATTTTATCAACTTTCTCACCTCTTTTCTCTTTAGATCTACGGTTCCTTTGTCTGAGGGAAAAAAAAAAACCCAAATTCCCCCCCCCCTTTTAGTTACTTTTTTCTAAGTTCGATTTCGTAATCTTTCAAATTCCATTTGGATTCGATTCGATCGGTGGAAAATCGTATGGATTCTCTTTTTGATACTCTTGGGGCGTTGATTTTCGATTTAGTCGAAAAAAAGGGAAGGAGAATCGGAGTTCGAATAGTGGGGGATTGATGAAATTAGGGTAAATAAATTGGGGTATTTTAGGGGGTTGGTTATGCAGATGGAAAGGGAGAGGCGGTATAGCATTGCTAATGGGAACTACAGTTGTCATACAAATGGGAAATATAGTGGGTTTTGCAATGATTACAGTGTTTCGGAGAATGAAAAGTCTCAAACTTTACCCTCTTCTTCGTTACCCGGTGCCGGTTCAATCGAGCATCCAGTTTCCCGGTTCGATACTCTTGCCGGCGTCGCCATCAAGTACGGTGTTGAGGTAACTAATAAACTCTATTCATCCTTATATTAATTATTTAGTGTTGTTTTTTCTCCGTATAAATGGACTTGCTTGTGTAATTTTGGAAGTTGGGAAATTGACCAGTGTTAACCTAGAAGTTATATCTGATTGTTTTAGTGTTTTATTGTTACTGATTATGGTTTGTTGTTATGGGTTTGGAATAATCAGGTAGCTGACATAAAAAAGATGAATGGTCTGGTTACTGATCTTCAAATGTTTGCTCTTAAGACGCTTCAGATCCCTTTACCTGGGCGGCATCCGCCATCACCTTGCTTGTCGAATGGTTCCCAAACACCAGGGTATTATAGCTTCTTTAATGGCAATGCTATTCTCTTTTTCACTTGTGAATTTGACTTTAAGCTATCTTCACTTCCGCATTCAGGATGGTTGCTATACACGCATCCATATTGGCACCTGTGTATGTTAAGCCTCATAACTTAATAGTGCAATTTGGAAGAGTTTTTCAAGAAATTCAAATCTCGAGGGAAGATGGGTTTGTTTGTAGCAGCCATTAGGTCGTGTTTTATAGCATCTCTTCTTATGAATATGCCTTCAGTTGATCTCAATTCGAGTTTTAAGCGGTTCAGTGTTGGATGGCTCTCTGCTCATAGAAAGGTTTCCTTATTAGGAGTGGTAAATTGCATCGAACATGCATTATTTTTACCAAGTCTCTGCAATAGGATTCGGAGCTTTTATGTGATGCTGTAATAATTATGGCATAGGTAGCAATGAGGTGCAAAGTGTAAATTAGTCTCTTTTATCAAGCTGCTAAATGCATACTTGGAATCTTCCTTTGTTGCTGGATATATATTTTTTTCTGGGGAAATGATTGTGATTGTATTAATTCTTTAGGTTTGACACTCTAGGTCATACTAGACATGTTTATCGGAGAAGGTGGTTTTCTAAGAAATTGATAATCGTTGTTGTTTCAGTGAGTTGTTCGAGTATTTGTGAAGTTCTTTCAAATTTCTCTCACCTTTGAAATCCCGCAAGATGCATCTCTGGTCACTGTTGCTCTTATTCAATTTTTTTGTTTTTTTTTGTTTTCAATTAAGCTCACTTTGTCTGACAACTCTTTGCAGAGAAAGCAGTGCCAACCAAAACTCAGGTCCAGATTTGCCTCCCGGTTGGCGTGACTCATTCCAGTCATCAAGACTGAAGACTCCTCCTCGAAGGGTCTCCCCGGCAATGAGCTCATTACAAGGTTACTATGGCCTTAAACCATCAGAAAAAAGTGTGCCATCTGAAGGTTTTGAGATGGCTGTATACAGGAAAGGAGAATCTCATTATCTGGAGGATGGTCCATCACTCAAAGTCTCCTCTAATTCCGATCCACCTTTGAGGCTTCAACAGAAGTGTAGAAGCGTGAACAATGGATTTTATGATGAGAACGGTGAAATCGCACCGGATATCCTTTCTGCTGGTGAAACTAAAAATGGTGAGCCTGATAAATCAAATGACAAACTGATAAGAAGACGGCAGAAATCCGAGGCCGACTTCACCGCCCGTACCCCTGAGAAGCTATTGAAAGAGGATAACAACAACAGTGGAGGATTTTCAACGATAAAAGCGAAAGGCTTGGCACAAAGATCCAAAGCAGGTAGCCGCACTAATTTAGGAGCCGATGCTGAGCTATTTGGGATTAACACCACACCAACAGGTCTCGGAGATGGCTACGTGGTCGACGGGTTTGCTGCAGTGAGGAAGTCATCGAGCACATCGAGTTTGCAAGATCAAGACAACGGTAGCTTGTCCTCCCTGTGGGCAACATCCAAATGGAACTTGAAGCCCGATTTACAAGCACTTTCAACGGTAAGCATTGCAAAGCCTATATTTGATGGATTGCCAAAGCCGATATCCGCTCGTAAAAACAAAGCGGCGCTTGATTAAACTACGTTCCCTCGCCTGCATATATTACCAAATTTTGATTGTGTAATTCGTGAGGCCGCCATTGCTAGTGTTCTTCGAGGAGTTTATTATACAGATACAGAAAATGGACGATAAGAAAAAAACAATGAAGTCCAATAATACAATAGCCTTATTTTCTCGTAGATTATTTGGATTCATATATGCATGTACTTTGTGTAATATATCACTCCACTTCTCTTGTGACCAATTCTTCATCGAATGTTTCAGACACTTTACATTTTACTTTACCGTCCAATAATTGTGTAATCTTAAATTAGAGTAGGAATTTAATACGAAATATTCTATCTATGCCTTTTTTTAAGGAAAAGGCAAAGGCAAAGAACAAAAGGTGTAGGCCTAGAGGGAACATTAATGATTGGACCAGGTTTACTACATAAAATAGATTATGAACAAGGAATCAAACTGAATGATTCACACTGTTCATTACGCGTTTAATTGAATGGTTTCTCAGTTTCCTTTTATGGGTAACAAAAAAGTTGACTGTCATTTGCATGTTCTGTTCCTTGTTCTAATACAACACTTAATGATCACGAACTTTTCAATACTAATTTAACAAGCAAAACAGAGCAAATCACAATGGCCATGAAACACTGAAGAAGAAGAGGAACAAAGTGCAGAGCTTTAGTTTCTGTCAAGAAAAGGTGCAGAGCTTTAGTCCTTCAACATCCCCTCCAACTTCATTTGATTACTGATAAATAAAGGGAGGGTTTTCTATCAATCCCCAATTTTGTTAACCCTAAACCCCAACACCATTAAACTCAAAATTGCATGTGAAACATTTGCTCCAGTTGGAAACACAGCAAAGCAAACCTTACAAAATTCCATTGCGGCCTTGTAAGTTCAAACTACTTGAGTAAAAGTAAACCGACAAAACATAATACCAAGAATAAACATTTAGAACAGAGATGTTCCTTTCCCCTTCTTGTCTCCACCAATCTCAAAGTGTTTGCACCTCTGCAAAATCCGGTAACAAACAAACCAAAAATCAGCTCATTAAACACAGGTAAAGGAGAGCACAAATAAATAGGCAAGGGTTGTTGACAAACCGACCTTGATCGGATGCTGCGAAACATGCTTGCAACCCTGGCATTGCAGCCTTAGCACAATCTTCTTGGTGGTTTTTGCCTGTTAAAAGGAGATGAACATTCATATATATATATATACACACACACGCACACATACAAAGCTCAGGGAGTCTAAAGCAACAATCGGAAATGTATAAAACTTAACATGAAATATATAGGTAGAGCATAAGGTTCTTGACATTTTCATTGTATAGCTAATAGCCATATATAGGATAAAAGACAAGTGACTTAAAGCATTACCTTCTTGTGGAACACTGGTTTGGTTTGGCCACCGTAACCGGATTGTTTGCGATCGTAACGACGCTTCCCTTGTGCAGCCAAACTATCTTTACCCTTCTTATACTGTGTGACCTTGTGCAAAGTGTGCTTCCTGCACTCCTTGCTCTTGCAGTAAGTCTTCTTGGTCTTAGGCACGTTCACCTTCAAACAACGAAGTCAAAGTTAGTCTACTAGCAATTCGGAAGCAACAAATTTATAACAATCATTTCCTCAAACACTTCATCGACGACAAATAACAAACAGTAGTGCCGAGAAAAGAATTAATCCTTAAACTGAATTTCTAGGGAAAACAACGGTTAATATTATTAATTCTAGACTGCTTTCAGATTTCTGATCAAAATCTACATCATTAGAGCTGATCTCCTGAATATAAGCACATAAAAATCTACATCATCAGATTTCAGATCCTAACAACTGGTAAATACTAAATATTACACTGAACGCAGATAGACAAAAGTAATTTAACAAGTAAATTTCAGCAAAACAAAAGCAGATCCTAAATAAGCTCAAAGGATGAATGAAATCAAACAAAAGAAAGAGGAAGCACCATGGCTGCAGCTGAAAAGCGAGAAGCTTGAGTTTCGTTTCGTCGGCTGCCAATCTGATTCTGACCTAACAAATATATTGATTTCGAATTAGGGTTTGATTTTGGGCTAAAAACCAAAAACAAATTACTGTTATGATCCAACCCAGAATTATCTTAAGCGACCCAATTTACTTTTGGACATATCTAAGAATGAGAAGCCTATCTATCATCAACTTCAACCCTAAAACAAGTGGATTATATATATATATATATATATATATATAATTTGAATAGGATTTTTTTTTAAAAATTATTATCTCATACACTAACAAGTAGGCATCTTAGATTATATTTCAATTCACGCTTATTTAACAATTTTTGAAAGGAAAAATTTACGGCGCGACGAATACCATTGAACAACATTAAATTAATTAATAAATATTAACATTTTTAAGAACTCAATATACAATTAATAATTATTTAAAAATTTTAATTAAATTATTTTCTATATATATTAAATTTTTGATTTTTTTAATAACGATAAACTACATATTTAATACCTCACTTATTTTCGTATTTCATTTTGATATTCAAATTTAATTTAAAGTGTGTCGAACCATATGTTACAAATTTGCAGCACTAGATCCTGATGAAACGCATGTAGAATGAAGTTTAAAGCAGATCAAATTGAACTTAAAATCTTAGATTTTCTTTGTTTAAAATGATCAGTTTTGCATGGGAAACTGCCTTTCCTCAATTACTTACTCATTGTTGCTGTTTTTCCCGTTTGCAGCTGTTTATAGACACTCAACTATTTAGCGTACTATTAGATGTTCGATTGTCAACCTTCAAAAACGAACAGTTAACATAATCTGATTAACATGTGCGTTGCATCGAGATAAGCTTCTTAGATGCAGAACTTCATCGGATATAAAGTATTGTACAGCCTTGAAGATAACCTATTTCCATATTTCTATTTTGATACTCCAAATTTAATTTTCGTATTTCTCGTTTGGTACCCAAATTAATTTAATTTCATTTTAATTTCGAAGAAACCCAACACCATTAGGGAATCGACTATGACAGCACGTTGGATATCATTTTTTGCGCTTCTTGCTCTTGTAGGTTTTAGTTGATTTTCACTTTTACATACTTTGCTTTTTTTGTTGTTATTAAAGTCAATATTGTTTTTGGAGGAATTAAAAAAAAGTAATCGATGAAAATTTGCAGTAAACTATAGTGACAATAAAGAAGATGTTTGATACCTAGTTTTTCATACTTCGAATGGAAGAAGAAGAAAGAATAAATTTATATTTTTAATCCAAAAATTAAAAATGATGTTTAAATTGATAATATTTGAACTAAATTGATAGATTGTATAAGTTTTAGGGACTAAAACTGTTATTTGACCAAGCAACGTCACTATTTCCGTTTATTTTTAATAGTCAGGGTACCAAAATAGGAATAATACGTAACGTTAGGTACCATTTTGCTAAAAAATTAGTTTGGGTACCAAAATAGAAATACGAAAATAGGTGAGGTACTAAATATAGAGTTTACCCTTATTAAAAAATTCAAAATTTTAATATATATGGAAAATAATTTAATTGAATTTTTAAAATAATTATTAATTGTTTGTTGAATCCTTAAAATTTTAATGTTTATTAATCAATTTAACGATGTTCAGCGTTAGTGGTGTTCAACAGTGTTCGTCTCACATGGTAGAATCGAGAAATTATATTATGGGTCATTCTCGCCACGTCATCCATGAGACCAACCAATAAAAATCACCCATCTCATTATTTTTTCCATATCATATTTTTATCAAGTGAATCTTCAATTGGTAAAAACTGTTTTTAAAATTGATTTACAATAAATATGAGTGAAGATTCACTTGGTAAAAATATGATATGAAAAAATAATGAGATGGGTGACTTTTATTGATTACCCCATAAATGACGTGGCAATAATGACTATGATATAATTTCTCGGTATAATCATCCTTTTTGAAATTATCCGCTTTTTTCTTAACAATTTTCCAACTTTTAACAAAGGCAATAAGGATCGAGACGTGGGTAAGATGGATAACTTCAAGTTCAGATTAATAAATTGAAGTGTAAATTATCTAAATAGTTATCTAATTGTAGTGCATTTTTTAGTTGTGTACTTCGATTACAAAATTAAAAAAATGAACATCCGAGTTAATTGTAATTAACAAGTCAGTCCTTTAGGTTAAAAAAATAATGGAAGATAGCGTAGCAGTTAATAACACCGATATAATAATAAATTTAGTCCTTAACCTCTATACATTGTTAAAGTTAATAACGTTGAGGCCTAAATTTTTAGAAATAAAGGGATATGATTAGTGGCGGAGCCAGAATTTTCAAATAGTGTGGTCAGAGCAGGGTATGGGAAATTTCTATACCACTACAACAAGTATTGTTGACCACATACCCTAACAAATTAAGTGGGGTTAATTTTAATATTTCTTAAAAAAACTTTAATACAATTTTAATATTTTCATATAGTAAGTACTTTTAAGTGGGGTCAATTACACCCTAATCTTTCCAAATAACTCCGCCCGTGGATATGATGTTTTTAGAAATAATACATATATCTCTATATCATCACTAATGTATTATATAACAATATTGGCCTTTAAAATTGTATTTTTTAAACATAAGACGACTATATAAGCAAATAAAAAATAGCTTAGAATGTGATATAAGATTAAAAAAATCACAAAGAACATGAAGTTTTACAACATAAACCAAATGAAGTTGGTAACACCAAATCCATTGTTTTGCATTAAAGTTTTGTAATGAAAAAAAGAAATACAAATAAATTAATATGTGGATAAGTCAAAGAAAAATAGTAAAATTAATTGGAAAAAGGGGTAAGGTTAAACTACTGAAAGAGGTCTTGAACTGGTTTGTTTTGTTAAATAATCTCTTATACTTTTACTGTATCCAAATACGACCTATATTTTGATTTGTAATCAAATTAACCCTTATTATAAATGAAGTATCGATAATGAGCTTATTTGAGTACCAATTAAAATTTTAGAGCTTATTCATATGAAATAAAAGTATAAAGATTTATACCAACATACGTCGGGTCATGGGTACAACAATAAGATATATTGTACTCCTAATGTGAAAAATCACGTTCGAACATTGAGAATAATATCGTTAAGACAATATTGTTGAGAGAGATAATCACGAACCCCGCACAAAAACCATGAAACAAACATAGAAGATATTGAAAAGGGTTTACAGACTTATCTAAAGAAAACAGCAAAGTTAAAGGGTCTATAAATAAATAAACTATTAAAATAGAAACTCAATTGGTTTTCTTCTTAAATTCTCGCTCAAATATTTGGTGATGGAAAATAGACAACCGATGCTGACCGCCATTGTTTGAATAACACAAGCCAGTAAATTACCTAAGCCGACGGCACGTGCTTCACTTCGAGAATCACGTGATATCCCCAACTGCCGTATCAAACAAGGGAAAATGGTGGAAGAAAAGAACTGAACTTTATATAATTCTGGAAGACAATTGACCCCTTTTTCTCAGTGTTAATTTTACACAAAATACCCAAACCGGCTCACTTTAGCAAAACTTATATAGTTACATCTAACGTGCGCATCAGAAATGAAAAAAAAAGCGAAAATAGAAATTATTTTGTACAAAAGTTTCATAATGTAACCTTGCGGTTCCTCTCTAACAATCCTTTCAACACGATCTTCTTCTTATATTCTTCCGAATTTAAATCCAAATTTAAATCATCAAAATCTGTTATATTTTTTGTATCGTTACCGTTGATCGGAGTCCGAGGACGAAAATAAAACCAGACCGAGATACAAAGAATGGCACATAGTCGGCCCCCAAGTAACATTATTACCATGGTCACGATAATGATAGACAAGCCCATGAGGGGGTTGAATTTTTCAACCACCGCACTGTTCTTCCGTTTGTGGTGCTTTAAGTTGACCCGATCATGAATCCGGGGATTCCCCGACGTTTTGCCGCCGTCGAGGACAGGTAACGAAACCGTATGGGATAACTTGGGATGTGTTTCCGGATTCGGTTTTGATTTAACCGTCGGCGAACCCGGAAGACTATAGCCGGATTTGGTCGGGTCTAAAAGTTTCCTATTCCCGAGGAGAATATTCGGGTCAGGTCCCTGTAAAAACAGTAAAATCCAGAAGTAAACTCTCAAAAAGTTGTAAGAGACGACATGGCTCGCCTTTTGGCCCGCAACGTGATGTAACAAAAAGATAAAATTTGGCCAAAAAAAGCTTTGGAAATTCATTGTTTTCAACACTTTCAGACTAACCTCTTTAGATGACGCCGATTGTCGTTGATCAGCTCTGGAGTTCTGCCGCGAAGGAATCTTGTTATCCGGTTTCTTCTTTATCGGCTTCGACCGCGTGTGACTTTCGCCGGCGACGGCTGCCTTCTTGTCGGGGTTATTGACGGGAACGGTTTTGGTACGGGACTTCCTGGCGGGGAAACAAAGCATCGTGCAAAACGGCGACCGTGACATGTTACTGTTACCGGTTTTGATGGGCTTTTCCGGTGGATTTTTCTTGCCGGAAAACCCGAAACAACCTAGAAAACGACTGGTTTGGGGGGTTTCTTGTGGGATTCGGCCATGGAAGACATGGAGAGGAGGAGTCGGCATGGAGGACTTTGAAATACCCGAATGGTTGGATCTCTCACGTTATAACTAAATAATATTAATGCTTATATTTTATTTATTAAAAAAATGTATTCAATTAAATGTTGGTAGTTTTATTATATTATTTTTGTTTAATATTTTAAAACCAAAAACTACATTTTCATGGTGAGAATTAGGTTCGAATTTTGGGTACCAAATTATTAAAAGAATAATCACAAATTTTAAATATGAATAGTAAAATAAATTAAAATATTATAATTTCATACCTTATTAAAAGAGGTAATCAAGTTTTAAAAATAAATGGTGTATATATATATTAAAAATATTAAGCTTGAGCAGCAATTTTTTATGTAGTAATTTCATATCAGTAATATTGTTCCTCTTTATAATTGCATTAACTTAGTCACTGTAATTTTCTAAAATCAACGATGTTGTCACTTCTTTTAATTTCTTCAATTTAGCCATTAAACTCCTGAATACATTAAACTTTTTATTTGACTTTCGTTGACTAACAAACCTATTATCACACGCTGTTCTTTGTCATGTCAGACACTTTGTCGTTAAACAATTAACAATGTCTAAGTTAACATGTCCATATGTCATTTTCTTTAATAAATTAATGTTTTCCAATAAGATAATAACGAGCCGATTTTGATGACGTAATAATACAATTAAAGTGTTTTTAAATGTAATTTTAAAATATATAAATAAATCTAACATTATTCATTCGCACTATCATGTCAACAAAACTAACATGCAACATCATCGACACGTCGAGACAATTCATGATAACGATTAATGTGAAAGCAGATAACGACCACATGCGTAGAATTTAACACTTTTGTTGGTCAACTATAGTCAAGGAACAATATTAATACAATTCAAGAGTTCGAAGACTAAATTGATTAAATTAAAATAAGGAGTAATATTACTGATTTTAGAATACTATAAGGACTAAACTAATGCAATTAAAAAGGATAAACAACCAGTAACCAGTTGGTCTAGTGGGATGAGATACTAAATCCTTTAAGCAAGGTCAGGGGTTCGAATTATGACGTTGCGAATGGAGCAAATTAGGTTGAGAGGGTTATCCTTACCCACATAACCGACCTCTATAATACCTTATCCGAATTAGTCAACTAATAAATGAGATATCGATGGTTAAACTAAAAAAAATAAACAACAATACCATTTTATGATTATTACATTAACAAAATTACTCTTTGAACCAAAATATTATTATTTTAATTTTATGAAGAATAATTTAGGTTTGATTTGGAAGAGAAGAGGTTGGACTTGGTGGCAGAGTCGTCCTTACACGTTTTCACCTTGTCCTAAGCTTTTACCAAGTCTACGTGCTACTGTTGCCAGCTTCCTTACTAAATTAATACAAATAACAAATACATGTCATGTTGATTTATTTTTTTAAAAAAATATAAATCAATTATATTATTTCCATGACATCCACGAGGATAAAATAAATTGACTTTTCTTAGTTTGTTTTTTTTACAAATAGAGATGTTATATTTTTATATCAGAATTTAAATTAATACAAGTTGTGATAATATAAATATCCTTAATTATTAGATTAATTAGTGAATCTATTTAAAGATAAATGTTATATATATATATTAATAGTGTAATTTTCTTATAAACGGTCTTAATCTTCTGTTATACATCTTTAAATAATATTTAAATAAATAAAACATATGACAATTGAATTAAAATTACTTGTGGAATTAAGAAATTCTATTAATAAAATCCATTAATTGGTCTAGTGATAAAAAATGCTCATATTAGTTTATTTTGTATGAATTTAAATTCCGAATTATCAGAGAATGTAAAACTTAATTATTTAATTGAAAAAATAACTCTATTGATAGTATATTAAATACACAGGCGATAAAATTGTTTTCTCTATAAGCGACTTTTTTTATCTACATTAATGTGTATTTAATTCGTATTTAGATTAATAATTAAGGACATGTGAGGATATATTAAAGTTATATGTAAAAAAAAAACTCACCATTAATATCAGGGGCGGAACAAAGTGATGATTAGAGCGCAATGACCCCTCAAAATTTTGAGAAATTTAAATTTTATTTTTAATTTAAAAAAATAATAATTTAGCATCCTCAAAATTTTTAAATTTTTTTTAAAAAATTTGATTATATCTCTTAAAATTATTAAAAATTTTAGTTAAACCCTCAAAATTTTTGAAAATTTTCTTTTAAATCTCTAAATTCTTTAAAAAGATATTTTGACCATCTTAAACTCTCACTCTAAATTCCGTCACCGTGTGTAAGTGACACTGCTTGACATAACTGAAGACAAGATTTTTCAATAATCATCACAGTTCATTGCTGATTGAATTGTAAAACTAACACTTCAATAAATAAATAAATAAATAAATAAAAACTTATTAATTTAATTAATGAGCAAACCCTAGGTAACTATAAGTTAGGCAACTAATTAATTGCCACATGATTAATTTATTTTTTATGAATTACATCACATGTACAAGTATAAATTATAACTATGAGAAAAATATAATAAATCAATTCTTTATTATCATTCTAGTTAAATTACAAATTAATATTTTAGTCTGTTTCAAATTTGGATAAACTCGCATACACTCAGAATGCAATATTTTATGTTAGGGGATGAACTTATAAAAGTCTAAGGAGACGAATTATAAAATTTTAGAGAGACGAAAATAGATTTTCAATATAAAATATATTAAAAATTTATAAAATATATATAAATTTTAAATTTTTAAGATGAGCGACTGCCCTCTAAATTCATCCCTGTATACACTTGCAAACTTCGCAGCTTGAATCCGTATATAAATCAAAACAACAACTAGCAAAAATTAAATCAAATTGAGTAAAACTCGTAAATATATAAAAAAAAAGTCTGAAGAAGTCTATCTTATATTGTTTTCTCTAAATTTTTATTATTTAATTATTTTTCCATATCCGCCAATTTTAAATTAGTGAAAACCATATCTTCCAACTATTTCATTTTAATTGAATTTTAAGTCTATGTCAATTCCGGAATTATTAGATTCGTTAAGACTTAGTTTCCATGATTTAGTTTAAATACGTCGTAAATCCTTATCATGTTTGAACATAAAGTTTATTTTTATTTTCTAAAGTACATGTCCATTTTATGATCCATGTTTGGAATTCGTGACTTTCTCTCTCAACAATGTCTTTTTTAAAGTTCGAACCTGAATTCTCTTATTAAGAAAATAATGCGTCTTGCCATTGCACCCAACAAGGGTACACAAAGTTAAACTTTAATTTCATACGTGACGGCATGCAGAAACAAATCCATATATTGTAAAATCACATGCAAGAAGAGCAAATGTTTTTGGTGAAGTCGAAGTTGTTTCCACTTCTCAAAGGAGAAAGTGATGGCCATGAATAGGGACGGAATAATTTTAAGGGTGAATACACATAAAATTTTAAGACGAACATAAATCATAAAATTAAAAGAAATTAAAGATTAATTCATAAAAATTTTAAAAATCAAAATCAAATGTATAAACCTTTAAAAAATTTAGGATGAACACATGCCCATCTAACCATACATATACATCCACCACTGACTATGAAATGGTTTTCGTTGCCATTAATTTTGGGACGTATTTTATGAGTACAATTCAAGGTATACCGTACCTCCCCTTTATTTATTTCCCCATACTTTTATGAGATCAAAGGACTTAATTCAATGACAAGTAGTAGGTTCCTAGAACTTTCCGATCTCGAGTTCAATAGTTTTACATCTGAGATTACTTAAGATTTATTCGGATTTTGATACGATAATATGATGATTGATTCTGATTGTACTATCCAGACTGTAATGATCGAGTATTATTGTAAATTGTAATCATAATTTTTCCAAAAAAAAAACCTTTAGGTGTATCTCGTATATGGATGAATCGAGAGATATTAAAGGCAGTCATATCCCTAAAAATACATATATTTTATTTTTTATATTTTATATTAATAATTTAATTTCGTATCCTTATTTTTTTTAATTTTGCACCTCAGGGACGGACCTGTGATATCAACTCGATGGGACAAACTATAATACATTGAAAAGTGAGAAGCAATTCATAATCAATCCATATTTTTTTTAATTGTTATATAAATTAAAGGCAAAAAAAAATAAATTTGAGGCGAAGGTGAGGGGGCTGGAGCCCCTCATACCTTATACTTCTGACACCCTCTAACATAAAAATAATGTGTTTGTCTCTGGTTAGTGGTCTCTTGTTGATTGTATCTTTAACTATATAATAAATCATAAAATACTTATATTTGTTTCATGTTTATGTTCATTTATATCTTGTAATCATATTAGATATATTATATATTTATATAAATTATGACACAGTAATAATAATATTTATAAATTTTAATACGCAAAGTATTCGTATAGACTATAGTGTTTGTATATTATTTTGTTTATGTCATGTTTAATTTGGCAAAATTTGTCAAATGGTTGGAAAGAATTTTGAAAAAATGGGTGGGTTGTAAGATATTTTGAAGAATACAATACTTCTATAATGTTGGATAAAAACACAGATGGCGACTTTAATATTTTTAATATTTTTTGAATCAAGGCGTCATCTGCAGGTGACGAATTACATGAAAATATAAAATTATACAGTATATTTTTTTACTGACGACTTGGTCAAAAAAAATGAGAAATGCCAATTGTAGATGACGTTTTCATAAAACACTGTAAAAATTATCGTATACTCCAAAATATCTAAAAATTCACCCCATTTTCCGTATTTCTTTCCAACATGTATTATTTGACAAAATTTGCCGTTTATCTATATTATTTTGTTTTTTTTTAAATCGATGTTCGTATGTATTTATATCAACGTTGAAAAATAAGAAAATCTATCGTAGAGTACGTAGGTAAATACCATCTCCTATTTTCATTTCCCTTTGGAAGCCAAAAGATGTTATGGATTATAAAGAGTTACCTAAATACGATACCAAAGCATCGGCTTTAACCATAAGTCTCGTCATAAGTAATTGTCATATATGAATTCTAGTATTAAATTTATTTTAATTTAAGTCTCGTCACACAAATTATAAAATTGTCGATTTATAATTTATTCTGATTATAAAATAATATCTGTTTATATATTTTCTTAACTTTTTGATAAAATACGCATATTGAAGACAAAACTGTTTGAACTCAAATATCTTAAAATGAATGTGATTCTTTTTTTCACTGAAACCACCATTGAATTCATTTGAGTTTTGTAATGGTTGATTCCATATATAATTATATTGATATATTAATTGTATTTATAATTCATTTTTCAAAGCAATCAGTGCATTTGAAATATTGTTTTATAAACCCTAAACGGGTCTCCTTTTTCTCTAACATATGTTTTTTTATCTATGTGTAGTCGACGAAGCTATTTGTTTTTGTGCTGGTTGCTGACCGTTTATTTTTTTATTTTTTTATTTGGTTCTTTATTTTATAGTTTAGGGATTCAATAACGTTGTCCTTGTGACACATTTTACTATACATTTTGATACGTTTTCTATACCTTTTGGCACACTTTTTTCTCTCTTAATTGGTCGTTTGTCCGTTTTTTTCATTTGATTTTTTATCAGGGTTAGATTTAACGCCGCCACGGCCTATCAAGATGCTGCTTTTTTGATTATCCTGTTGATTTCCCTATTTTGAACTCTCGAACTGGATTTGTACACTAGCTCACAGTCACCGCTCTTATTCGCGATTAAGTTGTAGTAATAACAATGTTATCTACTTGTCTTATTATTGTAATACGCATTTTTTAATATTTTTTGTTATTGGTTTTTTTACCTTTCATCGTCAAGCTTTGGTGATGTTTGTATCTAATTTGTTTCGAGCCTTTGAGTTAGAGTTTTTACCTTTTCTTTGTATGGTCATGTTTATGATCTAGATACGTTAGTTTTCGTGTTTTTTTGTTTATAAGAATATGTTTGGATCAAGTTTGTTTACCTGAGTGTAAACTCTCATTGTATTTTTTATTTTTCCTCATTTAATAAAACTAGCGTACTCATATTCAAAAATTGTATTTATAATTCAATTTATTCACTATACTAATTAGTTATAATTTGTTTAATAGTCTTAAGGTGATTACAATATAATATATGTTCATACATATTCCTAACCCTTTGATAATGGACACACACCTTGCAGACAAAGCTGCTCAAAACCGAATATCTTAAGACGAACAATATCTTTTTTTCACAGGAACCACTCATTAGATTCGCTAATTAATTATAATTATCTACATTAAAGTGTCTATTTAAAATTTTTACAAACTTGAAATTATTTGATTTCATGAAGTGCATGACTAATCAGATATTTAAATCAACCAAGTGAACAGCGCGGATGCCTAGGATTAATTATCAGTTAATAAATTACTAGAATATCTTAAAATGTCAATATATTATGGTTGGCATACAAACAAATATTTGAATTTTATAAATATGACGCAAAATATAAGAAAAAGGAAAAGGAAAAGGAAAAAGTGTTTTTTATATATTTAAAATTTTAAATAGGTTATAGACAATAATTTATGGACCGCAAGTGAAGAATAACAGTTCCCTAAGTACATTTAAAATGAAAATAATTACTTTTTAATAACATTTAAGCCATTCTTTTTTCTTTTGTTTTTTATTCGGTTTGCGCTGAATTAAATTGAAGAACAGTAAAAATAAAATAGTGATGAATATTTCATATATTTGTGTATGGAAATTCACATGCTTGATGATGTACTTTTTTTAATAGTTTAGAGATGATTATAAAGTAGCATTTGTTCATATATATTCTTAACCTTTTGAAAATGCGTATACACCTTGTAAATAGAACGATTTAAACTTGTGTCTCCCATAATGAACATTGTTCGCTTTTCTACATGTATACTTGTTGGGTTATGATGATGTGCCCATTTTGGCTCCATCTCTTGTCTTATTCTTACATTATGTTACATTATGCAATTCGTATCTGTTTGTCGAAATTTCCAAACCCCACTTCCACCGTCACCGGAAGCAATTGCAACTTAAGAATTCTTATACCAAATCCCACCCCTTTTTTTCTTTAACCACTAATTTTTTATGTACTGGTCGAATAATTCAGATTAGATTTTATAGAGGTTTATTATGGGGCCGTTTTTATTAACTCAATTGTCTTCATTCACGACGTCAGGATTCGAACTCCTGATCTTGCTTAAAAAATTTAGTGTCTCATCCCATTAGACCAACTAATTGCCGGTCAAATCTCACTTGTCTTTACCTCCATTAGATAGTTGTTCATGAGCCAGACATATAAGATTTATTAGAATTGAACCGTTACATGATCCGATCCATAAATAGATCTAAAATTACACAGTGTTTGAAGAAATAAAAACTACCCGCATTAAAATGAGCTAATATCCTACAAGCTCAAAACATGGCCCAAATGACTTGTGACTCAGAGAGTCGGAGGCACAAAACCTATCTAAGGGCCCAAACCCCCTTAAATTGAAAATTTTCAATTTTAGTTACTTTAAAATCCCAAGTTATAAAGTTAAAATAATAGTAAAATTATATTGTTGTCCCAAAATGATATAATTTCAGTTTAATTTTATTAAAAATTATATAATAGAACCTAATGAGTGGTCCAAGTGATAAAGAATAATATTATCCCTCCATGATGACACGAATTCGATCATAGTTTACAGATGTGTGCAAATTTATTTAAACATGAAATCAAACTATGATATTATTTTATAATTAAATAAAATTTTAAAATAAATTGTATAACTAAAGCATTGATGAAATTTTTCAAAAATTTATAATTTAATTCTAATCCTAAAAACGGTATGAATTTATTCATGAGTAAGACCTCTTCCATATTTGTACATTTACTTTTTAAAATATAAATAATATTATTATTTTAATTTTTTAATAATAAGGCTTAAATGAAAAATCATTCTCCCCTAAACTATGTCATTTGTTTGCTTTCAGCCCTTAAACTATTTTTTGGTCAAAACAAGTACTTAAATTATTATTCTTGGCCACTTCAAGTCCGACTGTCATTTAAGTCAAAAATATATTTTTTAGCCAATTAGACGTTGACACGTCACAAAGATTTAGATACTTGTTTTGACCCAAAAGATAATTTAGGGACTAAAAGTAAAAAATAGTTTAGAGACTAAGAAGATACATAATTTAAAGGCTGGTTTTTTTATTATTTAAGCCTAATGATAATATGAGTTTGTCCATGAATTATATTTTGATATACATGTGTAAAAAATAACACAATTCTTCCTATGAAATTATAAAATATAAAATTCAAATTCTTAACCGTAAAATCTTATTTTAAATCGTAAACCATAAATCCTACACCTAAATTAAACATAATTCCTAATATATACAATTTTTTTAATAGCTAAAATAGACAAACTTGTGTAATTTACATTGTCTGAGTATCAAATAATTTTTCTTTTTAAATTGGTATTACATGATGTTAGTATTAAATAATTTTTTATACACATGCTATGTAAATCAAAATTTATACAATTTTATCTACTTAAAGCCTAAAAACTAAAATTATTATCTTTAAATCCTAAAACCAGAAATTTTTAACTCTAAATTTTAAGTTCTAAACTTAATTTAAGACCTAAACTCTATAAACCTTAAAAGAGAGAAAATTATATAAATCACAATTTATACAAGTGTAATAGATTTTTTTATTATTATTTTTTTGCAGCCCTCAAGTTTTCGACAATTCTCCCAATAGACTAAGGTTTCGTTCGACGCAGCTTCGAGACTACTTTTATCTGTCGAACGAAAAAGTTCAACTGGACGTCTCAACTTTTGTGCTATTTTATCTTGCTTTCCCACCAAATTTAGCCTCAAACTCAGTTATTAGAGAAAACTGAAATTTGCTGCTTCTCCACCCAACCCCGCTTTTCAATAGCTCCATCAAACAAAGCCTAAAGAAGCCGCCAACTAGAACTTGTCACCGAACAGCCATTGGATTAGCATTACAATTCACCATTTTTTAAATATTTTTGGATAAACTATACAGTTGACTACTTAACTACGAGGTTGGTATCAATTTGATCACCATATTTTTAATTTTGACAATTTTATCACATAACTATTTAAGTGATTCCAATCAAATCACCAACCGTTAAAACATAACAGAGACTGACGTGGTTGTTAAATAAACTGGTATAATTACACATTTGGTCTCCGTTATTTATACAATCTATAAATTTGGTCCTAATTTTAATTTAATAAAATAAATAAATTATTTAATTGGTAATGACACGTGTCACTGACTTATTGGAGGATTTTACCTATTTTTATTTAATTTATTTTCCTCCTCTAATCAGGTGATGATTGGAGAAAGAAATATAAAAGCAAAGAAACTAGCCGCAAAAGGATTCGAACAACTGAGTTTGAGGCTAAATACAAAATCGAATATATGTGTTATTCTGTTGATAATGCCAGGAAAAAATAAAGTAAATGTAATTTTAGGGGACTCGAACATGACACATTTATGATGCATAAAAACATCCAACCTAATTAAATAAAGAGTTAATTGCACCATACGTCCCCAAACTATGACACTCATTCTAAATTGGTCCCTAAACTTTTAAACATTCTAATTTCACCCTCAAACTACGACCTTTATTCTAAATTGGTCCCTAAACTTTTGAGCATTTCAGTTTTATCCTCAAACTATGACTCTCATTCTAAATTTATCCTCAAACTTTTTGAACATTCTAATTTCATCCCTAAATTATCGGTATATGCTAATCATATCTTATGTTAATAAAACCGTTATAAAAATCGGTAATTGTCATGAAACATCGATGTGTATTATGCAATAATATGATGTGATATAAACAATAATTTGAGGATGAAATTGGAATATTCAAAATATTTGGGGACCAATTTAAAATGGGGGTCATAGTTTGAGGATTAAATTGAAATGCTCAAAAGTTTGGGGATTAATTTAGAATAAAGGTCATAGTTTGAGGATGAAATTAGAATGTTTAAAAGTTTAAGGACCAATTTAGAATGGTGTCATTGTTTGAGGGTGTGTGGTGCGATTAACTTTTAAATAAATCTAATAATTAAATTAAAGCTAACAATATTTTATATATCTTTTAAATTATAGTTAGTGTACGATTTAAAATCAACATTTTAAAACTATATTATGTTCGTGAGTTTGAATTCACTAAACATTTAATATAATTTTAAAACTTTATTTTTATAAACACGATCTTATAGTATTATTTATTTATTTTTATTAATTCTATAATAACACATATTTTATTATTAGTGTTCACAGACGGTTAATCGTATCGAAACGACTTATTAGTACGGTTATCGAAATGAATTTTTTTACATTTGAGTGAATTGTTACCGTCCCGTTTAAATCGATTACCATCTAAACGGTTAACCGATTTATTTGATACGGTTACTCGATTAACCATGAACCGTTTTACATATAGTATTATAAATAATATATATTTATTACTACTAATTTTAATATCTTAAAAAATATCAATCAAATAAATTCAAATAAATTCTTCAATATTTATATTTAAAAAGTCTTCAAAGTTTCTAAAAATAAAAAAGTTTAGGAAAATTATATTAATTACAAAAATATTAGTAATAACCAATAATTTTTTTATTAAATAGAAATGTACTATATTTTCATACTGAAATCGAACTCATACCAGGAAAATTATATTAATTACATAAGTATTAGTAATAATTAATAATTTAATATTATTATAAAATTAATTTTAAATTTCTTATCGATATTTTCCGGTTAACCGTCTAACCAAAAATCGTAACCGCTCCTGTCCTGTTTAACTGATAATTTTACAGTACAATTACCGGACTGTTTTGTTCAATTCTTACCTGTACGATTATCTACCATTTAATTCAGTTTTTCTGATTTTTCGGTATGGTATATTAGTTCGAGTTTTTATGAACACCCTTACATTTTATTAAAAAACTAGAGTTAAGTTGCACTACACGTCCAAAAATATGACAATTGGTCCATAAACTTTTAAACATTTCAATTTCATCCTCAAATTATAACCTTCATTTTAATTTGGTCTCCAAACTTTTGAGCATCCATGTTTCATCCTCAGACTATACACTCTCATTCTAAATTGGTCCTCAAACTTTTTGAATGTTTTAATTTCACCCCAAATTATTATAATGCGCTAATAATATCTTATGCTAATAAAACTGTTATAAAAATTGTTAATTGTCTAGAAACACTAATGTGAATTATGCAATAATATAATGCAATATAAACGATAATTTAAGGATGGAATTGAAATGTCCAAAAAGTTTGGGGGACCAATTTAGAATGAAGATCATAGTCTGGGGATGAAAATGGAACATTCAAAAATTTGGGGACCAATTTAATGAGATCTATAGTTTGGGGATGAAATTGAAAATTTTAAAAGTTTAAGAACTAATTTAGAATAAAAGTCATAGTTCGATACCTTTGGGCCTCCACCAAAAAGGCCTATCACTTCTTAATGGATCTAAAAGGTTTTGTCATTGGAACCAAAGATAAAAACCTAACCTCAACAAAGCACAAACCTGGACCAAGATCCAACAGCCCGAAACTTGGTAAAAGAAAGGACATCCCCATTTCTATTTTGTGCGGCTTTCGTGTCTCTGATCAAATAAAGCTTAAGAAGAGTAGAAACTAAGGTTATTTTCCTATTGGTATTCCAGGCTGTTAGAATCCTTGCAAAAAGCCCCACTTTTGCTAACATCCAATTTGAATATGGCATCAAATTTAGTATAACATCTCAAGTCAAGAGATAGTTTACTAACGGATAACAAGTTGCAAGCTAATTGTGGAGCATAAAGCAAAGAGATGAATCCGATATCCTGGTTTATTTGAATTGTTCCACATTCTTCAATGGCTGCTAAGGAAGGATCTGCCGTCTTTACATTAGATTGGGGCCCAAGCTTACTGAATTCTATAAATAAGTTCAAATCTCTTGTCATGTGAAATTTATATTGTCAACGGTATTGCAAAAGAAAGACTACCTTCATGTGCCGTAAATTCCTTTTGTGAATAAGAAAATTGAATCATCTTTGCAATCTGTTGCTGCGACTTCTGAATTTGTTGATTGCTAAATTGGCTTCTAGCATTGCTTTTAGAGGTGACCAAATGTGCTTGATTGTCCCTATGTGGCATTTCTGTTAGATTTACATAACTGCAAAACAAACCACATCAATAGTATGTCGAGAACTTCAATTATTTCTTTTCCAGCAGAAGGGAGTGCCTGCACAATTGTTTTGAGACGATTGAAATCAGAAAAATATCAACACAACCACATCAAATAAGCAGACTTAACCAGAATTTATCTATTCAACCAAAATTTATCATCATGGCAGTAACGGCTGGTTTGAGCAGATGCACAGCATCAGGAAATTTTCCGAGCCCAGAGAGTTGCCTAGCTGACCAATACCAATATAAAAGATCTTTACGTCTTTCGGTCCCAATCTTAGTGTCTGATAGTGCTAACCTGATATACGGAACCTAAACAACAAAATTATTCTAGATATCTAACAACGATAGTAAAAGCTACAAGTTTGAAATCAGAAAAACAGTCACCATTTTGTCAAAATCAACAGCTGCATTCCAAGCATCTAAATTACACAAGGTGCTCTCTCCTCTCACATGCTCCTTATTGTCACTAAGGCATTTCAAAATATCCGATAGCATTCCCTGGAATCAACAAATCATGCATGAATTTATTCTTCTAAGCAACTAAAAGAATCAAAGTTCTTTTAAACGATAAATTCTGTCCACCAAACCTTGCATGCTTTCTCAACAGCCGATCCCATTCTAGATGCAACGTTGGCAATTGTAGTCAAAGTGGCCATAACCAATTTTTTGTTCTATCAATACCCCCCCTCCCCCAAAGAGCACGAAACAGCTCTCATGGCAATCGATCGAATAAACCCACATGATCAGAATGCTTGCAGCTATGAACAATATAGAGGGTCCAAATTTGTCCAGAAAATGTCTGAAACCCATAGCACACCTGTTCCAGTGGGTTGAACTCGCTTGTTCTTCCAAAATTTTGTTCACAGCTTCAACAGACTGCAAACGAACCTAGAATGAATAAACAAGGGAAACCACCAATAATACAGATAGCAATACCTTCAATCAGGACTTTCCAAGCTCTTTAACAGGGTAGGAGTGACCTTTCAGCTGCTAATATCTTCACGTGGCAGACTATCCAGTCCACCAACAGACAAAGAGGTTGATTCCGGTGTCCTCACAGTTTTCTTTGGAGCAGCAGAATTAACCTGAACAGTGATACATAAAATACAATCAATATCCTATTCACAACAACTTCCTAGAATGTAGGCCACTAAGCCTGAAAGACAGACCAGATGCGTGCATCCTTATATATTTATTTATAAATTATTAATAAAAAATGCCAGAGAATAGACTAGAAGCAAATAGGAATATGGGAAATTTGAGTGAAAGCAAAATGAAATTTCTTCACCCAAGTTTATTTCCCTTCATAATAATTCATTTAAACGTATTATGGTATTCAATGGTTTCAGCAAATATGTTATAGCTTTTATTGGTCCATCAACTCAAGCAATAAGGGATTAACATTATAGGGCACATACCTCTAATGGATTTTTTATATTCAGCACCAAGAGCACTAAGCAATGCAGGTTTTACATCCGTAAGAAACCCCTAGATTTCTGTGAAAATGTGTGACCAAGTAAAAAAATAAATGTGAAAAAGGAAATTCATAGAATGTTGAATCATAAACAGAAGCTGGAATAGACAACTCTAAATAGGACAATGCAAGGTATCAGTTATCACTTGGGCCAATAAAATTGTGCAAAGCACCCAAAACCTTAATTGTAGCATTTCGGGTGGTTGCAACTAGGGGTGCTTATTGAGTTGAGCAGCTTGCAAACAATTCAAGCTCAACTTGGTCAAAACTCGGTTAACGATTCAACTAAGTTCGTGAGTAGCTCGATATAACATTATAGTACACATACCTCTAATGGATTTTTTTATATTCAGCACCAAGAGCACCAAGCAATGCAGGTTTTACATCCGTAAGAAACCCCTAGATTTCTGTGAAAATGTGTGACCAAGTAAAAAAATAAATGCGAAAAAGGAAATTCATAGAATGTTGAATCATAAACAGAAGCTGGAATAGACAACTCTAAATAGGACAATGCAAGGTATCAGTTATCACTTGGGCACAATTCGAGCTCAACTTGGTCAAAACTCGGTTAACGATTCAACTAAGTTCGTGAGCAGCTCGATATTTTTTTATATAATTTTTTTATGATTTTTTGGTGGTTTACCTTAAAAAATTATATTCCAAGAAATTTAAATATTAGTTGAAAACTCTAAAATAGTTTAGTGAATTGTGAGGTAATTTACACATCAAATTTTGGTTTCAATTTTCTAAAACGTTTTGTATTTCCCGAGAATTTAAAAAGTTAATTAGGTAATTTACACATAAAAAATTGGTTTCAAATTGTAGAAAATAGGGAAAAGTATTTTGGTCAGTGATCAATTTGATTCACTGTTTTTCCTTGAATTGATTTGAAGAGTACATACAAGCCAACTATTCATAGATTTAGTACAGAGAATTCTAATAAAATTCAAATTAGTCTAGATAAAATATGATCTTCTAAGATAAGAGATAAAGGTTATCTAAACTACTTAGTAGATAAGAGTTATATGCTATCTAAACAACTTTAAGAGATTAGAGTTATAGGATATCTAAATTACTTAGATATTTACAGAAGAATTATCTCTATTTACATGACAATTATCTACACTCCCCCTCAAACTGGTGAATACATATTGTAGATTCCCAGCTTGGATTTAAGATCGTCAAGAACCACTCTTGGAAGAGCCTTGGTAAGAATATCGACTAACTGTTGCTTTGTAGGAACATAGCCGAGTTTGATAACTCTATTGCTGATTTTTTCAGCGATAAAGTGTCTATCTCTACATGTTTGGTACGGTCGTGTTGAACAGGATTTTTCGCAATACTAATAGCAGATTGACTATCAGTTTGCAATTCAAACTGCTTGTAGTGATCTAATCCCATTTCGGTCAACATTCTCTGTAACCACATACCTTCACAAATCCCAAGTGCTAGTGCTCGATACTCGGCTTCTGCACTGCTCCTAGACACCACGACTTGCTTTTTACTCCTCCAAGTGACCAAGTTTCCCCACACGAAAGCACAATACACACTAGTTGATCTTCTATCAGTTAACTCACCAACCCAACTTGAATCAGTAAAAATTCTTACTGACCTTTCTTCACTTTTCTTAAATAATAAGCCATGTCCCAAAGTCATTTAAGGTACTGTAAAATTCTATATACGACATCAAGATGCTCCTCTCTTGGATCATTCATGTACTGGCTAACAACACTAACAGAAAAAGCAACGTCAGGCCTCGTAAAGGACAAATAAATTAGCTTACCAACCAATCGTTGATACTGCTCTTTGCTTACTGGAACACCTCCATCATCTTTTATGAACTTTAAGTTGGGCTCTATTGGGGTTTCGGCTGGTTTACAACCAAGCATGCCAGTTTCTGTCAAAAGATCAAGGATTATTTCCTCTGACAGATAACTATACCGGATTTTGATCTTGCCACTTCCATTCCAAGAAAGTACCTAAGACTGCCGAGGTCTTTGGTTTCAAATTCCTTGGCTAGTGAATCTTTTAGCCTCTTTAATTCTTCAACATCATCCCCAGTGATTATTATATCATCCACATAAACAATTGAAATTGTTCTTTTACCATTTTGATTTACCTTAATAAACAAGGTATGGTCGGTTTGACATTGTTTATAACCACTCCCAATAATTACCTTGGCAACTCTATTGAACCAAGCCCTTGGGGACTGCTTTAGGCCATACAAGGATTTTCTAAATTTGCATACTTTGTGAGCTGACGAATCTCTCTTGATGCCCTCCGAAATTTCCATGTACACTTCCTCTGTCAAATTGCCATTCAAGAAGGCCTTTTTGATGTCTAATTGATAAAGTGGCCAATCCTGGTTCACGGCAAGAGACAGTGAAACTCTTACTGTGTTTAGTTTTGCAACTGGAGCGAAGGTTTCTTGGTAATCTATACCATTAGACTGTGTGAGTGTCTTAGCCACTAACCTGGCCTTGAATCTTTCAATGCTGCCATCCGAATTGTACTTTACTGTGAAAACCCATTTGCATCCCACTGGCTTCTTTCCTTGAGGTAGATCTGTCAGAGTCCAGGTCTCATTTTTCTCAAGGGCATTTATTTCTTCCTCGACCGTCTTCTTCCACCTAGGATCATCTAAAGCCTCCTCTATTGTTCTTGGAATTTGAATGTCATCAATCTTTGTCGTGAATGCCTTGAATGATGGCATTAAACGACTATAAGCAACATACTTTTCTATCGGATGAGCAGTACACTTCCTCACACATTTCCTTTGAGCAATCGGCAAATCATCAGTATTAAGAGGAGAATCCGTACCTTCCAAGTTTTCCATGGTAATTGGACTCGGTTCCAATTCTTGGCAGCGTCTAGGTGTGGACTTCTCTCCCCGTTTGTAGATGCTAAGTTCTCTCCCTTCTGGTTGGGTCTTTTGAGGAGTTTTGGAAGGTGATGGATAGGTTCTTTGTGGAGTTTTAACAGAGCTGGAATTTTGTCTAGTAGGAGAAGAATGTAGAGATGGTTGTAAAGGAGATGAAAGCATGGGTTGTGGGATAAAAATGGATTGTGAATTAGAAGTCGGTTGTGATGATAAACTTGACGAGTTCTGAAAGTTATCAAAAAACTAAAATTGAAATTCATCTTGAATCTCCCCCTGAATTTCAGTTTTAGAGAAATAAGGTTTATTTTCAAGGAAAGTAACATCCATAGTAATGCAAGTCTTTTTTGTAATTGGGGAATAACACTTGTAACCCTTCTTAGTGGATGAGTAACCTAAGAAAACATAATTGAGTGACCTTGGATCCAACTTAGACATATGTTGTTGATAAACATGAACAAAAGTGGAACACTCGAAAATCTTTAGTGGAAGATCACATGACATAGGTTTGAACCAAGGAAATTTTTTAAGAATAACATCTTTAGGAGACTGGAACTTTAGTGTTCGACTAGGCATCCTATTAATAAGGTGAGTGGCAGTTAGGACAGCTTCTCCCCAAAAATATTTAGGAACATTGGAAGAGAATAAAAGAGACCTAGCTACTTCCAAAAGATGTCTATTTTTTCACTCGGCAACCCCATTCTGTTGAGGACTATCAACACAAGAGCTAATATGAACAATGCCCTTTTCTTTAAAATAGGATCCTAGACTCTTGTAGAAATATTCACTCTCATTATCAGTTTTAAAAATGCGGACTTTACTTTGAAACTGATTTTCGACCATATTGTGAAAGGTTTTAAAAATTTCACTAATTTTAGATTTTTTCCCTCATAAGAAAGGTCCAAGTAGTTCTACTATGGTCATCTATAAAGGTTACAAACCATCTAGATCCACTAACATTTTTAACTTTGGAAGGGCCCCAAATATCACTATGGATGATGGGAAAAGGATGAGAAGGTTTATAAGTGGATGGATGATATGTAGTTCTTTGATGTTTGGCAAATTGATAGATGTCACAATGAAAGGATTTGATCTTTTTATTGGTGAACAAATCTGGGTACATCTTGGCCAAATAAAAGAAATTGAGATGACCTAGTCTAAAGTGTAGTAACATAATCTGACTGGAAATAGGGTCTGATGTAGAAATAGATTCGGAGATACAGCTGGATTAGGCTTGTTTTGGTGAAGGCAAAAAACCTTGAAGAATGTAGAGTTCACAGTGCAACCTAGCATTGCCAATTATCTTCCCTGAATCTAGTACCTGAAATTCACAGCCATGTAAATCAAATTTAGTATAACATCCCAAGTCACGAGACAATTTACTAACAGATAACAAGTTGCAAGCTAATTTTGGAACATAAAGCACGAAGTTCAATTCGATATCATGATTTACTCGAATTGTTCCACTTCCTTCAATGGCTGCTAAGGAACCATCTGCCATCTTTACATTGAATTGGGCCCCAAGCTGGCTGAATTCTGTAAATAAGCTCAGATCTCCTGTCATGTAGTCAGAGGCTCCACTATCGACAATCCAAGTAGTGAAGTTTGTGTTGTCAACAGTATTTGCAAAAGAAAGATTACCACCATGTTGCTTGCTAAATTGGCCGCTAATATTTCTTACATAGGTGACCAAATGTGATTGATTGTCCCTCTGTGGCCGTGGGGATGGACTAGCTTTTGAGCTAATCTCGAATGTTTTTTCGCCAGCCATTAACCAAGGATTTTTTTGGATAAGATCTGATAAACCTAGATTGATACCATGTAGAAAATAGGGAAAAATATTTTAGTTAGTGATCAATCTGATTCACTATTTTTCCTTGAATTGATTTGAAGAGTACATACAAGCCAACTATTTATAGATTTAGTACAGAGAGTTTTAATAAAATTCAAACTAGTCTAGATAAAATATGATCTTATAAGATAAGAGATAAAGGTTATCTAAACTATTTAGTAGATAAGAGTTATATGCTACCTAAACTACTTTAAGAGATTAGAGTTATAGGATATCTAAATTACTTAGGTATTTACAAAAGAATTCACTATTTACATGACAATTATCTACACAAATTTTCAAAATGTTTTGTATTTTCTGATAATTAAAAAAGTTAATTTGTATTAATAAGAAATTAAATTATAATAATGAGTCTTTATTTTTTTCTTATATTATTACTTTATGTATAAAACCCTTCGGTTTCAACTTCCAATATAAAAAAAATAAGATTAAAAATTAAAACCTCGAAATTCCTAAGGTATTTTCTCATTTGTTGTTCTTCGAAGATTGTTGAGAAGCTAAAACAATGTAAAAATTTTGGCAAGCTTAACGAGCAACGAGCTGAGTCGAGCAACAATATTTTTTAACGAGCACGAGTCGAGCTACGAGATTTTTTAACGAGCACAAGTCGAGCACTACTTAACTCGCGATCGACTCGCTCGATAAATACTCATAGCTGCAGCACTAGACTGTAGTCCAGTATCTTTACAAAAATCAATTATATCCTGCATTACAGTTCGCAACAATGTGTATGTAAACATGCTAACAACTACATTAAAATTGATCAATGACAAATAATTAAGATGAATGAATTACCTTTAACTTCAGATGTGATACACTAAAGTCATCAATAGCGGAGATCATATACAATAAACCTTCACTCAGAACCTTGGATTCTTGTGCTCTTTCACTATTTTATAAAGCTGCAATAAATAATTCTTTATGCAGTATTCAAGAGAAAGCAAAATAAAAGTAGAAAAGAAAACTATAGAAACAAAGTATTCTTGATCTCTACTTCTATAAATGCTCAGCTGACTGAACTGAGATCTCCACTTACCCTTCCAAAAACAAATCCTGGACCTACTGCCTCAGAGAAAGTGGTTAAGCACTTCATAGCATGAGCACGAGTCTTTGTATCTGCCACTCTTTCGCTTATACCCGTCAACTTGGCAAAATAACTGTAGAAAAGTGGTATGTGACGAGAAGAAATGTTATTTCTCTGAATTTCTTGATATCTTTTATTGATAAAGATAGTGCCTATTTATAGTTTAAAGAAAAAGCCTAAACTAGGAAAGAAGTAATTACACAAAATTACATCAAAAATCTAGTTCCTTATTTACAACAATTATTGACAAGATTTTAAGAAAATGATTGCTAAATAATAGCAGCTTGATATAAGAGAATTTACTTCCCTAATTTTCTGCAATCTACAATAACAACAGGCACCATAATGAGAGACTGAATGAAAATTAATTTTGATACATGATAGACAAAAATTTAGGTACAAAAACTGAGTATAGGAGGACAAGCATAACAAATTCCAAAAGCCTGTTATTTGAAAAATGCGTATGTCAAACTAATGCTTACCAAGAAGGCAAAGAACAACACATTTCTTTGGAAACTTGTTGCTAGATCTGTTTCATTCAATTTAAAAGTCTTGAGACCCAATACTAAGTGAAAAGACGAGAGAGAGAGAGGCTAAAGTCCTGTTACCCTCTACAGATGGCAAAATCGTATACCTGATCATTTTTCTCATTCCAGCCAGGAAGAGTGCAAAGCAAATAGATCAAAATCTCCACAGACTGATCAAGGTTCTGAAGACCTTCAACCTGCTGTTTCAGTGATGATATGGCTGCAATCAGAGAGGTTTGGGTACCCAATTAGAAAATTCAAATGCTAAAATAATGTAAACTAGCAAAAACAGCTAGCTACTTTTTACAACAAAGAGAACAACATTGTAGACAAAGATAACACACTATGAACAGAACTCGTGATACCATAATCTTCAGCCTTAGCATAAAATCAAAAGGTAATGGATGCATACATATACATTAAGTGCAACTGAGAGTACCAGTAACAGGGAACCAGTATTTCAAATAAATTTAGAATAATGATTATATATTGAATATGTAGGTTAATATGTAAATAATAAGAGTTGTAAGTCAATTCGAACTAAGTAGTTTAGAAGAGTTGTAAGTCTATCCTAACTAAGTAGTTTAGTTAGAGTCTAACACTATCCATATAAGGGATAAGAGTCTTAGCCGAGAGAATTCTACTCAATGTAAAACTCCTTGTAAAAGTCTATAAGTAGACTTTATTTTTCTGTAAATCAAAATAACAAGAGTAGAAAAAACTTCTCTAACCCTATTTTCTACATGGTATCAGATTAGGAAGATCCTACCTATCCAACAATCTTTTTTTTTCCTTCCAGTCTCTCTGTCGATCAAAACCTTCTTTTTTCAATGGCTCATTCAGACCCTTCTGCTTTTGAAATCAGTTCTCAAAATCATCCTCGTCCCTCTGAGTTCCAGCTTTCAGATTTATCTCTTTCTCCAATTACATCCTACAAACTAAATGGAAACAACTATCTCCCTTGGTCTCAGTCAGTAAGGCTGTATATTACAGGAAGAAAGAAAGCTTCCTATCTCTCAGATTCAATGCCTATTCCAGAAGAATCTGATCCAGCCTATTCTAACTGGTTGAGTGAAAACAACATGACTATGTCATGGCTAATTAATTCCATGGTTCCTGAAGTTGGGGAAAATTTCATGCTCTACCAGATCTGCAGAGTAGAGATATGGAGTGCAGCCAGGATACATACTCCGGTGTGGATAATACACCGTAATTGTTTGGGGTTGAAAACCAGATTAAGGATCTCGGACAAGGAGATTTGTCTGTAGTACGTATTTTGGAGTTCTCACTAAGTGTTGGCAACAAATCGATTTATATGAGGCCAATGAGTGGAAGTGTTCGATGATGTTAACTTCTATAGTAGAATCAAAAATCGAGGAGAATCTTTCAATTTCATGCGGACTTAATGGTGAGTTTGATGGGGCAAGGAGCAGAATTTTGGCTACTAAACCTCTACCATTGGTTCGGGAGGCCTTTTTCGAGATTAGGAGAGAAGAAAAGCAGACTCTCCTTGATGGTACCAGCTGCTCAATGCAGACAGATGCTTCTTGGCACTAATTACAAACTCTAATCCGGGAATAAACAAAGGAGGGGAGACCATGGTGTGAACACTTTGTAAAAAGGCTGGACATTTGATGGAGCAAGTCTTTGGAAGCTACATGGAAAACCAACAGACTGGAAATTCTCTAAATCCAAATTTCAGAAGGAAGCAAATGTTGCATCTACAGAACATAATTCCAGCAGCTTCAGTACACAGCAGATTGCAGAACTTCAACAAATACTCAGCCAACTATCGTCTAAAACTCATACTACATCGCCTTTAACAACATCCGAAGGTAGAATTTCTTGCTTAGCAACAATTAATACCTTACATTGGATAGTAGATTCGGGTGCCTCTGACCATATGACAGGAAATATGAGTCTATTCAGAAAGTATAGCCATCACAGATCTCCCTCCTCGATCAAGATAGCAGATGGTTCCCTCTCAACAGTTAAAGGGAGTGGCTCTATTGAATTAAGCAAACATATAGTATTATCTGATGTACTTTATGTTCCTAAATTAGCCTGTAATTTATTATCAGTGAGCAAGTTGATTAAGGATATTCTTTGTAATGCTAATTTTGGGGTGATGGATGATGTTTTTTCAGCACACAGGGCTCGAAGATGGTGATTGGCAGTGCTAGGCTATCTAATGGCTTATATATCCTTGATGGAATATCTTACCAGAACTCCTTCATTCCCAGTTGCCTTCAAACATCAGTTTCATCCACAAGCTTAGGTTCAGATAATATTATGCTCTGGCATCTTAGATTAGGACATCCCAGTTTTTATTACCTTGCAAAGTTGTTTCCAAATCTCTTTATCAATAAAAATCCCTCTTCTTTTAATTGTGAAGTATGTTAGATGGCAAAACATACCAAAAAACCATATGTTTCTTCTCCTTTTAAACCTACTTCACCATTTGCTATTATACACAGTGATATTTGGGGCCCTTCTAAAGTTCGAAACATTTCTGGGTCTAGGTGGTTTGTGTCTTTCATTGATGATTTCTCTAGGACCACTTGGACATATTTAATGAGAGAAAAGTCTGAGGTTGAAGTAATTTTTAAAACTTTTTATCAAATGATAAAAACACAGTTCGATAGAAATATCAAAGTGGTTAGGAGTGATAATGGGAGTGAATATCTTAGCAAGTCTATTAGGTGTTTCTTTCGAGAAAAGGGAATTGTTCATCTCACCTCATGTGTCAATACCCCTCAACAAAATGGAGTGGCTGAGAGGAAGAATAGACATCTAATGGAAGTAACTAGGTCCCTTTTGTTTTCAGCTAATGCACCTAAATATCTTTGGGGGGAAGCTCTTCTATCGCAACCTACCTTATCAATAGGATGCCTAGCAAGACTCTAGGATTCAAAATACCCACTGAAGTTTCTGTTTCAACATTTTCCACACTTTAAACCATTGTCCTCAGCTCTTCCTCTTCGAGTCTTTGGATGCACATCTTTTATTCATGTGCACAACAACAATCGTAGTAAACTGGATCCTAAATCATTAAAGTGTGTATTTATAGGTTACTCCTCGAGTCGAAGGGTTACAAATGTTCTTGCCCCACTAATAGGAAAACCTATATCTCCTTTGATGTTACCTTTTTGAAAATCAACCTTACTTTGCAGGGCCGACATTGTGGGGAGAGACCTAAAGAATCTCATCCATACAGATCCTTTATTCCTATACCTATCCTTCCCGAGCCTGCCTTGGATATCATTGAAACTGCTGTCCCTAATCCCGTAGACACAACTTCTCCACACCCAATACACCTTCTCCACAGTCTAGACCCTCTCGGTCCCTATACAACACCTCCTCCTACACTCGTAGAACTATATCACACTCTGTGACTCCACAACCACCAGAGAAACAACTCAATGTCTATACAAGGAGGAAAAGAAATCAAACTGAAGATGTTGGTCAGCCTAGCACTTGCCAGGAACCAGTTTTGAGTTCTGATGCTATTGAGACAGGAGGTAATATTATTTCACAAGATTCTACTGTAAACTTAGATGACTTTCCTATTGCTATTAGAAAAGGGATAAGGAAATGTGTTGCTCTTCCTATCAATAAAATTGTTGCCTATGAGAAGTTATTATCTGGTTTCAAAGCCTTTACAGCCAGCATTGATAGTGTGAAGATCCCCAAGACAGTAGAAGAGGCGTTCGAAAGTCCTGAATGGAGGAAGGCTGTTGAAGAAGAGGTCAAAGCACTACAGAAGAATAATACTTGGTGTTTGGTGAGTTACGAGAGGGAAAAAGGCTGTTGGGTGCAAATGGGTATTCACAGTCAAATATCACTCAGATGGGAGCATTGAGAGGTACAAAGCAAGGCTAGTGGCTAAAGGGTTTACTCAATCCTATGGAGTAGATTATCAAGAAACCTTTGCCCCAGTAGCTAAGTTGAATACCATCAGTGTTATTATCGATGAGCTGTTAACAAAGACCGGAAGTTACACCAATTGGACATCAAAAATGCTTTCCTCAATAGAAGCTTGGAGGAAGAAGTATACATGGAGGTTCCACCAGGTTTGGAGGAAAAGACCACGAAGAGGACAGTGTGCAAACTCAATAAATCCTTGTACGGATTAAAGCAATCCCCTAGAGCATGGTTTGACAGATTTGCTAAGGCTATGGTTCAAAATGGGTACAAGCAGAGTCAGGCAGACCATACATTATTTCGAAAGGTTGCTCCAGATGGTAAGAAGACCCTTCTAATTGTCTATGTTGATGATATGATCATTACAGGGGATGATACTGAAGAAATAAAAGTGCTAAAACTGTTCTAGCTAAGGAGTTCGAGACTAAGGATTTGGGAAGCCTGAGGTACTTCTTAGGAATGGAAGTAGCAAGATCGAAAGAGGGGATTGTTATAAACCAAAGAAAGTACATCCTAGATCTACTTATAGAAACTGGGATGCTTGGAAGTGGACCAGTTGAAACTCCAATGGAACCAGGTTTAAAGTTCAAGAAAGGTGAAATGGGAATCCGGTGAATAAAGAACCCTATCGGAGACTAGTTGGGAAACTAATCTATCTCTCACTTACAGGCCCGATATTGCATACTCGGTGGGCATAGTTAGTCAACATATGAGTGACCCTCGAGAAGAGCACATGGATGCAATCAATAGAATTTCGAGATACTTGAAATTTACACTGGATCGGACTACTTTTCAAGAAACATCAGGATAGGACAATAAAGGTCTACACAGTTCAAGTCAGGCGGGAGAATTGACATATAGAAGATCTGTTAGTGGCTATTGCACATATTTATGGGGAAATTTGGTCACTGGAGAAGCAAGAAGCAAGTCGTGGTTTCTAGAAGTAGTGCGTTATAAATTGAGCCTTGGCTCTAGGGATATATGAAGGAATGTGGATCAAGAAACTTCTTATGGAGTTAGAATTGGATGGAAAGGCGAATTTGAAGTTTATAGTGATGACCCGGTCAAGAATGAGCATTGCTAGAAATCCAAAGACAACACGACGGGACCAAACACATTGAGATTGATAGACACTTCATCTATGAGAAGGTCAACAACAGGTTGTAAAACTTCACTATATTCCTACTAAAGACCAGCTAGCCGATATTTTCACCAAAGCACTTCCAAGAGTGAGCTTTGAAGAAATGTCATCCAAACTGGGTGTACATAACATATACACACCAGTTTGAGGGGGAGTGTAGGTTAATATGTAAATAATAAGAGTTGTAAGTCAATTCGAACTAAGTAGTTTAGAAGAGTTGTAAGTCTATCCTAACTAAGTAGTTTAGTTAGAGTCTAACTCTATCCATATAAGGGATAAGAGTCTTAGCCGAGAGAATTCTACTCAATGTAAAACTCCTTGTAAAAGTCTATAAGTAGACTTTATTTTTCTGTAAATCAAAATAACAAGAGTAGAAAAAACTTCTCTAACCCTATTTTCTACATAATATTACTTAAGTACTTGGCACACAAACATTGTTACTTAAAAACAAAAAAGTTAAGCATCTTCTACATCCAATAATCACCAAAAAGATAATCGAGTTAAGAATAGATATAAACTCATATGTGAAGATAAAAGGTTAAAAGTCAAATACCATAAAAATGTAAAAGAAAACACCTACAATGTGAAAGTTGTAATGGAGTTAAGAATAGATATAAACGCATATGTGATGATAAAAAGTTAAAATTCAAATACCATAAAAATGTTAAAGAGAACAACTAAAACACTGAAACTTGCATTACACTTTTTATGTAATATAGCAACATTATCATCTAAGTTGAAAGAAATAAGTAGAGGATAATACATTCATGATAGTACTAAGAAACTAATATTAGCAACTCAGTTGATTCCCGTGGTCCTATATTCAAGTTGAGCCCCTCAACTTATAGCCAATCAGTTCTAGGCCGACTGCTTAACAAGACATAATACTTCTGCCAATCAGTTGATTTGCTGGGTGTTACAGTATATTTCTTCCAAACAATGAACAAATTGACCTCAGACTGTAGAGAGTTATTTTCTTTGCTGATGCGAACAGCTACCTGCATTAGAAGAAAAAAAAATACATTATCCAAGTTAATCCAATATCCATAAGCTTTGAGGCCTCCGTTTTCACTCTAAAAAGATAATGTAAATTAAAATGAACTTATCCTAACCCGCAAACGATCATTTGAGCTTCCGTAGCTATGCTGATTAGACTTCCCATCAAGAAATTGAAGCAGCTTTATGTAGGAGAGAATTATGCATTATCCAAAGAAGAAATCAAGTGGAAGAATAACAACATTTTGGGCCGGAATTAGGGATACATGATCCCACAGTTTGGATATTTCCTCCAATAGTATCTTTTTCTCTCCTTCCTCGTAGAATTCTTGAAATCTGCAAGTGCCACAATGAAAATAAATAGAAAAACAATTCGTAGAATATTTGCACTATCATCTTTTGTTTTTTGGAATTTACCTTCAAAAGTTGGTCTAAAAACCTTATATTCTCCAATGGAAAACGAGTCACTTCAGGATTTTATCAAGTTTAGCTGAAGTAATCTCTTCAGACAGTGCTTTATTCTCTTCGAGCAAAAAAGAATATGCATTCTCATGTCAGACAGTGCCTTATATTACTACATGGATTGTGGATTTAGGGGCTAGTGACCACATGACGGGAGATTTAAAGCTTTTTCAGACCTTCAAAGCAGTAGATTCTCACTCTCATGTCAGAACTGCAGATGGTTCTCTCTCTACCATTGAAGGGAGTGGTACTATCAATATAAACCAGGATATTAAACTGCAATCTGTCCTTTATGTTCCTCATCTAGCCTGCAACCTAATTTCAGTTAGTAAGTTATCTGTTGACTTGCAATGCGGCACTAAATTTGACTAAAATGTTTGTGAATTTCAGGATTTGAGCTCAGGGAAGGTGATTGGCAGAGCTAAGCTGTGTGGAGGTCTTTACATACTTGAAGAAAGCCTGCCTTCCAAGACAAAAACCTACTCAAGTTACCTATCTCAGTTTGATTCTATACCACCAAATACCCAGATTCTTCTGAAGAAATAATGTTATGGCATTTTAGATTAGGACACCCTAACTTCTTTTAACTTGCAAAATTGTTACCTAAGTTGTTCTTAATAAAAGTCCTAAACACTTTTCGTGTGACATTTGTCAATTTGCCAAGCAAACAAAGAGTGTTTATCATCCTTCTACATACAGATCTTCTAAACCTTTTTCCATAATTCACAGTGACGCCTCCGTTTCCATTCTAAAAAGATAATGTAAAGTAAAATGAACTTACCTAACTTGAAAACTATCATCTGAGCTTCCATATCTATACTGATTAGACTTCCCATCAAGAAAGTTTGGATATTTCCTCCAATAGCATCTATTTTTCGCTCATTCCTCGTAGAATTCTTGAAATCTACAAGTGCCACAATGAAAATAAATAGAATTTTTTTGAAGAATATTGGCGCTATCATTTGTTTTTGGAATTTACCTTCTAAGTTGGTCTATAAAAGCCTTATATTCTCCAATGCAAAATGAGTCACTTCAGGATTTTTATCAACTTTAGCCTGAAGAAACTGAATCTGCTGGTAATGAGCCATGAACAAGTTATTCCACATTCTTTGAATCTTGTCTTCACGAAACCTAAGAATCATTTTACTGCTTCAGGTGTCTTCTTCCAATAGCATCTGAGCTTACCTAACTTGAAAACTATCATCTGAGCTTCCATATCTATACTGATTAGACTTCCCATCAAGAAAGTTTGGATATTTCCTCCAATAGCATCTCTTTTTCGCTCATTCCTCGTAGAATTCTTGAAATCTACAAGTGCCACAATGAAAATAAATAGAATTTTTTTGAAGAATATTGGCGCTATCATTTGTTTTTGGAATTTACCTTCTAAGTTGGTCTATAAAAGCCTTATATTCTCCAATGCAAAATGAGTCACTTCAGGATTTTTATCAACTTTAGCCTGAAGAAACTGAATCTGCTGGTAATGAGCCATGAACAAGTTATTCCACATTCTTTGAATCTTGTCTTCACGAAACCTAAGAATCATTTTACTGCTTCAGGTGTCTTCTTCCAATAGCATCTGAGCTTACCTAACTTGAAAACTATCATCTGAGCTTCCATATCTATACTGATTAGACTTCCCATCAAGAAAGTTTGGATATTTCCTCCAATAGCATCTCTTTTTCGCTCATTCCTCGTAGAATTCTTGAAATCTACAAGTGCCACAATGAAAATAAATAGAATTTTTTTGAAGAATATTGGCGCTATCATTTGTTTTTGGAATTTACCTTCTAAGTTGGTCTATAAAAGCCTTATATTCTCCAATGCAAAATGAGTCACTTCAGGATTTTTATCAACTTTAGCCTGAAGAAACTGAATCTGCTGGTAATGAGCCATGAACAAGTTATTCCACATTCTTTGAATCTTGTCTTCACGAAACCTAAGAATCATTTTACTGCTTCAGGTGTCTTCTTCTCTTTGACGAACCTGTAAAGTAATTGATGTTGAAAAATTAAGACAACAATTTTAGATAGAACAGAGTTGGAAGTCAGGAGGCACAAAAGAATACAAAATGATTCAATTGTTCAATCTCTGCTTCAAGCTTTTTGATTGAAGTTTCTCCCATTTTCACCCTTCTCAAGGCACAAAAGAATACCAAATGATTCAATTGTTCAATCTCTGCTTCAAGCTTTTTGATTGAAGTTTCTCCCATTTTCACCCTTCTCAAGGCACCAGCAAGCTTTGCCTCCAAAGTGTTTAACTGCAAAAATTTCAGAGTTCCAAAAAACCTATTGTTAATTATTAAAACATTTGGTTTGACACTATTACGGAAAAAATAACCATCGTTGCAGCATTTGCCTGCAACCTGCTTAGTGGACATTCTCAGTGCCTTTGGATTCATATCCAAGTACATCAACTTGTTCTGGACACATTTCAGATGTGTTATTATCACGACTTCCTTCCAATTGCAATGTAGCAGTGATTGCTGACCAAAAAACAAAGATCGGGATACATTCTGACGTCTAAAAGCAGAAACTTTTAATTGTGAAAAACTGAAGTACATTTATAAAATATATAACATGCAATAGGAGTAAACTCGCGTTGTTTTGAATTAATTTAGCTCGCTGAGCAAACTTTAGAGTGTTAAGTGTTTCGATTGCGCAGCTGAAGAAATGATAAAAATGTAGGGTACTGGAAGTTAGTCAGAATCATACATATTTATGTTCAAGTTGAAATACTTTAAGTGTCACAAATAGAAACAAACCAGATAGAAGGGCTGACATTGGCAATTATCATTGTTTTAGAATTTCCACCGAGTGAATCCTATATCACATTTAAGATGAAATGTTGCGTCACTGCGATGCAGTAAAGAAAGAATAAAACTGAAACTGACCTAAAGAAGAAAGTGAGCTTTGTACCTCTATACAGAACATGTCACATCAACAAGAATCATAATTACATGACTGAATCTGATAATATGTACTCATAATATCTGTTTAAGTACCCTAGTGTTGATAGAGATTTATCTATGCTAGCTGCTTCCTTTATCTTCAGCCCCAAATGTTTTCTGTCTACAGTAGTATAAAAAAGACAGGAATTTCTTCACGCAAATATACTAAAACATAAACAAATACATGCTTCAACAAACTGGTTTGAACCGCACCTTTCTGAACCAGCAAGATCAATCAGGTTTAATCTTGCAAACCGCAAATTAGTTGTTGAGTCTTTTTCCCTCCTGCTCTCAGTAATGCATGTAAAAACTCTATGTGAACGACAATTCTCCCTGTGCATATTTGTTGCAGCAACTTTCCTATTTAAAGAACCCTATGAAAAAAGCAGTGATTAAAACAAGAATATAAGCAATTTAAATTAAACTTATTGAGAGCAGTGAGAAGGAGTTCCCTACATCAAAATATCGCTCACGGTCTGAACTTGAAATTCAGTGAGATTTTCCACGTGCACGTCCTTTCCTAACATCTTCCCTTAGCTAAAAATTAAGAATCGCATAATGAAAATTAGCTGGAGCAAAAAAATGAATGGCAAACATAATAAAATAGGAAACTTACAAGAAATTGGTAGCAGAGGGATCATGAAGATCGGTTATTTGCTCATTATAAATCTCAAGGAAAGAGCACTTGCAATTATATTTTAACTTCTCATCCCTTCGGATTTCCTCTTCCTGTAACAAAAATGCTTGCATAAATATCAAGTTTCATTGTTTCATTAGCAATCATGATTCATGAGCCCATTGATCATAATGTCTGCTTCTGTTATGGTATCTTGTGCCTCCTGAAATTTAGCAAGAATACAAAATGCCTCTGACCCTTTCTGAGTTGCAATTACCTTTGCATCACCAACTTCAAAAACATTTAAAAACAAAATTATAAGGTTAAATATAATTTAAACTAAAATATGGGTTACTTCTAGTTTTTAAGGGTAAAAGTACGTAGGAATGAAATGGCCAAACCAGCCAAAATTACAGTGATGACTAGCCTACAAACTAAAATTTGACTCAAAACTAACGGGAAAGAAAAGACTAACCCTTGCAAAACCCGGAGAGACACATACAACATAGGAATTTTTTTCATGGTTCTTAGATTATACATTAAAAATTTTAAGCACTTTACCTCCTTTGTTCGGCACCAAAGAGTACTGTTTTTTTGCATGGTTTGCTCAACTGTATTTATCTTTTGATGGACAGATCCAATCTTGACTTCGAACAGCTTTTCAAAGTCGTTCATTGTTTCTTCCAGAGAAAGCGCATGTGCTGCAAGGTACTGTAGGCTTTCCTTTCTCCGTTTCTCTAACAACTGAATCTCATCTTTTCATTGCATATTTTGCATGGTTTGCTCAACTGTATTTATCTTTTGATGGACAGCTCCAATCTTGACTTTGAACAGCTTTTCAAAGTCGATCATTGTTTCTTCCAGAGCAATCGCATGTGCTCGTAGGCTTTCCTGCTCCGTTTATCTGACAACTGAATCACCTCTTTTCATTGCATAGTTTGCCCATCTCAGCTTAAACCTCCTTTAGGCTTTCCATGGCTGATTCTATTTCCTTTTTGAGAACAATAATCATGTCTCACGCAACCCTTTGTTCAACTGCAATAACATCCAGGTGTAGAAAAAAATCGCTCACCCTTTCCAAAAGAACTACAACAAATTATCTTACCTGTCGTTCATCTCTGCCATCATTAGAGGTGTAGAGTCTTTCTTAACACTTTTTTAGGTTTTCTGTCAAAATCTCTACGTGTACCCATGCGAGCCCTGAGTGTGGATACACCAATTCTAATCTCAGACAGCTCCTCATGTGTCTCCAAAATGTCATACTCCGCCATATCTTCATGCTTTTGTTCAATAGAAGCAGCATGCTCCTCCGCCTCCAAAAGTCTCTGTCGGAGTTTAACCAAGTTTCCTCTGACTTTTTAACGTCAATTTCAAGGGAACAAACATGTTTTTCTGCTTGGTGTAGAAAAATTAACACAGCAGTTTATTTAAGATACAATAGAGTTGAAAAGTCAGGAGGCACAAATGGATACCAAATGATTCAATTGTTCAATTTATTCATGTGAGTAAATTCAAATAAATATCCAAATTATTATTTATTTATGTATCTAATTAATTTCAACACATTATTTCACCAAGTAACTTGTTTCCTTTTCTTAATTAATCAGCCTAAAAAATGAAACACGCACAGAAATTAGCCGCAAGGGATTGTTTTCTAAAATTTAAACTATGGATTACAAAGCAATACCTAATCCAAGATTCCCTTTCCAGACAAGTTTTCCTTCTGCTCAACCCCATACCTAGGTTTTAACATAAACAGATGCAAAAAGAAAAAAGGAAACAAAAGGCAAACATTTTTTTTATTACAAGCAAGAGGACTTGCCTAATCTATGGATTGTTTTCTAAAATTTAAACTATGGATTACAAAGCAATACCTAATCCAAGATTCCCTTTCCAGACAAGTTTTCCTTCTGCTCAACCCCATACCTAGGTTTTAACATAAACAGATGCAAAAAGAAAAAAGGAAACAAAAGGCAAACATTTTTTTTATTACAAGCAAGAGGACTTGCCTAATCTCCAATGTGATAAGTTATGAAGTGAAGCCAACCATGCCATTCTTGGGGTACCTGAGAAGTGTCATATCGATCATGGCTGGTGGAGGTTGATTCTCAAGCTGTTCCGTTGCAGCACATTTACCGTACCCTTTTTCTATGCTGTACTTAAAATCATCCTTAAATTGCGACTCAAACAAAGAAGATAATGACTTGGCAAACTATGGATTACAAAGCAATACCAAACATTTTTTTTATTACAAGCAAGAGGACTTGCCTAATCTCCAATGTGATAAGTTATGAAGTGAAGCCAACCATGCCATTCTGGGGGTACCTGAGAAGTGTCATATCGATCATGGCTGGTGGAGGTTGATTCTCAAGCTGTTCCGTTGCAGCACATTTACCATACCCTTTTTCTATGCTGTACTTAAAATCATCCTTAAATTGCGACTCAAACAAAGAAGATAATGACTTGGCAAAAGCAATACCTAATCCAAGATTCCCTTTCCAGACAAGTTTTCCTTCTGCTCAACCCCATACCTAGGTTTTAACATAAACAGATGCAAAAAGAAAAAAGGAAACAAAAGGCAAACATTTTTTTTATTACAAGCAAGAGGACTTGCCTAATCTCCAATGTGATAAGTTATGAAGTGAAGCCAACCATGCCATTCTGGGGGTACCTGAGAAGTGTCATATCGATCATGGCTGGTGGAGGTTGATTCTCAAGCTGTTCCGTTGCAGCACATTTACCGTACCCTTTTTCTATGCTGTACTTAATCATCCTTAAATTGCGACTCAAACAAAGAAGATAATGACTTGGCTTCAGGCAGGTAATGCACGAAAACCAATGTAGTAAACCGAACTACAATAGGCTGAAGAGATAACACGCAGTATGAAAAAGAGTTTTCCTAAACCTTGTGCTTAAAGGAGTGAAGAAACTTGCACCATGATAGTTGTGACTGAACATATTTCTGTACTGTAGATACAAAATGATTGACCTGATGTCTGGCATAGAAAGAAACAAAAACGAAGTTAATTCAACCTAAATGCTAAAACTATCTGAAATAAGAAAAAAGGAAACCACAAAGCTAGATACCTTCTATACAATGGTTTCTATTTTAGGCCATTTGCCCCATACAAGAATTTAACAGTAAGATACCATAAAGTTCATTATCAGATTTTAACCGTCAAAAAGCAGAAATTCTAATTTATTCTCCCTCTTTTGCCCCAAGTAATCTATACATGAAGAAAGGGTACGTGTTTCTTAAGAAACTATAAGCATAGATGAACATCGAGTAATTTACCAACACTTGAACCAAGAGAAGTTGAAACAGGGAACTATAAATTAGAATATACATATTTAACCCAAGAAGAATGAAGACAACTGGGTTTGACTTAAGAAATTAAGCACCAACTTGGGGGTGACTTTAAAGGGAAAAGGAAACCATTACCAAATATCTTATACATTTGCATACATGCAATGCAAGTGTAAATGGCCATATCTCTGTAAATTCATGTCTCTTGAACCTTTAATGAGCACCATACATCAGTCACAGTTTAAAAAACAGCAAGCTTCAACTGTATCAGAAAGTTTAATACATCAGAATATATTTCCAATGCACCAGGAGTCAAAATAATGCTGGCAGGCCAAATCCACTCAGTAGCCCAGACCTAAAAAGTCGAAGGAATGAACCAAATGAATTCTAATGTGGAGGCTGAAAGTGGGAGCAGAGGAAAGAAATAGGAACTGAGAATGTCAAGCAAAGGGAAACAACGGAGAAACTGGCAATAATGAATTAATGATAAATTGCACCAATTGTAGAAGTTGAAAGAGGCAGCATCCCATGACCTATCTTTATGATGGTCTCTTTCGCAAGATGACCTCTGCACTGACAACTCAAGAAGTCCTTGAATTTTAGAGAGTCTCCGATCCACCTCTGTAACACACCATTTCTGTTCATTCCATTGAAAAGGAAATGATTGTAGGTAAGCAAAATTCATTTAAAAGTTAAAACTATAACAGAACATGCCAACCAATTTTCGAACTCAAGATATGACATCGTCCGCAACATAGATCACATGATATAGCAAGTGTTACCCTTTGGAAATATCAAAACCAAGATATCAATCCTCAACTACTATCACGAAAACAGAAAAAACTGAGCAAGAAACTCAAGAAATAACTCAAAATCCATAGAGAAAGAATTTACTTATCTTCCGTGATGGTTTGGTGTATCAGTTAACAATCACTTTCCGGAATCTGCGTCGGCCGCTTCTAAGAAGGCAGCAATCAAAGCATCCAACGCCTTCTCCTGCACTGGAGCATTAGAATCCGCCACTGTCTTTTTGAAAAACGGGGCTGTACATTTGAAAATCACAAAGATCCACCAATCCAAGATCTGAGTCGTTCAAAATTTTCAAAAAGAGAAAAGAAACCTAAACAAAATTTTAAAAAGAAACCGACCCAGAGAGAAGCTAAATCAATATTAACCTCGTTCCCAGGGCAATTTCTTTGGCTCCTTCAATAATTTTCTTCTTCCGACATTTTATTTTACTTTTTCTTTTCTTTTTTTTTTTTGATTTCCTGAAATAACATCATCCAAATACATAGACAAATGATTAACGTTGTTTCCCTTTGAAAATATCAATATTCGCCTAAAAACTCAAAACCAAGATATCAATCCTAAACTACTATCGCCACTGTCTTTTTGAAAAACGGGGCTGTACATTTGAAAATCACAAAGATCCACCAATCCAAGATCTGAGTCGTTCAAAATTTTCAAAAAGAGAAAAGAAACCTAAACAAAATTTTAAAAAGAAACCGACCCAGAGAGAAGCTAAATCAATATTAACCTCGTTCCCAGGGCAATTTCTTTGGCTCCTTCAATAATTTTCTTCTTCCGACATTTTATTTTACTTTTTCTTTATTTTTATTTTTTTTGATTTCCTGAAATAACATCATCCAAATACATAGACAAATGATTAACGTTGTTTCCCTTTGAAAATATCAATATTCGCCTAAAAACTCAAAACCAAGATATCAATCCTAAACTACTATCGCCAAAACAGAAAAAACCCAGCAAGAAACAACTCAAATCCATAGAGAAAGGTACCTTCTATGGGCTGGTGATTGTCGGTCAAATCTATACAGAAATTAAAATTGAAGATTAAAGGAAAAAAACCCTAAACAAAGCTACGTAATTGAGAGGTAAACAGGAAAGTTGTGAGAAGAAGAGAGAAATTTATTTTCCCTCTTTGGGGGTTTTAGTTTTTACATGAGAGAGATCACCAGAAGGTGTCGAAATTCCACCGCCAAGATCATCAATCAATTGAGTATTTATACACCGGCTCTAACGGTAATCTTTCTCGATACCTGGCTTTTGTCAAAACCCAGTAAGCATTTTTCATTTACAAACCATTTGCCCACTTAAACATTAGTTAAACTCGGATATATGAATATCCCGCGACTACCATGTAACATATGTGGTCAATATCCCCTGAACACTACCGGAACATAAGTCGGACCAACCAATATCCCGCCATTAGGCAAATCTGTTTAGGACGATTCATTCTCGGCCCAACCATACCTGGCTTTTGGTCAAAACCCAGTAAGCATTTTTCATTTATAAAACCATTTGCTCACTTGAACATTATTTAAACTCGGATACACGAATATCCCACGACTACCATGTAACATATGTGGTCAATATCCCCTGAACACTACCGGAACATAAGTCGGACCAACCAATACATCTCTCCAACACTATTGAGACCGAATATATACACTCCTATGTATAAGACTTCAATGGACTATGACATGCCAATTGTATCCGACATTAAATTACATGTTCAAGGGCATCAATATCATATTACAATGATCTTTAACATTATCATGTAAGCATAGCTTTCATATAGCACTCTTCACATTTCATATCAATTCATGCCTCGGTTTTCATTCAATTTATAATTCATGTATGCATCATATGACACTTTTACAATTCCAAGACAACATATCATAATCGAAAAGTTGGTAAGCTTATCGGAGCTTACCTTAATAATGGCATTGCCATCCATATGTTCTAAGTGCCGACCACAATATATATATATATATATATATATATATATATATATATATATACACACACAAAGAATTGTAGACATACGGCAAACTACTCATTACAATTCTATTATCGACTACACTCACCCAAAAGTGGTACCAATCAACAAGTTCAAACAATCCAAAGGCTCAATCATCCCAATTGCCTTTTTCCTTGGAGTTGAAAGCTCCTATTTGGTTTTGAACCTCACGATTAATAAACAAACAAAAACAAGTGAAAGTTATTAGCTACCATTTAATTAAGCACCAAGTATTTTATTGGAAAATGTAGATATAAGATTCAGAGTAAACTTCTCAACCCATTTTTTATATAATTGGGTTCCTTTCTCCTTTGACACGTCTTAGCTAAAATATCAATAATTATTCACGTATTTATGCAGCCATAAAAAAACATATTCTAGCTTAAAATCCAACAATTAACCCAACTATTTCAACAACAATTTTGGACAGTTATGAGTTGCTGAATTAAGCATTTATGGAATACCAAGTATAGCATCATTGGTCAAAATATCCTTACCAAGACAGGGCATTTTAACACTATTTTAGCAGCTAATAACTTCATTAAGCATCAAATTTCAGTCCTTTAATTGACTCATAAACCGTATGAAGCCCCCAAACAGAACAAGGTAAGTGCAACCTAATTTAATCACTTTCAATTATAACATTGATACGTGAATTTAAATATTTTCATACAGAAAGGAATTCCCTAATTATAAAAAATGAATTGCAAACATAAGAATATAGAAAACTTACAAGCAAGTTGGTAGTAGAAGGATCAAGAAGATCGGTTATTTGCTTGTTATAAACCTCAAGGAAAGAGCACTTGCAAATGTATTTTAAATTATCATCCCTTCGTATTTCCTTTTCCTGTAACTAAAGAGATAGAGAGAATGTTAAACAAAAATGCTTGCATAAACAAAAAAAAGCATGAACTTCAGACAATTACAACTTTAATTCTTGCAAACAAAATATCAAATATCAAAATATCAAAGAAACTATTTCAACAACAATTTTGGACAGTTATGAGTTGCTAAATTAAGCATTTATGGAATACCATGTACAGCATCATTGGTCAAAATATCCTTACCAAGACGGGTCATTTTAACACTATTTTAGCAGCTAATAACTTCATTAAGCATCAAATTTCAGTCCTTTAATTGACTCATAAACCGTATGAAGCCCCCAAACAGAACAAGGTAAGTACAAACTAATTTAATCACTTTCAATTATAACATTGATACGTGAATTTAAATATTTTCATACAGAAAGGAATTCCCTAATTATAAAAAATGAATTGCAAACATAAGACTATAGAAAACTTACAAGCAAGTTGGTAGTAGAAGGATCAAGAAGATCGGTTATTTGCTTGTTATAAACCTCAAGGAAAGAGCACTTGCAAATGTATTTTAAATTATCATCCCTTCGTATTTCCTTTTCCTGTAACTAAAGAGATAGAGAGAATGTTAAACAAAAATGCTTGCATAAACAAAAAAAAAAGCATGAACTTCAGACAATTACAACTTTAATTCTTGCAAACAAAATATCAAATATCAACGGCGTCATGCCCCCGTTGGCTTGACATCCAAATCTTCAATCCATCCAAGCATTCCACTTCCTGTCTGCATGTCCAAACAAAGTAATGTCAACATAACTAAAATAGTTAAGAAGAAGGGAATAAAATGTTTGTTATCCTAGGTTTCAAAGAAAGTATCTAGCCGTAGGCAAACATACAGCTTTTATAGCCGGATAAAGCAATTTTTGACCATTGGCAGACCAGCCACCCTGAAAGCATTTCCTGCAAAAGATTTGTGAAACAAAATTGGTTACACAAAAGGAAAATATCGCAAATATTAATTTGTCTTTCAGCAGACCCGATCTACTGTTTCACATGCCACATGATCAAACATGAATCTAGTTTCTGGCTGCCCACAATCCAAGCAATACTCATTTCTTGCTCTAAGCATCTGTTGTAGCCATTTGTGTTCTTCTCTATGAAGTTGAGAGGGCGGACCCGAAGTAAACGAACTTATCCTACCCTGCAGCAAACTATCATTTGAGTTTCCATAGCTATGCTGATTAGACTTCCCATCAGGAAATTGAAGCAACTGTATGTAGAAGGCCAAAATTATGCATTAATCAAAGAAGAAATCAAGTGGAGGAAAAACAAGATTTTGGGACACAATTAAGAACACCTGATCCCGCAGTTTGGTTGTTTCCACCAATAGTATCTCTTTCTCTCTTGAAAACTACAAATGCCACAATGAAAATAAATAGATTTTTTTTAAGAATATTGGCACTATCATCTGCTTTTGGAATTCACCTTCTAAGTTGGTCTAAAAAGCCTTATATTCTCCAATGCAAAACAAGTCGCTTCAAGATTTTTATCAACTTGATCCTGAAGTAATTGAATCTCTTCAGACGGTGCTTTATTCTCTTCTTCTCTTTGACGAACCTGTAAAATACTTGGTGTTGAAAAATTAAGACAACAGTTTAAGAAATAAAAGAGTTGGAAGTCAGGAGTCACAAAAGAATACCAAACATTCAATTGTTCAATCTTTGCTTCAAGCTTTTTGATTGAATTTTCTCCCTTCTCAAGGCACCAGCAAGCGCTGCCTCTAAAGAGTTTAACTGCAAAAATTTCACAGTTTCAAAAGCATATTGTTAATTAAAACAATTGGTTTGACACTCTATTAAGGAAAAAATAACCATTGTCGCAGCATTTGCCTGCTACCTGCTTAGTGGATATTCTCACAGCGCCTTTCGATTCATATCCAAGTACATTATCAACTTGATTTGGACATATTTCAGATGCGTTATTATAAGGACTTCCTTCCAATTGCAATGTAGCACTGATTGCTGAACCAAAAGACAAGGATCGGGATACATTCTGACATCTAAAAGCAGAAAGCTCTTCCTGTTGAAGGAAGTCAATTCAGATTACAAATTATTTAAATCACATGCTTTTAGAAAAGAAAAAACCAATAAACTATGATGAATGTGATACACCATTAGATGTCGAATCTGATTTTGTAGTCTAATGACATCTCCGGTGGAATCTTCATTCACCACAGCCTACACCATCAACAGGAGAATCTTTTAATTGTGAAAAACTGAAGTATATTTATAAAATATATAGCATGCAATAGGAGTAAGTTTGCTGAGAAAACTTTTAGTGTGTTAAGTGTTTCGATTGCGCAGCTGAAAAAAATGAAAAAAGAATGTAAGGTACTGGAAATTAGTCATAATCACACATTTATGTTCAAGTTGAAATACTTGAAGTCTCACAAATAGAAACCAACCAGATAGAAGGGCTGACATTGACAATTATCATTGTTTTAGAATTTCCACCGAATGAACCCTGTATCACATTTAAGATGAAATATTGCGTCAATACGATGCAGTAAAGACATAAAAAACAGAAACTGAAACTGACATAAAGAAGAAAGGTGAGCTTTGACTTGAGTATCTATTTGAAACGTGCTGTGACTTTCCATTAGCCACATAAGTTTGACTAGCAATGACTAAAACTTAAGCAAAGGAAATATAGTATCATCAATATCTTGTTGAAGAAAAAGGGAAATAGTTTTAAGTACCCTAGCATTGATAGAGATTTATTTATGCCAACTGCATCCTTTAAACGCTCACCCTCAGCCCCAGCAGCTTCAGAAACAGTCAGGTTCTGGTTCGCTGTTTTGCTCAGATCTGAAAAAGATAATGAAGGGATTAAGGTCTAATTAATCTGACCTAAACATGAAAAACTGAAGTATAAAATCATAAATTGTAGACAGATAATCGCAAGAAGAAAAATGAAAATATAACTGTTGTAGTGAATACAGACCTGCAATCATCAACTCTATACGACAGAACACGTGAAACATCACAAATACATGCTAATAGGCTCTTAATTGAATTTGCTAATACATTTGCATGACATATAAGACTGCGGAAAGAACAATAATGTAAAACATCAGACAAATAAGTCGATCAATTATTTGAATATATAAAAGAAAACAGTACTAATCCCTAACAGTAATCATTAAAATTCTGAACTTATACCAAAGTCGTTCTAACATAGGAGCTCTAATCAGCACATGCTCAATGGTTGAAACCCTTATTGACAGCTCAAAATGGTCAATACTATTTAAGGTTTAAGTATTATCTTTCTTCTAACTGTCATAAGCTTCATTTTGTTTTCTTTACTTTTTTGTAAATGTAGAAACCAGAGTTGAAATTGCTCTCTCAACTTCAAGATTTCAAAGAAAAAATGAACATGACTCTTTCGAAGTACTTTATAAAAGAACAATAATGTAAAACATCAGACAAATAAGTCGATCAATTATTTGAATATATAAAAGAAAACAGTTTTACTAATCCCTACCAGTAATCATTAAAATTCTGAACTTATACCAAAGTCGTTCTAACATACGAGCTCTAATCAGCACATGCTCAATTGTTGAAACCCTTATTGACAGCTCAAAATGGTCAATACTATTTAAGGTTTAAGTGTTATCTTTCTTCTAACTGTCATAAGCTTCATTTTGTTTTCTTTACTTTTTTGTGCATGTAGAAACCAGAGTTGAAATTGCTCTCTCAACTTCAAGATTTCAAAGAAAAAATGAACATGACTCTTTCGAAGTACTTTATTCTCTTACCCTACCTTAGTGCACTAACAGCAGTCCTCAAAATACATGTTCAAAGAAATTAAACCACAACACATATCTAAATAAAAAGCATAGATGCAACAGGGCATAGTTTTAAATACATCCATATACAGCACAGTGCATAATTACACTCCTAAAAATGAAGGAAATTACTTATCTTCCGTGATGATTTGGTTGTACCAGTTACATTCAAACCTCAGCCACAAACTCTTTTTTCTTCAAGCAGCAGAACAAAATAATATATTTTTTATTTCAATATAACTGTAAAAAGGCAAGGCAAGAAAGCTAAAGCACATTTTAATTAATAAACCATAAGTAAATGAAGAACCCCAACGCACAGCAAAGAGAGTAACAGATCCGATAATGCCCTTCTTAATTCAACCATTTTTCCATTTTTGCCGTACTACCCACTCCGTCAACATTAATCAAATTTTAATTTGGATCATACATAGCTTAAGAAAAAAGAATTGTTTTAATAAATTATCAAACATACCAGAAAAACATCAACAGCCTCCAATTCTACCCAGAGCAAGAACACTGACTGGGCCTTCTCGACCGTCTTAGGCCTGCTTGTGAGACATTTCACCTCGATGGCATCACATTACTTCCTTGGCATACCTAACAGTAACACCGAGCAAACACAAGGTAAAAAAATCGGAAGCAACCTCACAAAATAATAATTTTTCACAAAAGAAGTTTTAAAGTTAGCACGGCATCACTTTCCGGAATCTGCGTCGGCCGGTTTTAAGAAGGAAATCAAAGCATCCAACGCCTTCTCCTGCACTGGAGCATTAGAATCCGCCACTGTCTTTTTGAAAAACGAGGCTGTACATTTGAAAATCACAAAGATCCCCCAATCCAGATCTGAGTCGTTCAAAATTTTCAACAAGAGAAAAGAAACCAAAACAAAATTTTAAAAAGAAACTGACCTACACGTGACGGAAATTGGACTCGCAGAGATAAGCTAAATCAATGTTAGCCTCGTTCCCATGGCAATTTCTTTGGCTCCTTCAGTAGTTTTCTTCTTCCGACATTTTCTTTTTACTTTTTCTTAATCTTTTTCTTTTTTGATTTCCTGAAATAACATCATCCAAATACATAGACAAATGATCAACCTTGTTTCTCTTTGGAAATATCAATATTCGCCTAAAAACTCAAAACCAAGATATCAATCCTCAACTACTATCGCCAAAACAGAAAAAACCCCGGCAAGAAACTCAAGAAATAACTCAAATCCATAGAGAAAGGCACCTTCCATGGGCCTGGTGATTGTCGGTCAAATCCATAGAGAAACTCCAAGAAATAACTCAAATCCATAGAGAAATCAATCTTGAAGATGAAAGAAAAAAAAACCCTAAACAAAGCTACGAAATTGAGAGGTAAACAGGAAAGTTGTGAGAAGAAGAGAAAAATTTATTTCTCGATCACCAGAAGGTGTCGAAATTCCACCGCCATGTTTCGATTTCTCGATCATCTATTGAGCATATATACACTGCTTCTAACGGTCGAATATCTATCTACTATATTTCTTGATTTTATTTCTTTCGAAATTAATTTGCGTATTTAATCGAAAACGGACGAAATTTTAAAAATAAGCGGCATTTCCAGGTTCCAGTAATATACTATACAAAAGATACAAATTTCTTGTTATTTATTCGATCGAATTGAGTCAATAATATTTTGAGTTATTTTATTTGACGAGAGTATTGTTTTATAATTTGAATTTTATTTAAAATTTTATCACGTTAAGTTATTTGAATTTATGTTTAAATTTAATTATAAATATTTATAATGTTAAGGAATTAATTAGTTCTAATTTAAAAGGTTTTCTATAATCTTATACAATATATTTATTTATTTATTCATATGCGTTATACATATATTAGGAAGAGTTGAGGGACTCGACTCCTATTAATTACTTGTTTTATTTGTGCAGGTTACTGAAAGTGATGGTTTGATGATTAAAATCAGTGGTCTTGTTAATTTTTTGTTATGTGTTTCAATTTACTTATTCTTAACTCTTGTCACTTGCCTAAGAGTATTTTATGGATGGCCAGTATTATTTATGAATTTTTTCCATTAAAATTGATCGACGATTGTCTCGATCATCGAAAACTCATCCAAAGTTAAAATGAAAGTTCCCACCAATGAATATTGATTTTTTTTTAATGTTTAAGCATAACATTCTTAATTTATTTTTATTGAGAAATTAGAATTAAGGCTCTTAACATATGACGTCATTTATTTCGTGTTAACATGTGTTTATGATTTTTCGGGCACAATACATTTATTTACGGAAAAAACTTTGATACACAGGCCGTGTAAATTTTAGTTTACACGTGCCTTTTAATTTTAAGGGTTAGAGTTTTAGTTTAGGGTTTAAGGTTTAGGGGTTTAGGTTGTAGTGTTTAGAATTTAAGGCCAGTGTTTATAATTTAGGTTTAAGGTTTAGAGTGTGGGGTTTAGTTTTTTAGGGTTAGAGTTAAGAATTTAGGATTTAAATTTTTATAGTGTATCAAAGTTTTACCCTTATTTTATTTCAAATAGTTTTTGTTCACTCAATCTAATTCGCAATTTTGTCCAAAGTCATCAACTTTCAGGGCATATTTTTTATCCTAACATAAAATGATTTTGTTTAAAAATCATATTCACATAAAAGATGACTTTAACAAATGGCTTAAATGAAATAAGGTGTACAAAGTATGCTTTTTTTAACTTTAGGTGCCTAAAGTATTTTTTTTTTGTAAAAATAAGTGTCCAAAGTTTTCAAAATTATAATTTTAGGTGTCTGACAGTTAATAGGTATTAAAAAAACTTTTAACCAATCAATGCTTGACACGTGGCATATTTATTTTATTTTTTTTTATTTTTTAAAGAAAAATACCCAAAACTTTCTGTTTTTTAAAAAATCCTAAAAATTTTGAAAATTTTACAAAACGGTCCCGAAATCCCTAAAAATACCCAAACTCAAATCCCCAAACGTGCCAACCGACGTTGATTTTGCGTTCGACGTTCGGGTGCACGCCGTTCACCGTTTTCGGCGACTCCGTGTTAGGGGAAATGACCGCCTTGGTCCGGCGACCAAACCGATATGCTCAGCGGTGGCGATCGGCGGCGGAAGCAGCGACAATTGGGGGATTTGGTTTTGGGTAATTTTAGGGATTTGGGGACTGTTTTGTAAAATTTTCAAAGCTTTGTGATTTTTTGAAAACTGAATTTTTTTATATTTTTTAATTCTGAAAAAAATTAATTAATTAAATATGCCACGTGTCACTCTTTTATTCATCAATTTTTTAACACCCATTAACTGTCAGACACCTAAAATTATAACTTTAGAAACTTTGGGCACCTATTTTTACAAAAAAATATTTTAGGCACCTAAAGTTCAAAAAATGTATACTTTAGGCACATTTTTTCATTTAAGCCTTAAAAAATACTCTAAATCGATTTTTTCAAAATAAATTATCGTGCATACCCACTTCCTTGTATTTTTTACATCATAATATTTGTCTGAGTAAGGCTTAGTTTACCGTTAAGGGGGACAAACGCCCGTTCTGAAAAGCTGGAAAATCCAACTTCCATGAACGCCAGCTTGGAGGCCTGATAAAGGTGGGCAAACGAGCGTTTGTAGCATGAACGACCGTTGTTTAGGTTGTTGTTGGGGGTAAACGGGTGTTGCCCACCGCGCACTGCAACAAAAAATACACCTTAAGTCTCTTCCGAAACTTTTCTTGATGGGCTGCTAATTGGATTGCAAGCTATCGGGATCGATTCAAAAAATTATTTTAGATTTTTTTGAGCTGAGTCAAGTTGACTAAGTATATTTTATAACACAAACTTTATTTAAAAAATTTCGAGTTGAATTGTTCAACTTTATGTTCAAATTTAATTATAAATATTTATAGTATTATAATACTAATTAGTTCTAATTTAAATAATTTTCTATAACCAACAATACACGCACATACTTCTTCACATGTGATATATATCAGACAGAATTAAGGGACTTAACACAAACTTTTTTCTTAAATAATAAATTATAGAGGTCTTATTGAACCCTAAGCCTACATAATTTCTTGCAGTTGCATCATTGGTCTTATTGAGTCTTTAGGAAAGAGTTCCATTGGATGATGCAAGGATGCCATTCAATTATCTAACATGGAGAGAGACAAGAGAAAAATCACACATTGAAGAAACTTTCTTCCGTTGTTGAATTAATAACCAAATTTTCGTATAAAAACGACGCTGAAGAGGCCGATGCCGAGGAGATTATCGGCATGCCTAGTAAGGCTTCTTTTGCTGACCAACAGATGCAAGTGCAGGAAAATGTTCATTGTCAAATTAAAAACTTCTGCACTGTTATGGATGGAATTCTTCTTCCTGGTAGTGGTGAGTAGATTTCTTGTTCATTTAGTTTTATGCATCATCTATGGAATGTTCGGTACCTCGGCCTTCTCACTATATCGTGTGATCGAACTACATTATCGATGAAATCGACCTTTTACTGATTTTATAGTATCATGGTCTATATCTTATTGTATTGCAACTTTAATGTGATGATTCTCGGTTTCAGAAATGCAGAAGAAGCAAACATGAGGAGATCAAACAGCTCTTAGTTTACTTGGGGCTCAAGAAATAGTCCGTCGGATGACTCGAATGTTCCTGTTCTGAAGACTCTTGCTCTGGTGGCTACTACAGCACTTCGAGACGAGTAAGTGCTGTTGCAACTTGCAAAGACCACCGTGGTACACTTCTGCAGATGAAGACGCGGATCGACGGAGATGGAGATTCAGCATTTTGAAGTCCGGACAGCTAAAATAAAGTCCCATTAGCGTAGATTGTACGGTATAGAAATTGCTTCGAATCATGTAGCTAATTTTAAACACAAAATATGACATTGCATGTAGTAACGCTATATTTTGCTTGTCAAATTAATGGCTTGTTGTTTTACATATTTTAAATCTTCCCGGTCCGGTGCAGTAATGTTTTACGCCCAAATAAAATAAAATAATTTACTATTATTATTATTATTGACGACGAATATTCTAATTTCGGGATAAAACTAGGATTGAGCAAAAAATTTGATAAATCGAAATCGAATTTTAAATATGAAAATATAGATCAAAAAATTCAATTATTCTACTAAAAAATTCAGTTTCCGTATGAGTTTTTTTAAAAAACTTTAGTTTGATTATAGTTTACAGTTTTAGACAAAATCAATTAATCGGTTTAACCAATTATTTACAATATTGTTAAACTTTATGTATTAAAAAAAATTTATATTCGAGAGATTTCGATGCTCCTGAGATTATTTGAATTAATTCAATTCAATATTTTAATAACCAAGGTAAAAAAAACATCATTCAAACCTAATCGAATATTTCAATTAACCAATTATAATATTTAATTTATACTATTTAAAATCAAGAATTAGATAATTTAAATTATAAATAAATCAAAATAATTTGTTAATCGAACAAGATTTCCCACACCCCTAAGAAAAGCTCTATTTAGGCCGCGTTTTTTTGTTGGAGTTGCTGTTTCAGACTGTCATTTTCGGCCCCAGCAACCTTAAACAATCCCTGATTTGATTTTCATCGAACGTTTATCCGCCTATTTTAATGCCAAAACAAACATTTTAAAACAATAATTTTTTTAACTTTTGACACGATCGTTTTTCCTAACCGGCATTTGCCCAATGCAACCCCAAAGAAGCCCAGAAAAGCAAGGTGTTAGAGTGCAGAAGGTGAATGGACATAATTGAGAATCGTCATCATTTCATCTTGACAAATGACAGCAACCCAACTGCCAAGAACACTGCCCCATGTCAAAACTGACAAAACATATCAGTCCGCGACACAATACAATACAATACTGTGAACTTGTGGTCCCTACTGTCACTTCTTCTGGACCCACTCCCCATCTCTTCTTTCAAGATTCACCCCCTCTTTTATTGGTTCCTTCCTTGTTCCCTTAACTTGGTGTTTGCTACAAATCTAAAGCACCTAATAGCTAATAATACCATCCATTTATTCATTTAATTATTCCCTAAATTGTAAGTAAATATTAAGAATAGTCGCATTTTTTAAAAATTTTAATATTATAATTTATATATATTTTTAAAAATATTTTGATACAAAAAAATTGTATAATTTTAATTTTTTATTTTTAAGGGTTAAAGAGTTTAATTGGAATGCAAGAGTTTAGGATGCTACTAATAAAAATTTAAATTTTATAATTTAAATATAAAGAGATGTATAAATTTTTTATATATATTGTGTATTAAAATATAATATTTTTTATTAATGTTCTAAGTTCACAGTTCATAAAATTTTATAATTTGACATCCTTAAATTTTTAATATAACTCTCTAACAATTTGCACTTCATAACAAGAATAGAAACATGTATAGGTTAGGAGGGGTTATTGCCTCTCTCAAATTTTTTGATATAATAGCATTTGAGATCCTTTTTAATTTAAATATTAGTTAAATAAGACATTTATTCCTTCCGACTATTAAATTTAAAGACTTAATAAACTTCGATCTTTCTAATATTTTGTGTGCTTTCCTACTAGACAGTCGTATGAATTAATGAAAAGGAAGACAAGGATTTCTTGATGAATAAAGCAGTGATCTAAACATTAGATTCCAAAACCAATTACAAAGATAGGAATCAGACAACACTTAAAATAGTAGTAATATATAGTTATTACATAATCCTTAAGCAAGCTCGAAACTGAAATCACCAACATAAACATCAGCTTCCCTTGTACAAAAGCAGTACTAAAACCCCGACAAGTTTCCACCACAAAATGCTCCGTTTATACTCGGACAGAGGAGGAGGTGCTGCCGACCGAACAGATCTGCAGAAACATAAATAAACCATTAAAACGAAAACCAAATATGTCTAATAAGATGTGCGAGCCGAAGACGATGAACATTACCATGGTGCAGCATAGAGGCACTTTCCATAACCTAAATGTAAAGATGAGCAGGGAATGAATGTTGTTATTATATGTCAATAATCGAGCTAAAAATATAAGGAAATCGGCACTTACTGGAGTCGTGTTTCGTCAGGGCTGCTGTTCCTCCGAAATTGCAAGCGATGTCAGAGTTGCCGTTCTGTTGGTAGTAACTGTTGAAGGCATAGGAGGCGTGAGAAACGAGCGTGTTGGGCTCGTAACATTCTCCCGCCTCCTGGATTGCACCGCAGTCGGTCATTCCCAGCCCGCACGCCCAGTCCAGCGCGTTCTGCAAGTCGATCTGGGAGACCCCGGCCGTGCCACGTGTCACGGACAGGCCCCCTTTGTTCGGTTGGCAAGCCGTGCGGCACTTGAAATGGGTGTTACCAAGACAAGTCAGCCTTCTTCATACCTCATTGTCCAAGGAGTTATCTCGGTTTAGCATTCTCAGGGTCACAAGGCCCTAAGGCTTTAGAGTTTCAAATCCCGCAGGGCCTAGCGATAGCTGCACTCCAACCTCGTACTTCAGCCACGAGCGCGATATGGGGCCCTATGGCCCCAAACCGTCCCTAGGTATTTCCCGGGGAGACAGTGCGCCAACCACTAAGCCCCACTGCCCGCACACCTAGGCCCATGTGGGGCCTAGGAGTAGGACGCTTACACCAAGGAAGCTCGGTCGCTAGCCCAGGCGAGGGGATGGTGGAGACCCGACACCAGACCACTTTCCCCTAAAGAGCTAAATAAACTTACCAGGAATGTCGTGAGTAGACGTTACTTCGCCCCAAATGATGACACTTTCTGAATAGGGCCTTCATCTTCTTCCTAAAGCTTCTCAACTTGCATCTTTGACTTGGTAGCTCCTTAGGGACTGCTCATATCATCACTCAGTCCACCATTGCTCGGTCATTAACGGACTTGTCAAGGTAGAGTCGTAATATAATAAGGGATGACCTTGACACCACGCACCATGTTATGCCGTCGAGAAAGTCGTGTTCCCTTCCGGAGGTGAAAGGGTTGTCACCGGAATCGCCGCATCCGCCTTCTCTTGCACCGACGTTCCCGTCGACGGGACTACCGTTCAAATCTAAGAAACATTAGCAGTTTCAGAACAAGAAACAAGAGGAGACAAAGCAAGCATTAAAGGAAACATACCCAGAAAAGAACAGCAAGTTGTCGCCATTAATAAGAGGGCGTAGTTGAGAACCAAATCTGCCATTTTCGTGGTGCTGGGTGTTTTCTTCTTTAGCTAACCTCTGCTAAAACCTCTTTCACTCTACCCCCGAGTACCAGTAATGACTCGAAAGTTGCCGCGTACTTAAACACTTGAAATATTTCTTAAGAGGCTTTGATTCTCGCACAACTTAATTACATTAAGTAGAGTGATATCTGAAATTAAATGTGAAGAGTGTTTTAAACGCAGCAGATGGAATCAAGAGTTTCTTCAAAGGAAATTATCCTCTTTATTTAATGAGAAAAATGGACCGATGTGTGTTTGGAAGAAACTTAAACGCTCCATAAATATTAAAACGTAAAAAAAATGATAATGTAAGAGTGAGGAAATTACCATCTTAAAAGGGAGTAAAGGTGAAAAATGGTTGACTAAAATTGTAAAAATAACACAAAAAATGTTATTTCCGTTGCCGGAATTTGAAACCCGGGTCTATCGGTGAGAGCCGAATATGCTGACCAACTAAACTACAACGGAAGATGAAATGGGGTCCGAATACTACATTTATGATTTTGAGTATGTGTTGAATAGAAAATCGCGTTAACGCCCCCAAAGTTTGATGATGTTATATTGGAGCAATTATTCCATCAAACTGAAATCATTCAACTTTTATTAGAATTTTTGAGTCTTTGAGTCCGAATATATTTGCTTGAATTTCTATTCAAATTTAATTAAAATATTATAATATTAATCGATTTTAATTTAAATAATTCTTTAATTATACATGATATTAATATATATATTACTATATTCTTTTACTGTGTAAGTAAAATTTATAATGTTATTCAATAAATCAAATATCATTTAAAATTACAATATATTTATAACGTTAATTCTTTAAAGAAAAATCATGTGATATTTAGTAAAAAGAAATACACAGACAGTATTAAATACTTTAACTTCAAAAAGAATTTTTAATTTTTAAACCATTAACTTGTAACAAGAGGCTAGCAAAAACTGACATAGTTCAAAATTAATCATACAATATCCAAAAAATAAAGAAAAAACCATACAAGCTAACCCTAGAATTACAACAAACAAAGGTTCAGGACAGAACTCCTTGGGAGTTAAACCCAGAATCCTTGAGCTTTACTCTTTTAGCCCATGTTATTGTTTAGTTACTCAAAAATCAAAAAAGCCTGGACCAGCCCTAGAGAGAAGCTCTTTGCCAGCATCCTTCCCCATCATAACCATATCTTCATAAGCATATGCACCTTTTCTAGATGTTTCAAGCACTGAAATATATATATGGAGAAGAAATGACAGTTAAAAGGGTGAAACAAGTTTTCTCATAGCAAGAAAAGATAATTAGAAACTAAGGAGATGTTTCAAGTGCAATGATCATACCCCGTGTTCCATCGGGAGATGCTACCAGTCCTTTGAATATGCAGTTACCATCTTCGTCTTTGGAAGCATAGCCTGCGATCGGAGTGCGGCAAGACCCGTCCAATGTTTCCAGAAAGGCCCTTTCACATGCAACTGCCAGTCGTGTTTCCTCGTGGTTTAATGAAGCAAGGTAATTAGCCTATACATTAGAACCAACCAGATCAATGTAATAGATTTCCATAAAACAAATAAAAAAGAGTAAATCGGACGGAGAAGAAAGAGATCAATGGAGAAACTTCGGACGAGCATCTGAACCAACGATATAATCTTTCCATATTCTATGAAATAAAAGATTCTTGCATCAGCAGCTCCTGTTGTACAACACTATATACCTCAAGCTTTTGAGGTTTAGTTTTCTACTCATTTCAATTCTAATTTACCAGGTTTTAAGATTTGACTTTAATCTCCAACCAAAAATGGGAGGAAAAATTAATTCAGTCTGCCCTATCCTCAACTTCGACTATATAACAACTTGAGCCAACGGGGTTTGGTTTCCAATAGAACTTTTTGTTTATTTTTTCAGCCATCACTTGTTGATTTGATTATCAGAACTCAAAAAGTACCATATTTTCTCTGTTAATAAGCTTGTGGAGGGCATAGGTCACAAAAATAACTTCACTATATAATAGGAATTAGAGGTTACAAAAGCAAAGCATACCATTTTTTCATCATTGGTTCGACATGCAATTCCAATAGCACCCTGCGCAACAGCTGGAAGCATTTCATCGATTGAAAGAACAGAAGTAACATTTTCTGTCATGCTCAAGCGTCTTAGTCCGGCCAATGCCAATAAAGTTGCTTTGACCACACCATCGCTAAGTTTTCTTAATCGTGTCTGTACATTACCCCGAAAATTATCCTCCACCTACAATATGCCACATGATTAACTAGAAATGGAAAAAAAATAACAAAATCAATTTTGTATGTTCGAATTCTAAGACAACATCTTTTGTTCATCACAGTTACAACAATGACATTTAAAATACAGTAACTTACCTTAAGTGATGGATATCTGTGAAGCAATTGTGACTTTCTTCTGAGTGATGCAGTACCAATAACACTGCCAGCAGGAAGTTCAGCCAAGGAGGATGCACTTAAGGAAATAAATGCATCACAAACATCCTCTCGCGGAAGGTTGCAAGGTAGAATCGTCTTATCCGGTAAATAAGTAGGAACGTCTTTCATTGAGTGGACAGCAATGTCAATATCACCATTTATCAAAGCCTCGTCTATTTCTTTTGTGAACAAGCCCTTCCCGCCAATGTCTGCAAGCGGCTGACTCAGTATTTTATCACCAGTTGTTTTGATAATAACAATTTCGATAGCCCCTTCCTCAGCTAGTTCTGGATGGGAAGCCATGAGCTTGTCACGTGTCTCGTGAGCTTGTGCGAGTGCTAATGGACTGTGCTACACATATAAACAGCGAAAAGAAGTTCCCTAAATTTTCTGAAATAATTGAGCAAACTACAGTTTTTTCTACAAAAAAGTCCCTAAATTGTTTTGAATTTTCCCATAAATGATTTGTAGTGGCCTTAAAACGATATAGTTCGAGCCCAATGAAAGACAGATTATCAATTCCCTTGACAAGTAATTGAAAAGAACTGAAACTGGCAAATGTTCCTCAATGACTAATGGAATGAATCAGAGTCGGGTCTACGTTTAGCATATAAATATACAGAACCAGTAAACCCAGAGCTAGATTTAGCATATAAATATCAAATTTTAAACCCGAAAAACGATGACACCCATTATTGAAACAAATTAGCAAGAAGATCACTTTCTGGTATTATAATTCAAACCCATCTGAGTTCAACAACCAAGAGAACAATTGATCCACATTACGAATAAAAAATTAAAAAAATGCAAAGACCGTACCTTCCTCTAGTGCCTATTCTAAGAACTGCAACTTCTGTTTTAGCAACCGAAGCTTTTATGACCCCAAGACCCTGTTTTTTCTTCGAATCGGGAAGGGATTGAAGCTTGAGATGCTGAAGAGGTAAGCCAAGAACGGAGACGGAGCCACCGCGACAGAAGTTGACTAAGCCGCCGCTGGCGGTGCAGCCGCCGTGAGATGTACAAAGAGAAGAAGCTAAAGTCCTCATCGGAAGCTTGAGAATTGGATGGGTAGAAGGAGAAGTTGAAAGGAGGGAAAGATTGAATTAGCTTTCAAGGGATTTGTTGTTTGTTAATTTTGTCTGTTAGAATAAAGAGAGAAGAGTTGGGTGAGAGCATATACTGGATAGGATATTAGGATTACAGGGGCTGTGATCCTCTACGGTTTGCTAAGCCTAAACTTCCTGCCGGTGTACACTTTATTTTATAAATATAAAAATATTTATGATATAAATGAAAATAAATACTACTAAATAAATAAATAATTTTATACTTATAAAAGTAATGGAAAATTGCTCTAATAATATAATTGGAAAAAGTTAAATGGCCATTTAAGTGATGCAGCAATTATTCGCTGAATTAGAAATAAATTTATACAGAATACACTAGGAACTTGCCTCAGTCAAGTCATTTACCTTTGTCCTTTCTGGTTTCCATAAGATCCTTGTGGTGTTGCAGATTTGCTCGGGAAATTTCCCGGGTCGAATCGAACACCACAAGTTCCACAATAATTCCCTCTTATTTTCCACACTTCATAAATAGAGATTGCGCCTACTTGGGATATTAAACAATCTCATTCTCATAATCATGGAGATCACAGCTCTCCATAGGTGCTTCTTACTCGAGTCTTATGTGCATGTGCCTTAATTGCCGAGGCTGTTTGGAAGAAGAAAGGCTTGCTCTCCTACAAATTAAGGATTCCATAAACAGCCCCGAGGGAACCGCTTTCCCAAGCTGGTACGGTGAAGACTGTTGCCGGTGGGAGGCCGTTGAATGCGATGCATCCACGACTCGTGTCAACAGACTCAGCTTTACCTACAAAAGAGATCCGAGCGTGCTTGAACATTGGTATCCGAATGCAACCCTATTTGCTCGGTTTAAGGAACTGAAAGAGCTTGAACTTCCAGGGACAATATTAAAGGATTCACTTCACCTCACGGTAAACACTAAATACTACGTTCTCTCGAACTATAAATTGTAACATCTCCTGTGTATAGTTCTGATTTTATGTTGTGCAGAGCTTCGAGAACTCGAGCACCTTCAAAGGCTGGATCTGCACGACAACTTGATAGAAGATGCTTCTGATTTCTGCTGGGGCAAGAGGGCATTACCTTCTCTTTACCACTTAAATTTGTCTGTAAACCACTTAACAGGTTTCATTCCAGAATGCATTTGCCATAGTCGTCGCCTCACGGAACTAATCATCTCCGATAACAATCTCCGTGGAAACATCTCTTCATGCTTGAGTAATTTGACATCGCTTGAATTTCTAGATCTCTCTAACAATCAATTCAGTGGTTCCTTTCCTTCCTCTCTAGTCCGCAACCTTACAAGTATCCAGTCACTTGTACTGTCAACGAATTGATTCACCGGCAAAGTTCCGTTTTCCATTTTTGCCAATCTATCAAGGCTTGATCAACTTGATATTTCATACAACGCCCATTTGGAACTGGAAACAGAATCCCAGACTTGGTTCCCATCTCTCAACATGTATGTGCTGAACTTAGCTGGTTGTAGTCTCCGAAAATTTCCCAGCTTCCTCTCCACACAGAACAAACCCAAGTCCCTTGATCTATCACACAATTTTTTAGTTGGAACCATTCCTTCTTGGGCGATGCATAATACCACTTCAGAATTAAAGGTTAGAGGCAACGGTTTGAGCGGACCATTCCCTGAGGTCTTTCGGATTCGGAACATAAGCTCGCAACTTACTTCACTAGATGTCTCAAACAATAGCTTCCGAGGGCCATTCCCAGAAGATATCGGCTTGATTTTTCCAGAGTTGGTTCGCTTATATGCTTCCAATAATGGTTTTAATGGTCTCATACCCCCATCATTCGGTAGATTAAATCGACTTCTTTCTCTGGACTTATCACGCAATGAGTTGCATGGAGAAATTCCCTTCTTTGTGACAAGTAATATGAGCTTTCTTGAAGTACTTAGGGTTTAGGGTTTAGAATGTGGGGTTTAGTTTTTTAGGATTAGGGTTAGAAATTTAGGATTTGAGTTTTTATAGTGTAAATACACAGGCTTGTGTAAAATTAATTTTACACGGCCTGTGTATCAAAGTTTTACTCATTTTTTTAAACATTTTGACATGATTACCTGTTCGATTTATTTCTTCACAACATACTATTATTATTGAATACATGATTTTACACGGCTTGTGCATCAAAGTTTTACCCATTTTTTTTTAACATTTTGACATGATTACCTGTTCGATTTATTTCTTCACACCATACTATTACTATCGAATACATGCCCCTCATTGCAATGCTTAAGGTTTTTCCTTCTTTAGCTGATATGATGAGAAAACTTGCAAAGAAAATGTCTAGGAGTTTAGCTAAAGGTAATAACTTGAGCGGTTTTTGGCATTTTCTAAAGGAAATGTCTAGGAGTGAAAATGGGAGGCTTGTTACTACTTCGACCGTCACCTGTTTGATTAAAGTCCTAGGAGAAGAAGGGTTGGTTAATGAAGAGTTGGCTTGCTTTTATAGAATGAAGCAGTTCCATTGCAAACCCGATGTTGTCGCGTATAATATGGATTATTCATGCTCTTTGTATTTAGATGTCCTCCAGATGTGTTTACTTGTACGATTTTGATAAGTTGTAAGTTCAGTATGCAAACTGGATGTCTAAAGGCGATTCGAAGGAGGCTTTACGAGGCCAATCACTTGTTTCGTGAGATGTTTAAGGGTTTTGTTCCTGATGTTGTGACTTATAATTGTTTGATTGATGGTTGTTGTAAGACGAATCGAATCAAGAGGGCATCTGAACTTTTCAAAGATATGAATAAAAGAAATTGTGTTCCGGACCGGATCAAGTATAATTCTTTCATTAGGTACTACTCTGTTGTTAATTAGACTGATAAAGGTATTGAGATGATGCGGATGATGCAATGGGTGAATCATGGGGTAGCAACAAGTAGTACTTATACTCCGATTCTACATGCTCTGTCTGACGCTGGAAGTGTTGGAGGCCAAGGATTTTCTTTTCGAGTTGATTGCAGGGGGATCAACTCCGAGAGAGTATACATATAAGTTGGTTTGTGATGCACTGAATTCTGCATGAGCAGCCGACGAAGATGAGCTGCATAAAAGAATAAAAGATGGTATTGAGAGTCGATGTAGACAAGCGACGAAGGTGAAACATGTAATGAGTGGCATACGGACAATGAGGACCGTGGAGGAAGTTTAGTTTTCAAGGAGAATTTCAGGTTTTTATGAGAATTGTGATAATGGGTATAGGCAATCGTCTTGGACAAAGCACCCCAAGCAAAAACATGCACGACATCATCGTACATGGACACCAAGATTGGATTTTCTTGAAGACTCCAACTAACTGCCACGTCGTATCAAAACATGGGCATAATTCAAAGCAAAGTGAATCTCTTCTTACATATCCCAGTCCCACAAAGATAAATTAAATCTCTTATAGCAGTAGCCAGATTCTAGCACTGCATCTCCACCAGTAATATAAACTCAACTAATAAACACTTCGTCAACTACAAACATTTCAAAAATCGACACCTTCTCAAGCTTAACGCATACAGCACAACCACACCTATCATACATAGTCGAAACAATTCACTAAACTCATTCACTCAAAAGCACCAATAGATAACTGGTATGATGTACCCATTTTCACGGCTATCCTGCTCGTATATTTTGAAGTGCTATCAACTCAGGCATATGAACATGCTAATACCATGACAAGATTACTAAAGAGAAAAACAATTAAAATATAATATAAATCATTGTGTGACATACAACATGAATTTACGATGTTGCAGGTGTATTACCAAATAACTTTAAAACAAAAAAGTTGCTCACATAATCTAGAGATCTGTCCTCTCTTAAATTGTCATAAATAAACCCTAAATACAATTACTCCAAAGTACTAACCCTAGCAGGGAACTTAAAAAGCAAGTAAAAAGGAAAAAAAAAATCTTAATTTGGTCATTTAAACATTATATGAAAATTAATAACAAAACAAATATACTATATCAATAGTGTTTCCTAATTCTAACACCAAATTAGCTTCAATGCGACAAAGTGTTTGGTATTCGGTCCAGATTGCGTACCAAAAGACGACAAATAGGGCAACGCCTATTTCTAACCAACCATTGATTTATGCAAAATCTATGGTATATATGTTCGCAGTTAGAAGAAACGCTACAAGTATCCACTTCTTTAAACTCTTCCAAGCATATAACACAGTCGGTGATGTTACATGATTTGGCTTCTCCTCTAAGCTTGTACCGAACAAGGGTCACGCACATAGTTCGCTTTGAAGTTTCATCGAATTGCACAACGTGATCGATTGTCAGACCTGATAGCTGGTTTTCAAGATCTTCGTTGTTAGTCTGACTTTGCATGACGCCAACTACTGGATAGCTTGCTCGTGGCCTGTTTTCCTGATCTTGGTCGATAGCTTGGTGGTTAATTTGAATACATGTAGACCATAACAATAACAATATTATTGCAACGAATACCAGTAGCGACACAAAAAAGGCGACTGCGAATTCTAGCAATTTATGTTATTGTTATGGTATTAGGGTTTAAGATTTTATTTAATTATGGTATTAGGGTTTAAGATTTAGACTTAAATAGGCAGGTTATGTTAAATAAATGTTATATATTATGTGTATCAAAATATTGCTCTTATATGCATATATATTTATTATTTGTGGATTTCTATTATAATTAGAATTCTTTGTATTAAATAAGATTCCAAATATATATAATAGCCTGAATTTGATAAATATATGAACGGAACTGATTTTATCGCTCTTGCCTCGACATTCTGTACATGGTTTGAGTGAATTTTGAAAATGTCCTACACCCAATTGCCCCTCTTAATTATTGGGATTATGATTTGCATTGATTTCTTTCTACGATAAAAAAAAATTTACTACTAGAATCAAAATTTGATTCTAAATCAAATCTGAATTAAGAAAGTCTATGGTTATTAATTTAAATGTGTATGCATAATACACTAACGTGTAATAATCAGGCATGTTTTATGAGATTTTGGTGGCTCTAGGGCGAACAAAAAATAGGACTCTCAATTAGGAATTTAAATTACGGTTGTTGTCACGTTGCGTTCATTGCAATTGCGGACATAATAGATGTTATTGTGGTCACTGTAACGAGTATTGTAGTTGTGAATTTTTTTAATAACATATGTTATTATGGACATAACGGTTGCAGATATCGCAGTTTCGGACGATGTCGCAGCTGCTCTATATGATCGTTGTTGCAGTTGTATACCTTTATTTAAATCTTTTTCCCTAATAACGAGTGTTGAAAAAAATAAATTTTAAGAGTATGTCCATAATAACATGTATTGAAAATTATTGGGCTCCTAATAACATGTATTGAAAAATTAAACCCTTAATAACAAGTATTAAAAAATTTGACCATTAATAACAAATATTAAAAAATTAAATTTTAAGAGTATGCCATTAATAACAAATATTAAAAAAATGGACCATTGATAACAAGTATTAGAAAATTTTAAATTTGAAGAGTATGCTCATAGTAACAAATGTTAGAAAAAAGTGGGCTTTTAATAACAAATATTAGAATAAATAAATAAATTTTAAAAGTAAGCCCATAATAAATATTGAGAAAAAATTAGGCCACTAATATCAATAATAAGTATTGAAAAATAGGCTCTATAATTAATATAAAAACATTTTTTTAAAAGATATTTATTTTTTGGATAAGTGGTGTGTTGTATTATTCAAGAAAACAGGAAATACCAGAACATCAAACCTTATAAACATGCACTTGGGATACCATCCCTAAGGAATTCCCCAAGCCACGCAAATGTTTCTATTTACATCATCCATTTGTATGTTTCTACTTTGAATTTGTATACGAACAGTATCCTTAATACAATCTACTAAACTATTATAATTCCTATTAGCATTTCTAAATTTCCTTCGATTCCGTTCTTCTCAAATGTGGTACACATAAGAGTTCCACGCAAACTTAAGAATGAGAACTACCAGTGATTTACCCTTCAATCGAGAGCATAACTACTCCAATTCACCATCTCAATTCATGGTTATTCTAGTAAGGCCACACAAAGCAAGAACTGCTCCCAAGATCTGTTGGGAATAGGAGCAGTCCGCAAGGAGATAATTTCTGATCTCTTGATCAAAACCACAAAGCAAACAACAGTTGGCAATGCTTATCCCCATTATTTGTAGCCTATCCAATGTAGGTAACTGATTAAGAATAGCCATTCAAGCTATCAGTGAATGCTTTGGCACCCCCAAACTGAATCAAATAATTTTATGCCACAAAACCCCAGGGCTTTCAACTTGAATAGCATGCCAAATTCTTCCTACTTTCAAGACACCTGCTGGGAGCAAACTCTACTTCACAGGCCGTAGTTTGAGCATTTTCTTAAGATTTTAACTGAATTGCTGCTTACAATCAACGGTCTAAAAATCCCCACCCTTAAACGCGTACGTCCGAACCCAAACAACCCACAAGGACCCTTCTTCAGAGAGCAAATCCTTAACTAAATATATCAAACAAGCTTTGTTTCACGTGGCAAGGTCTTTCACACCGAGGCCACCTTCACTCTTAGGAGTACAAATAATTTTTCATCCCACTCGTGCCCCTGAAGCAGGCTCATTTTTTTCTTCCAAAAGAAACGCATACAAATCTGCTCTATCTTTGCATTTACACACTTAGAGAACACTACCTGTCTATAAAGTTATTTTTTAAAAGATATTTAACGGGGACTTTTACTTAAATTTTTCTATGAAGCTATAATTGCTTTCTTTTACAGCTTATACTAACATAAAAATGATCAAATTTATATTTAATTTAGGAAAAAACTTTGATACACAAGTCGTGTAAACTTTAGTTTACGCATACCTTTTAGTTTTAGGGGTTAGAGTTTTAGTTTAGGGTTTAAGGTTTAGGGGTTTAGGTTGTAGGGTTTAGAATTTAAGATTAGTGTTTATAATTTAGTGTATAGAGTTTAAGGTTCAGGGTTTAGTTTTTTAGGGTTAGGGTTAAGAATTTAAGATTTGGGTTTTTATAGTGTAAATACACAGACTTGTGTAAAATTAATTTTATACAGTCTGTGTATCAAAGTTTTACCCTTTAATTTAACACCTATTATAAGATTTTGGAGCCTCAAAACCAAAACTATTTATCTTCTAATATCCGGTGAAGTCTGGGGCCTGGATCGTCGCTCCTATTGCCAAGGCCCAATGACAGCTCTGGTAATAACTGTTACTTGCAAAATTTTACTATAAACTAAGAAAAAGGTAAATATGTACGACATTTTATTAAATGCTGTCAGCTCATAAGTAAAAATAGTAGGTTCAGATCGGTTTACAAAACATCGCGGGACGAATTAGGTACAGATCAAGTCAATAATTCGGACACCAACAATAGATAATATAATTTTATTAAGAAATATATTTCAAAAAAATAATTGTATCATCAGTAATTGTAGGTTCAGATCGGTTTAGTTGTTATAGTTCTCTTGGGTTATTATGTGTACTCTTTTCCTCCATCTAAGCTTAGGAAGATTTTTAATGAGGTATGCGGTAATTTATCCATGTATGAAGCCGTTTCATACTATCAATAATGATAAAAATTGTATCATCAATAATGATAAAAATTATAAACCTATATAAATAAACCAAAACTTTAATAACATCTCCTTACAAGTTACAAAAATGTATTTATCAAATTTAGTATAATATACATTAAAACAGCACCCTTATATATATTTAAAAAGATGTATAGGTACGTATATTTATGTATATATATTTAATAAACAGTATGTATAAATATGATTAAACTAATTTATATGGATCTAGTTTAATAAAACTAAAGAATATATGAATATATATATGTGTGTGAATAAATCATTGAAAACTTCCTTTATGTTTATATAAAATAGTTAATATTGCCAGTGGGAGGTTATAGCTACTCTATTCGATTATGTGAAAAAAAAAACCTTGAAAATCACATCTCAAATCCTAGTTGTTCGTAGGGTGAGTAAAACTTGATTCAGACATAACAAAACCGAATATTTTAATTTGTTTAGACGGGAAAAACTTAATTCAGTTTGATTTGGATCGTATTTTCGTAAATTCAACTCAAAAAATTTCTACTAAATTTTGAGTTATAAAATGTAACTTCGAATGACTCAAAATTTTTAATATGAAATTTTTTTAAAGATATATATATATATATCATTTTTATTATAGAAAGTCATTTAAATCAGAAGCAAATAGTATCATATTATGAATGTTTACAATTGAACTTGAACAGAAATTCAAAAACTCCACTCAAATTTACTCAACTTAAAAATATTAAATAAAATTTTAAATTATAAAATATAACTTGTGAACTCGATTAACTATTTTTTCACTTAACCCATCAAATGTTAGTAGATAAAACGCATCAGAAATAAATTCAGAATTTTCCCAGGACGAACATGCACATTCATCTAACCATCTCAATTAAAATTTGAGTTATAAAATGTAACTTCGAATGACTCAAAATTTTTATTATGAAAATTTTAAAGATATATATATTATATATACATCGTTTTTGTTATAAAAAACCGTTTAAATCAGAACCAATTAATATCATATTATGAATGTTTACAATTAAACTTGAACAGAAATTCAAAAACTTGACTCAAATTTACTTAACTAAAAAATATTAAATAAAATTTTAAATTATAAAATATAACACGAAATTCGAATAATTATTTTGTTGCTTAACTCATCAAATGTTAGTAGATAAAATGCATCAGAAATAAATTCAGAATTTGCCCAGATTGAGTATGCACATTCATCCAACCATCTCAACGGTCATATTTATGTTAATAAACTAAGGGTTAATATTTCATGCAATGGAGTTAAATAACTCCGCAAGCATATCAACAAGTATTGGATATTTTGGTAAGACACATTATACTTTCAAGGAGAGGACGTGAGTTTAAATTATGAACACGATATTATCAAGAAGAGTAATCTCGTACCCCAAACATGAACAGTAAGACAAACGCATATTACAAAAAAAAAACTTTCACAAGCATGCATATTTTAAGGCTAAGTTTAAGGGTTTAAAATCCCTAATTTTAAACCCTTAAACCTTAAACTCTAAATTTTATATACTGCTATCTATACTCTTAACCCTTATATCCTACTCTTGTAGAAACTTAGTCAATATCGGTGCATTAAATATTTTTTTTTTGATAAAATGTTAGTTTATCATCCAAGAGAAGCAATGAACTGCTTCAGGAATATATACAATTTATGGAAGGGATTCCCCTAGCAATGAACCCCCAATCAATACTTAATTTTTACCCTCTTAGTTTTATGTATAAATTTTTCATAGAATCTAATTCGAATTATTTCCTTTATACAAGAAATAATATCTTCTATAGTTCGGGATTTTTCTCTGAACTATCTACGATTACATTCCTTCCATATGAAATAAATATACGCACTTCATGCTAACTTAAGGATATGAACAATAAAGGACTTTCCATTCAGATTTTCAACATCTCATTCAAACTCTGCGTCCCAACTCATAGTTACACGTACATCTACAGCAGTAATCTGCAATCGCATCGCCATTGGAAGCCAAAATTACATCATCCCGTTCTCAGAAAGCCCCTGTTGAAGCCTCTCGCAGTCGACGAGGTACGCAAACCCGTTGGGCATGTTCTTCAAACTCGCCTCGTGCAACTCCGGATCCGTCGACGCCGTCGCATCCGTCGAGAAAAACACCCTATACCCTTTCACGAACGCCGCGCGCGCCGTCGTCTCGCAGCACATGTTCGTCATGACTCCCGTGATTATGACCTCCTCCACCCCTTTCTCCGCCAACAACTCCCGCAGTCTCGTGTTCTCGAACTTGATGTACGTGTTCTTCTCGACGACCTTGTCAGGTTTCGACAGCCGCTCGATGTCCGGGATCAGCTCGGACTCAACAGTGCCGTTGGATACGACGTTGTTGTTCCACCACTCCCCGAGCATGCCGTAGTCGGCGGGGGACTTGTGGCAATGGCGAATGAAGAAAACGGGGATCCAAGCTTGTCAGCAGAGGTTGATGGTGGTGATTGCGTTGCTGAGAATAGGTTTGGCCATGGAGGTAACCAAATTTTGCATGTCGATCACTAATAAAGCGGCGGTTTTCGGGTTTGGGTCTCGCTTTCTGATTTCGTATTTCTTGTACGAGGAGCATTCCGACGGTGGCGACGCCATTGATTTTGGGTTCTGGGGAAATTATTGAAGCTGGTTGTTCTTTGAATATGAATATCTACACACAATCTATACACTATATATATAAAGAATCGAATGAACCTTGTCACATGGGTTGCTTTCTGGTAAAGTAACGTGAGGTTAAAATGAGATACGTATTTAGACAATAATTTACGAATAAGTTTGGGATAAAGAAAAAATATCTAGTTGGATGAGATGTTAGATTTTTTAAGTAAGATCATAGTTCGAATTTCAGCATTATTAACGTAGAAATTTAAGCTGAGAGAGTCGTCTTCATATTGAGCTTATGCAAAATTCGATCCAAATTAATCGACTAATGAATCACCATGGTTAAACAAAAAATGATTATAAAACAAAATGGGTAAATTGTACTGGTCATTGAATTATTGAAAATTTTCTACTTCGGTCACCAAACTAATTTTTATGCAGGAATGGTCACTAACGATATGTTTTTTTCAACTTTGATCCCCAATTGTTAACTTTCCGTTAAAAATTAACGGTGATGATGGCATGTTATAATAACAATTTTAGTCCTTAAAACTTATACATTCTATCAATTTATTGAATTATTTCAAATTAGAATCAAATTGATAAAAGTATAAGTTTTAGGAACTAAAAATGTATTATACTATGACATATCACTATTTTCGTTAAGTCAATGGTTAAACTTGACGACAAATGATCAAAGCAAAAAAAAGACATAACATTAGTAACTATTCTTGTAGAAAAATCAGTTTAGTGACTAAAATAAAAAAAATGTCAATAGTTCGATGACATATGGCATGAAAGAATCTATGGCATGTTCAACACCTGGATTGCTTTCAGTTGTGTAATTTGCATGAGAATTGAACCAGTCAATCTATTGCGGGACAAATCTATGGCATGAAAGAATCTAAAACCAGCAACTGTCATTGTAGCATCCGGCTCCACCCCGGTTGTAACACCCTCGACCAGTATGTCACATTTGGGCCTCAAGCTCAACTCGTTATTATAAAATTTTGACCTAATTTAGCCCAATCCACAATCGATTTTGAAAGTCCATTTAATTACATCCCAATAAAACATAATAAATAATTAAAAACATATACAATGGAGCTCCTTTTAAAATTACATTATAAACCCTTGACTCGATAGTTTGAAAATCCAAATACGATTTACAATATACAATAGGTTCCTACGAATACAAATCCCAAAGACCTAAGTACTGTACTCTGAAGAGACGAGGCTCTGGAATCCTTCCCAGATGGTGCTCCTTCAAGAACGTGTCAAACCTACTAACGGAAACAACGATTCCGAATGCTGAGCTAACAAAGCTCAGTGGATACACCGCCACTCAACCATGCTTCATGCAAATCATAAATAAAGCAATGCAACAAGAATGATATCATGGCAAGATAACAATGACGCTACCATATCCGCCTAAACACAAGGCATTATGAATGTATGATCACGCACACAGCCCATACAAATATCTCATACGTTTACCTAGCACCACACTAATGACACCAACAACATTAAGTGAGGTCCGCGTCCACAAAGCATCGGAATCCTACACTTGAGTGAGGCCCGCGTCCATAAAGCATCGGGATCCTACACTGCGAGTAAGGGCCGCGCCCATATAGCATCGAGACCCTACATCCATGCTCGGGATCTCTCATCAAGCATATTCGAATAAGGCTCGCGCCCACAAAGCATCGGGATCCTACATTCGGGAGTCTTCAAGGTGTTGCAACACACTTAGGGTATCCGAATCCCAACAACAAGGGATGACTCGACTATCTAGGCGTCCCATTAGCACAGAACAAGGACCCTAGTAACCACACAGCTTTAGACCTCGACACAAGGGTCTTACCGCACACAGCTCTAACATCTTTACCATAGCCTTATGGTTTTTATCAGTTATTATATCATCTCGTTGAATTATCCATTCATTAGCATGTTTATAAAGTACACATTAGCCATTCATTACTCGTACGGGGTTAAAATTTCCATTTCTCAGTTTTAATATTCATTTTACACCTTAACGGGCCCCCAAGGCCCTTTGCCTCAAATTATAACACCCCCGAACGCCGCCTAGAAATTATTGGGCAGATTGCCCAGCGAGTATCGATACTCCAAGGTGAGTATCGGTACTCCCTCTAAGTATCGATACTCCCACATGAGTACCGATACTCTAATTAGGTTCGAAAGAACTAGACCCCAAGCTGTACCAATACGCTATGTACCGTACCGATACTTATCATCTGTACTAGGATAGCCCCATATCGATCCACCTCGTACCGGTACTCTTACAAATGCGTACCGGTACGCTAAGCCTCTCCTAAGCAAGCCGATACTCTAACCCCAGTACCGGTACGCAAGCCCGATTTTCGAACTATGAATGTGGGTTTCACCTAGAAACCATGTTTAACCCCTATAGTTAAACCCCAAATCGATTCTACAAGTTATTGTAAATGTATTAAGTGAGTTTCTACCAATTTTAAGCCTTAGCAACATCAAATCCCCATTTTACCATTAAAGGGGTCAACCCAAAGCTTATCAAACCATAAACACCAAAACATGCACAAAGCATATTTTTATGAGTTGCAGGAAACAATAAGAGTTACTAGTGTACTAACCTCGAATTAAAGCTGATAAAGAAGCCCTTAAATATCCATTCTCGTTCTTCTTCTTCAAGCCCTCACCAAACACCTTCTTCTACCACAACCAACCATTTTTACCTTGGTTGGTAGATCTTTCAAAGCTAACAAGCTTCCCTTCTTGCCCCAAACGAGATTCTTACTCAAACTCTCAAAGATTACACCTTTTACTTCAACTTGGGTATGAAGATGGATATGAGAAAGATGGAGAAGACAAGGGGACAAAGGTGACTTTACCCTCTAACTTTTCTGCAGAAATTAAAGCCCCCTATCAGCTCTCATTGTCTTTAATTATGCTTTTACCCTTTTGCCCTTCTTACTTTCACCTTAGCCCAACAACAAACCCACAACACAAGCCCAAAAGCTTTTCTTCAAGCCCAACAAGGCTCTCAAGGCCTAATATCTCGACCCAAATGCGAAGCCCATGCCTCGGTTTAACCTGGCCCTCGAGTTTTGAAACCCAGGTCGTTACAACTCTCCCATCCTAAAAGAAAATTTCGTCATCAAAATTTAGATAGATGCAAGAGATATGTAACCAAAACAGGCCTAACCACTTCACCATTCAGACAGGATCACCTCGATTAGGGAGAGTCCCCCTCAATCCTCCTTAAACAGAACCATAACATTAAACCACACACTCTCAACACTTCTCTTTGAGATTTCCTACGACTCTTTTTCAACAGTCAACAACACTTACGACGATCCGCTAAGCATGGTAACACCACCAACCTCGAGCCACGTTGTTCAAACATCAACTTAAAGAACTCACCTTTAAGGGATTATACCTTGGTTAACCAACCATTCTATTAGCATTCGTCAGCCAAAACTAAACTTAGACTTTATCTACGTCTAAAACACTGTACCACGTTCACAAGACATTGTTAAGAATGCATCACGCCTAACAACCATATCCCGGTCATACCACTAAAGGACAAGCAAAACCCTAACAATCGGTCATTAACATCAATTTACCTTGAACTAACAGCTCCTCTCTCCAGACTTGACCCACCAAGTTAGAACCTAAGACTTCACTTTATCCAAACTTACTTTTAACAGGATCAAAATCCACTTACGAACTCACACAAGTAACCCAAAACTAACCATTCTATTTGCGAAGATCTAAACAATCAGAAGTAAGGAGCCATCTGACCATCCTCAAAGATCTCCAACTGGCCCGTCTAAAAGCATTTCTTGGCAGCATAATCATTCGGTTACCCTCAACACAGCTATTGATCCACGTTTCCGTTGCGCTACTCTGATAACTTCCACCATGTTTGTCTTAACCGATAATAACTTTGGTTGAACTTAATTGGGCAATCCTTTAACTCCCGAGATCTCGCTCAACAGGTGTACAAGCCAAACAACTATCATCGTGATTCACCCTTAAGACCTTAACCATGTCCATCACAACCTTCATTTACCCCTTTGACGGTACCTTACTCCTACAAACAACACTCAAAGCTCTCACATTCTATGGCCACAATAAGGTCGCCAAACTCTCACGAAATCGACTATGGTCTCCTACCATTACACTACGGCCCAACACATCCAAACCCATCATACAAGCTATTCTCACGCAAGCGCGATCTCGACGAAGCGCTTGGCAACAACACCCAATTGGTCTCTTGCACCAGTGTGCCCCCAACAAAGAGTCTGTTACGTACCATACCACAGAGCTACGGACACTAACACCAAATTCAACCTTACCTTTATCGCTGTTCTAAGCCACAATCAACCGGTAAGATTGCTCGTTCACCAAGGGTACTCCATACCCTCAAAACACCCACAACTCTAAGACCAGAGACTCTCAACCCTTGCGTCTGCAACGCAAGCTAAGAACATCTTGCAACATACATAACCTTCCTTAAGCTAGCACTACGGAGCACAACATTCACTCTAGAGAGGTTAAGATTCTTCTCATCTAACACTAATAATTAGATTCAAGTAATCTAAAACTTCTTAACTTCCTATTCACATCATACGTCCCCATGCACTCTCAACAACCGTCAACGATAAAACCTTATCTAGTAAAGGATGCAACTCTATTTACCATCTAAAGCAACAACAAACCCAAGATTTACCAAGATGCATCTCACAAGAACTAGTCTATTACACAACCAAAGAGCTAATCGGCTAACACAATAGCTGAAACCAACACTAAACTTAATTAACTGACTTATCCTCGGTCACAACGCTGTCAACTCTAATCTGAGCAGCAGACTGCCTCACAACACCTCTCGCGCCAACCCTAGCAGTGGATCTTATAAGACATCAACCTCGATGACCTGACAGTGCCCTAGCTCCGCCTTTAGCAAAAATCTGATCATGTCGGGAAGTAGCCAACCTCTAAGACTGAACTGATGTATCCTCTTCCACAATCGGGCAGTCTCTTGCCATATGCCCTAGTGCTCAGCACTGATAGCAACCCTCCGAAGCAAAAAATATACCCCAAGGTGATGTCGGCCACAATGCTCACATGCCGATGGAAGCGATGCTCCAACAAAACCATCAATACTCCCTTCTAGAGTAGGAATCAAAGAGCTTTTACGAACCCTCGATCAAGATTCCTGAACCGACTCTTGGTGACTAATCCGAAGTAACTCTATCCGAACTCCTTGAAGCACAAAACCCCTCATGCAAATAGGGAGAAGAATCAATGATATCATGGGTCTCCATATCATGACCTCTAGAATCTTCGAACCGATCAAATGTTGAGCTCTGAAGTCGCTCAAGTGCCTTCGCACTATTGGCTAACTCAGAGAATGTCCCAAGCGAACTCGCTGTCACATGCAACTGAAAGTCAACATTCAAGCCTTGTTTGAACCTCTTGCACCTCAACTCTTTCGTGACGACAACTCTATGACATAACGGCTCAATGCAAAAACTCTTGCTCATAAGCAAACACCGTTTGATCTCCTTGAACCAGATGCAGAAACTGGTCCTCACTTCATCCATAAGTACCTTACTGATGTATTTCTTCTGAAACTCATCCACAAAGATGTCTCATGTCTAGAGCGCAAGCTGTATACTCAACTCTACGGTCTCTTACCATTCGTATGCATTACCTTTAGGAAAAAGACGATACAATCAGGATTCTTTTAAGACTATTCCACGTCATCCTCAGATCCCTCTGAGCGTTTCTTAACCATCAATCCGATCGATCAGGTTGTCATTTCTCAACCCATTTCTCTATATTTAGATTTGTAACAATACTGCTTCTCCCTTTAAATGAACATGGCTCCCTTCACGACTATCTTTGGTCAAACTTGTGTCGTTGACCCAACGGGTCTGAACTGCATTCGGAAGATGGTAGTTTGTCTTTCTCATTACTCTGGGTTTGGTTCTCCCAAAACCTCGAAGCTTCCAACACTACACTTGTTGCGCGTAATAAGTGCTACGCAATTGTGCAAGTATACACGTCGCAAGTTATAGTATAAAAGATATCGTCTCCACAGGGATTGGTGCCACTTCAAGAATCTAGTCTCTTGCACTGTAAAAAGTAAAAACACAAGTGAAGGATTATAGAAGTTTTAACTAATAACTAATCTAGAAAGCAAATAAGTAAAAGAAAAGATGAATTCAATTGAGAGAGAATAGGCCAGGTTATCGTGAGTTGAGGTGTGATAGCCGATTGGATTGTCTTGGTAAAAGAGTGCACGGGCAACTCGATTGCCGTGGCGCGATTTGCACAACGGGTTGCCTTGGCAACTAATTGATGGTTGCTTGGGCGACTAGTTGGGCAACTACTTGGGCGATCGGGCAGCAACTTCAAGGTTCGGCGGAGCGTTCTTCAATGGTTTCTTCTTATCCCTAAGTCGAAACTCTAGCTACTTGTGCATGCCTTGATAATACATCCCCTGCGTGAATCAAGGGTGAACAACAACCAATCTTGCGCTCCTCTTAGCCGTTGAAATCCTTAACTTATTCCTAAGCCGGATTAATCTTCACCATCATTGATTGCATAAAGATCATATTCATTCGTTTCTTGAATCTAACTCTCCGATATTAGATAAATGGATGAAATCACGAGATCCTCTCCCAATTCACTGCAAACAATAATAAGAATCAAGAATGAATAAACCTTGAAATAGAAAAGTGCAAACTCTTATTACCTAAACAAAAACCAATAGTTTCTCACAATCTCAAAACACAATAACCATAGCCAAGTAAATTTAGTTCATGGCTAGGTTCCAAAGAAACACAAGATAATTAATCCCTAGCATGAACCCAATCGAACAAAGATGAAGGAAGAGGCTTGTCGAAATCCTCCTTGCCCTTGATGCTTGTCGAAAATTCTCTCCTCTTGCCCTACTTGGACTTGCCAAATTTCCCTCTTGCTCTCCCTCCTTGAATTGTCGAAATCTCCTTGATATTTATAGGGCTAGGCCAAAGTCCTTCTTTGAGGAGGAGTTTGAGTTGGAATTAAATTATCTTTAAAGAATATAATTCTTTATTATAATTTTATTCCTATTAGAACTTCTCCTATCCTCTTGGAATTTAATTCTTTTTAATCTCTGCATGGCAATCAAATTCCTTTGGGCTTGGACCTTGCTCCATGTCATCTTGGGCTTGTAAAATCATGAATTTCGACATCCATATTGCTTTTGGTCTTTGTCGACAAATGCCATGGCAACTGGCTCGGCGTCTCCTTCATGCTTTGCCGCGGCAACTAGCTCGGCATATCCTTCATGCATTGCCTCGCAACTAGCTCGGCATTGCTTTGGCAAGTGATCATGCACATACATACACAAAAACACACCCAAAGCAGCATCTATTTCCACAAAAATCACCAAGTTATGTAATCAAGCTCAACGATTGAAGGAAACATGGATTAATGCATGAATGGCTAACTATGCAACTAATATGAGCCTAAGTCTAACAATAATATGAGTAAAAATGGTAAGAAAAATAGTACTTTTGAACACTTATCACACCCCAAACTCGAACTATTGCTTGTCCTCAAGCAATGCAAACTCATAATTTTCGCCAAGACTTCAAATTTTCACAAACTTAGCTTTGAACTTGATTTCAATTCTCAACGGGGCACAAAGTATGATTGGCTTTTTATTTTTCGGAAAAGCGAGGAGTTACTCGGGATCAAACTATAATGCTTGTGAGTGTGTGCGGAGTTGTGTGCAAGTTGATTTTTCGGATTCTATGCAAACAATAGGTTTTCAAATTACTTGATGGGTTCTTTTAACATGTTTTAACTAGAGCCAATTTGGGCACCTCTAGTGTTTTATTTTTAGTTTTCTTAAGTTAATTTAATCGACTAGAGCGGTTTGGGCACCTCTAGTTAAAAATTTTAACGCCTCCTAGAGCCATTTTGGGCACCTCTAGTGATTAAGTTTTTAGCATATGCTAGAGCCAATTTGGGCACCTCTAGCATTCATCCGCTTTTTATTCTAATCCCCCAATTAGTTAATTATCACCCTAAGTTTACTAGAACTCCTTAAATCAATCAAACCACAACAAGTGTTTCATCAAATTTAGCATCATAGTAAAATTCTAAGTTTTTTTTTCCATGGTTATCCTAGAATAAAAATTCTATCAATTAAGTGCATTGGTAAAGTCATCATTGAATATTCATCAAATCTAAGCAATTTTTGTTCCAATTAAAGGCATGGCAAGCAATTTATGTATCCTAAATGTAATGCTTAAGATTAATGTAACTAAACATGGTAATTACTAATAACAATCCCCCCCAAACTCGAGTGAGGCATTGTCCTCAATGCATGTATAAAAATAACGAAAAATAACACTAAAAATAAAAATACATGCGAGGACTTACTCCGAGAGTTCGTCATCGTAGATGATTAGTTTCCTTCTAGTTGGCGTCTTGACTTTCTTGCTTGAACGCGATGGTTGTTTTCTTGTTGCCGGTGGTGGAATCGATCCTCGTACGGGGTTGTCCTCATCATCCTCTTCATCAATGTCAATGGCTTTTCGTTTGGAGGATTCAATTGGTGCGGTCTTTATTGGTTCAATGGAGGACTCGTCCGAATCTGAAAATCGAAAATGATTCCGTAGGAGTTGATTCAGGTATAGGTGCTTTACCTTTGGCTTTTTCAGTGGTTGCCGGGCATTGTCGATTTGGTTGCCGTGGCGTCAGCTTCCTTTGTTGCCGTGGCAAGGATATCGGCGGAAATATTGGGAACGCACACGGTTGTCCGGTACTTTTCTAGGATGACTTGGGTGATGGCATTGTTGTGCTCCTTCATGTACCGCATGAACATTAGTTGCCGATCTTCAATTTGCCTTAGGCGGCTTTCCAATGGGTGCAAAAGTGCTTCAATGTGTCCCGGGATTAATGGCCGAGTTGCCTGGCGTTAGGTGCTTGGGCATTAGGGATTGCCGCGGCGGCAGGAGTTGCCGTGACAATTGGGGGCCTTGAAGAATCTCCGGTGCCTCTCCCATTAGCTTCGGATTAGTGCTTGATTCCAACCAGACTTGGGTAGGGCTTTTTCATCGGTGGACTCACTCGGGACATGCATCTCCTTGGAAAGATTGGAAATTAAGCAAGGGAAGAAAAGATAACCCTTATCTTTTGAGCTGCATACAAAAATCTCATCGCAAATAATTTTTCCAATGTTAATGATGCGATTATGCAAAATAGAATGTATGAGCAAAAGACGTGGTATGTCAACGGTAGTATTGTGTGTGGAGGGCATTAAAGAAGTTTTAACAAACTTATTCCATAGTTTTGCCTCGGGTTTAAGCCGAAGGCGATTTACCGTGCCCTTGTATTTACCGTCGTTCCAATGAGTTCCCCGGTTGAGTGAGTTCTTGAAGCACCTTGTCGAGTTGCTTGGGATTGATTTGGTCAACGAAGGCTTGATGTTCGTCCTTCTCAATGTAAAGTCCGTAAAAGGTGTTGATGCTTTCGGGACTTATAAGTATGGCCTTGTCACGAACAAAAACATAAGGATTATCCGGGTTAGGTGAGTGAGCATAGAATTCTCTTACCCATGAGATGTTACCCGGTTCGGTTGATGGCAAAAGATTTGCCACTTTTGATGTGCAATCCTTTTGAAGATGAATGGTTCAAGGCCAAATCTTGAGATCTGGAGTATTCAAAGCCTTGTTCTTCATGAATCTTCCGCTTTCAAACTTTGATTGAAATCTTTCTTGAACCACGGTGTAGCAAACTTCTTGTATCTTGGTTCTTTGGAGGAACTTGGATGAACTAAAAGTTTAATCTTGGATGCCATGTATGATCTTGGTTGTGAGTAAAAACAAAGAAAAGAAAAGAAACTAAAAAGTTGCAAGATAGAAAGTAGGAATAGGTTAAGGGTGATGGGTTTTATAGAAAAGATAGGTGGGTGGGATTAGGAGAAATCGACAATTGGGTTAGGGTTTGGTAGGAATTTTCGACAAAAGGGGTTTTGGTTAGGATGAATTGGAGGCTTTATATAAGCCTTAGATTCAGCCCATTAGTTTCCTTGTTGAAGATGTTTTCCTACTTGGTTTAGAATTCCTTCTTTCTCTTGAACTTCCTTTCCTACAATTCAAAAACAAATCAAATAAGGATTAAAATTAAAGATAAACTAATAAAGAAAATAAATAAAGATGTGTAATAGGATTCTTAGACTTGAAAAAAAAAATATATCCTAAAACTACTAATAATCGGCAAAATAATAATAAAAAAATAATACTCGAAAAAAAAAATGAAAAATAAATAATTAAATAATCGACAAAAACAAAAATAAAAATAAATAAAAATAAAAATAAAAATATCAAAAGGGAGAACATGCTCATGCATCTCTTAAATTGACCACTTCCTTGTTACGTTCCACATGGGCACCATTGTAGTGCTTCAATCTTTGTCCATTAACTTTGAATTCATGGTTGTCAGAGATGGACTTGATTATCACAAAGACCGTGGGAGAATGGTTTGACGACTTGAATGGTCCCGACCATCTTGATTTCAACTTTCCCGGAAAAGTTTTAGCCGAGAATTGAATAGGAGAACTAGTTGCCCTGGCGTGAATTGCCGTGGCAATAGTTTCTTGTCATGCCATCGCTTTGTTTTCTCCTTGTAGATTCGTGCATTGTTATAGGCGAGTGCACGAAATTCTTCTATCTCATTGAGATCCATCAAGCGCTTTTGTCCGCACTTTCCCAATCCATATTCACGGTCTTGATTGCCCAAAGACGCCTTGTGCTCGATTTCCACCGGTAGATGACATGTTTTACCATAGACAAGCCGGAAGGGGACATACCTAATGGTGTTTTGAATGCAGTGCGATATGCCCAAAGTCGTCATCTAGTCTTAATGACCAATCCTTCCTTGAGGGATTTACAACTTTCTCGAGTATTCCCTTCAACTCCCGGTTGGAAATTTTCGCTTGCCCGTTGGTTTGTGGGTGATATGCCGTGGCGATCTTGTGTGATATGCCAAGCGTTGCAACATCTTGGCAATTAGTCTATTGTCAAAATGCTTGCCCCCGTCGCTGATAATTGCTCTCGGCATCCCAAACCGTAAATATGTTTTTTCTCAGGAATCTGTTGCACGGTCTTGGAATCGTCGTTGGGAACTCGCAGCTGCCTCTACCCATTTAGACACATAGTCGACGGCGAGTAAGATGTAGAGGTTGCCGAATGAAGATGGGAAAGGTCCCATAAAATCGATCCCCATACATCGAACAGTTCCACCTCGATGATGTTCTAGAGTGGCATCTCATGTCGCCTAGAGATATTGCCCGCCCTCCGCAACGATCACATTGCTTGTAAAAGTCTTGGGCATCTTTGTACAATGTTGGCCAATACAAACCGGATTGCAAGACTTTGGTCATGATACGAGTTCCTCCAAAATGTCCTCCATAGGGTGAAGAATGGCATTGTCTGAGTACATTTCTGTTGCTTTCTTCTTCGAGGACACATCGACGTATAACCCGATCTCGCACATTGTTTAAACAAAAGAGGCTCGTCCCAAAAGTAATGCTTAGCATTATGGCGGAACCGCTTCTTCCCTTGGTGAGTAATGCCATACGGAAAAATACCACAAACAAGGAAGTTAACTAAATCTGCGTGCGAGGGTATTGCCGGGCATGTCTTTGCCGTAGTGTTCGCTCCCAAAATTGCCGAGGCGTACTCGTCAAAAGACTCGCTGCGGCGTCGAGAGTTGCCGAGGCGTGTGCTTCCATGGTTGCCGAGGCGTCATGGGCTGTCGAGGCGTCAAGGGTTTCGAGGCGATTAGAATTTGTTCATCCGGAATGCATCACATATCTCTAGATCCGCGCCCTCTTCCCTATTGCGTTCCAAACGTGATAAGTGATCGCCACTTGATTTTCTGTTCCTTTCTCGTCCTTAATTTCAATATCAAATTCTTGTAAAAGTAATATCCAACGAATCAAACGAGGTTTAGCATCCTTTTTAGCAAATAAGTATTTGATTGTCGAATGGTCCGTATGAACAATTACCTTTGTACCAATTAAATAGGATCGAACTTGTCAAATGCGAAAACTACTGCCTAGTAACTCTTTCTCCGTTGTTGTGTAATTCACTTGAGCATCGTTAAGAGTTTTACTAGCATAGTATATCACATGGAATGTCTTACCTATGCGTTGGCCTAGGACTGCTCCTACCGCGAAATCACTTGCATCACACATGAGCTCAAAAGGTAGCGTCCAGTCTGGTGGAACGACAATGGGTGCCGAGGCAAGCTTTTTCTTTAGGGTTTTGAATGCTTGGGTGCAAGAATCATCAAAATCAAGACTTTATCCTGTTCAAGCAGATTACACAAGGGTTTAGTGATTTTAGAAAAATTATGAATGAACCTCCTGTAAAAACCTCGCATGTCCGAGAAAACTTCAATTCCTTTAACCGAAATTGGTGGGGTAATCTCTCGACCACGTCCACCTTGGCTTTGTCTACTTCAATTCCCTTGGATGAAATCTTGTGGCCGAGCACTATTCCTTCATCTACCATAAAGTGGCATTTCTCCCAATTGAGGACTAAATCTGTTTCTTCGCATCTTGCCAACACCCTCTCTAAATTGCCGAGACAGCCGTCAAGTCATTACCAAAAACCGAAAAATCATCCATGAAGATCTCAAGGAAGTCTTCGACCATGTCTGAAAAGAGCGCCATCATGCATCTTTGGAAGGTTGCCGGGGCGTTACACAATCCGAACGGCATCCTTCGGAAGGCATAAGTACCGTAGGGCATGTGAAGGTTGTCTTTTCTTGATCTTCCGGGTGCTATGGCAATCTGATTGTAACCTGAATAACCATCAAGAAAAACAAGAAAAGGGTTTACCCGCAAGACGGTCAAGCATTTGATCAATAAAGGGTAATGGGAAGTGATCTTTCCTAGTGGCTTTGTTTAGCTTTCGATAGTCCATACAAACCCTCCAACCGGTCACAGTCTGGTTGGGATAAGTTCATTATTTTCATTGCTTACCATTTGTTATACCTCCCTTTTTCGCACACATTGTACCGGACTTACCCACGCACTATCGGAGATAGGGTATATAATGCCGCGTCAAGCCACTTGATGATTTCTTTCATTACAACCCCTTTCATGGCATGGCATGATTCAGTCTCCTCGGGCCTCAATTGAAGGTTTGTGATCATCTTCCAACAAGATCTTGTGCATGCACACCCGGCTAATTCCCTTCAAGTCGGCAATTGTCCACCCTATTGCCTTTTTTATGTAGCTTCAACATGTTGATCACCTTCTTTTTCTCGCTCAGTCTGTAACTTAGAGGAAATAATTACAGGTAATGTATTATCGATCCCTAAGTATACATATTTCAGTTGTTCCGCAATTGTTTCAACTCAAGAATTGGTGGATTTTCGATAGAGGGTTTTTCGATCTTACCTTCCTTACCCGAGTAGTCCGGTGGTTCAAAGTATGTACCGGTCGATTGACTAGCCAATTTACCTCTTTCGGTTGTTCCTCATCGACCGGTTCTTCATACTCCTCGGGTTCCTCTTGATCGGCAATGTAGTTGCCGAGGCAACTAAATTCTCATCGGTTAAACTCTGCGTGGCATGAAGTAGTTGGCATTCTTCCGGATCATCGGCATGCCTTAGTGTTTGGAACACATTTAGTTTTACCCGCTGGTCATTCACCCTCATTGTGAGTTCTCCTTTTCAACGCCGATCAAGGTTCTCCCGCCGCTAGGAATGGTCTCCCGAGAATGATAGGTGCATGCTCATCCGCTTCACAATCCAAAACAATAAAGTCAGCGGGAAAAATGAATTTATCAACTTTTACCAAGATGTCCTCGATTTTTCCCTCGGATGCACATAGGATCTGGCCGGCTAGTCGCAAAGATAATCTGTTGTAGGTCTTGCCTTCCCGATTCCTAGTTTCTGAAAAACCGATTTAGGCATCAAGTTTATGCTAGCCCCTAGGTCGCATAGTGCTTTCCCGACATAGTGATTTCCAATAGAACAGGGTATTGTGAAACTTCCGGGATCCTTCAACTTGGGCGGCATGCGACAGCAACATTGCAATGCATCCTCTGTCGCGCAACTGTTTCAAACTCTCCTAGCCTTGTTCTCTTGGACACAATGTCTTTAAGAAACTTGGCATAGTTTGGCATTTGTTCAATTGCTTCCACCAATGGCAAGTTGATGTGGACTTGCTTTAGGATATCAAGAAACTTCTTGAATTGGTATTCTTGCTTTTGTCGCCGGTCTTTGTGGGAATGGTGGTGGAAGTCGGATATCTTCTATCCTTTCATTGGTTTGAAACCCGATTGACGGCATTGCCGGACATCCGAGTTGCCCGCGCGTTATCAATCGGGGTTCTTTGAGGCATGCTTATCACAAGACGCCGAGGCGTCATCGGTTGTCGAGGCATGTTTATTGCGGTAGCCGCGGCAATTCCCGGTTCAAGATCCGAGACTTTGCCGCTAGGTTCGTCTTGATCTTTTTGTGGAGTTTTGTTTGACGAGCGGGTTTGAACCTCTCTAAGTTGTTGGCCACTGTGGTGATTGCCTTACATTGCTCATGGGAGTTCCTCTTGCGACTTGAGATCGCTAGGTAAACCTCCTTGTGGTCTAGTGTTTGATTTTGAGCAAATTGTCCGACTTGATTTTCCAATGATTTGATTGCCGCCTCTTGGTTCTCGCAATCTCATCTCGGTCCTGTTAATAAAAGCATCAGTTCTTTTTATGAAATTACTATTCTCACCATATAAGATTCATTTTTTCATCATAAAAGCATTTAGAGAATTTTCCAAAGAACTAGATGTTGTCGGTTGTTGCCGCGGCATCTGTTGCCGTGGCATATTCTCACTGGAATCCCGATGCTTGTGCATTCTGATTGTTCGGTTTAGAGCATTGTTGGGATTACTCCATGAAAAATTCGGTGCTTCTTCCAAGCTGGATTGTATGTATTTGACATCATGTTTGTTGCCCCGATTGTAATTCCCCACATAGAAGCTAGATTCCGGATTCTCGCATACATTCGGAAGAATTATGGTTATCACCACATAACTCACAAAAAGAATCCATTACCTTGACTTCATGTGTGTTGTTTGGTTTTTGCATGTTCGGACCATCTTGGTTAAAGCGCCAATTGTGCCGAAATTGAATCGATGATCCTAGTTCATGTATTGTGGCTTAGCGCCTAACTCCTCCTCTTCTAGTAGATGGGAATTGATAGTCATTCTTGGCCAGCCTGTTTAAAATTTGCATTGCTTCCTCCGCGACTTATCTAAGAGTATGCCGTTTGCCGAGGCGTCTAGCATCATCCTTGTTGGTGTATTCACGGCGTTGTAAAACATTGTTACTTGAGTCCACACCGAATCCGTGTAGAGGACATTTGTGTAGAAGTTCTCTATATCGCTCCCAAGCCTCGTACATGGATTCATCATCCGCTTTGCCGAAAAGAAGTAATGTCGTTACGGCTTATCGATTAAATTTGTAGGATTAAATCTAGCAAGGAAATCACGACAAAGATCAGTCCAAGACGCTATGGATCCGGCAGAATGCTATTTAGCCATGCTTTCGCCCTATCCTCGGTGAATAGGGAATAATCGTAATCGTAGGACATCGGGGTAACTCCGTGTATCTTGAACGAGTTGCAAATCTCGAGGAAAGATTTCAGATGTTGTCGTGCATCTTGATTCTTTGAGCCGCCAAATTGACCTATTGTGTTGATCATATTAAACATTACCGGTTTCAACTCAAAGTGGTCGGCTTCAATTTCGGGTGCGACAACTCCCGGGTTAAGTCCATCAAGATCTTCTTCAAGATAGTCTCGAATAGTTTACATTTCGTGCAAGAATCACTCCTCCTCCCGCTCGAACATCTTGATTAATATTGCCGTCTTGATTTGCCATTGCTTCTCTTATCCTTCGTCTAAGTCTTTGTAAGGTTCGTTCGATTTCGGATCAAAGGGATATTCTCGGTGAAGTCGGTCTTGCCCTGGTCATATACCAATGCAAAACCAAAGTTTGTTAGCCCTTTGAATTTTAAACAAGAAAAATAAAAAGAATGTGCAAGAAAGTAAAAAACAAAGTCGCTATTGCCAATCCCGGCAACGGCGCCAAAAACTTGTTGCGTAATAAGTGCTACGCAATTGTGCAAGTATACACGTCGCAAGTTATAGTATAAAAGATATCATCTCCACGAGGATTGGTGCCACTTCAAGAATCTAGTCTCTTGCACTGTAAAAAGTAAAAACACAAGTGAAGGATTATAGAAGTTTTAACTAATAACTAATCTAGAAAGCAAATAAGTAAAAGAAAAGATGAATTCAATTGAGAGAGAATAGGCCAGGTTATCGTGAGTTGAGGTGTGATAGCCGATTGGATTGTCTTGGTAAAGAGTGCACGGGCAACTTTCGGTTGCCGTGGCGACTTGCAACAACGGGTTGCCTTGGCAAATAATTGATGGTTGCTTGGGCGACTAGTTGGGCAACTACTTGGGCGACTGGGCAGCAACTTCAAGGTTCGGCGGAGCGTTCTTCAATGGTTTCTTCTTATCCCTAAGTCGAAACTCTAGCTACTTGTGCATGCCTTGATAATACATCCATGCGTGAATCAAGGGTGAACAACAACCAATCTTGCGCTCCTCTTAGCCGTTGAAATCCTTAACTTATTCCTAAGCCGGATTAATCTTCACCATCATTGGATTGCATAAAGATCATATTCATTCGTTTCTTGAATCTAACTCTCCCGATATTAGATAAATGGATGAAATCACGAGATCCTCTCCCAATTCACTCGCAAACAATAATAAGAATCAAGAATGAATAAACCTTGAAATAGAAAAGTGCAAACTCTTATTACCTAAACAAAAACCAATAGTTTCTCACAATCTCAAAACACAATAACCATAGCCAAGTAAATTTAGTTCATGGCTAGGTTCCAAAGAAACACAAGATAATTAATCCCTAGCATGAACCCAATCGAACAAAGATGAAGGAAGAGGCTTGTCGAAATCCTCCTTGCCCTTGATGCTTGTCGAAAATTCTCTCCTCTTGCCCTACTTGGACTTGCCGAAATTTCCCTCTTGCTCTCCCTCCTTGAATTGTCGAAATCTCCTTGATATTTATAGGGCTAGGCCAAAGTCCTTCTTTGAGGAGGAGTTTGAGTTGGAATTAAATTATCTTTAAAGAATATAATTCTTTATTATAATTTTATTCCTATTAGAACTTCTCCTATCCTCTTGGAATTTAATTCTTCTTTAATCTCTGCATGGCAATCAAATTCCTTTGGGCTTGGACCTTGCTCCATGTCATCTTGGGCTTGTAAAATCATGAATTTCGACATCCATATTGCTTTTGGTCTTTGTCGACAAATGCCATGGCAACTGGCTCGGCGTCTCCTTCATGCACTGCCCTGGCAACTAGCTCGGCATATCCTTCATGCATTGCCCTGGCAACTAGCTCGGCATTGCTTTGGCAAGTGATCCTGCACATACATACACAAAAACACACCAAAGCAGCATCTATTTCCACAAAATCACCAAGTTATGTAATCAAGCTCAACGATTGAAGGAAACATGGATTAATGCATGAATGGCTAACTATGCAACTAATATGAGCCTAAGTCTAACAATAATATGAGTAAAAAGGGTAAGAAAAATAGTAATTTTGAACACTTATCAACACTCATCATCTCAAGCTGGCTCATGTCCGGACAACAACTGGTGGCCAAGATCATATCAACTCATTTAGGAGACAACTCTGTTGTATCTATCAATCACGTATCCTCAAGCTTTACTCAAGCATCGCCTCGCGTAGAACCCACAATGTCCTTTCGACCACTACTATAAATAACCGCAACAAGCATACCTTGCTCGAGATCTCAGGGCATTCGTCCTACTAAGATCGTACTTGAGACCTCACAACCATCATATACTTCTGTACATTAGACGAAAACACATATCTGCCAGGCGTGCTACATCCTCATCACATGGTACCTACCAGTAAGGCTCACTTACTATGAATGATGAGACCCCCGATCGACGCTCTATCACGGGTCAATCAAAAGCAAGTCATTTTATCCGTTCCACAAGGGTCGCCTACCAACACGTAGAATCTCACCACAAGAGGTTCTCACTATGAACTCAATGTTTTAAGGTAACTTACGGCACATAACCATGATTACTCCTCAAGCGATGGGAAGAGGACACACCCTCAACTCCTTTATACCTTCATAAGCCCAAGCTTAACGTCTGAGATAACCCCGATCTCAAAATCATTCTCAAAAGAATCAACCAATATCACAGTACTCACGACTGCGATCGAATCTATCTTAATGTCGCAACCAGCGCCACGCGCGAACACAGGGCACACCATTCAGATTCCAGTTTTGAAAGAGTACAACTTAGACACAAGGACTCGTATTCGCTAGACACCTATTCCCGACTCCTAACCACCTTGGGGTTTTTCTAGAACCGACTAAACCTAGGCTCTGATACCACTAAATGTAACACTCTCGACCCGGATGTCACATTTGGGCTTCAAGTCTAACCCTTTATTATAAAATTTTGACCTAGTTTAGCCCAATCCACAATCAATTTTGAAAGTTCATTTAATTACAGCCCAATAAAACAATAAATAATTAAAAACATATACAATGGAGCTCCTTTTAAAATTACATTATAAACCCTTGACTCGATAGTTTGAAAATCCAAATACAATTTACAATATACAATAGGTTCCTACGAATACAAATCCCAAAGACCTAAGTACTGTACTCTAAAGAGACGAGGCGCTGGAATCCTTCCTAGATGGTGCTCCTTCAAGAATGTGCCAAACCTACTGACCTGGGAACAGAAACAACGATTCCGAACGCTGAGATAACAAAGCTCAGTGGATACACCGCCACTCAACCATGCTTCATGCAAATCATAAATAAAATAATGCAACAAGAATGATATCATGGTAAGATAACAATGGCGCTACCATATCCGCCTAAACACATGGCATTATGAATGTATGATCACGCACACAGCTCGTACAAGTATCTCATACGTTTACCTAGCACCACACTGATGACACCAACAACATTAAGTGAGGTTCGCGTCCACAAAGCATCAGAATCCTACACTTGAGTGAAGCTCGCGTCCATAAAGCATCGGGGTCCTATACTGCGAGTAAGGGTCGCGTCCACATAGCACCGGGATCCTATACTCTGAGCAAGGACCGCGCCCACAAAGCATCGGGATCTTATACTCAAGGGGATGAGACCCGTGTCCACATAGCATCGGGATCCTACATCCATGATCGGGATCTCTCATCAAGCATCTTTGAATGAGGCTCGCGTCCACAAAGTATCGGGATCCTACATTCGGTAGTCTTCAAGGTGTTGCAACACACTTAGGGTATCCAAATCCCAACAACAAGGGATGACTCGACTATCTAGGTGACTCATCAGCACACAGTAAGGACCCTAGTAACCACACAACTCTACACCTCGACACAAGGGTCTTACCGCATACAACTCTAACACCTTTACCATAGCCTTATGGTTTTTATCAGTTATTATATTATCCCGTTGAATTATCCATTCATTAGCATGTTTATAAAGTACACATTAGCCATTCATTACTCGTACGGGGTTAAAATTTCCATTTTTCAGTTTTAATATTCATTTTACACCTTAACGGGCCCCCAAGGCCCTTTGCCTCGAATTATAACACCCCCGAACGCCACCTCGAAATTATTGGGCAGATTGCCCAGCGAGTATCGGTACTCTCCTCTAAGTATCGATACTCTAATTAGGTTCTAAAGAACTAGACCCAAGCCATATCAATACGCTATGTACTGTACCGGTACTTATTATCTGTACTAGGATTACCCCGTATCGATCCACCCCGTACCGGTACTCTCACAAACGCGTACAGATACTCTAAGCCTCTCCTAAGCAAGCAACAAAGCGTACCGATACTCTCCTATGAGTACCGATACCCCCACTAGATTCGAAGGAATTTAACCCAAGAGAGTATCGATACGTTACGTACCGTACCGGTACTCAAAGCCTTTCCATGCAATGTAACAGTGCGTACCGATACGCCCCTTTGCGTACCGGTACACGAAAGCGTCTTTGGAATCCTTACCTTACAAAGGGTATAGATATACGGGGAAGCGTACTGGTACTCCCTTCACAACTCTTCCCCCATTTACACTAAGGCGTACCGATACTCTAACCCCATTACTGGTACGCAAGCCCGATTTTTGAACTCTGGATGCGGGTTTCACCTAGAAACCCTATTTAACCCCCATAGTTAAACCCCAAATTGATTTACAAGTTATTGTAAAGGTATTAAGTGAGTTTTTACCAATTTTAAGCCTTAGCAACATCAAATCCCCATTTTACCATTAAAGGGGTCAACCCAAAGCTTATCAAACCATAAACACCAAAACATGCACAAAGCTTATTTTTATGAGTTGCAGGAAACAATAGGAGTTAGTTGTTGTACTAACATCGAATTAAAGCTGATGAAGAAGTCCTCAAAGATCCATTCCCGCTCTTCTTCTTCAAGCCCTCACCAAACACCTTCTTCTACCACAACCAACCATTTTTACCTTTGTTGGTAGATCTCTCAAAGCTGAACAAGCTCCCTTCTTGCCCCAAACGAGATTCTTACTCAAACTCTCAAAGATTACACACTTTACTTCAACTTGGGTAGGAAGAAGGATATGAGAAAGAGGAAGAAGACAAGGGGACAAATGTGACTTCACCCTCCAACTTTTCTGCAGAAATTAAAGCCCCCCATCAGCTCTCATTGTCTTTAATTATGCTTTTACCCATTTGCCCTTCTTACTTTCACCTTAGCCCAACAACAAACCCACAACACAAGCCCAAAAGCTTTTCTTCAAGCCCAACAAGGCTCTCAAGGCCCAATATCTCGACCCAAACGTGAAGCCCATACCTCGGTTTAACCCGACCCTCGAGTTCCAAAACTCGGGTCATTACACCTGTTGTCCAAGAAGTAGTGTTGTCGATGTAGTTGGAAATGTCACCGGACAGATTGTTTCCCAATAGATCTAACATCGACACCCATAACAGTTCCACCGGTATTTTCCCTTCCAAACTGTTGTCTCTAAGAGTGAGTACTCGTAATCGAGAGAGTGGTGTCGGTCGCGAGAAACTCCTCCATAGGTTATCCATGAATTCATTGTGGCCAAGGTCTAGCACCTTAAGCTTCGGCAAACTTGAATTCTGGGAAGTACGTATCCTCTCAACTTGTTTAGCTCCAAATGCAATTCTTCAAGAGAGCTCATATTACTTGTCACAAAGAAGGGAATTTCTCCATGCAACTCGTTGCGCGATAAGTCCAGAACAAGAAGTTGATTTAATCTACCGAATGATGGGGGTATGAGACCATTAAAACCATTATCGGAAGCATATAAATGAACCAGCTCTGGAAAAATCAAGCCAATATCTTCAGGGAATGGCCCTTGGAAGCTATTGTTCGAGACGTCTAGTAAAGCAAGTTGCGAGCTTATGTTCCGAATCCGAAATACCTCAGGGAATGGACCACTCAAATTGTTGCCTCTAACCTGCAACTCGAAAGTGGTATTGTGCATCACCCAAGAAGGAATGGTTCCAACTAAAAAATTGTCTGATAGATCAAGGGACTTGAGGTTCTTCTGTGTGGAGAGGAAACTGGGAAATTTTCGTAGATTACAACCAGCTAAGTTCAGCACATTCATGTTGAGAGACGGGAACCTAGTCTGGGACTCTGTTTCCAGTTCCAAATGGGCGTTGTATTAAATATCAAGTTCACCAAGCATTGATAAATTGGCAAAAAGGGCAAACGAAACTTTGTCGGTGAACCAATTCGTCGACAGTTTGAGTGACTCAATACTTGTAAGGTTGTGGATTAGAGAGGAAGGAAAGGAACCACTGAATTGATTTTTATAGAGATCTAGAAGCTCAAGTGAAGTCAAATTACTCAAGCATGAATAGATGTTTCCATCGAGATTGTTATCGGGCAGGATTAGTTCCGTGAGGCGACGGCTATGGCAAATGCATTCAGGAATGAAACCTGTTAAGTTGTTAACAGACAAATCTAAGTTGGAAAGAGAAGGTAATGCCCTCTTGCCCCAGCAGAAATCAGAAGCATCTGCTATGTTGTTGTCCTTCAGATCCAGCCACTGAAGGTGCTTGAGTTCTCGAAGTGCTGCACAGCATAAAATCAGAACTATACACCGGAGATGCTACGATTTTATAGTTCGAGAGAACGTAGTGTTTAGTGTTTACCGTGAGGTGAAGTGAATCCTTTAATTCTGTTCCCTGGAAGATGAAGCTCTTTCAGTTCCTTAAACTGAGCAAATATGGTCGCATTCGGATACCAAAGTTCAAGGATGCTCGGATCTCTTTTGTGGTAAAAGAGGAGTTTGTTGACACGAGTCGTGGATGCATCGCATTCAACGGCCTCCCATTGGCAACAGTCTTCGCTGTACCAGCTTGGGAAAGCGGTTCCCTCGGGGCTGTTTATCGAATCCTTAATTTGTAGGAGAGCAAACCTTTCTTCTTCCAAACAGCCTCAGCAATTAAGGCACATGCACAGAAGACTCAAGAGTAGGAAACATCCATGGAAAATTGTGATCTTCATGATTATGAGAATGAGATTGTTGAATATCCCAAGTAGGCACAATCTCTATTTATGAAACATGGCTACTTTATTTGCATTAGAGTAGAACTTTCAGTTGTCTGTGTCCAGGGAAACCTCCTTTTTCCACACGCTCAAGGTGGAAAATACGAGGGAATTGTCCAACTCAACAACTCGTGGTGTTCGTCCGGGAAATTTCCCGAGAAAATCTGCAACTCCACAAGGATCTTATGGAAACCAGAAAGGACAAAGGTAGAAGACTTGACTGAGGCAAGTTCCTAGTGTATTCTCTTAGATTGTTCCATAAAAATCATAATCATGGGGTCCATTACAATAGAAAAAAAAAGGTTTTAGCCTTGAAATTAAGACTCAAAATTTGTAACCAATGATCTGAACTGGCATTTATTTTGCTTTAGCTTTAGTTGATGGAAAGCAATGAAAACAATTTTTCGTTGGTTTCTAACTTCCACGTATTTTCGTTCTCATTTTTCAAAGTTTCAACCAAACATGTTCTTTCATTGTTTTTCATTTCCTAAAAAATAAAACGAAGATTAACTTTGTTTTATGAAACCAAATGTAACCTTACTTTTTCATTCATCTTTCAAAACCTTACATGGTAAGCATATTACTTAACGTGCAATGTGATATCATCTTGCTATTTTCGCTTAATATTAAAAATCTTTTCTTATTTAATCAATAACCAGTTGATCTAAGGAGATAAGGCGTTAGGTCCCTTAAGCAAGATCAGAGGTTCGATTTATGACGTTATAAATTGAGAAAATTGAGTTGGAGGTAGGGATGAACATTTTACCCGGTCTGATTAGGTCTCGGCTTGATCTGACTATATCAGGGTTTTTATTAAAAAATTAAGGTTGGGTCAGTTTCATGTTTAGGGTGAGAAATATTTGACTCGACCTTAGACTAATAGTGTAATTTTTCTATATATTTTTAGGGATATTTGCAATAATACCCCTATTTGTATATTTTTCAATTAGGTCATTAAAATTGACTTTTTTTATAATTAGGTCCCTAAAATTGTTTTTCATAAATTGGGTTGAGTTTAGGTATATGATTTTCGATTAGGGTCGGCCAAAAACCCAACTTGTCTCGTGCCCATCCCTAACTGGAAGGGTCACTCCCATGTTGGGCCTTTGCAAAACCGATCCGAATTAATCGGTATATGAGTCGGATACCAATGTCTAAACAAAAAAATCATATCTTACTTAAAAGATTTATTGATCATTTGTCTTAATAAGGACTAAAATTTCACAATTCAGCAAATATCGGAGTAAAATACCAAATTGGAACATACGGACTAAATTCATAAATTAAATATAGTATAGGGACTAATATTATAATTTAATCTAACTATTATTATTTTGGTAAAATTTCTTCTAACTAAAAGTATAATATCAAAGCTACCAAATTAGAATATAAGGACAAAAACATATTTTATACATAATACAGGGACTAGTGATATAATTTGAAAGAAAAGCTGAAAGTAGGGGAAGCTTACCAAAATAGAGGGGGGAATTTGCTTTTCTACGCAATAATTCGTTGGAGACTGCAGTTTTTGGTTTCTGCAGCGAACGAAGCAAAGGAGATCAGATATTGAATCACCAGCCACAGCAATGGCTAGACAAGCTTCACGACTCATCCAATCTTTGTCCTCCAGGATATTGACTCAGTCGCGGTCTTTCTCGGCGGCTCCGGCGCCTCAACCGGCGGTTTTCGTAGACAAGAACACCCGCATCATTTGTCAAGGAATCACTGGAAAGAATGGGACTTTCCACACTGAACAAGCCATCGAATATGGCACTAAGATGGTACTTTAAATTCCCATCAAAAATTCACTTTTTTTTTTGTTTTTCATGGATTTCTTCACTGCAATACTTGATGGGGTATTGAGAAAATCCCAGACAGACCTTTATAAGATTTGTTTATGTATGCCAGGGAATTGGGTCTTTTAGTTTTGTTGGATATTATTGCATAGTACTAAATTGCGGTTGCTGTCCGGGATGTTGCGGACATTGCGTCGTAATTTTTCTCACCAAAATCACTATGTTTTTTAGGTTGTGGTGTTGCGGTCACCTTGAAAACCTTTACGATGATGCTGTTACACTGAATTGCGGCCGCAATCTAATACTATGATTATGTGAATCTCTGTGTATGGCATTATGAAGTCTGCGAATGGTCTAATTTGCTTATTAGTCATATGCATTTCTAGTTCTTAGTTTTGTTTCGATCTTCTTTCATAGGTTGGTGGAGTAACGCCCAAGAAGGGAGGCACGGAGCACTTGGGGCTTCCAGTTTTCAACTCGGTTGCCGATGCAAAGGCCGAAACCAAGGCTAATGCTTCTGTCATTTATGTTCCTCCGCCTTTCGCTGCAGCTGCTATCATGGAGGCTATGGAAGCTGAGTTGGATCTTGTTGTTTGTATCACTGAAGGAATTCCTCAGCATGACATGGTAAATGAGCCAAACGCACCTTAACAAAAGTTTTGCTTGTTTAATTGTGTGTTTAAATTTTTAATTCTGCTTTCTTACTTCTGGAAATGAATTTATGTTGTGGTTTTCATTTTAGAAAAGCTTATGATTGCAATATGAACATGTGGACTGTGGTCCAAGTTACAGTTGATATCTTCCTTCTAAGTTGTGACTGGTAATGAATTTTATTACTCTTTTTGAGATCAAAGCTGATATCTTTATACAACAGGTTCGTGTGAAGGCTGCTCTTAATCAGCAATCAAAAACCAGGCTGATTGGTCCAAATTGCCCGGGCATCATTAAACCAGGAGAATGCAAGATTGGAATTATGCCTGGATATATTCACAAACCAGGTCGCATAGGAATTGTTTCTCGATCTGGCACTTTAACATATGAAGCAGTAAGACCTTTTATTGGATATTTATTCGGTCTGTTTTCTTCTTTACTTTATTCCTTTTGTATTTTTGTGTATAGATCACCTTCCTCGTATCACTATGCCTAATGATACATCTTCACTTGCTTGTTCTGTAAACCTCATAATTACTATCTGGATCAATGCATTTTGCAACTGTTTATTTTTTCTGGCTAACATAATCTCTAGGCTTTTCAGTAACAGATTTGACTTTGATCCTTTGCTTGTGGTCATACTATGTCTCTCTACTTTTCTTGCATCTGTTCCTTTCAAATGGTCATTTTACAGAAAATTGGGTTTGTTCCAGTGTTATTAAGGTGTTTTTCTAAAAAAAAATGCGGGTCAAAGGTAAAAAAATATTCTGCAGATCAAGTGCATGCCTAATGTGCCTAGATTCTCTATTTTCAAGGCAACAAGGCAAAAAGCACTTTGTTCTTTGGTATTAAAATTTTAATTTTTTCAGACTATCTTTACTTTAAAAAAGGATTTGTCAGCCTCTCTACCCAATACAAGTATTCAACAAGACATGGACCAAGGGAAATCATGCATGTTGGTCAACAAAAGAAAAGGAAAATTTTTTTTTTTTTTTCTGATAAAATGAACCATTCTTTACATTTTATTATTGTAATTATGTATCTTTTATCTCCTTCTCTCTCCCTCTATATATAAAATATTCAGTCAGGCTAGTGTTTATTTTCCCTTGCACCTTTGACTAAAGAGTGATTTATCCTATTAAAGAATAATGATTATCAGTTTACCTGTCAATTTTTGTTGGATGCCTATTTAATGTGTTCTAGTGTATAGTAGGTTTATATATAGGCTCATAGCTATGGGATTGGATTACCATAGTACTCAAGAAGTTTTCCATTTTACTGATATTGTGTCTCTCTTTTAGTAAGTTGCTAATAAACGTATTTTTCATTTTATCTTGTAGGTTTTCCAAACAACTGCAGTAGGTCTGGGGCAATCTACCTGTGTGGGAATTGGTGGGGATCCTTTTAACGGAACCAACTTCGTTGATTGTGTAACAAAATTCCTTGCTGATCCTCAGACAGAAGGTAACATTTTCCTGATTAAGATTGGAAGGGAGTTTCTTTAGTGATGCTTTGTATTATTTGGTTATCATTAATTCTACTTTAGTTATTAAATCAAAAGGTCTTTGTTAATATGTGGCAGTATCTTGTCTATGTTGAATAGGAATGCATACCATCTAATTATTGCAATTGCATTCAGGCATCGTTTTAATCGGTGAGATAGGAGGCACTGCAGAAGAAGATGCTGCTGCACTAATAAAGGTAATGCTAACAGTTTATAGCATTAAGGAACTAAGGAGTCCTTGTTCCTGAAAGTTTTTATTTTTTGGGTGGTGGTGGTGGTGGTTGGGTTTGGTTACTAGATTTCCATGCTGATTCTCATTTTGGTTAATAGTAAGATCAAATTATTTTAGTTCTTTGCACTTGTGCAAAAATTGGCTTCTGTTATAATATCCACCAAATTACATTTTAGCTCGTAATTGTCTCAAAAATCGTTTGAGTCCTATTTTGCACGGTTGATAACATCTAAATTATGATAGGATTAGGATTTATGTTTTCTACAGTCTATTTATCTTTTAACATTTTGTTTGATATCCACCAAATTACATTGTAGGTTACAAGTCTTTATCATTTGTATGCCTTAGCTAAATGCGAACACAAATATTTAGGGAAAAAGAATAATAAACAACCTAAAATAATACAAATATCTGATTTTATAATTTGAGCTAAATATTTTTGTTCTTAGTATATGTTGAAATTGGAAAAAATATATTTATTTATTGTATTTATATTTTTGAGGCATTTATTTATATTTTCAATAAATCATTATTATGATTTGGTGATAAATATTTATATCTTTGTGATTTGGATCCACAAACGATTCTGGTATATGTTTAATTGGTAAAAATATAGCTTTTCATTGCAAATTATTATTTGCAATTCTCTTGACGTCTTATTTATTTTGGTGATAAAATTTATCTGTTTTGTTTTCCATAGAAGAAAATCAATACAAAATTTAATACATTAATTTCAAAACTTTTTGATATATATGCTTTGGTTTGTCAAAAACTTAACTAGTTTGTCCCTGTGGTGCTTTTGTTAATTTGAAGCCAAAGATTTGATGGTTATGTCGATGAATTGCATTGGGGTGGGAATATTTGAGACTTGTTGAAAAATGAAAAATTTTTTCAGCCATTTCTTTGTCTTTCTTTTTTGTTTAATAAATGAAACAGACATTCAGGACCACTTCTTGTTGTTGTTGCCTTCATTGCTGGACTCACTGCTCCTCCAGGTCGGCGTATGGGTCATGCTGGAGGTACGACGTTGATTTCACTGTTTATTTATTTGGTTTATGGTTGCAGTTTCTAGTATTTTTATCATTTTGCATGCACTATTGCCTAAGCTAAATTGTAGTAATTGTAAGACCCTCATTATTCTGGGAAAAAGCTAAATGTTCAACCAAAAATAATTAAGATGCATATTTTGACATTTAAAACGAAAAGGGTAAATCTTTACATTTATTCTTGAAATTGGGACGCTACACAATTGAAATAGACTATTGCGAGACAAGTTCATAACTTTTTAGTTCGAGTTCATTGAGGCCACTACTACCATGTTTAATGGTTTTGTTCTGTAGTAACACTCTTCTTCGAAGGGCATTTCTCTCTCTCGATACAATATATTCATTCACTCTATATATATACGATTACTTATTATTCCATGTTATCCGTACAAACAGCTATCGTATCAGGGGGCAAGGGCACGGCTCAGGACAAAATAAAGACACTAATTTTGGTTTTACAGTGGTGGAATCACCCGATCAAGATTGGTGTTGCAATGCTTGATGTCTTCAAGCAAGAAGGTCTTATCAATTAGTCTTTTTGTTTTCTTTCCCTAGAAAGAAAAAAGCAAAAACATTTCCTGGATTAGTTTCAGGTGTTGTTTTTGTTTGATCCATTTTTGTCAAAAAATAATTTAAAAGTGAGTGGGAAAATCAAAGCAAAAAACAAAAAAAGCAAATAAATCTGAGAGGCTTTGAGACTTTTTTGATTCAAGAAAAAAATCATTTTTTTTCCATTTAAAAATCTTTTTTTGTTTATAAGTGTTCATTTTAGGTCTTATTTTTATTTAAAAATAATTTCACAGTCAAATTCAAAAGTTCAAAATCTTTTTTGAAAACACTAATATTGTTATTGTTTGTACCATTTTTTTATTTACTGCAAATTTATTTTTTCAAATGTTTATTTCGGAAAAAACTTTAAGCAATATTACGTTATAAGCAAAAAATTAAATTTTAAAAGGAGCCTTTGACTTTTTTTGGGTTAAAAACCAAAGTTTAGGGTTTAAATTTACAGTTTTGAGATTTTGCTTTAGTGTTTTAGAATTTTTGTATAGAGTTTAAGAATTTGTATTTTTATTTTTTAGGGTTAGGAGAGAAGGGTAGTTGTTTTTAATTATAAAAAAATTTCGATTTTGAAATTATGAGTAATCAAAGTTTTGGGTTTTATTTTTTTCAAATAAGATCTTTTTAAAAATCTTTCTTTTAAAAAAATGCATGCAGTTTTAGTTTTTAATCAAAGGTAATGTAATGTGTATAGATATATTAAATCAATGATTTTTGCAATTCAAAACATTAAAATTGAACATTTAGAATATTTAGTTTATTAAAAAAATGTTGATGTTTTTTTAGATTTTGTTTTCAACAACTTTTAAACATTAAAAATTAATAAAAATTTATTGAGATATTACCATGAAAATTTTTTACCTAATTTTTAAATTTGAAATTTGAATTTAAAATCCTAAATTTTCTTTTCCAAAAGAAAAATTTTAAAATTTAAGATTTTCAAAAAAAATTTTTAACATTAATTTTTTATCACTTTTAATACTATAAATTATTTTTAGGTTTCTGTCGTTGTGATTTGAAAAATCAAATTATGGACTCACAAACAAATAAATTTGAATAATGATTTAGAATGAAAATTATTGAAGATTTTGAAATTTTCAATTATTATCTTAGTGATTTTGGAAAAAGAGCACTTTTCGACAAAAATGCCATTTATTTACATTATTTTGCGCTTTTTTTTTCCAAATTTAAGTTTTTTAAATAATTAAATTTTAAAATTTTTCATTAAATAATTTAATTTAGGGTTTATGCTTTTTGTGAATATTTATTTCAAATCAACATTTTAACTACAAAATTAGATTTTAGACAGATTGAATCTGCGTTAAATTGAGTGTAATAAACTTTTAGTAAAATGAATAATTGAATAAAATATTAATTCTATTTATTTTAACTTTAGTATTTTTAATTATGATTAAATTATTTAAATAACACAAATTTAAATTTTTAATAAAATTACAAAGGTTTAAAATTTTATTAAAAGTTTAATTTTATAGTTTAAAAACATTTTTTAATTCAATTTATTAATTATTTTAATTTTAATAATTAAAATATTTTGATGCAATTATCAAAGTTTAATTTCAATAGTTAAATTATAATTATTTATTTATATTTAACCATTTACTTTAAATTTTATCTCTAAGCCTTAAATATAGAAATTTTATAAAACCTAAATTCTAAATTCATTTAAATAAATATAAACTAAATTAAAAATTAAAATAAATAACTAAAAAAAAAAAAATATATATATCAACCCTATTTGATAAATAATATTCTTTTTTTTTATAATGATTTAAGATAAAATTACCAAAATCAAATTTTTTTACTCAATGATTTACACAGTATAAAAATCTAAAATATAAAACAATTTAATCTAAAATAAATTACCTTTTTAGATTGAATTTTCCTACTTGATATTACAAACCAATCGAGATTACAAAATAAAAAATAAATAAAACATTCAAACTAATATTACAAAATTTGAAATTAAAAATTTAAAAAATTTTAAAGAAAAAAAAAAAAATTGAAACAAGTACAAAACACCATGATTTTTTTTGAATTTCCAGTTGAAGAAAACTACTCACCAATCACCATTAAGCCAAAGGACAATCCTAGGCTGAGTTGTTATAATTTTAAGACCACTTTGTGAATGGCTCGGGCACCTATTTAGAGCACTTGGAATCTGCGAGGGTCAGTCGGAAAGCAGCGACCAGTGGCGGGGGATTATGGGAAGTAAAGAAAATCGCGGGTTCGCCGAGGAGCAAGTCAAAGGGAGAGACGGGGAGGAAAACAGTGAAATGGGCGGAGAGAAAGCAAGGGAAATGGAAGGAAAAGAGGAGGGAATCGAAGAGAAGGAGAAGAAAACTGGGGATTCTGAAGGGGACGGTGCTTCGAATAAACCTTAGGAAAAGAGAGAGGGAGGAGGAAGCCACAGTTCCTTCGAAAAGAGGGAAAAGGAGGGAATGGAAGAGGGAAAAAGCTCAGATTCTGTCGCTGAGAAAGAGGAAGAAAGTGGGGTTCAGCTGAAAGGGAGAAAACGTTGATTTCAGTTGAGAATCCAGATACAGAAAATAGTGGGGATGGTTCAAAGAGGAGACTGAGAACAATTGCTGAGAAAGTAAGCTACGCTGAGGTTGAAGAACATGAAGAAGATGAAGAGTTTGTGCCGAAGAAGCGTGGACGGGGTAGGCCGAAGAAGGAAGCTGTAAAATCTGAAGCTGAAGAAGATGTTTTTAATGAGAATGGAGATAGTACTGTGCATGTAAAGAAGAAAGGAAGGGGTAGGCCGAGGAAACAAGGTTTTGAGATCGAAGGAAATGGAGGGAAAGATGAAGATAATGGAAAGAAGAGGGGTCGAGGAAGGGGTAGGGGTAGGCCAAGGAAACAAGCTTCTGAAAGTGAAGGCAATGGAGAGGAAGATGGAAGAAGTTTTAAGAAATGTGTCTTTGGGAATGAATGAATCAGAAGATTTGGTTTGCCCCAGGGAAGAAGTGCCTGTGTCTGGTTCAAAGAAAAAGAGGGACTCTTCGGTACAAATTATGCTTTTTAATTCTTGCATTATTCTTATAATGTGTGTGTATATATATATATATATTTGCTAGGTGATGGATTTGATGTGTTGCTGTTGCCGGTGGTTCTTGTTTGCTTTCGACACAGTGGATGACGGTTGCCAAAGAAGATAGATTAACATGCCATCAGTGCAAGAGGAATGATAAAGGCAGGGTTGTGAGATGCCAACTTTGCAAGGGAAAACGATATTGCATCCCCTGCATAACAAATTGGTACTTCGTTTAGAGCATGAACTCAGTCTACACTTTGCTTAGAAAATAGTTTCTTTAATTTGATTCTTATATCGAACCGGGTTTTATCTAAATGTGTGTGCATTGCTTGCTGTTGCTAATTTCCCATGAACTTTGCTGCAATCATAACTGAGTATGTTCTTGTTTCCATTTTAACTGGTTATGTATTTTGTTTTTCTGGGACTAGGTACCCCAAGATGTCGGAGGATGAAATTGCTAATGCCTGCCCACTTTGTCGGGAGAATTGCAATTGCAAGGCATGCTTGCGGATGACTGGCCTTCCCAAAGTTAGTTCTAAAATTCATGGTTTTTCTGCTCCATTTATTGCATTTATTATGTCGTACTTATTTATGATATTGTACAATTGATGAGTTGTAGAAATTGGGAAAGGCAATAAATTTGGAGTTCAGTGATGATGAAAAAGTTCAGCACTCCAGATACTTGCTTCAGACACTTCTTCCATACATGAAACAATTTAGTGAAGAACAAATAAAAGAGAAGGCCATCGAGGCAAAAATTAATGGTATGTGTATATTTATTTGAACTTGTTTTTGTGTAATTTTTCCAAAATGTTATGTGCATCATATGGCATGTTAGAGCATTGTTAATTAATAATTTTATTTTCCAACAGTTCATTTTTAACACTATTTATTGAATGAGTAGGGGTGCCCCTGGAACAAATAAAGCTTAAGCAGGCAGAATGGTCTGATAATGAGCGTGTATATTGGTAGGTCTTATTGTTATTGTTGTGATAGTGAAACTAAATGGGATCATTTTGTTTGTTGCTGGAACTCATTTTAAGCAATTCCTGATACCAAAGGTTACTTTTTTGGCAGTAACAATTGCAGAACTTCAATTGTCGATTTTCATAGAAGCTGTCCTAATTGTAACTATGATCTTTGCCTTACCTGTTGCCAAGAAATCCGTGATGGGAATTTGCAGGGTGGACAAAGGGAAGCAGTTATGGAATATCAATACAGGGGTTTAGAATACTTGCATGGAAAACTTAAGAGCTCTATGCCATCGGAAGTGGAGAATCAAGAAGATACCCCTGAGGAAACTAACTCTAAAGAACAAAATGTTCCAACTTCTGAGTGGAAGGTGAATGAAAATGGCACCATTCCTTGTCCCCCGGAGGACTTAGGTGGGTGTGGTAATGGCCTTTTGGAGTTAAGGTGCATGTTTAGAGACAATGCTGTTGTTGAGTTAACAAGAAAGGCCGAGGAAATAACCAAAGCTCTCAGTTTTGATCATGTTTTTAAAGTTTCTAATGAACATTGCCCTTGTTACAATTCTATGGGAGAAGTTGATATCGACAATAATAAGTTAAGGAAAGCAGCTTCTCGAGAAAATGCCTTTGACAACTATTTATATTGTCCCAAAGCTAAAGATATTAAGAGTGGAGATTTGAAACATTTCCAAAAGCACTGGGCTAATGGTGAGCCTGTTATTGTCAGCGATGTTCTTGAGAATACGTCTGGTTTGAGCTGGGAGCCAATGGTTATGTGGCGTGCTTTTCGTCAAGTAACAAATAAAAAAATTGATCACCAGTTGGAAGTCAAGGCACTTCATTGCTTAGACTGGTCTGAGGTCAGTTTGGTTATCAACTGCACTAGTTCTTATTATTAGACTATGATGCTGAAATATGTGATAAGCATGTGTAGTGAAATATGTTGGTCTTTTAACAATTGCTTGTTGATCGGATAACCTTGGTTCTAAAATCAGCACTGTTGTTGAAATGCAGGTAGTGGTCAATATTCACCAATTCTTTAAAGGGTATACAGATGGTCGTTTTGATTCGGAATCATGGCCTCAGATACTGAAGCTGAAAGACTGGCCTCCATCTAATGAATTTGAGAAGCTCCTTCCACGTCATCATGCTGAGTTTGTTTGTTGTTTGCCATTTAAAGAATATACCCATCCTCAAAGTGGGCTTCTTAATGTCGCTACCAAATTGCCAGAGAAATCTCTAAAGCCAGATATGGGGCCTAAGTCATATATTGCATATGGAGTTGCACAAGAGCTTGGGCGTGGAGACTCTGTAACCAGGCTTCATTGTGATATGTCTGATGCGGTATATGCTCTTAGTTTTTCCTTTATTTTCTAATAACATCTTTAATGCTAATAAACACATTATTTAATCCGTTTGAATAAAATAAGCATGTTTACCTGAAAATAATCTAGTTTTCAGCCTTTTTTATATATTGTGGTATTGATATTACTATATAATCATTTTCCAATGTGAACGTTTAGGTGAATGTTTTAATACACACTGCTGAGGTGAAGCTTACACCTGAACAGCTCTCTAGAATCGCGGAGTTAAAACAAAAGCACAATGCGCAAGACCAGCAGGAAATTTTTGGAAGGATTTCAAAGGTTGACAGTAATAAGCCTGGTGATAGAGCCGGTGATCAAGAAAGCAAAGTTATTTTTAAACAAGAAGGTCAAGAAGAATGTGGGGAAAATGTCAGGTCGTCTGAAACTTCCGAGAATAAGATTGAAGAGGTGGAAGCTCATGAAGGAGGTGCTATCTGGGACATTTTCCGGAAGGAAGATGTTCCAAAGTTGCAGGACTACCTTAGAAAGCACTTTGGGGAGTTTAGATATGTTCATTGTTGCCCAGTATCACAGGTAACTTTTTCTAAAATTATGTATTGTGTGTTTGGAGCTTTTTCGATGAGTTATTTATACTATATAGTTCGTCGTATCTTTGTCATATAGGTTTTACACCCTATACATGATCAATCATTTTATCTGACTACGGATCATAAGGCAAAGCTTAAGCAGGAATATGGTATGTTAAAATGTATAGTACATCTTATTGGACTGGTCATACAGAATGTCGGCCTTTTACTGTGGGTATAAATGTTGGCATGCAGGAATTGAACCGTGGACTTTTATTCAGAAACTTGGGGAAGCTGTTTTTATACCTGCCGGTTGTCCTCATCAAGTCCGAAACATCAAGGTAACATGGTTCTTTGTACAAATCTTTTATTTTTTGGAAACAGAATATCTATTTCTAGTGTTTGCAATATTAATTTCATATTTTATTTGTGAACCAAATCTCCTGAATATGAAGTCTTAGTGTAGTTTGAGATGGAATTAAGTTCTACTTCAAAATATTATGTTAAAATCTACAAAAATTGCATATGTAACCTGTATAAATTCTATATGAATAAACAAGTATTTCCTCTCTATTTCTATCTTCTGTGCATGGTATCAAAGCCTTTTAGGTTCAATTCCAGAAGTTTTTTTTCTTTATTTTGTCGGGAAATACCTCATTTGTTTGTGGGTCACATTGGAAATGACCTGTAGTGCTCACCCACCTTAGGGAGGTGCTCAAGGTGCAGTCCACTCATCTCTGAAGTTTGGTTTTTAGTACTGGTTATATGGACCTCACACAACTAATTTTTTTTCTTCTTTTTGGGTTCCTGCTCACGTGCGGTGAATGGAGGAGCATGACAAGTGCTTTGGTCACCGGCCTTCTTCTTCTATGTCGAGTCTCTATTCCAACTATAAATGGTGCTTTGGTGGTTGATCAGTGTTTGCTGCTTTTTTGTTACTCGTTTCTAGTATTGATTTGCAGCCACCAGATTTGCATCTTTTGAGGATCCTTGTTTTCTACTGGCCATTTAGTTATCTGTTGGTTCTTTTAAATTAATGATTCAACTACTAAATTCTACTGTGATATTTCTTTTGCCACTGAAATAAAATAAATTAAAGAATTTACTAGATGGTTCCAGTGATGTCAAGTGATCAACAAAATCTTCAATTATTTGGATTGAAGATAGTTAATACCTATTTGTAGATAATGACAAATCAATAGGGTTAATAACTAGGATAAATCAGGTTATAGGTACATTGAGTTGGTGACTCAGACACATGTATGAAACTTTAGGGCACTTTAAATTTTCTTAATGTCTTTTTGAAAATTTTCATGTTTGGTCATATGTCCTGTGCTAAAACCCCTTAAATATGAAAAGAGGATGCAAAAGTAAAATGCTAAAAAATTGAGCTTATTAGTCTAATGGATTTATCTTTAGTTAAATGATGATTAACTATCTGATCAAATTTTTCTAACAGATCATTATGTTATAGGCTATCTAAAAATTGGTGTATAGTTTATTGGAATCAAAGATTTTTTATTTTTTGTAGCCTGAAAAATGTTGGTGAGTGTGTTAAACTAACTGAGGAGTTTGTTTTCTTCCTTGATGTGACCATAGGGAAAAAGAGGATAAACTGGAGGTATGTGCATAGTTCACTAGTATCTTCTGAAATGTTTTTGCTATAATTTGGTCTCTCTATATTAGCCTTTTTTAGCCCATTGAAGGATTAATCTTGTTGGGTAAGTTTTTATTTTTCTTGTGTTTATTATTCCTTTTAGTGTTGTTTCTTCAAAACACTATATGTAAAACAGGTGAAGAAAATGATTCATCACAATCAATCAGTGCATCATGCAAAAAAACACTTGGATCCAAATGCAAAGTAAGACACTTAATATTCTTTGATCCCCAGTTTTGAGTGTTTTAGATGATTGGGCAACATCTAATGTTGATTGAAACTTTGGTCCTTCCATGCATTTTTAATGCGAGAAAAAGAAAACAGAAACCTTGTAATCGGTTTCATCAGATCAGATGTTGCTTTAAATACCATTTGATGATCTTGCATTTAACTGCATCACATATTGGGGCTACTGGTTTTCTTCTATGAAATACTCGACTCTTTTTGTTTTTTATTTGAGCACACCTGTATGTTTGATCATTGCATACATTCACACCCAAGTAAAGTTTGTTAACTTTTTCTTTTTCGGGTCAAACATATAGATACTACTGATGCATGATATATTGATATAGCATGAACCAAGTTTATTGATTTTTGTGAAATATCGGTTGAATTGCTTGATTCAGGATTGAGCTTGCCAATAAAGTTTGAACGAGTTGCAACTTTGTTCGCTGAAAGATCAGTATTGGCAACTGGGAAAATATTTTGTAGTTCTGATTTACCACCTTTGACTGACTCACTGAGTTTACTACTAAATCTTTCTTGCCTGCTGCTGTGCTTACTCAGCTGGAGCCTGCTGATATGTGTACCTTGTGTATTTTTATTACTAACTGTTATTTGATGAATGATACAAGGCTTAACACAATGCTTCTTCCTTTAGGTATTCTGGTGTTGATTTGAGCTTCGGTTATTGGTCAGACATTCAAACCAGTTAAAAATTAAGTTTAAAAATTCCTTAGAACTAAATACATCATCTAAAAACTAAAGTTGAAAAAAAAATATTTGCTTTTTAAATTTTGAAAGTTTTTAAATTTTTTTTTCTTGCCTTTCAAATTGTTCAAATTTAATTATAATATATCATGACCATTTAAAAAAACTTGAAGAAAATGATTTTATTAAAATTATGTATATAACATCGGTACTTAAAAACATTTTTAACATGAAGACTTCAAGTTGTAAATTTCTGATTATTTTCAAGTGGAATATTTTTGATTATAAAAAAAAATCTAAACTGCAAATGATAGATTATATTTCACTGGTTTTAAAAACTTTTTTTAAATACTATTATTAAATTCTAAACATAACCAGATATGGGTAAATGATGTACCAGGTAATATCTTGCATTTTTAACATCAAAAAAAATTCTCCTATGCTCCTTGTTTATCAGTATATTGTATCAATTTTTTTTATAAATATATATTTATATTTTGTATATAAAACAATTTTAAATAAATTTTATGACATTATTTAATAAATAAAAAAAAATATTTTATAATAATCAAAAAATTAAAATACCCCTTTTACAAAAAATTACAATCAAATAATTAATTTAAATAAAAAAAAAAATATTGAAAAAAAAAAGAACTAAAACTGATATAATTTAATTCAAGTTTTAAAAATTATTTAATTTTTCTTATTTTGCATAAAAATCATTTACTAAATTCAATTTTATATAAAATGGATAAATTTCAAAGTTTTAAAAAAAATTCATCTTCTTTAAGTCTCCTTATAACTCTTTTTGGAACAAGATATAAAAAATCAATAAAATAAATGGAAAATGTTATCATACATGAAAAATTTAACTCAAATGGTTGACTCAGGATTGAAAATAAAAAATAAGTTGGAATGAGTTGCAACTTTACTTATTGCATTGATTATAAAATCAGAATTGGCAAGAAAAAATAGTATTTTGGGGTTCTGATTCTTTTTTTTTGACTCACTGAGTTTAAATTTAAATCTTTCTTGCCTGCTGCTGTGCTCCCTTGGCTGGAGCCTACTGATATTTGTAGCTTAGCTTTAGCTTGTGTACTTTTTATTACCAACTGTTATTTGATAAATGATGCAAATGATTAGAACCATATACAGAATATAGATGCATGTAGAAATTGATAATCTTCAACGGTTGAGACTAGCATTTCTAAACATTATGAGAAAATTAAACAGAATTCTGTATCAAAGATTATCATTTTTCTAAAACAGCCCGGATGGCCAGTTGCCATAAGACGGATAGCAAACTAATTCCAAAGGGGATTATAACACAAAAGTTCACAGATGAATGGATACAAGTCTTTTTACCACAAAGAAATTGTACACGTATTCAGACGAGCAGTACCGAAGAAGAGGATTATCTGAAAAATACTAGCTCTGACCCGATGTTGAGACCTCAGCACTACAAACGGGACACACCTGCGATAACACAACGATGCATTATTTGGCACCCATTGCATTGCATTGCAACATATATGTTTAAAAGAGCTTCAGTGAAGATACACTAATCATAAACTTGTCATCCTAACATGTATATGACGCAACAAATGGCGGAAAAAAAAAACTACAGGTGATCAGAAGTTAAAATCAGGAAGACGTGAAGAAATACTTATGCAGATGATGCTTCAAATGTCCTCAAAATGTCAGAATAAAAATGCAAATGTCAATAAGCATACCTTGTTTATTTTCAACCAATTGTTTATGCACTCGGGATGATATGAATGCTTGCAAGAAAGAACTGTCAAGGAGTCACCGTCCTCATAGTCTATACGGCATATGACACACCTGAAAACAAAGGATGCAAATATAATCACCAAGTGAATGAAATTCAGGCATAAAAGAAAAGAACCGTGCATTCAAACTTACGATTCATTGCTTCCAATCTGACTGCTTCCTGCCTTGTACGTTACGGAAGGCAAGGAGGCAAGTGAATCAGCCGAAAGCCCTCTGCTCTCAGTACCAACTACTTCACCAAGTGCAAGGAGTTCCTGGATGATGGCATCATTCTTAGTAAGAGTGTTTAAAAAGAAAGTAAAATGCAGTAGAATATACAGCCCAGTTTACCTCATATGAAAGCTCATCGGGATCAACTTCTTCCCATGTATCCTGCAAATGTACATCACAAAAAAGAAATCAGACTTGAAATTAAGTGAAATGATAAGCTCCAGCACTCTTAAAAAAAGAAAGAAAGAGAATGAAAAATCTTGTTGATGCAGGGATGAGGTTGTATAATCACGTTTAATCACCGTTTAGATGGAAATAATCTTTCTTCTTAAGTTTGTTCTTACAGTGGTCTCAATCTTGGTTCTTATGGTGATTCGAGGAACATCAATCGGTTACCTCTCATGGGCAAATTAGGGTACATCAATGGAGAAATCTCAAGGCCAACCGTAGCAGATCCTGCTTATGCTACATGGGAACTCAACAATTCAATTGTAATGGCCTGGCTAATCAACTCAATGGAAAGCCACATAAGCCGTACCTATCTTCTGTTCAAAACTGCAAAAGAAATGTGGGATGCAGTCAAGGAAAACTACTCCGATCTGGGAAATGCTTCTCAAGTATTTGAGATCAAACTCAAATTAAAAGATATTCGACAGGGAGCACTTGAAGTAACCCATTACTATAACAATTTGAAGATCCTGTGGCAGGAACTTGATATGTATTATGAAGCAAATTGGGGTGAAGGCTTGGAACACACCAAGTTTATGACACACCTCAACAAGGAACGGCTCTACGAGTTTCTAGCAGGGCTAAACCGAGAATTGGATGAAGTCCGTGGACGTATTTTGGGCAGAAATCCTCTACCAACCATTGGTGAAGCATTTGCAGAAGTTCGGAGAGAGGAAAATCGTCGCCGAGTAATGATGGGAGACATGAAGGAATTAAAACCAGTGACCACCATTGGTCACCGTCCTGCTGAAACTTCAGCACTTATTTCCAGGGGTCCTCAATCTCAGAAAACCCGAGCAGGAAGTGACTCAGGGCCAAACCGACCATGGTGTAGTTATTGTAACCGTGCTGGTCACACAAGAGAGAAGTGTTTCAAGCTTCATGGCTATCCTGGAAACACTAAAAATCAGAAAGACAACAAGGCCTTGTTATCCTCCAGCACCTCCTCTGCTACTGCTGAAACTGTCCTAGACGTTCGTCTAACCAAGTCTCAACTCGAAACTCTCCATAAGATGCTTGGTACATCAACTGCTCATGGATCTTTAGCCACTCAAGGTACTGCCCTTAATATCATCTCTGTATCTAGTAATCAGCCCTCTTGGATTCTCGATTCGGGTGCCTCCGATCACATGACAGGTAACTCATCCTTGTTTCACACCTACACCCCATGTCACAACCAATCCCGTATCCGAATAGCAGATGGCTCGTATTCACTCGTTGCTGGAGTTGGAGCAGTTCAACTTACCAAGAATTTCTCACTTGAGAAAGTGTTACATGTTCCAAATTTATCTTGCAACTTACTTTCAATTAGTAAGCTTACTGAAGATAAGGATGTCTTTGCTGAATTTTCTGCTCTTGGTTGTGTTATACAGGAACAGAAATCGGGGAGGATGATTGGCACTGCTAAGGTTGACGATGGACTATACATATGGAATAATGATAATAAAGACAGTTTACAAGGAGGATTAGCTCTCTCGGCTTCAAATGTGGATTCTATCATGTTGTGGCACCGTAGGTTAGGGCATCCAAACTTCTTGTATTTGAAGCAGTTGTTTCCTCTGTTATTTCGAAATAAAAATACCAATTCCTTAGAGTGTGAAATTTGCCAATTATCAAATCATACTCGTGTACCATATCCACTAAAACCTTATATCCAATCTCAACCCTTCTCCTTGATACACAGTGACCTATGGGGAGCTAGCCGAGTGAAAAATGTTACGAGAGCTAGGTGGTTTATAACCTTTATTGATGACCATACTAGAGTTTGTTGGGTTTATATCCTCAAAGAAAAATCCGAAGCACCAAAAATATTCCAAAGTTTCCATTCAATGATTCGAACCCAATTTAACTCTACCATACACACGCTTTGCACAGATAATGGGAGAGAATACTTCAACTCTGTTTTAAGCCCATACCTTTCTGACCAAGGCATCATACACCAAAGCTCTTGTCTTAACACACCACAACAAAACGGAATTTCCGAGAGAAAAAATCGACACCTTCTAGCCGTTACTCGAGCCCTAATGTTCACCATGAATGTCCCAAAATACTTGTGGGGAGAGGCAGTCCTTACTGCGTGCTACTTAATAAATCGAATGCCATCCAAAGTCCTAAACCTCCAAACACCTCTAAATACCCTACAAAAAGCCTTCCCACTATTTCGTGTTCCTACCCTACCAGCCAAAATATTCGGTTGCAAGGCCTTTGTCCATAGTCATCAACCAAATCAATCTAAACTTGATCCTCGAGCTCATACTTGTGTCTTCATTGGTTATTCTCCTACACAAAAAGGATACAAATGTTGTTCACCAACTTTGCATCGCATGTTTGTCTCTCAGGATGTCACTTTCTTTGAAACCGAACCTTATTTTTCAGCAACTCATCTTCAGGGGGAGACCCTCAATGAAGATGAGACCCTTAATACCCTTCTCATTATACCTCCTGATTCTACTCCCACCATTGCTGTCTCACAAAATCCTAATAACCATGATGTCCTTATAATTCCCGATTTGAACATTCCTCCCACACAACAGCAAAAAATTAATCCTATCCCTTCCAATAGTGACCTTCCCACCGAAACACAAACAGAACAAATTCTTGCCTCGAAGGAACAACAACATCGAGCTCCTAAACCTCTTGTGTACTCTCGGCGCCGTTATTCTCCTGAAACTGACACAGCAGTGCCAATCTCATCCACTCCCGAGGACTGTTCTGTACCAGAGGTATCCCCTGCTTCACCTTCTATTGACCTTCCGATTGCTGTTCGTAAAGGCACAAGGAGCTGCACACAACATCCTATTTCTCGGTTTGTATCCTATGGAAATTTATCTAAGTCCTACAAGACTTTTGTGACTAATGTTGATCATGTAGAGACTCCAAGAAATGTGGAAGAAGCCCTTGAATCAACTAAATGGAAACATGCAGTAATGGAAGAGATGAATGCTCTTAAAAATAATGGAACGTGGGAAGTCTCAGATCTGCCTGAAGGAAAGAAAACTGTCGGTTGCAAATGGATCTTCACCACAAAATTTAAACCTGATGGCAGCATTGATCGGCACAAGGCCCGGCTTGTGGCAAAGGGTTTCACCCAAACCTATGGCCTCTACTATGACGAGACATTTGCTCCCGTTGCCAAACTTAATACCATTCGTGTTCTCATTTCTCTTGCTGTCAATCTTGATTGGCCCTTGACTCAATTAGATGTAAAAAATGCCTTCCTCAACGGTGAACTAAACGAGGAAGTATATATGGATTTTCCACCTGGGTTTGAGGAAGAAAAGGGTCTAGTTTGCAAGTTAAAGAAATCCTTATACGGGCTAAAACAATCCCCAAGGGCATGGTTCGGTCGTTTTGCCAAGGCCATGACCAGCAGGAGTTATATTCAAGGGCAGGCAGACCACACTATGTTTTACAAACACTCAGAAGAAGGTAAATGCTCTATTCTTATCGTTTATGTTGACGATATAATCCTAACAGGAGATGATTCGAGTGAAATCATAAGTCTTAAAGAGTTCCTTAGCACAGAATTAAGGGCTTGGGAAATCTCAAATACTTCCTTGGAATGGAAGTAGCAAGGTCCCGAACAAGTATTTCTATTTCCCAAAGGAAATATGTTCTCGATCTACTAAAGGAAACTGGTATGTTGGGTTGCAAACCAGCCAAGACCCCTATGGAGTTCAATTTGAAGCTAGGCACTGGTGAGGATGGAGAAGAAGTAGACAGGGGGAGGTATCAACGTCTCATAGGAAAACTCATCTACCTATCTCACACTCGTCCTGATATAGCTTTCAGTGTGAGTGTCATCAGCCAATATATGCACACCCCAAGGGAGAAACATTTAGAAGCTGCATATAGAGTGTTAAGGTATTTGAAAGGAACTTCGGGTAAAGGTCTACACTTCAAGAAAACAACTAGCCGATATGTGGAGATCTACACTGACGCAGATTGGGCAGGTTCAGTAAATGACAGACGCTCTACAAGTGGCTATTGTAGTTATGTATAGGGCAAGCTTGTGACATGGAGAAGTAAAAAACAATCTGTTGTAGCTCGTAGCAGTGCAGAAGCCGAGTATCGAGCATTATCTCATGGTATATGCGAGGGAATTTGGATACAACGGCTAATGGAGGAACTAAAAATACAGCATATCAGACCTATGAAGATGTACTGTGACAACCAGGCAGCAGTCAGTATAGCACATAATCCAGTTCATCACGATCGCACCAAACATGTGGAGATAGATCGCCATTTTATCAAAGAAAAAGTCGACTCAAGAGAAGTGTGCATAACCTACTTACCCACTAAACAACAAGTTGCAAACTTGTTAACTAAAAGCTTAAATAAAGGCATGTTTGAAGATCTTATTGGCAAGCTGAGTTTGATAAACGTCTACACTCCAGCTTGAGGGGGAGTGTTGGAATTCCTAGAATTAAGGGACAAAATTAAGGGATAGAATATTATTTCCTTATTTCTAGGAGCTTACCTTTTGTAAATAGTCTATAATCTTAACTGCTGATTTTTAGGGATTTACTGATTTTTTTGGGGATCTTTTTTTTTGTACTAACCCTTCCCTATAAATTGTAATCTGTTGATTGAGAAATAGTAAGAAAAAACAATCTTTCTTCTTAAGTTTGTTCAGTAGGGCATCATACGGGGACCCACATCACCTCTACATAAAGCATCCTCACCAGGACAAAAGAGACTTCTAGGGCTGCTTCTCCAATCTTTTTCCTCTACCTCCTCCTCCTACCCCAAGCTTAACCTCCATAACCATTGTATGGTTTTCGGCCCTCTAGGTGAACCGTCCTAAACAAAAGCCACAACCTCATACTAGCATCAACAATCTCATTCTATACAAAGGCCAAATCCCAAGGTAATTGTACATGCAATAAGCAATATGACGAGAACTCATAGTCAGAACTCAATAAAAGCAGTGTAAATCAGGAATAGCTTCTATTATCCAATGAACTCAATCACTTACAATGACTATGGACAACAAATAAATATATAACCAACAGTGGTTTCCAAGAGAAAATGTTACCAAACTATAGCATGCAACAACCTCAAATTCTGAACCATTCACAATATGATCCTTGCCTTTCAAACAAGTTATTTACTCCCAGCACGGTTATTACAACCAAAGGTCGATTGCTACAAATACTCGCAGCAGACTGTTTCTTCCAATATATCACCCGTCAATCCCAATAAGATGAGTCCTAAATGTAAAAGAATAAACCATTACATGTAGAGCCCTAAAACAGAACCGGGCAACATATTACCAACCAAGCGTATGGAGAGACCTCTGCCTCAGACAGAGAAAATAGAGGGTATTCTCAACTGTGGAACCCTTTCTTATACCAATTTAAATGTTACAACCAAGTCAGTAAATATTCACTTTCCTAGTTGAAGATAAGAATTGGCCAACAAGAGCGAATCCAGTGCTAATATTACCATGTGCATTTTTACCTAATAAAGGAAGATAATTAAATGGCCATTGTGATTCAATGATGGCACTGAAATGTATCCATCGCAGGCATCAGATTGAAAAAACTTGCAATGGTTTTAGCTCTAGAACCATTCCAGTAAGATCTCTGTATTAAAAGTATAAGCTTACCATGCAAGGATAGAAAACCATTTTGTTAGTTACAACTAAACACATTATTATTGCAGTTTCAACCTTGCATAGTTGTATGAATGTAAGGAGCGAATGAAAAATAACAACAGATGATCATCTAAGTATTTATAAGGTTAAAGTAAGACAAACAAAATATCCCATTATCATATTCAAAAGGCAAACTACTATTGTATTCCTGGCTAACATACTCTCTGTGAAAAATGTGTCCTAAAAGCAAAAACTCGACCCATAATATTCTAATATGGAGACCATAGTCCAGATAAACTTAAACCATTCATTTTAAAAGTGAAAACTAGCAATCAGAGTTTCAACTTCCAAGGTAAGAAGTCAGCTGAAGAGGCATACAAGCGAAGAAAGCAACATCTAGGGCACTCAATTGAGACATTAATACCCTATGAATGCAAACTATTTCTGATTGTTTTTTTGTTTTCATTATGGAACATAGAGATTCCGACATATGAATGGGAATTAAGGCTTACAACTCATATTTACAATAATTCTCACCTGTGAGTTACTTCCATGATCCTCGAAGGTAAAAATTCCTCCTGCAATTGCAAATTGGTAAAACTTCAGTAAACGCTCTTAACATTGGCATAAACTCAAAGTGATTAACAAGTATCACGTAGTAGTAATTACTAATTAGTAAACACTCACTATCATTTATCCCAGCTAAGGCCAACAATCTAGCAGCCATTTCTCTTTCTTCAGCGTCCTGAAGCGCTCTAGCATAAGCCTCGTCACTCGAAAAAGCAGCCGGATCAAGTTCAGCACTAGTATTGTTATCCTCCTCACTGTTCTCAGCATGAGCATGCACATCAAGCGCATCCCCATCATTGTCGGCATCAGTGCCATCATATTCCTCTTCATCCTCGTCCTCCTGCTCACTATCATCATCTTCATCATCATCACCATCGGTAATATCGTGATCATGGGGATTCCCAAAATCATCATCTTCATCATGTAAATAGCTTCCAGTCTCCCAACTCCCGTAATCACTCCCATCATTATTCATCCTAAGCATCATATACGCCCTTTCCTACAATCAAAACACAATTAAATAATTTTACAAAGAAACATACAAAAAAGAACAATTTTTAAACTAAAAAAAAAACAGAGTTGAAAATTTTACCTGTTCTTGTAGGGTTCGAGCAAGAGCCAGGTCAGCATCAACCTGACTGAGATTAGTGAAATGAGTTCTTGTCGACGACTGACGTGGAGCTTGTTCTTGTTCTTCTTGTCTTTCTTCATGTTCACTTTCACTGTTCAAATTATCGTTATCGTTTCCATTAGGGTTAGCGTTAGGTTCTTGCTCTTTCTGTTCGGCCGACATTCTTCTTTTTTTCTTTGCCTTTCCACCCTAACCAATAACCGCCCAATTTCGCTTCGCCGTTCCTCGCCGGAGTTCTCTCAGATGCAGAGATTTTAGATCGGAAGGAGAAACCGGTGGCTCGGAAGTGATCGGCGATGGGTTTTCAACATAATCGGAGGGTAATTGAAGAATCTAAAACAAAGATTAAAAGAGGCGAAAGACGAATGAGAGAGAGAGAGACGCCGTCGGTGAAGTCTTTCTTGAAGATGGAAATTTTTGAAATTTTTTATTTTTCTTGCTTTTATGAGGGGAAATGAATGGCAAATTTTCAGAAACGTCGTCACCAATTTTTTTCTCAAAAATATAGTTTATAATATTTGTTTATTTTTAGAAATAGGATACTTTTATAGTAAAAATAAGGTGGAAGTTAAAAAAAATTGACTGTAAATATATTTTTTAAATTAAAAATATTAAAATTGGAGTTAAATGAATTTCATTTTGAACAATATTTTACACCGAAGTTGAAATCTCTTGATATTATTTTTAATTTTTTTATTCGAATTATTCAAATTACTGTTTAAAGTCGAAAATAGCTGAATTTATCCTTTAAGTTACTGTAAAAATAATAATATTTTTGAAAATAATTTAGGTGGGAAATATTGACAACAATACTTAATTAAAAATTATGGTATTTATATTTTATTATAATTTTTTTAGAATTTTAATTTATTTTGGTTTGAAATCAAATCATCTATGAGAAAGAACGGTAGGCAATTAATCGGTTTTTTAGTATAATTTTTTAGTTAATTTATTCGAGTACAAAATATTATTTGTGCTAAATATAAAATCTAGATAAATTTATATTTAGTTGCGGATTAAATTATTCAAATTCATGTTATCTAAATGAAATATATTAACTTTTACCTTTGGACCACTCCTTAAATTCTATTATATTTTTTAGGGTTTATTTTTATACATTAATTGTATAAAAAATTTACACAACTCTTCATATTTAAATTTTAAAATCTAAAACTTAAATCTATAATCCTAAAATCATTAATTTTAAACTCTAAATTCTAATCTTAAATTATACAACCTAAATCTTAGTCTATAAACACTAAATTAAACTTCTAAACGTTAAAATTTATAAACTTATATTTTAATTTACACAAATATCAAAATATTTTTATTTTTATGAGATTGAATTGACATTTTATAATCTTAATTTTATTTACATATATTTTCTCTTTCTATCAACAATATAAACGGGTAAGTGAGTTGATGGGGTCATAGATTAATTGGAATTTATCTCATTAACAAAGAAATTAATTCAAAATTATTAACAGTTACCCAAATATTTTATATTATCAATATATTTTAAAATTTTAAGTAATATCATTGGTGTCTAAAAAGCCTTTCCTCATATTTCTTATGGGCCTTTTGCTAATTCATAAAGATGAACGTGAAACTCATACGTGCATGATACATACACTAGCATAATAAATATAGATGTGGCAAACGGGTCATTCGGTTTCAGTTTGGGATATTTCGGGTCTAATTATATTTGGTTTAAGTTCTATTCAGATATCGGTTTAGGACGTCAGTTGGTTGATTTTCGGATCGGTTAATTTCGGGTCGGGTCAATATCGGTTTAATAGGAGATCAATCAATTTTAGTCGGGTTTTCATGACGAGTTATTTTTTTCCATCAAATATTTGACTTTATATAGCTTGTATATTTGACTTTTGGTTCGGGTGAAATCGATTCGGTTCAATTCGATTTGGTTGAAAATCGGTTCGAGACCATTCGGTTTGGTTAAAAATCGGTCCGGGTCTGTTTTTAATTCAACTAAAATTTAGTTCAATTTATTTCGAGTTTCAAATTAAATTTAAATCATCGTGTTCGGGTCGATTTCGGCCCTTAGTTCTCGGGTCAAGTTTGTCAGGTCTAAATAAAATAGTACAATAGTACGCATATATAAATGTTTAAACACAAAATATGTGACAGAAACGAAGATAATTATCGATTTTTTTAATGTAATTTAATATCTAAAATAATAATAGATCATATTATATCAAGAGAATACTAGACTAACTGTCGACCAAACTTAATATAAAACCGGTCCACTATGATAAAAGACAGCTTTTGGACCGCATATATAATCCTATTCTAATGATATAATTTAGCACCGTCAACTATTTAACGAGAATTTTTACATCAAACAAACAAATTGTTTACAACTTCTTGACATTAAGTTTCGAATTTACGTTAAGTACATAGACTACCAACAGAATTCGACCTATCTCGATCCTTTCGAACTACCACGAAATGAAGACGATGATGCAGTTTAACTAATGGTGCCAGTCCCAGCATTTACGCAATCAATTCTCGAGTACATTGGCACGACCGATCGTAAGCTAATCGGAGATTAGGCCAGTCGGAGGCGGACACGGCATAGTTTTCGAGCCAATTGGTGAGTAGAACTTCTCGATCCCTTGCTGGGAAACTGGACATTACTTCGTCCATTGTTCTCTCAATCTCTGCCTTTTGAAAGCTTGTAAGAATAGGATAGGCATGCCCATTGCTAGCATGGCAAAACAATGGAATCCAAAGCACCAGCATCCTAAACTTCACTTGCCTCGTAATTGCCGGGTCTTTTCGAGTTAACTCGCCAAATAAAAATGCTGCACGAAGAATATTAAAACTTGGGTTATGGAGGAATAGATTTCATCAAATATTTTGATGTGAAGCCATGAATCGTGTGTCGGGGGCCAAGATGAAATTAAAAAATTGTGTTAAAATGTCTTGAATCGAATTGTTTATTTTGGAGAGGTACAATAATACAAATTTTCAGTTTATCCAAGGCTAAAAGGGCTAAATTGAATTTTGGATGTTTAAGAAGGGTTAAACTTCAATTACACCATTTAACCAAGGGCCAAGGCCCCTGTCCCAACCCCCAAGCCTGGTATATACACTTTTTTTTTACAGTTGAGACAAACTTTTTGCACCTTAAAAAAAACTAAAAACGGGGAAATATAATATTTGTTCTACTTTACAAGAATTTATGGCGGATCTTAGTAACACAGTTCGAAGGGTTTATTTAAAAAAATTTCAAAATAGATGATTAAATGAAAAATTTTAAAACTTTGAAAGGTTTAATTTAAAATTTTCATAAAAAATTAGGAGTTCAATTAAAATTATAAAAAAAAATTAAGACTTAATAAGAACTTTCAAACATTTTAGATGGAGATTTAATTAAAAATGATCAAAAATTTTAAAATATAATAACAATTTTTGAAATTTTTGAAAGGGTCAAATTAAAATTTTAAAATTTTTAAAAATTAAATGTTAATTTGTCAAATTTTGGACCTAACCCCCACGAACTCCGACAAGGGTCCGCCTCTGACAAGAACGCATGTTAAATTATTTGATGGAATTAAGGGAGAATTGGTTTCAAGAAAATCTACATTTCGAAAGTAAAGAATAGAAATGGTCAAATCATATAAGGGACTAAATACAAAAACAAATAATAGTATAGAGACCTTTTGTAAAATTTGACCATTTAATTACCAGAGAGAGAGAGAGAGAGAGAGAGAGAAATGACCTGAGATCTTAAAAATGGAGCCTTGAACTCTGGGACTAGCAGTGAGAGAAAGAGAAGCCAAACCAGAAGCAAAACTCCATTGAACTAAAGCTTCATTAACATCCCCATAACAACTAAGCTTGTTGGTTAACCACAGCAACACTTGTGCCAACTTCTCGGCCATTATCTCTCGGTCGCCAGTGTAATCTTGTCTCTGGTAGCGCACAGTGGCAGTGTCGAACCACGAAATTGCGGTGTTGAAGCACATAGTGATGGCCTTCACGTATGATGCCATGCAGGAACTGAAAGGTACAGCGTTGATGGCTCGCATGTGCCATGAGTCACCGTAGTCTCCAGATGGCGAGGTTTGGGATTTGAGGCAGCGGTGTAACAGGGCGGATGTACGTGTAAAAGACGAAGCAAGAGCCGTTCGGTTAACAAGGAGAAGAGCCCAGTGGCCGTTCCTTGCATTGTCTTCCATGATCTTGTCAGCCATTGCCATTGTGAATTGGAATTTTCTTGATGAAGCTGGTATCTCATTCAGCAAGGCCAAAACCTGCATTCATACACATAATTTCACAAAAATGAAATGGAACATTTTTATATCTCTACATTACTAGTTTATCAAATCGAGCTTAAACTTCGATATCCCAAATCGAATTCGAGTATTTAATTTTTATCTCGAATCAAACTCAAAAAGAATCTTGAACCATAAATTTCGACCTCTGCTGCAAATGTCCATTGGTGCCTATGAAATTCAGCATGCCAAGACCAGATGTTTCTCAGTCGCTTTAAAGAGAAAGATACGTGGCATGATCTCCCTTGTTGGACTGAGACGTTTCTGTATTTACTTTACCTTCACATTTCTTCTGATTTCCTGTCTTTTTCTTTAAAACCAAAGGCTTTTTCACTATTGTCGTATTGTGATATTGTCACCATCATCTCTTCTTCCTTACTATCCCAGATTAGGTGACATATTCGTTGAATGCTTGAAAATTGAAATGCATTGTTCCACAAGTGTCGTTTGGCATCAAGTGCGAAATAAGGTATGCAGTGCGGTGGCACGACTCTCGCCGCACCACACACACACACCCTTACTTTCATTTGTACTATGATAAATTGATAATTATAGTTGTTTAAAGCTTGGATATTGAAAAAGAAGATTTCTTCAAAAAATTTAAGGTTATGGATGGTGGATATGGAGTCGTCTTCTTACATGAGTTAATGATTTTGCCAGGGCTTTGACAGCTTGTCCATCGACATCGACCCTGTTGCTAAGTATCAAATCCAATGATGAACCTGAAGATGACAATGCTTCTGCTCCCGCTGATGAAGAGTATGGAGCTAGCTGGAATGGCTCGATGGACGACGAGCCACCGAGGAGATAGTCAGGAGAGGAGCTCTTAGAGCAAGGAAAGAGATCCATCAAAAACCTAAGAGCCCACAACATCAGCCAAGTCATTAGCATGACCATGAACCTCAAGTGATCTGCTAGCTTCCACTTCTCTCTGTTTTCAGCTTTTGAGCTTGACGCCACCGAGACAAGCATCTTCGCTGCCATGTTGACTGTCGACATGAAGATGGAATTCAACAGGCTCGAAGGCCTGGCTATGCAGCCATATAGCCTATCTAAATCAGTCGCCATGGTTCAGAAAACAAGATCTACCTTGCTTAAATGGGGAAGGGATAGTTAAAAAAAAAGAAAGGGAGGATGTATCATATATGGATCCTGTTTTTGTCTATGGACAGACATCAAAATTTTGACGACAATAAGTAATTATTAAGGGGTAAAAGTTTCTGCGTTATGGGAATGTGTGCAAACTGCCATTTGACAGTTATTTATGTTTCCTTCCTCCCTTTTAGTTCTTGGAGTTCGAGCATTGGACTTTCCTATCCTGCATGTTAAACGAGGGGCACTTATTATTGTCATTATTATAAGGCCAGAAATACCTGCATATCACATGTAAACTTATGGGTGGTGACACAAGATATCCATTTCTGCTTAATTAGATAATAGGTATGGGTTTATGGCAGTATGCCGTGTTCATATTTGACATTTAACTCCAAAACAGATTTATTGATTAAAATCTAATTTACAATGGCATAGAAAATATGGAAGGAATTTACCTCATTTCATTGTGATGGATCTGATAACATTACTTCCATGAAAAAACAAATTCTCTTTTAACTTTAACCGCAATCTTACTCGATTCGGAATCAAATAGATGGCTTATGTCTACCTTCAGCTCCTTCAGAGGGACTAATATCTGGGATCCTTCCCTCTTCTATAAGGTCTCTTATGCTAGAAGATGTTCTGGCATCTTCTGACAATTTGCAAATTGCATCTTTTATGACAGGGAAGTTCTTATCTTGTGGATCTGGTAAATTTCCTACATCAACCATCTCTTTTAACATGTCAAGAACAGAAGGTAAGTTTGTGTCCGAAAGGAAAGCACTTATTAGTGCTATATAGAGATAGTTGTCGGGTTTCATTTCCTTTTCTTTCATCGCATTGAAATGAACTAAAGCTGCAGAGGATCTACCACACTTGCAAAGTCCATTAATAAGAGCATGATAAGCGATTCTGTTGGGAACGCATCCTTTCCTGTCCATTTCATCCCATAGCTTTAGAGCATCATCAGGTCTTCCAAAACCGCACAATCCATCAACTAAAGTTGCATAAGTAATCACATTTGCCTCCCTCTCTTTTCCAAACATCTTGGAAAAGCAAAGCATAGCTTGGTCAATCTCACCATTTTTGCACCATCCATCAATCAAATAATTATATGTAACAGCAGAGGGAACAAGCCCCTTCAACATCATATCATTCACAAGACACTCAGCTTCTGCAACTCTTTTGGCCTTACAAAGCGCTTTTATAAGTATGTTATATGAAATCACATCAGGACAATATCCACGAGCACAAATATCTTGGAATAGTTCCAAACCATATCCACTGATTTGATTTTGATCAAACCATTTATTACAGCAGAATAGGTAACTATATCAGGGAGAAAACCTTCTTGTGACATATCAGTGAGAAATTTGCAAGCTTCCTCTGCCTTCCCATGTTTACACAAGTTCTTCACAAGCAAGGTAGAATACTTTATCCATGGTTCATGGCCATAAAAGCGCATCTTTCTCACCAGATCAACTGCTCCTTGAACATCCTCTAGCTGACAAAGACACCCAAAGATGCAGTTGTGAGTAAAGTTGGTTGGTTCAAGTCCCATTTCCTTCATCTGTCTCAAAAGCTCATAACTCTCTTCCAGTCTATTTAACTTGCACAGTGCATCAATCAAACCGTTATAAAGTAATAAAGTTGGATTACAACCAAATTGAATCATTTCTCTGAAGAGAGTTAGTGCCATATCCACTTTACCAGCATCAAGCAAGCCATTGATAACACTGGTAAATGAATTAGTATCAAGGGAAATTACTTCCTTTTCATCCAAAAAGTACTTTGCTAGGATGTTACCACCATTTCTGTCATTCCCCATTACCATTCGGAGAAGATCATAAGCTGTATCTATTGAGCCATTGCAAACAAGACCTTCCAGAACAGAACTGAAAAGCAGGTTCTTAGGTTGTGAACTGACATCTTCCCAGCATTCTTGAAGCAGTCGGTCCAACTCTTCTTCCTTTTCAGAAAAAGAAGATATCAACTTCATCAGTATCCCAAAATCAGGATTAATTCCCAACTCTTTCATTTCTGAGTATAACGACAATGCTTTCTCTCGCTCATTATTCTTACAAAGCCCTCCAATCATCACATCGAAAAGTGAAACACTATGACAAAACCCCAATTTTCGGATTTTATTGAACAACTGAAGAGCTTTATCCATTCTAGATTCACTCACAAATCCATGAATCAAAACAAAAAATGTCTTCTCATTCAACCTCATACCACGCTCTTCCATTCTATCTATCAGTTCAATTGCCTTATCGACTTCACCCCACTTACTAAATGCAACAACCAAGATGGAAAAACATGTCCATCCACCCATCCTTTTTCGAACATCTCATTGAACACAGCCAAAGCTTTGTCAGACTGCCCGGAAATGCAATAAACCTGCAAAACTGGGGTCAGGGTGTACTTGTCAAATCCCAAACCCAAATCTTTCATCTCCTTCAATCTGATTTCAACCAAATCAATCAAACGAGATTTGGACAAAGCTTCCAACAAACAACTATAGCTATAATTACTCGGCACGCAAAGACCAATTCTTTTAACCTGATCAAACAAGTTATTAGCTTCATCAGCCAACCCAACACTCCCCAAACACCTAATTAAAAACCCAATGCCCCAGGATTCATAGAACAACGGGAACTGACGACATCCAAAGCCAAAGCCTTCAGTGGGGCATTTTGTCGAGCACGTGATAGGATAGAAGCCATGGTATTGTAAGCATAAATGTTATGCTTATAACCATGTTGACTTGAGGCCCATGTGAAAAACTGGTGAGCTAGTCTCCAGCTCTTGAGGTTATTTAGGACGGCTTCGACAACTTTAGGGGTGAGTAGCGGCGCGAGGTTGTTGAGCTCTGGATTGTTTGGTGAAAAAGGTTGTTTGAATAAGATTGAAACGAAGGCATTCGAGGTGCTAATCTGATCCGGCGAGAGAAAATCGTCGTTTCGATGTTTTGTGCAAATGGGTCTTCGTTGATTAACATTATTATGTATGAAATAAATCAACTTAAATAATAAAAATATAAAAACCATGACAATTCATTAGTAAATTTTTATATACAAAATATAAAATTTTAAAATTTTTTAAATAATTAATATAAAATTTTGAATTAAATATAAAAAGTTGGCCTTTAAAAGATGTATTTTTGTATTATTATAATATAACTAAATATTAATTTAATATATTAATAATTATTATATTTAATATTATTTTATATTATTGAAGTTTTTTATTATTTATTTTTATTTAAAATATTGATTTTAATATTATTTTAATAATTATTATATTTAATATATATAGTAATTATTGTAATTAATATTAAACTAATATAATAATAATAATTTAATATTATTTTAATATATTAGTATTAATATCAGTGTTAATAATTAAGAGTAAAAAAGTAACTTCACAATCAAAAGTGATTTTCCACCACAAAAGCTAGAAATCTTAACTTTTGAGGTTGGGTGGGAAATCACTTTTTTAAGTGATTTTTACTCAAATTTAAAAGTATTTAGCATTACTTATGGGTAAAAAATCATTTTTTAATCAAAAGTTCATTTTTAAGTCATACCAAACGAGGCCTTATTCAACGTAAAAAAATTATTTTTTATAGATATAATTTAAAATTAAAATGTTTAGTTTAAGGTTTAAAGTATAGACATTATTTTTTAACGTATCATTTAGGGTTTATAGTTTAAGAATAAGAATTCAGTGTTAAAATTTTAGTTTTAATTTTTTAAAGTAAAACTAAATATACTTATAGAGTATTTTTTTCATTGCTAGTGCATGAAATAATATTCCTAAATTTAATTAGAGATGCTTTAGTTGATATATGTTTTTTTTTAATGAAAATTTGGCTATCATTGAATAAGAATAAAATATAAAATAGAGAATGTGATAAAAGAACGGAGGAACAGAAGAAATGTTCCAAAACAAACTCGAAATCAGAAGGTCATCGCGTTCAGATAAAAAAAAAATCGTTGATACGTGATGGGCTACAAAAAAGAAATTAGAGCTGGAAGCGTAGCCATTTCATCGAAAGAAAAAGCTAGAGCCTTGACCATCATCAGAAGCAGCCGAAAAACCTGCAAAAAAAAAAACATAGACTAAACAACAAAGACCGAACATAAACGAGATCGAAAAAAGAAAATCAAAAGGATAAAAGTCAAGTTTTCCTTCATGCTTGCATCCACGCTTCAAGCTCGCAAAAGAAGAGCCTTAATCCTCTGAGAAAGAAATCTATCGAGCTAACCAAACGGGAGGCATCGAAATTAAAATTTACAGCTTTAGTCTCAAGATTTGTTTTTAAAGAAGAAGAATATAGTCTGAATTTATATAAGAAGCCATTGCTGTTGCCTTGTTGGTTTTGCAACTGATCCAAAATGGACAGAGTTCAAGACATGTCTCATAGGATCTCTCCGACATTGGCTCCATCTACAACTCCATCGCCATTTGCAGGCAAAATGATTACAGCTTTGCACATACGGCAGGTTGATTGATGATGAAGCCTTTGAAGGAGAGATACATGAGAGTTGCCTTGTACACACACACATATATATAATTGGGTAAACTTCATTGAAAGTCCCTTTTGTTTGGACTGAATTCTATTTTAGTGACTCATTTGAAAAAAAGTTATTCATGTCACTTCTGTTTTCGATCTGTGTTATTAGCACCCGTTAATTTGATGACGTGACATATTAATAAAAAGATTAATTTTTAATTTGACCTTAAACTTTAAACAAAATATTAATTTAAACCTAAACTTTTTATCCTAGTGACAACGAAATTAGCTAGAGTTTCATGCTTTCTTTCAATGCGCAGACCCTAAAATTATCGGTTCATTTATCGTTCGTCGCCACTCAAAAAGTCTCATGTTTTCTTCCAATGCGTAGACCTTATCCTTCCATGGCTAAACCCTCAAGAACTGGCTAATGTCTCTCTCACCTGCAAAACCCTTCACCAAATCGCTCACTCCGTTTCTCTCCACCGCTCCCTCGACGCTTCAAGATCATTTGAAAACCTTCCCATCCCACGCCACAACACCCTCGATCGATACCCTTATGCCTACTTCATTTACACCCCGTCTCAAATCATCCCCTCTTCTTCAAACCGCCAATTTTGGGGAGTTGAAATGGGTTGGGCTCATGACTCAACTCGAACAGCGCTGGGTGAGTGTGGCGGACGAGTCAGGGCGTGAGTGTGAGAGGTGTGAAAAAGTGAGTGAAGATAATGTGATTGGGTGTCCGTGCATGGAGTTGGAAGGGGGTGGGGATAAAGATCGAGTGGGGGCCGAGATGCGGCTGCGGTTTGGAGTGTGGGAATCGGCTGAGTCAGAGAGGGATACGAGTTAAGTTGAAGATAGTGAGACATGTAAGAAAAGGGTGGGGATTATATGCTGCTCAGTGGATTCAGCGAGGCCAGTTCGTCTGTGAGTATTCAGGTACTTGTCTTAATCTCAACATTTATCCTTCACTTTTAGCTCCTGTCTCAAGATTTGAGATTGTATTTTTTTTTTGTTAAACTAATTGATGATTCCTAAACGCTGGCACTGGTTTTATTGCAATGACAATGTGAAAGAATATGATGAATTAAAACAAAGCATAAGAAAATGAAATGAGATTTTGCTTCATGTCACTTATGTTCAACATCTTTAGTGAAATCGAGCTGATCAGGCGGATGTTTGCCTTGCATCAACTCATTTCTGCTTTCCGCGCCATCGTCTTGTGTAAACTAGGCATCTTTAGCGAAATTCCGAAATAGGGTGGTTTCACTCCTTTCTGACCGTTGATGTTTGCCTTGCGCCTACTCATTTAAGCTTTCTGGTTGTCGTCTTCGTAGTCTTGTTCATCTGTTCACCTTAGCAATCCGACTAGCTTTCTGGTTAGTTTAGGGTCAAATTAATATTTTGTTTAAAGTTCAAGGGTCAAATTAAAAATTAACATTTTTGACTAACATGTCACGTGATCAAACTAACGTGTGTTAACGGTATAGTGACCAAAATAAAACAAATCAAAAACGTAAGTGGCAAGAATAATTTTTTTTTAAAATGGGTGACCAAAATAAAATACAATTCAAACAAAAGAGACATCCGATGAAATTTACCCCATATATATATATATATATATTTCTTTTACCTCTCATCCATCTGTTTGAAGAAAATTAGGACACAATGGACTCACTTATATATTCTCCAAAGTCAGTCCTTCACATTTGTGGGAAATTGTAAGGTGGGGCAGCTTAGGGTGAGACTAAAATGAAACGTTACATAAATTCTTACTAAAATAATAAGAATTTATGTAAGACTGGACAATAATTTATGTAAAACCGAAATTTTTATAATTGTGTAAGAATTTGTGTAACTACATAAATTCTTATCAATTGTGTAAGAATGTGTGTAGATTTTACCTTAAGTAAGAATTTGTATAACTACACAAATTCTAATATTATAACCTAAATTCTTACCCAAATAGTAAAAATTTACGTAAATACACAAATTATTAGGGAGATAAGATTGGAAAGACGACCATTTATAGGCTGTCTCCTCATCACATATAACTTCCTCCAGATGTTGAAGCTTTGTGATTGTCGGAGGTAGGTTGCAACCGGAGCACCCTCTCATATATAGCTTCTTTAGATTGTGCAGTTCACCGATCCGGGATGGCATGTATGTGATGCTTAGACAGTCTGAAATGTCGAGAATAGTGAGCCGGGACAAGTTCCTGATGGTCTCGGGCAATGTTGTGAGTTCAGTACAGGATGTCAGTCTAAGCACATCTAAGTTTACCAACTTTCCGATGCCTTCAGGCAGTGTGCGGAGCTTGTGGCAATTGGTGATGCTAAGCTTCACCAGTTGAACCAGATCACACAATCCTTCACCAAGTTCCACAAGATCATCAGAATAGTCTATCTCGATTTCCGAAAGATTTGGAAGAAAAACATCCGACATATTGTTTGTACCCTTTTCAAAACCCTGACTGATGTTACACATAACCAAGGATATCTTTTGCAAACTCTTTAGGTGTAAAGAGCACTTATCGAGAGATGGAACCGAAACCTTCTCAAATCTGATTCTCTTTAGATTGGATAAAGAATACAGAAGCCAAAAGTTACTTCTGTCGGGTAAATACCATCATTCATGAGAATCAAAACCTTCAGTTTATCCATTTTCTCCATGAAGACCGGTAACATGTAGTTCCTGGTCCGAAAATTGAGAACTAAAACCTCAACTTCCGGTGCTTGAATGTAGCCCCAATTGAATGAGAATGTTTCATCTGTGAAAACGAATGGCATGAGAATTTAGTGGCAGGACATAAATGTCTTAATTGTGTATTTCTGAAAATTGGGAGGTAGAGATAAACAACCTGTGGAGATAGACAAGAGGCGAGCACCGAGCTGTTGCTTCTTTTCTTCCAACCTGTTTCCGCTTAACTCTACAATTATCCGTTCTCTTTTTTCTACAGGATCCAATCCGCTCTGATAGATAGCGAGCTCTCTTAGAAGATGATGCTGCATGACAAATAGATCATTGTAGCAATCATCAACTTCACTTTGGTCATCCTTCCTGTTGAATAAGCAACAATAGTTAAGTAGAGATTCAAATACCTGAACCGAAAACAATAATTTACCGCGTATCCAATAAGGAAGCAAGGTTGAGGATGTGTCCTGTATGATAGAAATGAAGTATGAACCAACTAGCAGCATACCTAATGTGTACAAGATTAATCAGACTTCTGTCGGAGAGCTTGTTGAGGTTGATAATGGCATCATCTTCATCAAGTTCATATAGCTCCACCCACATATCGATAAGTGCAGCGGCAGGAATCCGGTGATCTTCGGGGAATGAACCTAAGTCTATGTAACAATCCTTTAGTTCTGACTGACTATCCAGAGTATCCAAACTGCTTTCAAGATAAGCAAGTAGATCAGCATTAGAATGCAAGGTGGATAGCCCTTTAGAATGCTGTTTTGCTTGTTTTCGCCACATTGCGACAGGCTGCCCGCAAAGCGACTTACCAACCACTGCAAGGGCCAGTGGAAGTCCTTTACAGCTTTCCATCACCTAAAATTTCAAGACACAACATGTCATTTTGCAGACCATCTTCTGGATAAAATAAGTTTCCGGATTAATAAAATACCTTATTCACGATATCTTCTGGAATGCAACGCCTATCATTTTGCAGGAACGCAGAGTGACGGAGAAGGGTCATAGCATTATCGTCATTTAGTGGTTTCAAATAAGACGTATCGAATCTTCGAAATGCAGATCTTGATGTTACCAAGATCTTGCAATTTGACAAGTTAAACATGAGCTTGTCAACAAGGGTTTCGCATCCAGACCAAACATCATCCAGGACCAGTAACATGCAATTCATTGGTAGGTGCTCTAATTTGTCTTTCAATTGGTTCAGACCATCCTCCTCACTTTGAAACTCAGGCACTCCAGTAGGATCTATAACATGGAGTAGTCTCTTCAGAATGACCTCCAGATTGCGCGTCTTCGAAACATTGAAATAGAAGATGTTGCAATTAAACTTTTCTGTTAAAAAACATTGCATTAGAAATCTGCCAAAATGTTCAAAGATATTTTGCATCATTCTCTTAACTGGCAATCATACGAATTAAGTAAAATCGAATCCAAGGTTTCTCATTACAGTTACTTCGAGAAATGCAGTTAAGAACACACCCTACTAAGCAGGGACAAACACTGGATTTTATGTTAGGGAAATTTGAAAATTAGATGGGAATTTGAAAATTCCAGAGGATGCGAAATTAGATCGACAATATAAAATACAAAAAAATCTAAAATATACGAGAATTTGAAATTTTAATGCGACTGTCCCTAGCAACCTGAGTCCACCCCTGCTGCTAAATCTTACTTACGTAGAAGTAGGAATTCAAATAGGGTACCTTCCAAAACTGCAAAACCGCTATTGCGAAAAATAGCGGACTGCAATGACCGCAATAGCATCTGTTATGTTCGCAAACGAGGTAAACCACAGCGAAACCACAATTTAAAAGGCTAATCAATTTTCAAACAACATTTTCTTCTACTTCCCATAGTATTTCAAATTATGCAATTTCTACATATGAGATAAGCAACCAACAGATGTGCATCTAATAAACAATCTACCTAGTCAAGAAAATAAAGTCAATTGTAAAAAATCTACCTTTGACGTGTTCAACTTGACAAAGCTTCTTAACCAAAGTCGTCTTCCCGGATCCTCCAGGACCAGACACAACAATGACAGAAAACCCATCTTTAAAAAGCTTCAACTTTAGTTCGGTCAAGGGTTCGTCGAATCCGACGACGATCTCCGGCGGCTGAGGAGCTTTGCATGAACCCACCACAACCCCATTTCCGTTGTTAGACCCTTCTTTCGAACTCAATCTTCCAATTTCAAATAGCATCTTTTTCATGTCCCTCATTTGATGTGTTTGCATATCAATAAGGCAGAATCTCTCAATTGATTTACTCAATCCGTGAAGCTTCTGCACATAATAAATCTTCCTGATCAGGTCCCAGCTACGGATTTTGCAGCACTTACCGACGAGTTTCTGCCCTTTACCGATGATCTCGACTAGCTGCTTCGTTTCGTGCTCTTTATCAAACGCTTTGTTGGAGGATTCTATTTGTTCGATAATTGGCGCGATCGATGATAGAGTGGAAGCCAGTTCCTTCCAGGTATCAGGAAACATGGCAACTGTTTTACTCGCCGCCACAACGCCGCCGAGTAGCTCACCAAAAACTGCCCCTACAGCAGCCCCTCCGGCTAAATCTGCTGCCATATAGCAATCTTTGTGGAATCGCAATCGAAAAATTCAAGAAATAGGAAAGTTATAATCTGAACTAAGAATTAACCCAGATAGTGAAATGCGATCTCTTTTTTATATCTACAGAGTGTAGACCTTTATGAGTAAGGTCGATGAAGTTTCTTAGATTAACATTGCTTTTGAAAAAGTAATTCTTAAAAGTATTATCAGAAAGGATTTTTAAAAAAAATTAAAAATTAATTATAAAATTTTAGTGTTTAGCATTATTGTCAAAAAATGCTATTATAAATAAAATGACTATTTTTAACATGATATTGTAAATTATATATATGTGTATGTATATATATATAAATGATATTCAAATTATTTAATGTTGTAATATATAAAATATATCAGCTTAAATTATTATAAAAATATAAAAATATTTTTATTAATAAATATATTTTTAACAATTGTACGTGTTCTAAAAAAATATAATAATTTTAAAATATTTTATTTAAAAAACTTGACATTAATATATATAATTTTAAACTAAAAAATAATTATTAATTATATAAGTATATCTTCGTAAAAAATTATAAAATTATAAATTATAAATAAACACAAAAACAAATGAAGGTTAAAATTATAATTTGGCTCTCAAAAGTACTTTTACAACCGCAAAAGTTAAAAATTTTAGCTTTTACGTCTGGGTTAAAAAATACTTTTTAAAAGTAATTTTTCCCCAAAAGCTAGTTGTTTAGCATTGTTTTTAACCTTAAATCAACTTTTAGAACTAAAAATTAGTTTGAAAAACAATTCTAAACGGAGCCTTAGAAAGGAAGGCAAGAGTTGGGATTGCAATTGCAATTGTAATCATTGCCATTAGAGAGTGGGTAAATAACACTTTTGGAACCTAACTTTTTTTTTAATATTTTGTGCATAGGCAGTAAAAAAAAACTATAAACGTTTTAGTTTTAGAATTTAAAGACCACATTCAGGGTTTACTGTATAGGATATAAGTGTGTGAGTTTTGAATTTAGAGTTTAGAGTTAAGTTTAGGGTTTATAGGTTAAAAATTAAATATCTGACCATATTACCCTTAACCTAAACCCTAACCTCTAAACCCAAACCATAAATTCTAACTATGAACCCTAATTTTTAAACCACTACACTTGAACCGCTAAACATTCAACCATAAGTTGACTCCCTAAACCATAAAACTAAGACGATTGAGGAAACTTTTCGTTTCTATCGCTGTGCATGAGATATTTTCTAATATTTTATATTTATGTATAATGTGATACCCAATTTTTTTATCAATTAGATATCTATTTTTTATGTTCAATTAAGTATCAAACTTTTTAAATAATATAATTAGATAGTTATTTTTTTTGAGTGCGATTATGAAGCAAAAGTTTTTTTTTGCAATTAGGTATCTAATTTTTTAATTACACGTTTTTAAATTAGATACCTAATTGCACTAAAAATAAAATCTGGGTACTTAATTATCCCAAAAAGAGTTAAGTATCTAATTACATCATTACAAAAATAGGCACCTAGTTAGACCACTTAAAAAAATTGAATAATACATTGCATATAAATACTAAAAATAGATACCAAAAATTATATTTATCCTAGAAATTGTATGGTGTTTTAGTTGCATAAAAAATCTTGTAACTTAGATGTCCTTTAGTTGGTCAAGTGATCAAGAATGCCCAAGATCGGCCATGAAGGTAGGCAGAAGGAGCACCAGCGCAAGGCCCACTATTTATAGATTTTAATTATATATGTATTTTTTTAAAATTTAAATATTTATTAGTGCAGTCCACCATCCTTAGTTAAAAATTTTATTTAGTCTAAATATTAATGAGTCTTAGTGTTATAATTAAAATTTTAATGATAATTTAGTTTTTCCTAATATTTATTATTAAAAATTCATTTTTCAATACTTGTTATTTACATCTCATTTTTTTTCAATATATGTTATTAGATGTTTATTTTTTTAATATTTGTTATTAGAAGATTACTAAATTATGAGCCTCCTTAAAAATTCTTTCATATCATTCAACGTATGAAATTATAACGTTATCCGATAGCGAAAGTAGAAAAAGAATGCCACTAAAATTTTATTAATAAGGTCAATAAACATCCAAAGAAAACCAATTCAGATACAATTATCCGTAGGCAGCCCTCAATACCCAATTAGAGATGGCAATAATACTTGTCCCCGACGGATCTTGACCCAATCTGACCCGTTCGAGACAATTTTTTTATTATTTAAAATTAGTTTTCGGGGCGAGGTGGAGTTTTATTAAAAAATTAGGATCTAGTTCAGGATAAAAAAATTTCGACTAGACCCGAATATTTTTAAATTATATATATTTAAAGTATTTACAGAAATACTCATTTTATATATAGTATTTAGGGTTTAAAATTTTCATTTTTTCTTAATACTTGTAGCTGCCGCCTCTATCAATCAGAAACCCCATGAAGTTTTCCTCTTCTTCTCCTATTTTTCTCATAAATTCTTTTTATTTTTAATTTTTACAGTTCTTCTTCCTCTCTCCCATTTCCTTCTTTTCGTTCTTTGTGATTTCATTTAACTCATTTTTTATTCATTTAATTTTTTTTAAAGTATTGTTTTACATTTATATATACTTTTTTTCTCATTTCTTTGTTATATTCTTTTGTACGTTCTTCTGAAATATATTTTTCAATTGAACAAAAAATTATTTTAAGTTATTTTTTTCTGTTTAATAGCTTTAATACTATTTTTAATTACATGTTACTATTTGATTTGAGTTTCACTTCAAGCTACCTTGTGTTTTTCATGGGAAAATAAATTTGTTTGGTTGCCTAGAAAAAAAATCATGTAACACTTGTTTGTTTCCTTAGAAAATATTGTGTTTATTTCCTGAGAAAATAGTGTTTGTTTCCCGAGAATATATGGTCTGAAAATATAATTTTAAATGTAGATCGGGTCGGGGACCAGTTTTCACATATAAATTCGAGGAAGGTACGGGGGAGGTTAAATACCAAAACTATTTGGGGCGGCCAGGTAAAAATATTCATTTATGAGGTCAGGGGTCAGAGCGGCCAAAAACCCATTCTTTCCCGTTGCCATCCCTATACCCAACGCCCAAGCCGCTCTTTTACATCAACCTATCACCCAAGGCCTAATTTAGCTGGCCTATCATTTTGTTAGTAGGGGTCTAATTTTTTTAATACTTGTTATTTGAGATTTAAATATTTCAATACTTATAGATAAAGATTTATTTTTTTAAATATTTGTTAATATAGGTATACTGTTAGAATTATTTTTTAATAACTGTTATTAGTGGTCTACTATTAAAATTATTTATTTCTATACTTTTATTGGGGTCCAAAATTTTTCAATAATTGTTATTTCTCAATATTTGTTATTAGAGACATATTCTTTAAATTTAAAATTTTAAAATATTTGTTATTATGAGTGTACTCTTAAAATTTATTATTTTTTAGTATTTATTATTGAAGGAGTACTCTTAGAATTAATTTTTCTCAACACTTATTGTTATAGCCTAATTTTTCAGTTTGCCCCTGCCTCTAAAATCTCAAAATCGATCCTGGAAAATGCCCATTCTTTCTTCTCCTTATGTGAAAATTGAGTCCTAAATATGAATATTATTTTTTGTACAAAAAAACCTTGTAATTTAGTGGTAGCATTTCGAGGAAGTATAACGTACAATAGGGTGATGGTACAGCTACGATATAACACAATTGAAATGTTACAAAATACATAACTTAAAATGTTACCCACCAACTTAAAATGTTATACTTTTTGATAATATTTTAGGTCAGTGATCTCACAACAAGTATTGATACTTGGAGATGTTATAAGAAGTGACAAGTATCGATACTTTGGAGCCAAGTTTCGACACTTGTTACCAACCTAAAATGTTACCCAAAAATGTAAAATTTTAGGTTGTGGGAAACTAAATTACTCATTTTTAGGCATAATGCCAAAAAAATGCACCTAACGTTTGATTAAATAGTCATTTTGGCATATATTCTTTTTTTTAACCAATTTAACCCCCAATATTTTATTTTTTGTCAAAATGGCCCCTCTACGGATAAAAGTTGTTAGTCAACTGACGATAAACAGCTTGAAATAGCGTAACAAACCTACATGGCAGTGCACACCGCGATAGAAATGTCATATAGACAAATTTGTTGACTTTACATAATGACACATCAGTCAAAAAATGTTTTTATAAATTGTACAAAATATAAAATATTTTTTGTTCTGACGTGTCATTCTGTTAAGTCATTTTAAGCTGTTTATCGTCAGTTGACTAACGATTTTCATCTGCAGAGAAGCCATTTTGATCCAAAATTAAACGTTGAGTTTAAATTGGTTTCAAAAAAATAATATAGACTAAAATGACTATTCAATCAAACGTTAAGGGCATTTTTTTTGCTTTATTTCGTTTTTAATTAGATGATCAATTTTGTTAATTTTAAAATAAATTAAGATTAACAAACATATGTTATATTGTAATTACAATTAAAAAAAGTTAAAATAAACTTAAAAGGTATTTTAACCAAAGAAAAATACTCATCGATGACAGAAATAAAGAGAAAGGTATGGTGATTTTTTAGACCCTTAACTTTCTCAGTGTAGTCATTTTAACCCTTATATATTTATTATGTTTTTTTCACGCTTAAACTTTGTTTTCGTTAAATTAATTAAAACATGACAAAATAGTATTAATATTTATCTTATTGGAATGCTAACGTTAGATATTTTGTTATTCATAAAAAAAAAAATCAAAAGTTGTAAAAAGAAATGGATACCAACATTTCAGTAAAGATAATTTTATTATTTTTAGATTTTTTATTACGTGAAGAAAATAACAAAATAATTGACATCAACTTAAAAACACAGATATTATTCTCACATTAGCTCAATTTGGCTTCCTAAAACAAACTGCATATACACGACTATTTTGACTTAAATGAAAAATAGGTGCTCAAAGTATGCCTTTTTTAAATTTTAGGTGTCTATTTTTTTTGTAAAAATAGGTGCCAAAGTTTCAAAAGTTATAATATTAGGTGCCTGACCGTTAATGGGTGTTAAATTTTTTTTAACCAATCAATGCTTGACACATGACATATTTAATTTATTTTTTAAAGAAAAATACCCAAAATTTTATGTTTTCAAAAAATCCTGAAATTTTGAAATTTTTACAAAACAGCCCACAAATCTCTAAAATTACCCAAACCTAAACCCCAAATCGCCGCTGATCGACATCCCTGAGCACACCAGTTTGGTCGTCGGAACAAGACAGCCATTTCTCCCAACACGGTGTCGCCAAAAACGACGAACGACGTATCAGTCGAATGTCAATTTCGCATTCGACGTTTGAAGTTTGGCTGCATGTCGTTCGTCGTTTTCGATGACGCCGTATTGAGAGAAATGACTGGCTTGGTCCGACGACCAAATCGGTATGCTCAGGGACGACGATTGGTGGCGAAAGCGGCGGCGATTTGATGGTTTGGGTAATTTTTGGGACTGTTTCGTAAAAATTGTAAAATTTTAAGATTTTTTGAAAAATTGGAAGTTTTTTTTAATTTCTAATTTTGAAAAAAATAAATTAAATATGCCACATGTCAAGCATTGATTGGTTAAAAAAATTTAACACCCATTAGCGGTCAGGCACCTAAAATTATAACTTTTGAAACTTCAGCACCTTTTTCATAAAAAATACTTTAAACACCTAAAGTTCAAAAATGACATACATTAGGCACTTATTTTTCATTTAAACCTATTATTTTAACATTTTTTGTCATACATTTAATATACCATTGGAAGACATAATGAAATAAGACTCCATTGATTGTTATTCATAATTTAAAAGGTTTAATTGAATATTTTTTATAATCACCAAAAATCTAATTTATCAACCGAGTAAATAAGATTTCTCGTACAAATTTCATGCTACTTTCTTTTAACATTCTCGGAACGTCTTTTTACTATTTTATATAGAGAGAGAAGCATGACATGGAATTATTTTTAAGAATCTTAGTGATAAATACTGATTTCAAACACAAACCATTAGTAGATTTTGTGGAGAGGAATTCAACGAAAAAGAAACAACGAGGACAATTGAAAGAGATTAGATTGCATCCTGTAATAGTAAATCATATTTGTCGGGGACCTAATTATCCTATTTTTCTGCAACAAATTGGTCAGGAACGAACGTAGTTTTTAAGAGACGATGAACAGATGAACAAATATATATAAATTAAACCCCCAAGCTTTTCATCCAGGATCAAGCAGCGGAGGAGGGGCTAGAAAAAGGCATAAGGACAAAAGAAACTAGCCCCTTTGTAACTGTAGTTTAGGTTTAGAACATGGCAGCCGGGAGATATGTTCCTCGAGGCCGAGGGGCCAACTATGAAGCTCGTGTCACCGGCTTCGTCCTCTGCACTTGTTTGATAGCCGCCACCGGTGGTCTCCTCTTCGGATATGATCTTGGAATCTCAGGTTTGTTCATATATATTTTTTATTTTTCAGAATTCAGACCATTTAGATGTTATTATTGCATGTTTCGTTGTATTTTTTTACGTTGTTGTTGTTGTTTTTTTTGCAGGAGGTGTGACATCAATGGAGCCTTTCTTAAAGAAATTCTTCCCGTCGGTTTTACAGAAACAAAGCGAGGCGGCGGCACACGAGAGCGCGTATTGTAAATTTGACAGCCAGCTTCTCACTTTGTTCACCTCTTCTCTCTACCTTGCCGCATTGATAGCTTCCTTCGTTGCTTCGGTGTTGACGAGGATTTTTGGAAGAAATTTTTCTATGTTCGTTGGAGGCCTTTCGTTCCTCCTGGGTTCGATCTTGAATGGCGTCGCCACCAACATTGCGCTATTGATTGCCGGGCGTTTGTTTCTCGGTGTCGGTGTTGGATTTGCTAATCAGGTAAACCGAACTTACTTCTCAAAAGCATATTACTAAGTTACGGTTGCATACCACTTGTCACGGGCATGTCTTGGCCCGGATCTGCGAGTCGTGTTACACTTAAAAGGGACTCTTTTTAAATAAGATAATTCTTTTTTGCATCCTTTATTCAAAAAATGATTTTAATAGCATTATTTCATGATCCCAAGACAATTCAGTCGTTCATAATAGCATCCCGCATGACCTATCGAAAGTTAGGCTCCAACTTTAGAACTCGACTGCAAGCACGATCCGAGTCTCTCTGACCCTAAACCGTTCTTAATAGAGGTGTTAAAAAATATCCGATTCGGATGATCCGACCTGTTGACCCGCCGACCCAATAAAAAAATTCGGATAATTTTATATAAAAAATCATCTCCCAGGTCGAGTATCCGACCCACCATTTCTCATGTCAGGCCCAGATCACAAAATTATAATTTTTTGGGTACCTGACTACCCGACCACCAGGATGCATTTAAAATTAGAATTTTTGTATTTAATAAATATATATTTATATTAAAATAATAAAACATCTTAATTTTTTTAATATTTTTTATATTTAACAAATACATATTTCTATATTAAACTAATAAATACATATTTTTCATATTTTATATTAAACTAATAAAATATTTTTATATTTAAAAAATACATATTTTTATATTCGGGTATCTAATTATCCGATTTGCGAGTACCCGACCAACACGGGCTGAAATACGGGCCAACCGAACTACTACTTAAAAATTCGGATACTCAAATTTGAACACCCCTAGTTCTTAAGAGTTCCTCTTAAAAAGATATTGTGTCATCTGTTTGACCTTAATGCACGTACGTTTAGGTCCCACATTAGCTTAGAAGAATGTCACTTACACCAAGGTAGTTGAGCATGTAGCCCAAGGCGAGGAGAGTGGTGGAGTGTGGCAGATGCAATCTCGATATCATAATTGTAGACGTTGTGTCGTGATATTTTTATAAAAAATAATTATGATTTTAAATTACGGTTGCGGTGTTGCGACAACATTCAAAACTGTTACGATAATGAATTTAAATAGCAGTTCGCAATCGCAATAGCGGTTTTGGCACCGCCTGAAACGTAATATCTACAATCGTTACATTCGTAATAGCATATATTATTAAAAAAAATTGATCGCGATACCAATAGTAACCGCAATAACATTTGTTATGTTCACATCTACGATAAACACAATGCGACTGAAAACACGACGATAACCATAATTTAAATCACTAGTTACAATGGACTGTTACGCTGGGTTGCGAACCCAATTTAATTCTATGCTAAATGTATTTAATGGATTGAGTTTTTGTATTGTGAAATACAGTCTGTTCCGGTGTACTTATCCGAAATGGCGCCGCCAAAGATCAGAGGAGCACTGAACATTGGTTTTCAAATGGCCATTACGATTGGTATTCTAGTTGCCGGCCTTATCAACTACGGCACCGCAAAGATAGAAGGTGGTTGGGGATGGAGAGTTTCTCTAGCTCTAGCTGCCGTTCCCGCCGTCATAATGACGCTCGGGGCGTACATTTTACCAGACACTCCCAACTCCATCCTCGAGCGAGGCAACCCTGATAAAGCGAGGCAAATGTTGCAGAAAATTCGCGGCACGATAAAAGTCGACGCCTAGTTTCTAGACCTGGTCGACGCGGTTCAACAGGCCAAGAAGGTCGAGAACCCGTGGGCCAACATTCTCGAACCCAGATACAGGCCTCAGCTTGTCCTCTGCATTATGTCACGGGGCTAGATTTTGACTCTAGCTGATCCGTGCGGCCTTAGACGCCTTCGACGCAAATCAGTCGATTCCTACGCCTAAGTCAGCCTTCAACCAGCCTTGTGAGTACTCCTGCTCGACAACGGCTTCGACAATCACTCCAGGTTTCGATGGATCTCGTCACTGACACCACTTGTGTCGCGGGCTAGACCTTTGCCAGACGAATCGTGCCGGACCTTAGTCACTTTCTCGGTTGAAACGTCGACTAAGTCACCCTGAAGTACCTTGTCACGGTCTTAGGTGAAGATCTCTCGACAAACACCTAACTCAACCAGGATTCTCGCTCCGGAAGATCAAACACTCCTCGAAGCCCTCGAACGAAAGATCGTTCTAAGCGAAAGCTAATCAAAGAACAACAGAAAGAGATTGGCAGCTAGAACAACGAAGAACACTCAAGAACAACAAAGAACAATAGAAAGAACACTCAAAGAGTTTTAGAGTAAATGCTTCTTGTATTACTCAAAGTGAAGTATGAAGTGAAGTACAAGTGAGGAGGGAGCCTCTATTTATAGTTGAACTCCCCTACATCCAACGGCTCAGTTTAAATTACATCGACGGTCGAGATTGATCTTATCTTATCTTATCTGATCAAATCTCAAATTCAAATCTCTAATTATCACAAACATTATCTACACATTATATTCAAATAAATGGATAATGCTTTGACCAATTTACCCTCCTGAATCCTCCATGGATTTGGCTAAGTCTTGTGGGCTTGCGGGCTCTTTAGCATTCTCCAAGTGCCGGACCAAGTGTGATGGTCTTGGCAAGCCCGTTCCACCGCGCAAACCCTCTTTGGCTGATTCTTGCGCCAATGCCTCAGTCCCAAAGGTTTGGTCCACGCCTTCCTCCAAGTGCTGGGCCAAGTCTAATGATCTTGGCAAGCTCGTTACGCCGCGCAAACCCTCTTTGGCTGGTTCTTGCGCTAACGCCTCGGTCCCGAAGGTATGGTCCTCGCCATTCTCCGAGTGCTGGGCCACATTTGACACGCTCGTTGCATTGCGCACAACCTCCCTATTTGTTGCCGGCCTTATCAACTACGGCACCGCAAAGATAGAAGGTGGTTGGGGATGGAGAGTTTCTCTAGCTCTAGCTGCCGTTCCCGCCGTCATAATGACGCTCGGGGCGTACATTTTACCAGACACTCCCAACTCCATCCTCGAGCGAGGCAACCCTGATAAAGCGAGGCAAATGTTGCAGAAAATTCGCGGCACGATAAACGTCGACGCCTAGTTTCTAGACCTGGTCGACGCGGTTCAACAGGCCAAGAAGGTCGAGAACCCGTGGGCCAACATTCTCGAACCCAGATACAGGCCTCAGCTTGTCCTCTGCATTATGATACCGTTTTTTCAGCAGCTCACCGGCATCAACGTCATCATGTTTTACACACCTGTTCTTTTCAAGACCTTGGGCTTCGGCGATAATGCGTCGCTCATGTCCGCCGTTATCAGCGGCGCCGTCAATGTCGTTGCCACCATTGTTTCCATCTATTCAGTTGACAAGGTCGGAAGAAGGGTTTTGTTCCTTGAAGGTGGCATTCAAATGCTTCTTTGCCAGGTAATTGTTTCCATCTTTGTTCCACGAAGTTCTATCACTTCACTCTAGTCATAGTTTCGTCCACCGATACTTGGTTGTTGATAAATATCTGAATTGATCTATCTTATTGAAAAATTTGAAAAATCAAACTATATGGTAGTAACAAGCTCGGAAAATTTTGACTAAAACGGTACGGTAATCATACCGATAAAGTTAACGATTAAACAGGACGGTAACCAAAAAACCTAAACAAAAATTTAAAAATTAATTTTAGTGATTATTTACTAAGTTATGAATGAGTTATTAACTTCTTTTTAGGTTATGACATGCATAATATTATAAATATTGAGGACTTTATTTGAATTTCTTTGCATCGATATTTTTTAAGTTATTAGAATTAGTAGTAATGAATATATATAAACTAGCTAATCGTTTAGACGGTAACCGGTTTAAACGGGACATAACGGTTCATTAAAATATCGAACCGAGACTTCTAGTAATCGTACCAACAAGCTACTCTGGTACGGTTAACCGCCAATAAACACCCCTAAAACTAAGGGTGAGCATTTGATCAACTCGAGTCCTTTTTTTGAGTTAGTCTAGTTTATGAGTCTCATTCTATAACTTAAATTTTATTTGAAATTCTTCGAGTCAAGTCAAATTGAGTTTAAAAATTACGAGTCAAATTAAGTCGAGTTGAAGATTTTTTGTATAAAGTCTAATAAAAAATAGTTTTTTTTCAAATCAAGTCAAATTTTGCTCGCACATAACTATTTAAGTTCTAACCTCCGCCATTATTTTCCTATAGATCGCAGTCGGAGTGATGATTGGAATCAAGTTCGGACTAGACGGCGTTGGTGTTTTATCAAAGGGAGACGCCAACTTGCTCTTGTTCTTCATATGCTCATACGTCGCGGCATTCGCATGGTCTTGGGGACCATTGGGATGGTTGGTTCCGAGCGAGATGTGTCCCTTAGAGATCCGATCAGCCGGTCAAGCCATCAACGTTGCCGTCAACATGATCTTCACCTTCATCATCGCCCAAGTCTTCCTCACGATGCTTTGCCACATGAAGTTCAGTCTCTTCTTCTTCTTCGCTTGTTTCGTCGTCGTCATGACCGTTTTCGTCTACTTTTTCGTGCCCGAAACAAAGAATGTCCCCATCGAAGAGATGAATCAGATATGGAAGAGCCACTGGTTCTGGGGAAAATACATCCCCGATGAAGCCGTCATCGGTTTGACCGTCCGTAGAGTCGAGGAAAGGGATGATTGAGGGGGGAAATTGGATGAATCCGACACATGGGCCTAACGAATATTTTATTTAGGGTTTATGGTTTTGATCAATAAATCGTGTCGGAACAACCAAAGGTTTGTAACGTTGTTTCCTTAATTTTTACTTTTAGTTTCATATGATATATACACCGGAATTTTAGTGAAAACTGTAACATGGTGTTTCCGGTACACCGTTTGTTGTTTGAGTTTCGTGTTATGTCCTGAGGCTGTTGCCTTCTTTATCTACCCAAGTGTTTTATATATATATATATATTGTGTATTTTAAATTATTTGATATACCTGGGTATAGTTCAAACTAAAATTTTAGAGTATTTTCATTTTAATCATTAAATTTTTAAAACTTATAATATAGTCATTGAATTTTTAATTCGTCTTCATCAAGGTCTATACTATTAGAAAACACTAACGTGGCAGTAAACTTACATTTATCTTTCTCTAAATGACGGCAATATCTGTGTTTCTACTTCCTGCAACGCTCATTATGGAAGAAAATGCGGTCGCTATTACCCTATCCCTTTCCAGTGACGACACCAACATCATTTGGTATCTACTATTCAATTCAGCACTCGCATATTTTGTGAATTTGACCAACTTTTTGGTGACGAAACACACGGAAACATTAGGATGTAAACGAACCGAACGAGGGCGTGTTTATATTCGTTCGTTTAACTTTAACAGAATAAATGAACGAACACGAACATAAACGAACACAATTTTTTTTGTTCGTGTTCGTTAAAATGATAAACGGACATAAACGAACACAAATAAACATATATAATGTGTTAAATATTTAATATTTTGGGTTAGTTCGATTAATTCAGTTAATTAACCGATTTTAAACCGAATTAATCGATAATTGAAATTTGAAAAAACTCTTAATCATTAGCCGAAACCTAAAATTATCTAATAGATTAACCAATTTTGTTTTGGTTCGGTCGGTTATTTCGGTTTAATTGAACAATAAACATCCCTAGACATATGTAAATAAATTTAAATGAACATAAAAGAGCGAACATAAGCGAACGGATTACAGAACGTTCACGAACATAAATAAACGAACAAGCCCTTTGTTCGTGTTCGTTCATTTAATTAAACGAACAAAAAATCTTGTTCATGTTTGTTCGTTTAATAAATAAACGAATATAAAAGAACTTCCCGCCGAACGATTCACGAACGGTTCGCTAAACGTTCGGTTCGTTTATAGCCCTAAAAAACAGTGAAGAAAGGTTTGTTTGAATTATGCAGTATAAAGTCACATAAGTATACTAGATAAGAGAACTCATAGCATGAGATCTTAAGCTTTTTGAGTTATTAATATGTTTTTGCCATGCACCTCTAAGAAACACTAGAGGAGTTGTAGTTCTGGTGGTTTCAATTTTAATTTTTAGAAACCCAGTCTTTGTCATTGAAATGCTGCGTTATGCACTCTTAGTCTTCGGGGTTATACTCTACAACGAAGCAAATGAGGCATCCTAGGAACACGAAATGCTTGTGATCGTTGTATATTTTGTTTCAGTTATCTCGAGTACAACAACAATGTTCGAAGAGGCGGGTACCATATGATGCCATGTATTTTGTACCTTGGTTTCAATATTTTCCAACAGCAGTTAACGAGAGTGACATTAATGAAAACGAATTAAAAGTTTAATGACTATATTGCAAGTTTTAAAAGTCTAGTGATCAAAATAAAAGCACCCTAAAAGTTCAATAACTATTTGTGTAGTTTACCCTATATTTTTCGTTTGGTGTTAGAGAATGAAGTTTGTTTTCGTTTTCATTTTTTTGAAAAATAAAAACGGTAAAAAAATCACGTTTGGTTGAGAAATTAGAAAATAATTTTTAGAAAATAAAAACAAAAAAGTAAAAAATTGTAAACATAAAAAGATGTTTTCATTGAAAATGTTTTAGAGGAGTGAAAAATATGAAAACAATAGTTTTTCAATTTTAAATTCATTTTAACCCGAGTTCGAATTCTTCTAATGCCATTTTTTAAAACTTTAGTTTATTTACTCATATTTTATTTATTTGTTATTATACTAATATTTTTATAACTATATTTTATTTTAATTATTTAATAATGATTTTTATCTTTATTTTGAAAAGTTAAATACCAAATATATTTGTACTATTTTCATTTATGAAAATAAATTTCCATCCCTATTAACCAAGCATGTTTTCTAAATTTCAAAAAATTTAAAAAAAAAATATTTTTTAAAATCAAACGGATCTTAAAGTTTTAAAATATGGTTCGAAACAGACATATATTTGACTTATCCACGGCCGAACCAACTTGTATTGCCTTTCAAGTAGACCTGATTGTTATGAGGCTGAACACACTTTCGGTGTTCCCCAAATCCGATCGATAGTTTTCTATGGGGTCCCAGTCAATGTAATATTTTTGTAAATAACGGTGAATGTAATATTTAAATTAAGATTAAAGGGCGGTTTATAAATATTAAGGTTTATATTATTTAATTTTTTTACTCAAAATTCAAATGATATTAAACATTTAAGCATATATATATATATTATATTAACGATAATATCAATCGGCATGTTTAACGATAGTTCAAATCAATTATTTTGAATCAAGATATTATTAGTATGAGCAAATGGCTTACTTGATTTACATTTTTTTAATAGTATTGATTTGTTCAAAAAGGTTCTATTGGTTTAAAGTATATGACAATATTTAAAATGATTCTTATATATATATATATATATATAATATGATATAAGTTACATCTTATGTGCTTAGATATAGTTTTTTTTCCGTATAGTTATCGGTATCTAATTTATTTATTGACAAATCCAAATTCAATGTTACATAGACTTGTTATGTAAAAATCTTCGAACCCAATTATTTTATTTACAATGTTAAAATTTAAATCTCTAAATATAGGGAAAAAAATTGCCGGGGACCAAATTAAAAACAATTGTTAAATTTAAAAAGTAAAAAGTAAAAATCCCCTTTTATGCAACTTACTGCCTCTGCTGTGTGAATGTTTGATAGCAACAAATTAAAGTCAGTAAACCTTGTAGAAGCCTCTAAATATCGAATCTTCAGCAACTATTGCCAGATTCTCAGTAATTTTACATAATTATAATTATCTCTGAATCTCCCGTCCTTTTAATTAAAACCATCCCTGACTTGAAAACGATGTCGTTGAACGGGAACGCCACCGGCGGCGGCGCTAACGCCATCACCGTAACCAGCAAACCTTTCTTCTGCTACCAATGTAACCATACCATCGACGTCCCTATCTCATCTTCCGCGGATCCGTCTTGTCCCGAATGCAACGATGGCTTCCTTGAAGAGTGCGAGAACCCTAACCCTAATCCGGACTCCAACTTCCATAACCCGAATCCGTTTTCTGATTCCTTTGTTTCGTCATCGGATCCGTTCTCTTCCCTCTTCCCGTTCCTTTCGACGATAAATTCTTCGCCGTCCCCTGCTTCTGTTGACCTTCATGGCACCAACCTATTCCGGTCAACTCGGGACGACTCGTTCGTATTCGACCCGTTTACGTTCATTCAGCATCATCTCGGCGATCTTCGTTCAAGCGGGGCGAACATCGAGTTCGTGATCCAGAACAATCCATCCGAGGCGGGGTTTCGGCTACCGGCAAACCTCGGCGATTATTTCATGGGCCCGGGCCTCGAGCAACTGATCCAACAGCTGGCCGAAAATGATCCGAACCGGTACGGGACCCCTCCGGCTTCAAAGTCGGCCATTGATTCGCTACCGTCGGTGAAGATAACAAAGGATCACTTGAATTCGAAGTCCAATCAGTGCGCGGTTTGCATGGATGACTTTGAGGAAGGGATTCAAGCTAAGCAGATGCCCTGTAAGCATCTCTATCATAAGGATTGCATATTGCCTTGGCTGGAGTTGCATAATTCGTGCCCTGTTTGCCGTCACGAATTGCCTACGGATGATCCTGATTATGAGAGGAGGGTTCGTGGAGCACAGGGAACTAGTGGAGGTAATGCTGGTGGTGCTGATAATGGGCAGAGATCTTCAGGGGATAATCGGACGGTGGACAGGAGTTTTAGGATATCGCTGCCTTGGTCATTTCAAGCTCGGCCGTCTGGCTCGGGATCAGCTGATAATGCGGATACCATGCAAGAAGATTTGGATTGATAATCGTGAGTATTATGTTTCCTCTATTAATTATATGTATTATTACTGTATCCCTTGTGTTGTCTCAGTATTGACATTTTGACATTCAATCTATGGTTGTTGGGAATTGGATTTATAGTTCAATTTCTTAGGTATGACGTGTGTTGTTCAATGGTGATGAAATGAGTTTACCATAGTGAAGCTGATCATCTGAGTTTTGTGTATGTTTGGTTACATGCCCTTTGTCCATTGTTGGCTATGACAAACTCATACAAGAATGTGGAGAAGAAAATAAGAATGCCTGCTATAGTGCTATGCATGACAACCAATATGGAAATCTCAGAGTGTGTTGATTCTGATGATGTTCTTTTAGTCTTTGAACTTGGAATTTTTATACAAATTCCATGTGTAATATATGTGAATAAGGCTTTTTAGATTCTTTTCTTGTGTTTGTTGTTGATGTAATGAAACTATGATGCCTCCCAGGCCATCTTTATTTTTATTTTTAAATGTTCTTAAAATATCACTAATTTAAGTTGCTGAGCTAGAGCAAAAAAACAATGAGATTGTTAGCACTAGCTTTGATGCACTTACTATTGGTCTTTAGTTATTATAGGAATGTATTTCCTATAATTTTAAGGGTAGATTAAGGCTGATTTTTTTGGTTCTCACTAGACATATGTAATCCTTATCCTAGAAGTTTGAAGTCTTAAAGTTCTTAAGCAACAAAATGTTTCTTTTCATGTTCTTTGAGATGAGCAAATTAGCTTCTCAGATCAACTCTTAAATTGTTTGTGCTTCTATACATTTTCAGCCCTATCTTGACAGTTTGATGGAAATGCAGAATACGTCTAACCTTGGTTAGGGAAGCTCTCTTGGATAAGTAAAAATAGATTTTCTGTCAATATGAAGATTGGAAAATTACAATAATAATAACAAAGTGCATTCAAAAGATTTGTTGTTTTGCTCTTTAGATAAGTAAAATAGATTTTCGGTCAATATGAAGAATTGAAGATTGCAAAGTTACAATAATAATAAAGGGCATGCATTGATCTTTTAAGTTCTCTTTCTTTCATGCTTACCACCTTTTAGTTCCTAATAATTTTCCTATTATGGTCAAGGGTGCATCTTTCTTTTTGATGGCTCTGTTTTTATTCTTCTCTGTGTGGATGATGGCTGTATTGGGTGTGGAGGTTATCAATAAGTGTTTTGTTTTGTGAACTTAATATTTTACAACTGCGTAATTATTACTTATTAGTATAATATATTGTAACTGAGCGTATATTATCACTATTATTTTTATTTTTAACTATGTTGGTAGTCAATCCTGCAGGGTTAAGGTGGTGAGAACCAATATTTTATGTGTATTGAGTACAAAGTTGGAACTTTTGCATGTATGTGATACTAGTTCTTTTAGCTTAGTGAATGTGAACTTGGTTATTAAAAGATGAGGTAGCTGGAGTTGGATATGTTTCTGGAAACATGTTGAATTTGAAAGATTATAGGAGCTTCTGATTTCCTTCTTGACCTTTGGTAACTTGTTGAGGTGCTTCTCCAACTTAAGTGTAGAAGTTTGATTTTAAACATATAAAGTGAGATAAAAAGGGTGATGGTGAGTGTCAGGAATAATCTTAGTAGAAATGTAAGTTCTATAGTATACTTCTTGGTTATGAACTTGTGACACTGACATCCGATTCAGTGGAAGAAACTCCTGGAAAGTTTTAATGTTAGGTAATTCCTTGCTGGTTCCTAGTTGTTGGAGCTTTAGCTCAATTGTACTTCTCTTTGGCACACTATCTTGCTGAGATGTTATAATAAACATCTTGGTAGCTTTTGATTGTAAACTTTTATACTGCATGTCTTTCCTTGCATTACTTACCGTCTGATTTAGATGTGAACAATTCTTAGATCCTGTTGAGATGCCAATAACCGAACATCTGAAATACAATATGCTTGAGTTGATTTTCTTTTATACCATGTTTGCTCAATAAATCTACATAGAGATGCATCCATCGTCCCCCAAGTGGCAACCTTATAAGAAGGTCAAAAGAAAGAAGGTTGATTCTAATGTTCCCGCATGTGCTGCAGATTTATATTAGCTGCCTGCATTTCCATGGAGAATTTAAACATACTTCTCATGAATCATATTTGCACAATGGCACCCTAACTTGAATTTGACTTTTTGGAAATGCAGCAAAACATAAGCCAGCATCTATTTCTTTCATGGGCACCATGGTGATGAATCAGCCTCTTTCAAAGTTGGGAAGCAGAGTTTGTGTAAACATGGAGAATTAAGATTATCGTGGGTTATGTTTTAAGCAACTTGTACATCTATCTGAATTTTTCACAGCTTTGTTTGTCAACGACTGCCCTTTACTCTTTCATACATACTTTGGCCCCTCATGAACATCCTCCCCTCTTAATCATTACTTTATGCAGTTCTTTCATGGAAAAGGTCGGTAAGTGGAATCAATGAAAAAAAAGTCATAGTAGTTATGTTTATAGCTGTGCTGTTGCTGCATTTTGTGTTTGTTTTCTCAAAATTCTGCCATAGATTTAAAGTATCTTTGGAGAATTATCTATTTGTACTTATATCCGAATACACATTAGATACAAAGTCAGAACTCACTTACCTTATCATTGTCTGCTTTCTTTCTGTCTCCCTCCATTCAAAATATGGCTGGAGTGGATCTGCCTAGGGCCTGATGTAAATTTTTCAACCGGACACGGTAAGCTCTCTCCCTAGAAGAGATATATCTACATTTTACCAGGGTTATGCTTGATTGATTCTCTGTGCCTGGAACCAAATCAAGATTGTCCCCTAGCAAATGGCGATATACCGATCACAGGTATAAAACATAGTGGTGTAGCTTTCTAGTCCCTGCCCACTTTGTTGTGATGGAGATTTGGGGCAGCTTTCTCCACTCCCCGGCAGAGTCTTGCAAATGGGAAAAGATCACGTGATTTATTTGTTTGGAGTGTAGCCAATAATCCAGTTCAACCTTCATCTCTGGTTGGGAAGCTTAGGCCACTCATCAGGTAAATCTTTTATTTGATCTGCAAATTTGTGTATTCATGTCATGCAGGTATTAATTTCTCATGTAGGATTTAATTTTCACCTGTGTTTTAGTTATTTTCGTTTGTCCAAGATTGTGGATCTTATTTCTACAATCCCAGGATTCTACCAAATCTACACATAAAACCCAATCAAAAAGTTTTATTTGGCTAAGATGTTAAAAACAGGAGGGGTAAACCAAAGCCGGGTAATTATTTGATAAGCCGGCGGTGGAAAAAAAAGTTTTTGGACTTTGACTTTAGGTCTTGGAGTTTTAGTTTAAGGGTTTAGAATTTAGGGTTTGTTGTAAGAATTTGGGATTTAAGGTTAAAATTTAGATCCTTAACCTTATTGTCCGAAACCCTAAATTTCAACAATGAACATTAGATTTCTAAACTAAAACCAAAAATCAGACAGCTTGTGAATTTTTTTATTGTCAATCAAATAATGGGATCCGCAAGCATGTTTATTTAAGCTTTAAAATTTAAAATCTAAACCCACAATTCTAAAATCCTAAACATTATTTTTAAAAATTTTTTTAAACCCTAAAATCTAAATTGTAACTCTAAACTAAATTTTAGCATGAAATATTTTCTTTTAAATAATTTTCAAAGGAATGGGTATTGTTTGTGAGAATATTATCCCGCAGCACACCTAAATCAGAATTGTGGGCAAATGATTGTAGTATGAAAATGCAGAGTGAAGTGTCAACATGCCATTGGTGTTTGCATAACCACAATATCTAATATCATCTCTACATGCATCTGATTTTCTTGAGGAGTAAGAAAAAGAGATGATATCTGATATTGATATAACAGCATGTGCTGCCAAATGGCATTAGTCCTTTTCATAAATGCCTCCAAAAACAGGTGGGATGTGGGCCCCAGATTCTTTGACATGTTCATCATTTTTGTGGCTTAAATTATGTCCCCTATTTCATCACCAAGTAATTATTATTATTATTATTATTATTATTATTACTTTAATGTTAACAAATAATTTAATAGAAATATAATTAAAATGTTACATTAATTAAGTCATTAGTTTAATAATAAGTGAATATTCGTGTTAATATCAAGGTTTTAGGTGACACTTGTTAGGTTTGATATAAGAAAAAAATTGATTATAACGCAAATTTTAAAATGATTTATCATAACATAAAGGAGAGAGAAATTAAATCTTAACATGAAATTAGAAAATGGGTGAAAACTCTATTAAAAAGAATAATACTTCTTCAAAGTAAGTACTAATATTTTTTATTTGTTCAAATAAAGTCACGTGAGTGACTGGAAATTACTGAGTGAAGTTATTTTTTTAATTCATACACTAAAACATAAAAATACACCAACTAAACTTAGCAAAAATTATAAACTTTAACCCTAAACTATTACTCTAAATTTTAGATTCTAAACTTTAACACTAAATCCTAAATGATATAATCTAAACCTTTAAATTTTAAATATAAAGTTTACACAATTTATGTATCAAAAATTTTCTATCAGTAAAAATTGTACTAAATCATAATAAATAATGTTTTCTTTAAGAAGAAAAAACGCATGTTTGTTCTTCTCTCTCTCCCTAATCACTTTGATCAAAAGTGAAGCCTTGTTCGTTCATTTTCATCCATGTATGTTTATTTGAGAAGAGATATATGCATTTTGATAATCTTATAATTATAGATAACCTTATGTCGATGAATTAGACATCCTCGTAATACACAAACAATAAGAGTATTTTTTTCATCGCGTTCTTAACCTCTCTTATTCTCTTAAATTTCATAGTTTCTTCGCGATACATTATCAACACGAGTGTTTAAATCAGTTGAATTAGCCTGTATTTTTTTGTTAGCTATGATTAAGATAGAAGTACTCAAATTAATCAAAAAATACAACATTTTTCAACTCAGAACAAGTTTAGTTACATATTTCATCATGACATATGCAGACGTCTATGTCTATTTTATATGTATTTTATAGGCGAAAAGCTTTTACAAACTTTATCCTACTAGTCTGATACTACTAACCTTCCTCGTACGTTTATCATTAAGAGTAATATGGTTGATGTTTAAAAGCTTTTAACATAGTTATAGTTTTCTATTATGTATAAAATTAAACAAAAAATTTGTTTTACCTAGACTGGTTTAATTTAGAGATTAATGATTTATGGATTTAGGTTTTATTGTTTAGAATTTTAAGTTTATAGCTAGAGTTTAGGTTTATGAATTTAATATTTAATATTTTTGGTTTATGGGTTTACATTTTAATTTTAAAATAAAATTTAGACGTGTTGATGTATTTTGACTTATCTACAAAACAAGTGCTCAAATTATGTTTATTTTTGTAAAAAATGCTTAAAATATTTTTTTTGTTAAAATAGCTGTTTAAAATTTTATTTTTGCCTGAAAATAGGTGCTTAAAATATTTTTTTGCTAAAATAAGTGCCTAAAATTTTATTTTTTGTTAAAATGTGTCCAACTATCTGCTTAAGTTGACTTTAAAACAAATTAAAAATAAAATTTTAAGTACTTATTTTAGTCAAAAAAATATTTTATTTATTTATTGTAAAAAAATAATTTAAACACTTATTTTATAATTAAATAATATATTTATTTTAAATACGTTAACTCTTAACGATTAATTTTAGATAAAAATAACTTTATGCGCATGTTAAAAAAAAATTGAGCACATACTCCGCATAAATCATTGTCGCGAAAAACAGGGGCCTTCTTTCACTCATTTGTTTTGGCAATTACGTAAAATAAACAACTGGCTTGACGTCAATTTGCAACGACTGCACTGACTCACTTCATTAAAGCTAATTTATTTGTCTTCCCACGCGCCTTCACCCCCACCTGCGAATCACGCTCCCTCGCGTATCACGTTTTTTCAGTTTAATATTGGTAAATTTTCAAATAATGTCATTCAGATTTTTGTGCATAATAATTTTTTAAAAAGTTTTATCATTTTTTTAATTAACTCAAATACGAGAGAAAGGTAATGATGTAATTAATTTTTAGTTTAATTATCAATATTCGACTTATTAATTTACTAATTTGAATTAAATTTTCCAAAGGTTTAACCTGGGATCATTTTTTCAACTCGTTTTTTTATTTATAATGTCATAATTTAAACATCTGACATTACTTATGAGATTTAACGTATCTTCTTGTTAGATCAATTAATTATCGATATAATGCATAAATTAACATTTATTTTTTTGCCCCCGTCGTCAAAAAGTTTGAAAATTTTATTTTATCCCTATTAAAATACTAATTTTAGCTTCTTCTTCTTTTACAATTTTTAATATTTTATAATTTTTTTATTTTATCCCTATTAAAATACTAATTTTATTTTATCGATATAATGCATAAATTAACAATCGATGTTGTTCTGTCCTGATTGATTTTTTTTTGACAGATGTTCCGTCCTGATTAATTAGTTCAACATGGACAAAACAATTTGAGTTTTGATATATTTAATTAGTTTGTTTTAAATTCAAATTATTTTGGATTTGAGTTATTTTAGTATGATAGTTGATTCTTTTGCTCCCAACTCAATTTCAGTTCATGTCATCCCATATTTTTTTTATTTGGGTTTAACACTTGAGTTCAAATTATTTTTATGTTCAAATTATTTTTATGTTCAAATTATTTTGACCATTGATCTTTTAATTTTATCAATCAAATCACCTAATTGTTTAAATGACATTAATTAAGCCACTGATCATAATATTTAACAAAAACTATACGTGAAAGTTAAGTAAATTTATATAATTACACACTTAGTCTTTGTTATTTAAATATTCTATCAATTTGATCCTAATTTAATATAGCATTTGGATTGTGGTATTTGGATTGTGGCATGTGTCACCGGTTGATTGGATGAATTTTCTCTTAATTTGATCCTAATCAAATGGTGACAAACCTCTTATATTGGATAAGTATTGATAACATTTATTATTAAGGGTTATTGAGTTGGTGAAATTTAAATAGAGTGAAAATGTATTGGAGTGATTTAAACTCGGGTCTAATAAAAAATGAAAAAGATGCTTAACCATTGAGTTAATGTCGATACTTGGTTAAAAAAGACAACATAATATATATGAATTAAATTGCAGTTAATAACTATTAACGTGAAATTATACAAATATATTTAACTATCACATCATAACTTATATTATATTTTAATAATTAGTGATTTGATTGATGTTATTTAACTAGTTAAGTGGTTTGATTGACACAATAAAAAATTAACGACCGAAATAGAACTTTCTCCATAATTAAGTGAGTATAAAATCATTTCACACATTAATTAAATAGAAAGATATTATAGTTTAAGTATACTCAACCATAACTAAGATCAATCTAATTATATACCGAACTTTGAAATTTAAAGAAATTGTGAATCCATTGAGTGATCTCAGTAATAAATGATGATGATATTCTTTATGGATGACACGGATTCGAGTAACATAGTCTATGCAGTGTGTTTGTATTTTCAAAAGACTGAAAATAAAAAAAAATATACTATCATTAATTAAATTAAAATATTTTAAAAATTAAAGGAATGGCGTATGAGTCAAAAGCTGCTCAAACCATTAATCATTGCAACTAACATATCTATATCTAATGATAAATGCACTCCTTTATCTTGTCACAAAAGTGATAAGATGCCAATAATGTCTGTAAATTAAAAATAATAATGTTTTTATGTGTATATATTAGGTAACAAAAAAACTACACAAATTTTATATTTTATTTTAAAATAAAATTTAAAATTTTAATCTTAAAATCTAAATCCTAAATTCTGATCTATAAACCTTATAAACTAAATGTCTCAACTTTAAATCCAAAACCAATTTTTTAGATATCTAAACCAAAAGAAAATTGTGTAGTACAAAGATTACATAAAAAAACATATTTTATAGTTTTCCATTAAAAAGTGAGCATCTAAAATATGTGGTGGCATGATAATGATTAGCGTTGGTTTTTATACTACAAATAGTTAAGAATTGGGGGAGGTTGCTTTCTGTCATAATTAATCCGTGGATTTTTGCATGTAATCAATCAAATTAAAGACAAATCCTTTTGTGTTTTTAATATATTTGGTTGTCTTAAAGTACATAAACTCCCCAAAAACCAACTTATGCTTGATGGGGTTTTTTTTTTAAAAAAAATTCTCACCAGCCACCAAAACAAAAATCGAAAAATCAAAATCTATTTGAAATGTAATATTTGGTCGTATAAGAAAATAAATATTATAAATTTTAAATTATATTATACTCGTATTTTATTCAAAAATTAATTTATCACGCGCACAATAAATAAATAAATATTTATTTTTTAAATTTTAAATTTTTATTTTAGTAAATTACACATAATTCTTAAATATTTGAGCCCGAGTGAAGTCGCTTTATAAAAAAAGTGTCAATTTTTTTAAAATATATTTATGATGTCTTATATAAAAATATTAAAATTAAAATTGACATCAATCTAAAGATTACTGACACCGCAATACATTTCTTCCTTCCTCACTATGCACCAAGGAATTAAAAATAATCAAATAATATCAAACTAATTAATTTAAATTTATATTTAGCACGTTAATAATGTAAAAATTTATAATCGAATAAAATTTTAATTTGTATGAAAAAAATAAATTAAAAAATAAACACTTAAATTTTTTTACTCAAAACTAATTATAAACAGTAACAAGTGTATAACAATGCACGTAGCTGGAAGCCTGGAACCTTCCACTCAAAAGTAAAGATGGTGGGCTCCACTCACAACAATAGACTGAAATAATTCCACCTCCTTAATTAATATTTTAGTAAATACACTATTGGTCACTAAACTTTAGATATTATCTCATTTTGATCATTAAATAATAAAAAACTTCAGCGTAACCAGTAAACTTTCAATTTTTTTTGTCGTCGGGCCGTTAAATCATCAACGACACGATGATATGATTATATCTTTCTCATTTATTGTAAGAAAGGTACCAACGTGTTCACATTTTTTTTCGGATTGGTTTTTCATAAAACACACTCAAAATCGACGTAAATTTATCTAAAGGTTTGACGTTTTAGTGCTATGATCTAGTCCGACGATCGTACGATGATATTAATTTCAAAATTAAAAAATGTTTATTACCATTTTAGTTTTAAAGAGATTTTCATAAAATTTTAATCAATACATGATAGAACCGGATGTTATTAATTTTACTGAAAAGTAAGTAAAATCACAGCTGTAACTACTAGCGGTGAGAAAAAAATATGACTTGACTTAAAAAATTAAATTATTTATTTATTTAGATGTAAAAAAATAAATTATTTTAATTTAACTTGTAATTTTATAAATTTACTCAAAAAAATTAAATAAAGTGAGTTATAAAATAAAATTTTAAATAATTCAAAATTTTTAGTAATTAGTAGATCAATTTTCAAGCATGTCAAGTTTCCCAGTTTTGCATGAATATATATCGTACAAAGAAATATATGTGTATAAAAAGTTGCTTAAGTTAAAACTAATTAATATCACAACATTATAAATGTTTGTAATTAAATTTTAACAGAAACTTGAACAATTCGACTAAACTCAAATTTTATAAGTTCGACTCAAAAATTTTTTAAATAAAGTTTGAGTTATAAAATATGACTCATTAGCTCAAGTTTTTTGAATGAATGCGACTCGATCAAATGCTCACTCCTAATAAGGATATTACTAATATTAATTTTAAATATAGACATTCTATTTAACAAAAAAAATTAATATACAAACAATCAGTTAATTTAGAAGAACGAAACGCTATATCCCTTAAACAAAATTAATAATTCAAATGATGACCTCTGAAAGAAGAAAGCTGGGTTGAGAACGCCTCTTCATATTAAGTCTTTATAAAACTCAATAGGAATTAATGGGAAATTAAGTTAAATACCAACGGTGAAGAAATATATGGAGGCGCGTGAAATAAAACAGAGAATTTGGGGGAAAGGAAAGGCGGGAGTGAGGGGGTATGAGCTGTGGCCCTGTGGGGATTGGGACCCACCACCCATGTGCCCTTCCTCATGTCTCCACCAGCTCCTGCCTCTCAATCATCAGCACTCTCTCTCTCTCTCTCTCAAAACACCATCTTCTCTGTGAAAAAAAAGAGTTCTGATTCCAAATTCATTTTTCTCTCAAGATTTTTGGTTTCTCTCCATTAATCTCTTCACCAACAATATCCCCAAGCAACAAAAAACAATTTTTTTTTTCAGTCCAAACGAAGCAAAGTGTAAGTGAAAAAGAGTGTAGGTAGTAGTAATCCTACTCCTGCTTCCCTCTCATGTCGAATTCAGAGGCTAACGGTGCCGCTACTACAAACGGAGCCTTAATGGACTCTCAGAGACAGCAGAAGGCGCCGCCCACCAATGGTTCCCTCGCCGTTAAGAAGCCGCCCACCAAGGACCGTCACAGCAAAGTCGATGGTCGTGGGAGGAGAATCAGGATGCCCATCATTTGTGCTGCTCGTGTCTTCCAGTTGACTCGCGAGTTGGGGCATAAATCCGACGGTCAAACCATCGAGTGGCTCTTGCGTCAGGCCGAACCTTCTATCATAGCCGCCACCGGCACGGGGACCATCCCCGCCAGCTTCTCCACCGTGTCGGTTTCTGTACGCGGCGGGGCTAATTCCACTTCCCTGTCGTCGACCACTTCATCTCTGGATCATAAACCTCTACTGGGTCCTACTCCTTTTATACTCGGGAAGCGCATCAGGTCCGACGACGATAACTCTGGAAAGGACGATTCGGGTGGGCTTACAGTTGGACCGGGCGGCGTGGGGTCCATTGTGGGACCCGCGGGTACGCATACGGGTGGATTCTGGGCTCTTCCGGCAAGGCACGACTTTGGTCAGTTGTGGAGCTTCGCGCCGCCGGATATGGTGGTACAGACGGCTGCTCAGCAACCTGCTGCTGCTGCTGCGTTGTTTGTTCAGCAACAGCAAGCTATGGGAGAAGCGTCGGCGGCGAGGGTCGGCAATTATCTTCCCGGTCATTTAAATTTACTAGCCTCACTTTCCGGTGCTCCGGGAGGATCGGGTCGGAGAGAGGAGGATCCGCGTTGAAATTTGATGACCCATTTTACCCTTGTTGTTGTTGGGACTATATATATTATATTTTATAAATATTCTGTGTATGGTTATCGCTTTTGTTGTGTGTGTATGTTGAAGATGATTTTTAGTTGGAATTTTAGGGTAGGGAATTAGGGTTTTGGGCTGCATAATTTTGAATGATGAATGGGATTCAAATTAGGGTTTTTCTTTAGCACTCTTATCATATGATCATTAGTGTTTGAGGGTTTATGTTGGAGGAGAGGGAGAGTCAAGAATCAGGTTTTTGGCAACTGATTTTGCCGCCGGGTGCCGGTTGAATTTGGGGATTTCTTTTGTGATTAGTTCCCATGTTGATACTGCATTGTCGGCATTCGAATCGGTTTAGCTGATGACCCGAGATTTGCTCTATGATGGGGTTGCTGCTACCATGGATTTATGTTCTCCCTGAATGTGTGGAACACCACTTCTTGCTAATGGTGTCTGAGTGAGAATTACTAGTTTCTTTGCTGCTATCTGCGATAGCATAGCATTGAACATTATTGGCTCATGATATGCCACGGGATCTCCCACGTTCACCGTCGACGTTGATTACATGATCAGCACTGTTGTGTGAAAGATAAAGGGCTCCTGTTTCGGCTCCGGCTCCTCTCTGTAAGACCCCTGTTTCGGGTAATTTTAACTGTATTCTTAGCTATTTCTTAGATTTTTATCAGCGTGCAAATAATGTGTTCTTTATGTAAGTTGTATTGTTCTGGGTGCCTGTTGTGTGAATAAAGAAGACCCATCTGTTTTTCCCAGATTCATCTACACTTCTGCTTCACTTACTAAACTATCTGTTCGTGTTCGATTTATCTTTTCTTCCATTACTGGCCTGCTCGGTCACGTTGGTTCACTGTCAAATACGACCATATTTGATGGTCTTCAGTAAGAAACTAGTGGTATAAAACTTGTTATTAGAAGCCGGATCGCATCGAAATTATATGCAGAGCATTGAAACTTCATCGATTCATCCCAGTTAATAATCGCTTTGCATTGCATTCAAATAAACTAATTAAATAAATTAAAATTTTCCGTTTAAATCGATTCGGTTATATCGGTTTAATGAATCATATGCTCTTCCCTAACTGCATACATCCAATTATATAAAGAAAATCTTTCCTATCCAAAACGGAGTGGTGCGAAATCCGAACACGATTGTGCATGTCCTTGAATATAACCGTATCGGTACCGAAACACAACTACCGGTGGGTTAATGAACACATGCAGCAGTCATCTTGTGGATCCGAATCTGGAAAGATAACTGCACTTAATTCAAAGTTTGGTAATGAGTAAATGAGGGGTGAAATCTATGCATTCTTCATGCAAAGGCAATGGCTTCAGTTCTGGCCATTTTTATGATACAGGAGGAGATGGTGACTGTTCTGCAACGGATCAAAATGGTGAAAGAAATTGCAGTTTCCAGGGAAACATGATACGTCGGTACAGATTATTTGTCCAATGGGAAAATGGGTTTCTCAGTACTGTCCTAAAAATTTTAAATATATATTTTTTTAAAAGTGATTTTTTTGTTATATTTAGGGTTGGGCCTGCTTGTTGCATGATGATAGGTTGATCTGTTTTTAAATCAACACGTTGCATTGTGATTAAGACAGTAAGAGCATAACAATGTTAAAGTAAAAAAGAAAATAGTGTTATTTTTAGGAGATTTGAGTTTTTACGGTTTATTTGTACGGGTTATAAAAGGCCTAAGCAAAAAGAGCATGTATTACCATGAGATCGCACCATATGTTTAAAAATATAATAATAATATTTTGTAGCGTTAAAGGTAAGTACCCTAAACTCTAAATAATAAACCTTAAAATTTAAATCATGCACCCTTATTCTTAATTTGAACTCATAACCCCTCAAATAGACAGACTTGTTATCAAATAATTTTTAATAAAAAATTTAAACTTTATTTGAGTACAATAGAAGTATAGGTTCATTTAGCAAAACTAATCCAAGAGTTTTTTTATAGTTTAGCCCAAAATTATCTTATTAATTTGGACTGCCTCTAATTGCATTTAAATGTAAGATAAGGTAAACTTAAATTTTCTTTCCAACAGAAATTAGAGGCCCACAATTTTGCCTTTGAATGAAGGGCATGCCCCATTCTATTAGGGACAGCTTTTGCACTGTGGTGGATTAATTTGGAAAACTAAAATTAAAACACATGCAAACATCCAAAATCAATGCAAATGGTGGGGAGCCTCAAATTTTCAGATCTGGGTGGGTATACCATATTTATAGTATGTTCTGTTTGTTCCATTTAAGGGCACATATCCCATATTCAATTTAATATAATTATTGGAGGTGGTTGTTTAGGTACCTTAAACAGTCAAGAGAGACCTTGCCAGGGCCTATTTCATAAGGCTGAATAGATTTTTGATACCTTCCCATATTTAACATCGATCTCGAATCCGGATAACATAGTTCGAAAACAGATTCTAATCAGTTATTGCATATCTTATTGTTCGACTCGAGTAGTTAATGAACTTAATCGAGTTTTTTTTAAACACTGAAATATTGCATATCAATTCTGCATGATACATTGTATCAAAATTGTTCTCTCATGGTGTACATTGTAAATCCCTCTCCAAATCATGAAAGGTGGAAGGATGAATTTTATGGAAAATGAAACAAAAGTGACTAAATCGGGATAAAATGTTAAATCCAGGACACATGTATTAGTTATTTACTATCTGCAATCAGCACCAACAGCTTCATGGATAGATTTGAAACCATCCCTTTGCAAGCACTCAGCAAGTTCAGCCTGCCAATAAGTACGAAAAAAATATATATTACTACTCGGACTCGAGCACAAGTGTCCTATGAATATGTGTTTGACATAGATATGTTTAATCTTTTATAAGTTCTGCCATGCATTTAGAATGCCATTTCTCATATCTTGTCCGAAAAATGTCAGATACAAGTTGAATGTGAAATCAAAGACATCATAGGAGACATCATATTTTTCTGTCGCAATTTGTAATCTTTAACATCCTTTAGGATGTGAGGAATAAAGAAAATAAACAAACTAAAATATAACTTGAAATTTAAACGGAGAATACCTTTATTCGGGGAATTAAGGCAGGGCCTCCATATGCAAATGCTGCATAAAGCTGAACGAGCGTTGCCCCGGCTCTTATTTTTTTGTATGCATCCTCACCACTAACATAATTCTTAACAATGGGGAGGTGTAAATATAGATAAAAGCAGTGACGATGGTGATGACGGTGACAGTAGCGTCGTCGAGATGATGAGATGAATCGGTAATGATTAAAAGGCATACGGACTTTACCAGCTAATACCACCACAGCCTATTAAAGGGATCTTTCCCTGCAAAGAAGTGCATGCCAGCTTTATAAGTATGCAACACTCTTTAAGAACTTTACAAGAAAATAATAGAATTCAGTGTCCGAAAGCTTTACATATTTGATTTGAAAATAGAGTTGCATAACCATTAAAACTCCAATAATACGAGCAGCTCGTCAAACTATGAAGCTTTTGATCCTCACATACATATTCAGGGACGGAGGTACACTGCCAATGGGAGGGGCACCCCACAAATCCTGGATCCGTATATTAAGAGTAAAACCCGGGACAAACAACATAATGATAAAATTATAATGCCCTCACGAGTACAACCTTGAAGCGCCTTGGGATGTCCAATAAGGTAATGAAATATGGAAAACATATACAGTTCCTATAAGGCAGACGCTGCAGTAAATTACATCAAGCAGCAAGATGGCCGATATCTATGTCAATACCCCAAGCCAAACAGTATGAATTTAATGCTCAGACTCTAAGAATTTGAATTGAAAGCTACAAAACGTAAAAAGGAACATTGGCCAAATTATAAAACATCACCCCTTGATGTTTTATATATTAAACTTCCGCTTCCGTATTTTCAAGTTTCAAGAGTGTGGCTTTTGGCAAAGAAAGGCAGACAATATCACCATATCAAATCACTACAATCATGTTTACAATAGAAGATACGACGAACAAAAGGCCAACAGATCAATATATCAGAATTGTTTATATGAATAGACAACATACCCTTGTTAGCATATACATCTCCTTTAAGATGTTGTTTGACAAATCAAAGAGAGGCTTCCCGCTTAAGCCACCAGCTTCTGAAGAGACTGGATTTTTATCTACAGGATCTGGTCTCAAAATGGTTGTGTTAGATATGATCTAGAAAACAGGAAAGAGAAGAATGTCAGGGGAAAATACCGAAAAGCAAGAGAAAAAAATGTAATACAAGTGAAAGAGCAAAATGGTAATATGGATTATAAATGCGGATATAGAAAGAATGACTTAAAGCCACCATCAAGAAACTTCTAATCATATAGGACATGGACAAGAAATATACGAAATTTACAATTGGAAGAAAAATACCAATCCATCCAAGCGGAGGGCAACAGCAACCTAAAACCAAAGAAAATAAACAATAAGAACATAATATGGGTAAGCAATGAAGTAGTGTCTAATTGCAAGTAGAGACTTAGAGCATACTGCTGCAATATCCTCAAGGTCTTCTTTAGACAAGTCCGGACCGATTTTAACTAGCAATGGAGGAGGACCTTCCTCACCCCATTGCATTTCATCACGAGCAGCTTGAACCTCCGATGAAAGAAGCAAAGCTTAATTGAGAAGAGTGAAGTTATCCCAGATATATACAGAAGGATGATTAAGTATACAGCTAGCGAACTATACCCTCTTAACAAGATCCTTCAAGTGTTTCCTTCCTTGGAGCATACGCAATCCA